>JAPXFY010000014.1:7872309-7959809 GCA_030674185.1 Monoplex corrugatus | reverse complement strand
TTCCCATCCCCTTCCACATCCATTCCCAAATTTAACAGGGATATTTGATATCTCCACCATCCTCTTCCACCTCCATTCAGCATTGAGTGGTGTCTGTGTGCTGTTTCCAGATTGAATGGGGATTTCTGTTCTCCTCTCCCACTCTTCCCCTGCTGCTCTTGTGTGCTGTTCCCAGATGGAACAGGGATTTTTGATAACCCGCCCCCCCTTTCCCCTGCAATACCATTCAACATCATGCAGTGGTCTGTGTGCTGTTTCCACATTGAACTGGGATTTTTGTTCCTCTCTCTCCCACCCCATCCTCGTTCATTAGACCTTGAAAGCTGGTCTTTGTTCCCAGATTGAACAGAGATTTTTGATACTCCCCTCCCCCCTCACCTCTATTCAACATTGAGTAGTACTTTATTTCCAGAGAGACCTGGGATTTTTGTTTCCTTGACCTTGGACCTTGAATGCTGGTCTTCGTGCTTTTCCCAGATTGAACAGGATTTTTTTCATACTCTATCCCCCACTTCCATTCAGCATTGAGTGGTGTCTGTGTGCTGTTTCCAGACTGAACTGGGATTTTTGTTCTTACCCCCACTTCATTAGATCTTGAATGCTTGTCTATGTGCTGTTCTCAGATCAAACAAGGATTTTTGTTCCTCTTTTCTTCCTCCCCCCTACTCCCTGTCTCCATTGGATCTTGATTAGTGGTCTATGTACTGTTTCCAGACTGAACAGAGATTGGGGGTCTCCACCCCCCACCCCACCCCAATCTTGCTGACTTCATGAGATCTTGACTGGTAGGTCTATGCTGTTCCCATATTGAACAGGGATTTTCGCTCCTTACCATCCCCAACACCTCCACTACACTATGAATTGTAGCTCTATGTGCTATTCTGCTATTCTTTCGGGTGAGATGATAATCAAAGTCTCAAGTGCAGAATGGATTTTGCTGTCAAGTAAACCACAGCTACAAAGTTGTCTCTGTCCAATTTCTGTAGAAAAAAAGAATTTTGGCAGTAAATAAATGCCCTCTTCCCCCCACACAAGGGAAAAAAACCTCAAAACAACAACAAACAATAAAAAAAAAACATACACCATAGGCATAATGAAAGAGGGTGGCAGGAAGAGAATGGGTGAGTAACATGTAACTTTGCATTGTTGCAATACATATGATCCAAGGACAGCAGTCCAAATTTTATAATAGTAAATCTATTCTAACAAGAAAGAGATACTGGTACAACTGGCCAGCACACCTGAGTTACACCTTTATCTCTCTCTCTCTCTTTTGAGTCTTTATTGCACACACACACACACACACACATACACACACACACACATGTACATATAACTTGTGCCTGTGGTACAGTTGAATAGGACATGGTACCCTTTTACATAAATGATTCTAATTTAACATACTATTTGCCAAACATTTAATCTCACCATGCATTACACATGCAGACATTTTAATGGAGCATGGAAAATTCAAACTGTTGGGTGAGCTGACTACACTCCATCCAATACATGTGAGATTGGTGCATGTTTTCTTTTGTTTGTTTTCTTTTGTTTTGAGAGATAGGGCATGATGTTCTCCCGTCTGCTTGAAAAAAACAATATCTATTTGCAAAACACATGTTTCTGTTATTCTACTTGCATTGCAGCCTGTATCATTGACATCTGCAATGTGTGCTTATATGCACATACATGCATAGGTACATTGACAGTTCTAGCCTGCATGCTTTTTATGTTTGGAAATGGGAGATGTTGGGGTGGGGTGGATAAAGGCCACAACCAGATGGTGAATGCTGGCTCTGGGGATGAGGAGCAGCTAACATTTAGTGTGGTGGAATTTCAATATAAAGTACAACTTAGAAACAGGTTTCCTTTAGGCCTAAGCTTTTTCAAGTCATGAAAACATTACCCTCACACACAAAATATATATGCTAACCATCACATGTTACATATATTGCAGGTGTGTGGGCTATCATGCAAATTGGTATCGTGCAAAGAGTCATGCAGGTGGATCTCCGAAAATATGATAATATCAAAGCAATGGGTAATCATTTTACAATACACTGAATGAATACTGCTGGGAATGGGAAAATGTATTGCTTGATCATCATAACATGCTGGTCAGTATTTCATCTACTTGATGCCTTTTTAGGCGATCGTTTCAATACATTTTTGTGTGTGTGACTTAATTATGATTAATTTGATATATCCTGATAATCTTGAACCAGCAACCGAGCAACGGATTTCCAGGCTCGACTGTTTTAATGTTTTTCGAAAGAAACGTCTTGCAGTCCGCAGTATCAAGCCTAACACAAATCGGTGTCTGGATATACATACAGAAAATGTTATGAACTACATTGAGTGAAAACGACATGACCCATTTCAAGAGGAGGAAAAAAAGAGCATCCTAAGAATGGTTGTCGGCTGTTGTAGCCAGTATAAACAATAACCTGATGGTGACAAGGGAGCTAAGCGCAAGAGAGTGTGGAAGCCTCGTTGCGACTACGCGGGGTGAGCGACGGGCGCCATCTTGTGTTATTTCATGCAAATAGCAGAAATGTAGTGATTTTGTCTGGAAAGCATTGTGTAGTGAATGTAGAGTATGAAACGAAATACAGACACAACGGACGCAAATGTGAGACAGAGAATATCAGTAAAGGCTTCAGAGCGTGCTGTCCATCAGTATTTTGGATTTTAGTCACGGGTGCGTATGCTGTGACACGCTCAACTTAGATAAGCAGAACTCGCTTTCTAGTCATTTTCTAACATACTCAAGGGTCATTTTTTGAATCAGTGTATCGCTTTAGGATTGTATTTTTAAACGTAATTTTTTGTTTTTATTTCAAAATTAATCAACGTTATTCTGATTCGCTTTCAGAGCGGAGGGAACTCGGCCAACGCAATATTTCGTCTGCTTTACCAGGTCGGCACTGTTGCCCGAATAAGCACCAGACATTTCGGTTGCTCGAGACAAATCACCATGCCTCTCCCAAGTCGGGCCCGTGTGTATGCCGATGTCAACACACACAAACCAAGAGAGTATTGGGACTACGAGTCTCATGTCGTGGAATGGGGGTACGAAGTTTTGTCATTTATGTTGCCTTTCTTCATAATATTTAGGTTAGTGAGTAGATCTAGTGTGAATTGAAAGACAGCTTGGCTGAGTCATGTTATACTGTCTGAATCATTCGCGTATACAGTTTGATTTTAGGCTTATTGATGACAGAAGGAATCAGGGCAGAACAGTGTTCATTACAATGATAATAAAAACACTGACTTTGCATAGAACTAGTGCACTTCTGTGATACATGTCAGTGCCACTGGTGAATTAACTGAAGAAAGAGTAAGAAAACGGTCATATTTGAAGCACAATGAATGTGTGTGTGTGTGTGTGTGTGTGTTGAATAAAAGGTTAAGTTGAACAGAACTGTACAAGGTACAACATTTTTGACGGTTTGTAGCTAAGTGTAATTGACCTACCAGAGAGAAATACAGAATTTTGATATTTTACTGGAAGAATAGCAGGTAATGATGAGATACTCCACAGTCACCAACAAAAGGATTTTGAATCACAAGATGCTTGTGTCTCTCTCTCAGACCCAAGTAGGGCTGCAATGGAAACTTTTGTCCTGTAGAGGAAGTTATGTTGGGTAGGTGGCAATAGATCATTGTCAGGCTACTATGATAAGATAAAAAGGTATAAGAATTGCAGCATAGAATGTTAGAACAATGCTTCAGAAAGGAAAACGAGAAAATGCCAAGATAGAAGTGGAAAGATTGAAATATATTTTTAGGACTAGGAGGGGTGGTATGGAAGAAAGCAGGCATGATAACATCGGGCAAGCACAGAATTGCAGTGAAGCTGAGGAAGCTTGGTCAAAAATGAAGTGCAAAGAAATAGTAGATGCCACAAAACAGACCCTAAGTTTATATGACAGAAAATTGAAGAAACTGTTCACAGGAAAAAGACATGCATATCAACTGGTTGTTTCAAATCAAAAGATGATATGATTATTATGGAAAAGGACAAATATTAGAATACATTTAACACCATTTTGATGATGATAGAAAAGAGGAAAAAAAGAGGAAGACAAATATTAGATAGAAAGAGTACTTTGAAGACCATTCTGATGATGATAGGAAAGAGGGACATAATCATGAGAAGGAGCTTTGAAGGACCACCTATAATGAAATACAAAGTAAAAACAGCGATGAAAAGGATGAAACCGGGAAAAGCCCCAAGACAAGACTATATTACTATAGAAATGATTTAGGCTGTAGGTGAATTTGCTATTGAAAAAGTAAATGTCTTCTTAAAGCAATAAAGGAAATCGATATGACACCAGAAAAATCCCAAAGAAGATAGATATGTCAATTTTCATTGCTTTTCCAAAGAGAACAGAGGCTATAGATTGTGAACTCATCGTGCAGTCAACTTGAATAAAATGCGAATTCCATTGTACCGTCAGCTTGATAAGTCATGTGACAAAGACTCAATTAAGAAGAATTATGAAATAGAATCAAAACAGAAATTTATAGCAGAATATAATTTATAGTTTTGTTGAAGGGAAGGGAATTATCAATGCCATATGATGTATATTCTAAGAGCTCTCATAGAAAGATCGCTTGAGTTGAATAAGGATTATATTTATGTTTAGTTTATACCAAGGTATATTGATCTTGTAATACACCCAAAATTGATGACCAACTGGAAAGACTCGGTAATGATGGAAGAGATCTAAGAAATAATGAGGAATATGTATTATGAGTAAACAGCAGCAATGAGAATAGAAAATTCAAAATAAAAAAGTTCTTTTCAGAATGTCAGGGATGTGTTCTGTCGCCTGATTTGTTTTCACTTAACATTTTCCGGGGTGGGAGTGGGGGGCATGTGTCCAGACCCCCTTTCTCCTCCCAAGAATTTCAGATTTTTGCTTTTCCTCAGTGGGAATCCCAAGGGTTAGAGGGGGACATGGTGGTAGGCACAAGATGAGAAGACAATGTGAACAGACTTGAAGAAGGAGGAGGGTATAGTGGAGGTAGAAGGAGGGTGCATGACTGAAGTTGGGACAGTGAACTGAAAAAAACAGACCCACAGAGCACAGCTTGCATTGACTGTATAATTGTAGATGATGCTTTCATTCAAAAACTTGTTGATTAAACAGATACGTTAAAAAAATCACAGAATATAAAAACGTCAGTTGTTTTGTGTTTCTTGTTTATCAGTCAGAAAAAAACATACTTTTATGCGTATTCATCCTGTAACAAAGTCATTAGAATATTTTAAAAATACATGCCTGTTTTTATTAAGAAAACCCAGGCAAATAAGATTTCATTTTAATCTTACTTCTAAGGCAGTGAAAGGATGAATGATTATAATAAAGTTCTTTTCGTTATATATCTTTATGGTAGGTGCTTCTGGAAACTGTGTTCGATTTTATGTGGTGGCTCTTGATGAACAGAGCGCTGCAATAAGTTTTTTTTTCTCCTTACTGTTGCCATAGTATGAAATTTAATAGTGATCCATTATCATGTAAAATGTAGTGAGCAGAGTTTAGAAATGGACTGTTTGTACGGTATAAAAAAAAAAAAAGTTTTTACATTTTGTTTACAATGTTCGTTTTCAGGAATCAAGATGACTACCAGATTGTCCGGAAATTGGGCAGGGGAAAGTACAGTGAAGTATTCGAAGCCATCAACATCACAAACAATGAAAAATGTGTGATAAAAATTTTGAAAGTAAGTTTATCATATTCTCAGGCGTCTATGTAGTATTTGTATAGTAGACATATGTTTTGTAGGCATAAACCATACTCTTGACATGTTTCTTGTCCTGATTTTCTATTTGAAAGATTCATTGACAAGCTTATTAACTTGATTGAAAAGAAAAAAGATAAGCAGTCTTGGCAACTTATAGTGATAATATATCTTGATTATTTTACTACTTTTAAAAGTCACTTAATTGTTTTGTAAAACTTTTCAATTTAAGCATACGGATGAAATTGAATTTTGTTTCTGATATTACCTGTAACTTGAATTGAAGTAGAACTAGTATGATATGTGTATTTATGAATTTTCTTGAAAAAGAAGAGAAAATGTTTCCTTCACAGATTTACACTTTTCATTTCTTTAATGTCTTCAGAATCAGATTTCTCAGTATAATGATAATGTTACAGGACATTTTAATGCTCTTATTGTAGCTTCATTTAATAGCAGTGGTACTGTAGTCTACACAGTTCCTTCATAGATTATTTACACTTTAATTTCTTTAATGTCTTCAGATTATATCAGCATTATGATAATGTTACAGGACTTTTTAATGGTATATAATGGTTTCATATAATAGTGATAGTACTGCATGCAGCAGAATTTCAACAGTGCAGCCTGATAGGAAGTTTCAGATGGCATGCAGTTACATTATACAGTTCTGTGGCTAAACATTTTTAAAGCACAAAAGAGGGGCATATTGTCAACTTTGTAAGAGTTCTGACTTCTGATTGGAAGGTCTGGGATACGATCCTGCTTTTGCACCTCCCACCTGGTGGGTAAAGGGTGGAGACCTTTCCAGTCTTTCTGGTCAGCTTGCATAGAGACCTGTGCCTGAACCCTTAGTGCATAAACCCTCTTTGTATGCACTTGAAACATAACTGTGCATGTTAAAGATGTTCAAGTCATGTCCGTGTCACTGTCTGGTGGCTTGTGAAAACATGAAACACCAGCGTGTACATCCACCAAAGATGGAGCGTGCAGCTTTGTGGCAACATACCATCTGCACAATATGGGCAAAATTGTGTACATATTGCGTCTGCGAAAAAGTGAAACTTAAAATTTTCTTACTTAAAATTCTATTTATAAAAAGAACCACAAATTGTATGGTTGAAATTGAATGAATGATGTTCCAAGTGTCCCAAAAAACAAAAACAAACAAAGAAACAAAACTTAGCATGGACAGAAAAAAGTTAACCTATAGAATAAGGCAGCAGCTTTGTTATTTTTGAATGGATTTTACAGTATTTTTTGCACTGTGACAACATGTCTGTCTTTTTTTTTCAGCCTGTAAAAAAGAAAAAGATCAAGCGAGAAATCAAAATTTTAGAAAACCTGAGAGGTGGTACAAATGTGATCACGCTACTTGCCATTGTCAAAGATCCAGTGGTAAGTTCAACCTGCAATAATCTCTGCATGTTTGCATAACTTTGTTTGCAATGGTAATGAAAGAGTTGCTCTACTACAGTGTGAATACTCTTCAAAGTAAGTCCTGGTAAAAATTGATTACTTTCACAGGGGTAGCAGTGTTGACACACCATGAAGAAATCTTGAAGTTCATTGTGAATTCTCACATTAACAGTTTACTGGAGAATGATGCAGGAGAATTGTTTAGTCAGAGTAGAATTGCTGGTGTTTTGTGGTGGGTGCATGATGCCCCTCTTCCTGAGAAGTGCGTGGGTAAAGGGGATTTTGAATAAGAAAAATTTTTTTGTGAAGGAAATAGTGGAGAAACTTCCAGAAAGATACCAGAATGATACCTGGTTTATAAGCTCCTCTGAGACAGCATTTTTTTTTCTGTTTAGGGATGAGAATTGTGTGTGTGTGTGTGTGTGTGTGTGTGTGTGTGTGTGTGTGTGTGTGTGTGTGTGTGTGTGTGTACATGTGTATGTACATGTGTATGTGCAAGTGTGTATGCAGATTGGGATGGTTGGTCATGGTTATTTCTCAGGAAAAAGTTGGATAAACTTTGTACACTTTGGCATTTGATTACTTTAATTCCTGTATCTGGAAATGGTTTCTCCATTTCATCTGTCATCAGGATGAGTTAGCCGAGTCTCTGAAAGCGTTTTATCAGCAGAGGCATCTCCTGATGCTTCAGCAGTTTTCGTTACGCTACGGCACCTAATTCTAGAAGCTCATGGTGCGAATATTTTAGAACAAACAGATTCAGAAGACATTGGTACATTGATAATATTTTGCAACTCGGAATGCCTCTGCTGTTACTAATGTGATCGTTGATTAACATGAGGAAAATGAAAACAATGTGGCTGAAAATCTAGTCACCTGTCAGAAGTGGGTGTTTACTTGTTAAGTTATAGTCTTCGCCAGATATCAGTGTTTCCTTCTTTAGTAATCTATGGAGGGTGTTCACTTGTTAAGTTGTAGTCTTCGCCAGATATCAGTGTTTCCTTCTCTAGTAATCTATGGAGGGTGTTTACTTGTTAAGTTGTAGTCTTCGCCAGATATCGTGTTTCCTTCTTTAGTAATCTATGGATGGTGGTACATTGTTAAGTTGTAGTCTTCGCCAGATATCAGTGTTTCCTTCTTTAGTAATCTATGGATGGTGGTACATTGTTAAGTTGTAGTCTTCGCCAGATATCAGTGTTTCCTTCTTTAGTAATCTATGGATGGTGGTACATTTGTGAGTTTTTGCTATTGTGCTTGTTTATAGAGTGTTTTACTGTACTTGTGTGTAGTGCAGTTGGGCACGTTTGTGTGTGTGTGTGTGTGTGTGTGCGTGCGTGCGTGCGTGCGTGTGTGTGTGTGTGCGTGCATGTGTGTGTGTGTGTGACTCTTGATAGTGTTAGCGTGCGCATGCTTGTGTATGTGTTTGTGTGTATGCATGCGTGTGTGTGTGTGCTTGTGTACATTGTGTGTGATGTGTGTGTTGTGTGTGTGTGTTGTGTGCGCTAGTCTCAGTGTATGTGTGTTTGTAGGTGTGAATGTCTCAGTGTGTGTGTTTGTGTGTGTGCATGTGCATGAATGTATGTAAACTCAGTTATACTCGTGTATCGATGTGTTTGTTTTTCAAGTTTAGTTTTTGACTGCTAAAGGCTGTTTAGATTATATGCATGTGATATATTGAATGTTATGTTAATTGTTATTACGCTGAAGGCTATTTAGATTAAACGCTTGTAAGATACTTAATATCGTTTTGATATTTGTTGTTGTCATCGTCGTCATCATCATCACTGTCATTATTTTGTAAATGATGATGAGTATTGTTATTATTACAGTGTTTTTTCTTGCTGTGGGATCTTTAATGTGTACAGAGTGGGTGCTGCACCATGACCTCAGTTGATCATGTATTTTGAAAGACTAGCATTTAGAATAGAACTGAAGATGTAGAATGGGGGAAGGGAGTGATACTGATAAACAATCTATCCAAACTGTGATTCAGACCAGGATTTTTTCGTGTCTTAGGAAGGTGATTTAAACACTAGGCCAGACACTTCATTTATTTATATATCATTTGTTTGTTCACACACAACACACACATGCACACACACAACACACACACACACACACACACACACACACACACACACACACACACACACACACACACACACAAAACACCTACACACACAAAAAATCTCTCACAAACAGCACACACACAGACACAACATACACACACACACACAACACACACACACACACACACACACACACACACACACACACACACACACACACACACACACACAAAGCGCGTGTGTGCAAAACTAACTTTATATTTATTCAAGCACTGCTGTATTAGTGATGGGTGTATACAAATTCATAAAACTAGTGGTCTTAAAATTGTTCCTGAATTTTACATTTCTGCAACGTATAATTTTGAGAAGAAGTTAGCTGGTAAATGAAAAATTTATTTTTTTGATGCTGTGCTCTGTTTTGCTCACTTGTCACTGAGAAAAGACCTAAGCAACAATATCTATAATTTATTCACTTGTATCATAAATATCTGTGTTTTTCATAAGCATAAATCCCCATGCACTTTTGCAGGTCATGTCTAACTGCCACAAACATGGTAGATACATGACATGAATCAAGTTTTTGTCAGTAGGAATGTTGAATGCACTGTCAAAACACAGTGAAATTATGTTATTGGTATACACTTTTAAAACATAACTATAACTATAAGTTATAACTAAAAGGTTTTGTGCGTTTAGATGAATCTTTGTGACGTTGTTATTCACACTTTGGCTAATCAGCGTGCACACTTTGAGAAAATGCGCCTATCATTGCTAAGGAAATTATCGGTTTGAATTTCTGAAGTGTTAATCCCTTTTTTTCTCAAAACATGAATTTGATATGGTGCCATCTTCAGAATCATGTAGGTCAACAGTTATTCATCCTATTTCAAAATGTTTTCACCATTGGAAAGAACATAAACTTGCAAGAATAACATTAAATGTCAAAATGGTCAAATGGCACAAGTAGATTCATTTTGTGGTGAAGGGTCAGAAATGCTGATTATCCTGATAATACTATTTCTGTAGGGATCACAATTAGACGTTTCATGTTACTGATAGTATAGAACTGTTCCATTTCTATCAGATCTCTTGTCCTGTTCAACAGAAGAAAAAGATATATACAACAGGTTGATGCTGTAAAAAGAAATACTGTAAAAACATTTTTTTCATGTAAATTGTCAGCTGTAATTCATTTTTATTTTTAGTTAATTATTTTTCTTTGAAGTTCTTTGTATTTCTTTGTTTCAGTCTCGGACACCAGCTCTCATCTTTGAACATGTGAATAACACAGATTTCAAGGTAGGTCTTATTTCATATTTTCTATGTTGCTATAGATGGAATAGCTATTTGGCGATAATTTTGTTCTGCTGGTCTCTTGATGGTGTGCTTTTATGATACTAAGTAACAGGAGGCGCACCAGGACATCACCATCTCCCTCCAGACTGCTCTGTTTTGACTTTTGTGGACATTTTACACTAAATATTTAAAATATAATTTTCAGATCATAAAGAGTAATTCTAAAATGATCAGTTTATGAAAGTAATTATTCTGAAGTAAAAAAAGGGAGAAAATTAACATT
Source organism: Monoplex corrugatus (assembly GCA_030674185.1). NCBI lineage: Eukaryota > Metazoa > Mollusca > Gastropoda > Littorinimorpha > Ranellidae > Monoplex > Monoplex corrugatus. The sequence continues at coordinate 7,948,988 of JAPXFY010000014.1, read as the reverse complement.
TCATGTGTCTGTGCTGGGACATGTGCATTGATGCCTTGATTTATCAAGTGAATTTTAGAATTTTTTTTTATAGGGTATGAAAAGTTACTTTCAACTTGTCTGCATAGAAATGTGATACAGACAATGAATTGAAAGAAATTGAATTAGCTTAGCTAATAGCCAATCTGGATTCAAAACACTTCTGTGTTATGATGTTTAATCAATTCAGTCATGTGTCAAAACCCTGTGTGCCATGTTGCTTGCTTACACAAGGGAATGGATGGGGGTATCATTGCTTTTATCACATCCATGAAGTGGATGAGACTTCATTGTATGGTTCATGTCTTACCATTGAGCCCACAGCATGCTCCCCCCCCCCCCCCCCCCCCAGTGAGGATGCTGGGGGCTCTTTCAGTATAAATAGTATTTCCATATTCTGGAAATTATGTGCTAGAAAGTTCCTCTTTTCTGTCACTGTCTTTGTTTCTGCCTTGTTCATTTGCTTTCTGTTATTTCTTCCTATCTTTTTCTGCCTTGTTGGTCCATTCACCTGTATGTGTTCAATAAAGTCTTACATACTTTTTCTTAGGATTGATAATTGGGTACATGTATGAAGTGCATTTTTGGCTCGGGGGGTGGTGGGGTGGTGGTGGTGGTGGTGGTGGTGGTGAGATATGCGCAAGCAATTTTGGGTAATTTATGCCTGTTTTTATACATGTTTTGGCATCCTTAGGTATGCTTATATTTGTATTCAGGTGTTTTTTTTTAATCGCCTGTGCGATAAATTGGACGGAGTGGTCAACACCAGGGGCATGTCCATAGATTATGTGGGCGAATGCATTGATATGTGTACTTAATTTTTTTTTTTTTTTTTTTTTCCTGTTGAAGTTTTGTATGTTTTGAAGCGGTTATAGCCCTGATATGACTTTACGCAGTCAGCTGGGCTTTAAACAACAAGAAAAAAAACAATAAAACAGCATGCTTAGCATGGATGGGGTAAAAAAATCCCAAGTGATTTTGACAGGACTGATTGGATTCAAGCCTACAACCTCTCAGTCTGTGGTTTATTTCTAATAAAGAGGTTATGGTGTCTGTCATGTAATGTGGGCATACTATTCCTACATTATCCCATGCAGAAACAGATTATGTCACATTGCATATTGTGGGTAAATCATGCCAGTAATGTCCCATATGGAAGCATTTTTAAGATTAAAAGATTAAAACTACTAATAAAAGAAAATAAAATAAATTGCATTTGTTCGTGTTTCAGCAACTGTATCAGACCTTCACAGATTATGATATACGGTTTTATCTCTATGAGCTGATGAAGGTAAGTATGGTGGATTAATGAAAGAATGATTGTGTTTCAGAGAATGCTTGTTTTGAAAATATGTCTGGAAAGTTTGATTTTTGTATTGAGTTTTCTGTCAAATTTTCTGCATCCATGTATGTGTTTTGTACAGTGTATTGTGTGAGGATAACATTTTGAATGTAATGAACAGTTGGCAGCAGTGGTTTAGTTTCATCACACATCTGACCAACATAAACAGAAAAACTTGGTAGGCCTATATTGACTGCCTGTTATAAAATATTTTTGAGAAAATAGCTGCCAAAGCTCTTGATGATAATTGAAAAATAAATGCATTGAAAATATGAGTAATATTAGGCTTGGGAATTCTCCTCTGATCCAGTAGTAAATGTGGAAACAGGCTTAGTTTCCTCAGGGAGAAAGACTATGAATTCCTTGGATTGAGAGGGGAAAAATTGTTTCTCCACCTATCCAGAATTTTACAGAGGTATTGTGTTCAAGCGATGCAGATGCCCACAGTCAGGGCCTACAGCTTTTCGAAAATTTTATGTGTTATGTAATGTATGCAGACATGGATGCTGAACAACACAGCACTCTCTTTATAGCCACAGTATTTTGTCTTGGTTGTTTTGAGCCAGTGTGCATTCATTTTTGATATTGGATGGATGAGGATAGAGTCAAGAATTGTAGATATCAGTGTTTTACATAGCCTTTTGACTGTACAAATTGTTGACAGTTTTAAATGTAAAATATACATGAATTTGATGCCCAGAAGCATTCCGATTGCACAGATTTTAGTCTAGAGAGAAGCATTCTGATTGCACAGATTTCAGTCTAGAGAGAAAAAGCATTCCGATTGCACAGATTTTAGTCTGAGAGAAGCATTCTGATTGCACAGATTTCAGTCTAGAGAGAAACCAATTCATGGGGGTTATATTCCTGGACCTGCATGGTTTCAAAGCTTTTGTCTTAGGCAATTCCCATGCCTCATAATTTGTTCAGCTTAAAGATTGGATAAGGCTATAATCATGACAGCCCTGTGTACAGATTGAAAATGTGTTTTGTGACACCTGTATTATTGTCGTTGTTTGTTATAAGACAGCATGTTTTGTTTACAGGCTCTGGACTACTGTCACAGCATGGGAATCATGCACCGAGATGTCAAGCCACACAATGTCATGATTGATCATGAAAGTAAAAAGGTGAAAGTGAGTTTTGTCGATTGGAGTGTGTGAGGTTGGGTTGGGAGTGTAAGAAATGTTTATTGCGCTTGGACACTTCCATATGTACTAAAACCCATTTGCTGACAAGGTCTTGAAAGGGTAAAGGTGGGGGATGACCTAAGAAACGGTGCTAGACCAGATACATGACACAAAAGAAGACATTGCAGAATGAAAGCGCTGTTCGTGTGTGTACAGCTTTGATGGTTTATATAATTTTTCACACAGCAGTTTGCTACAGTGGAGTATGTTATCGTCATTGAGATATGGATGAAATACGTAGAAGTATTTTTACAACAGCATTTGGAGTTAAATGTTTTGTGTTCATTGCTGTGTGCATGTATACTGTCTAGTACACTTAATTTTTTTGTTTTGTTTGTAGCTTCGCCTGATTGACTGGGGCCTTGCAGAGTTTTACCATCCTGGTATGGAATACAATGTCAGAGTAGCATCACGCTATTTCAAAGGGCCAGAACTTCTTTTGGACTACCAGGTTAGTACATCAAAATCACCTACAAGTTGAAAGAAAAAGTGTCTGTTGTGACATGGCATTTATGAAGAGGTTAGTATGGCATAGAGATTGATAGGATTAGAGTTATTAACTTTATAATATACTGGCTCCCTCTGCTCCGTATGCACACACAAAACACACAGACTGTAAAAATGTGTTTTGATTGGTGCAGTGATGCTTTGAACCATAGACATTTCAATCTCATTTCATGTGTGTGATTGTCCAGAAAGTGCATGTTGACAAGGAAACATTAGACTTGTTTGACAAGACATACATGGGTTCTTTATATAATTTACAGTCGAGAAGAAAATAATTTAACATACATTGCTGTTGTTTTGTGACAGGCCATTAAATTGTTAGGAAAGTCATTACATATTTGAGAATACAAAAAGGAAAGCTGTGAAGGCCATGTTGTGTTGTGTTGACATTGTTCATTCAAATGACTACAGAAACTACCTGGGCATGGTGACTGATGGACAACCTTTATTTGAATGCTTGATTGTGGTTCAGAAGTAAACAAAACGTCTCACTGAACATCTGATCATCAACACACTGAAGTGGTCAATCATGTAATTAGTACAAAGGCTGTACACACGGAAGAGAGGACATTTACATCCTTCTTTACCTTAAAATGTTTGTCTTGGAAGCTTCTAAATGAGGGAGATCACTTGAGACAACTGTGTAATCATGCATATATGATGTGGAACAATAACTGTATATTAGTACAAATTAACTGATACACACAGAAACAACTGTTACTATTATTTTTGTTCAAAGCCCAACCAGCTGTGTACAGCCACATCAGGGCTATAATAGTATTACTGCCTTTTGGAAATTCTGTGCTAGAAATTTTACTTTTACAGGGTTGTTCTTGGAAGTTAAATCAATGTCAGTTTGTCCTATCACGTATAGCAGTTCTTTGTTTTGGTGTGTGTATAGAAGTGTACGTGACGGATTTAAGTGTGCAAGTGTTGCCAAAAATTTTGAGTAAACTTTTATCAGTAACATTCACAGATGCTCCAGGTAATTGATGCCCCCTGTGGGATGCTGGGGGCTCTTTCAGTATAAATGGTATCCCCACCTTCTGGAAATTCTGTGCTAGAAATTTCCTCTTTTCCTTCACTCGCTTTGCTTCTTTCTTCCTCTTTTGCTTTCTGTCATTTCTTCCTATCATTTTCTGCCTTGCTAGTCCATTCACCTGTATGTAGCAATGCCGCGCGAACCGAAACGCGACGTCAAATTTGTGGTACAAAAAACTGGGGCCGGCCGCAAAATTGGGGGGGTCTTCAGTTCAATCAGGTATTACTGCCTCTTTAATCGGTGTTTCATTCTTATTTTTTGTCTTATGTGAATTAGAAATGAATAAAGATTTGAATGATTGCCTTTTTATATACTTAGAGCGAAAATAGAATTAGTTATTTGATGAGAAAGTCAAAAATCCTCGTTTCGAGCGCACTCGCGGCGACGGTATGCGTTCAGAATCAAAGTTTGTTCGGGGTGCTTCACTATTTCGGTCGGTACGGCTATATTTGTGAACCAATCACATTGTAATTTTGCAGCCAATGAGAATTAATGTAACAGAATGATATATCCCGACGAGAGCTATGTGTGCTAGTTTCGAACCGAGATCGACGCTTCCAAAGTTTTGCTTTTTTTCATCGGAAAAGTTTGCAAGTAAGTCGCCATTTTTGGAACTTCTCGTCGGCGGGATTCGATTTCACATGCTTTTTTCTATATGCAGGTGTAATATGAAATCAAGTTGAAGTAAAATACGGCCGTACGGCAACTTTTTACACGAGGATCTATACCAGATCAGTAGCAAAACAACGTCGCAATGTGCCGACGCCATAGGCCTACTGCGCGGAACAGAACAGTGTGCAAGTTTCAGCTCAGCAAGTTTCGCGTTGTCAGACAAAGACTAGCAACCAACAGATCAAGTTCTGTTTTATCTGTAACATTGTATTTTTCAAGAAAAGGACAACTGCGTTTGAACTGATTCAGAGTTGTCAGCCGAAGCAGGTTCGTCAACCATTTCCTCCCCGAGGTCATGCTAATTTGCATGTCGCGGTGTAGATCTGCTCACCCCACGACGGGCGAGCTTACTACTAAAAATACTATGTGCTCGACGTGCTTCGCCGAGCCGTGGAAAATGGGTTTGCCCAAACAGAGGGGTGCGCATACCTGCCTCCCCAACTCTCTCTCTCTCTCTAATAAATAAATGAATGAATAAATAGGTCTAAATAATTTTTTTTTCAAATCAACAAACAATTCTGTGCAAGTCATTGTACTCTCTCTCAGAGATCAAGAAATGAATAAATAAATAAATAGGCCCCAATACGTTTATATCCAAGTCATTGTTAACAGGCATGATCCTCTCTCTCTCTCTCTCTCTCTCTGAGACAACACACACACACATAACACACACAGAGATTTAGAATGTCACAAAACAAAATCTTCTGTCATGGTTATAATATTCTTTATTTAGGTTTTGCAGCTGAATAGAAGGCTATGAGTTGTATTATTTGTAAAGTAGGCCATCCATTAGCTTACATAGTTGTTTCAGTTTGTTGTCAGTATCTGAAAAGGATAGGCCTATGTCATCAGTTTGTTTTAAAGGGAAGATTGCATCTTATTTAGTAGTAGCCTATTGTTATTGATTTGTATTAAAGGGCAAGATTACACTGGAAATACTTAGCAGGATTGCTCAGCTTTGGTGGATTTTTACAAGTAATATGCTAAAAATTAAAGTCGCAAGTTTGGGCTTAATAATGTTAAAGTAATATTGATGTTTAGACTATGCATCATGGTTTCCTTTCCTTTCCAGTCTCTCAATGAATAGCATATATTATGCAGAAATTCATATATTTCTCTACTGCAGGAGTTAAGTGACCTATTCCTGAATGGTGAGTGGTCCCATATCCTTCCTGAAGTTTTCTTTGGACTCAGGCTGTGCTAAATGTTCAGGGACTTGACTCATCCACAGTCTACTGAATTTTTTTTCTCTAAACACTGATGTATAAAATAAAAATCAAATGTAATGTACAAAAATCTTGTCTGTAATGTTTTCCTTTGTGTGTATGTATGTGTATATGTGTTATGTGTGTGTTATGTGTGTTTAGTTTTTAGAAGAATTTTGATCGGATGATATTTTTGGATAGACTGCAGCATAAAAGCATGCAGTAATTTTTAATATTTCAATTATTGAAGTGATTCCAGAAGTCATTGATTCTCAGATTTCCTTTTATATGTACAGAAACTGATGAAATATTACAAATTATTCATAAGATACTGAAGTAGCAAGTCATGACTTTTTTGGTTTGATTTGCAGTAATAAGACACTTGAACGATGAGCAAAATGATTTTATATCTATCTCATGAAATGATTATATATCCTTGGTTTGTTTCTAGCTTCATTTTTGTCTGTTATAAATACAATATGGGCAATTATTAATGAAAAACTGATAAAACATGCCAAATATCACATGTTTCCTGTAATAAGACAAAAATGGCTCGTCGCAGAGTTACGATAATGGTTTCATTCAATTCGGCATACAAAAATACATCAACGATCAAAATTTCATGACATTTGATCCTGTCTGTCTCTCACAATTACAAAATGAATGTCATTTCCAGCAAAATCAGCATACCATGCCATTTGATGGGTTTGTTCTGTGACAGCTGTCCCACACATCTCTTCTTTGTCCCACTAAAACGTGGTACCAAAATTTAAGAAATTTTTTACGCTTCAAATTGGAATATCTCGTGAACTATTGGTCCGATTTGAAAAATTTAAACTGCTTTTTACTCAGAACAACAATATCTTCAAAACATATACATCTTTTAACTCAAAACCCAATTTCAATTTTTCATGCGGCATTGCTACTGTATGTGTTCGATACAGTTTTACATACTTTCTCTTAGGATTGATAATTGGATACATGTATTAAGCGCATTTTTGGCTCTAGGGATATATGAGATATGCAGAACCAATTTCAGGTAATTTATGCCTGTTTTTATGTATGTTTTAGTGTAAATTTGTATTCAGGTATGTTATATTAAATGAATGTCTGCTCATCAATGGACAGAAGATGTCGGTCAAGTGACATAAACTAATGTGAAGGTTATCTGCATGGACACCAGGACATTACAGGCCAGTTTATGTACCTGATTTCAGTATTAAAAAAAAAAAGGGGGGGGGGGACAGGATTGTGAAGGTCAGTTGATGTACCTAAATTTGAGGAAACTTGGCAATATGAATTATACTACATGACTAACCTGAAGTAAGGTTTTGATGTTGTAATTTGTTATGACCATCTGTCATCACACACAGACCTCTCACTCATCTTCTCCCCTCCTCCATCATCTCCACTGTCTCTTTTCTTGAAGTAGATAATAAATGCCCATCCATTTTATAGTTATAGAATTGTTTTCAGATGTACGACTACTCACTGGACATGTGGAGCCTAGGGTGCATGTTTGCCAGCATGATCTTCAGGAAAGAACCTTTCTTCCATGGACATGACAACTATGATCAGGTTCTGCACATCTGCTTTTCTGTCTTTTCTGTCTTGTCTATCTGCTTGTCCATCTTACCTCTTGTGTCTTGTCATTGTGTCATTAATAGCTGATTTTTGTTACATTTGTGTAAGAGTGTATGTTCAGGTGGTATCTGTTTCCTTTTTGTCTTCATCATTTTTGACAGTTATGTGTGTGTGTGCTCATGCATGTGTGTGTGTGTGTGTGTGTGTGTGTGTGTGTGTGTGTGTGTGCGTGCGTGCGTGCGTGCGTGCGTGCGTGCGGTGAGAGAGAGAGAGAGAGACAGTGACAGAAGGTTGTGTAAAAACCAGGATATACGCCATTGAATTTCAGAACTCAAATCAAATAAAAATGTCTTTAATTTTGTAAAGTTAAAACAATTTGCTTTCATGAAAATGGAAAAGAAAGGATCACTTGTACAATACTTTTTTGATGTTATGGAAAATGTCAATCACCCACTGAAGTGATTCATTCAGAAGTCCATGGAATAACTTGATACTGAATTTGACAGGGGAGGGGAGTAGATGGAATGAAATACACAAATGGAACGAAATATACTAACAGTCCCATGAGACATCAAATCAATCAGACAGAATACTTTGAATCTGATTTTAAAACTTTGTGTTTGATATGCCATTCTGACATTTAGATAAGTAGTTAGATCCTGTCAAACTCTTCTGTACATGCTACACAAGAGAAAGTAAAATCCCAGCTCATTATTACACATCATGTGATATAATCCCTTTCGTCAAATGAAAGCAACAGATTAAACACTAATTTTGGTGCTCCAGATTTCTTTTGAAAATAAGGAAATCACACTGAAAAACACCCCTTTTCTTTAATCACCATGATATATGTATTCAGTTTTTAGAAGAAATGAGAAAACTGACACGGGAGAAAGATACTGAAGGTGGGCATTTAATTCAAAATAATCATTTGTTTTATAGTTCGTATGTTAAAAAGAAGAAAAAAAAACTTCATTAGTTATGATAATGGCCAAAATCCACCGCTATTGCCTGCAGAAGAAATCTTAAAATTGATTCTGGTTTTGCAGTCATAAAATGTTGAAAGCCTCTGAATTGTTTCAAATCTAAAATCCAAGTCAATCACCACCGGCAGCATCACAGAGATGATCATAATGTCACAGGGAATGATAATGTTATAGTGTTCTGATCCCTCCTGAGTTCTTCATGTAAAATGAATGTGTCTGGTGTGATTCTGGACATATCCTTGGAGAGGTCAATGATGATGGCAAATTTAGAAAATTCCATTGAACTGACAGGGAAAAAGCCCCACCAGCTTCTCATCGACATACCTACATGATGATCAGCACTTTTGAGTTCAGCAGAGTTTCAGGCATCCCGTTAAGGCAATTATCCTTCACCACAGTGTTTATTGAAAATGTTTATCGTTAAGTTTGGTTAAATATGATTCCAAGAATTAGTTGTTATGGCCTCAACAGGGTGGACATGATTAAAACATTTCCTTTTTTTTTTTTTATCTTATATGGCGACATGTGCTCTTAATTTTGCTTCTGAGGAAGAACAAGTGACCTGGCAGAGGGATACAAAGTGTAAGTGATTGAGACACATGGTTGTTAAATTTCTGCCACCAAAATGTCACTTGTAATGGTAGGACATGAAAACAATACACAGAAGATTTGTTACAATTTTGAAAAATACGTTCATCTGACTCCTTAATCAGTAGATTTATTGTGTCGGTGATACACTTTGAGTCTATGAAATTAAAACATTGGATCGTTTCCAACAAAGCAAAAAAACGATGGTGTTTAATTTTGATGGCATGTCTCCCGGACATGACAAATCACATTCAACAAAATTCACTTTTGGATTTGACTCCGACTACCAAAAAAGGTGTGTGCATGCTCAGAGGACTGAAATGTTGGCAACTGTATAATTTAATCATTTCACACATTCCAGTTTGCATTCCAACTTGGAACAACTGTACAGATTTGATGTTTGTGGCATGTTGGTGGATGTCCCATTTTAACATGGTCGATTTGACCGTTTTCTTTGTGCAAAGATCAGTATTAACAACACAATCGGACATATCTACCTTATATTGTGGATTTATTTCTGTATGATATAAGCTATTATAAAAAGATACAGCGATCAAATAAATATATTTTTGGGTAGTTTATTTCTCAAATCAAATGCACATGGGCACCTGGTCATGACATTTTGTCACTGGCTCATGACAAAAATCTTGATGAAATTTTACAAGATTTACAAGTCTGTTTGGATAAAATTTCTTGGAAAGTAATTTATTTTAATCTTTAGATTAGGTTAAAGCTTCTTTGAAAGCAATTTTTTATTTCAATCTTTAGAGTGTCATGTTTAGATAAATTTTCTTTGAAATAATTTTTATTTTAACCTTTAAGAGTGCCAGCATAATGTGTCACTTCCATTTGCCAAGAGTGTAAATGTTCGTCCACGTCACATCAAGAATTTTCCTAACTCATTTTAAAGCTGGGGATTCCCAGTTCACAAATCAGAAAGCTTTGTCCATCTGCATGTACATGAATTAATGAGGCCAGCAGCCAGTCACTCTTTGCTATGGTCAGTGCACTGCAGCTTTTGCAATACCCCTTTGGAAATTTCGAACTTGCTGTGAGAAAGGCAGTGTGTTGCCAAAGGCTTTAGTATTTCATCACAGCAGATGTTGGACACACTTTACGCAATCTGTGACTGATCTAGACTTTTGAATGGCCAACTAGTCCATTGGGGTTGGCCTTGGAAGGGGAGAGTTAAAGGAGGTGGAGACCTTTTTATTGCTTTTGTACTGTAGAATCCACCTGTTTTCATTATAGTGGTAGGGGTTGATGTGTATGCTGTGTGTGTGTCTGCTTTTGTTTCTCATGCTTTTGTTAATTACTTAAGCTTTCGTGAAATGAGGCTGTGTATAAGTAATCATTATTATTTATATTGTTTCTCTGTGGCTTGCTATTTCATCAGAAAGGTGAGTAGGCATTATTTTGAAGATACAAACAATCATACATGCACACGTACATGTACTGAAATGTTTTTTTGTTAATGTAGTCTTTCGTATGTTTCAGTTGGTACGCATAGCCAAAGTCCTAGGCACAGATGACTTGTATGGCTACATTGAAAAGTACCAGATAGACTTGGATCCTAGGTTTAATGATATACTTGGCAGGTAAATCAGTGTCATCATTGGAAGCATATTTAATGATATACTTGGCAGGTAAACCAGCGTCATGATTAGCTTTTTTTTTTGGCTTTGCTTTGTTTTGTTTTTTGTTTTTTGTTTTTGTTTTGCTTTTTCATTCCAAGCCATTTTTTTTAATGTATGGATGCACATTGTTTGGCTCTCTGTATAGATGGTTTACGGTCTCCATATTTCATCTTCAATGGATGTGCATGCAGGGCGTTTTCATATTTTCATAAGCCAGTGAACACTTGGCTTACATGATTTTCACATGGGTATTTGATGTTCTGTGTACATATATACACAAAGAGAATTCTGGCTCAGCCTCATACCTTGTGATTGAAAGATGGACATCCTAACGACACATGTTGGATCAACCTTGTGTCTTGTGGTTGAAGAGGGACTCCTAACGACACATGTTGGATCAACCTTGTGTCTTGTGGTTGGAAGATGACATCCTAACGACACATGTTGGATCAACCTGTGTCTTGTGGTTGGAAGATGGACATCCTAACGACACATGTTGGATCAACCTTGTGTCTTGTGGTTGGAAGATGGACATCCTAACGACACATGTTGGATCAACCTGTGTCTTGTGGTTGGAAGATGGACATCCTAACAACACATGTTGGATCAACCTTGTGTCTTGTGGTTGGAAGATGGACATCCTAGCGACACATGTTGGATCAACCTTGTGTCTTGTGGTTGGAAGATGGAGATCCTAGCAACACATGTTGGATCAACCTCATACCTTTGATTGGAAGATAACAACACATGTTGGATCAACCCTGTCCCTTGTAGTTGGAAAATGGACATCCTAACAATACATATTGGATCAACCTCATACCTTGTGATTGGAAGATGGACATCCTAACAACACATTTGGATCAACCTTGTGTCTTGTGATTGGAAGATGGACATCCTAACAACACATGTTGGATCAACCTTGTGTCTTGTGATTGAAGATGGACATCCTAACAAACATTTGGATCAACCTTTGTTTGTGATTGGAAGATGGAGATCCTAGCAACACATGTTGGATCAACCTCATACCTTGTGATTGGAAGATGGACATCCTAACAACACATGTTGGATCAACCTCATACTTTGATTGAAGAAAACAACCATGTTGGATCAACCTGTCCTTTGTAGTTGGAAGATGGACATCCTAACAACACATGTTGGATCAACCATGTACCCTTGATTGGGAGATGGACATTGTAACACTTTGCTATTAACCTGCCAGAAATCAACCAAGTAAAGTTATATAAAAATCATTTCTTGCATTAACTTTGACATTCTTTGGTATTGTTTTTTTATGTTTTTTTTTTCAAACATAATTTTACACTGATGTCTGTACGCTATATGTCTTCAGACATGTTATGTTGCATTTGAATATATTATGTTTTAAATGTGTGCAGTTTCATTCTGGATTGAACTCTAGACACAAGATTATGTTTCAAATCCTGAAGAACATTGTTTTTACTTCTATAAAACATGCTTTTATTCATAACTGAATTTATTTTTCATTTACAAGAGTTAGGTGATAATATATATAGACATTGCATACATTTATTTGCATGTACTTCATGAAGTGCATAGTTTCAGTGCTTGGAAATGGAAAACAAAAGGGAGATTTAAAAAAAAAGTAAAGGTTGCCCCACTGCCCAAAGGTTGTCTTAGTGAGAAGATAGATTCCTCAGCATTTCTTAAGGCCAGCATCATAAGGGCAGTGCAGTACTCCTCTTCTTTCGCATGCTGCTTTGCATGCCCTAACCCTAAACAGGATAATTTAACCATTCATGGCTGGGGGATTCGGGAGTTGAATGCAGAAAGTTTTTATCGAATCAGGCTTGAACTTGTGCAGTCCATTTGGAAGACTTCTACTCCAATCAGATCCCTTTTGAAATGAAACTTACTTTAAAAATTGAGTTTATGTGGTTCTTCTTTCAGTAGTGTCCACAGTCTCTTTTAACCCTTTGATCACCACTGCTTCAGCCAGACTGTGCTGGCCTCGGACAAATAGTATATAGCTGCATGCTGCTTAGGCAAGCAGAACACTGAATGGTCTTACGGTAGCTACTAGTAAACTGATTAAATATTGAACCTCACTATCAGATTTTGTTCATACCTCATGCAGAAAAGAGAACTTCAAAAATTGCATCAATGAGCTCATTTATAGTTGCCTGTACTTGTAAGTTAGCCTGTGGCCTGGGTCAGTTATAGCTGTGAATCCCTTTGGTCAACTCGGAGTCAGCAGAAGTGCTGTGTGTCTTCATCTTTATGTAATTGATGCTTCCCTATTGGAATTCCCCCACCCTCTCCCTTCTTCCCCCAGCAGAAATGCCACTTTTGGACCAAGGCTTTTTCAGTTATCCCCGTTTTCTCCTCCTATACTTGATGTTCTAGTGAGTTTTAACTTTAAAATAGTTTTCCTGTATATAAGGAAGGATGAAATCTTGTGTATTTAGTAACTGAAGTTACAAAGCTGAAATTCACAGGCATTCACGGAAAAGGTGGGAGCGATTTGTACACAGTGAGAATCAACATCTGGTCAGCCCAGAGGCCTTGGACTTTCTGGACAAACTTCTGCGCTATGATCACAATGAGCGACTCACAGCTCGGGAAGCAATGGATCATCCATATTTCTGTGAGTGAGCCCTTTTCCTTTTTCAGTTTTTACATGTATTTTAATTAATTTTGACGTGTGTATGGCAAATTGGATTAAAGTTTTTGACACTGCAGTGAGACCTGTTTGTGGTGTTATAGCTCGTGTTCAGGCTGTGTGACTAAAGAGGCTGTGGTGTATGAAATTTTGCTGTGTGCAAAGTATCACTAAGTGAAAGTGTAGAGAGTTCTGTTATTTTGCTGTTGTCTTTTAATTTTGGTATGTGTGGTTAACCATGTGTGCGAGTTTGTGGTTGGGTGTTTTGTTTGTTTAGTATTCATGGGTGTGTGTAACATAGTAAATGTTGCTTGTGTGCAGACCCCATTGTGAAGGAGCAAGGACGCATGTCGACGATGTCAGGTCACACGTCACCCACTCCCTCAGCTGCCAACCCGGGTCAGATAGGTAGACACATCTCTCCTGTGCCACTTGCTTGATGACTACAAGACGTAGACAGTCTGTAATCTAGCCAATCCAAAATGTATCCAGACTTGAGACTTTGGCTCATATGTGACATTCCCCTTAGTGTAATAGCTGGTCTGTCAATCCACTTAGGTAAACAGAAGTACTAGGGGATGAAGGTTAGGGTTTGTTTTGTTTGTTTGTCTTTTTGTGTGTGTGTGTGTGTGTTTTTTGTTTTGTTCCAGACCTCAGACCAAACAAATGTTGTGGGGTATAATACTTTTCTTCAGCAGGAATAAAATCATTTGTGAGTCTATGCAATGAGGAGTGTGCAGCTGTATGGTTGAATGACCAGCGTAACATTTAAAGGTAGTGTTGAATACTTTGAAGAAGCTGTATTTCCTTTTGTTGGTGGTCAGTCTCTGTCTGACTTGTCAGTGTATGGTTATTGATATAATTGTGTACTCCTTGAGTATGTTCAGTGTATTGCTTGGATTCAGAGTTAATGTGCACAAGGAGAATTGACAGGCACACTTGCCCCCTCAAGAGTTACAAGATGACATGGATACCATTTTAGAATGTCTGGTAATGTGTAGGTTACATATTTGTTTCCTATTTATTCATTACATTTTATAAAAATAAGACTACATGTTGGAGGGAAAAGGTGTGTGTGTGAATTTGATTAGTTTCTGTCATTTTTTCACCTACTTAAGCCTATATTTTCTTACTTAAAACTGTTGAATGATGTATTTTGGCCTGAGGACAAGCGGGATTCCTTCAGTTAATTAGACTGTTTTACTGTGTGAAATGGTCAGGTATTTACATGTAATAGTTGTATATATGCATTTTAATAGAGCAGAGCACAACATAACCCAATCTTACAAATGCATAAGCTCAGCTAATGTGAGAGATTAACTGCACTTAACTATATCTTACAAATGCATAAGCTAAACTAATGCAAGAGACCGTATTACGGTAGCTGCAAAATCAGTTGGAGTGTAACCAAAAGCAGTTGATACTGACAGTAATTTGCTTTTTGGTTTCATATACTGTACCATGTCAGACTGTGAACATTGTGGCACTGACATGTCATCCTGTCTAGGCTAATTTTAGCAGCTAATACTGTGAGGAACTGGAAGTAGCTCTGACAGGACATCATCGTCCAGCCTTTAACCCCCTTAAAAGTGCACCTGTACTGGTCAGACCTTTCGATTCAGTCTTTTGTCTTGTTTCTTCACAGACAGCCATGTCTTAACCGACCAGCTCATTTTTGTTCAGGTTTATGCTCCGTCTCATCTGAACTTTGCTCGATCTTAGTGTGGCCTGGCATAGCCTTGCACCTTTTCATTGTATTGTCTGCCTAATCTGTTCTCCCACTTTGATCATGTTTCTGTCAGGTAAAAAAAAACTCTTTAAAACTAGTAGTGGGGGAATTAAATCACTTGCTTTGGACACTCAAAGGGATGAAAGAGATGGCACTTCTAAGATTTATGTCAGTTTAAATCGTCCCTTAGTGTTGAGTAGAGAGGAAGATTCAGTTCTACAAACTTGCCCTTTACAAGTGGATAACACTCGTCTCCACAGGAGCTGGGGTGGGGATGGTGGATAGGAGACTCATTTTGTTCTGCTACTAACTTACCAACTTAGCCGTTACTGTTTCTAAAGAGCCTTGTAACAATGAAGAAAAAATATGTCTTATAAATGTGTATGTGTAATCCTTCCTCAAACCCTGATTCTTCTGAAACAAAAAAAAAAGAATATCTTCTTTTTTCCCCTTCTTCTCCTCCCAGTATCTTTTTCCCTTGTTGGTTTTTGGTTTTAAGATAAAAATAAAACAACCCTTTAGTACTTTGTGAGAAATTTGAATATGAGCCATTTGAAGTATTATTGCAAGTTATTTGAATGTGAGCCATTTGAAGAATTACGTGGTGTATCTGACCATATATGTGCTGATGAAGACATGAAGTAGTAACATGTACACAGTTAAGTTGAAGCTTTTGTATTCAGTTGTGTATTGTCTTGTCTCTTTCTGGCAGTTTACAATTCGACATGGATCTTTTGCTGATGCATGTCATGTTCTTGGAGGAAGGATAGTTCCATTTGGACATGTTCCATCTTGTTTCTTCTCAAACTTAGAATTACAGTCAACTAGACGGATGGCAAGCAAACAACTGTAGGGACGTAAAAACTTTATAAACAGTGGACCAGCCGTGAATTTTTCCAGCACTTTATCCACTTTCATGTAGATTTGATCCTGGTGGTGGTTAGTCCTTGTTAAACTTGTGATAGACACGTTTGAGCCAGACATTCAAAAGATGTGTCTGGATATAGCCAAAAGTATGTGCTCACATATTTTCACTGTATGTGTGTGTTTGTATGTGTATGTGTATGTGTATGTGTGTGTGTGTGTGTTGCATGTTAACTCTTTTGAACGGGTGAAGATCTGTGTATGGCCTACAGATCTTTCTTCGGCAAAAAAATTTTGACCGGTGCATATTTTGAAATGCTGTGTAAGCATCTTGACACATCTTGATCGGAATGTGGTGGCCGTAATCTTATGGTTTTGTCGGCAAACCTAGAAGGAAAAGATGATTGGGAGTGTTTAAACTGAGGGAACAACAGGTGAAGAAAAAAAACAAACAAAACAAATAAAAACCCTTGAAATTCTTACATGAGCTAATTCATTATGTGTGTTGATTAAGAGGAAGGTAAGGGATGTGGTTCCAAGGGACAGGTGGTCCTTTACCTTAAGTTGCCTAAGTTTTTGTACGCCATAAGAACTGGGTGAAAATTGACCAACACTTGTAAAGGAGGAATCCCACGTGGCGTACGCATTAGGTGATTTCATTGGTAGCCACTTATATAATGAAACTTGCAATATGTACATTGTGGGTAAATAAAAACACATATGACTTTACTGAAACTTTCAGAGCGTATGTCCTGGAAAACTGAGGGCCATGCAGCAGCTGGCTGTTTCACCGCTGATGACATCTTAGATAAACTTGGAGGCAGGCCTGTCAGTCTGTTCTGTTGATCTGCTTTGATATGTATGCACACATGTAGAGTGTGTGCATGTCTATCTGTATGGAAACAAATGCATTGTGGAGGAAAGTAAGTGCGGATATACAGTTCTTCCTGTCAGTATGAAAAAGGCTTGGTATAGAAACTCACAATCCATGGCTTCCCAATGTTTCCATCAAAGGGTAAAGAGGAAACGGGAAGGAAATGGAATAGAGAAATATATTGCAAATATGAAATGAAATGAATACACAAAGCAATCTTTGCGCCTTGTGCTTGAGGATCCAGATGTATGCAAGGATAAAACTTTTATGAAAACAACTTGGTGATTGTCAGTCAGTCACTTGCATCTCTCGCTCTCTGTATATGTGGGCATGTGTGTGTGTATGGGTGAGAAAGTATGCTCTGTGTGTGTGTGTGTGGGGGGGGGGGGAAGAAGTGAAAGGCTGACAGTCCTCCATTGTGAGTGGTTACTTCAGCTGAAAGAATAAAACGGCGAGCACTGAAGTATGTTCTGCTGAGAAACTTGATAACTCTGAGAGAGAGGGAATGTGGTGTGTAGGCATGTGTGTGTATGCATGCCACCTGAATGTGTGCGCCTGTATTTACTGATAAACACATGACTTGTTCAGTGTGTTTAGGTCTTCTATGTTTTGTTTCTTTCAGACATTGGCATTGGGGGTAGTTTATAAATGCATACCAGGGTGTTTTGTTTCATTTGGGGGATGCACATCATTGGCACCCTTTAGTTGTATTAGAAATTTTGTCATTATGTGGCATGAATAAAATAATGGGTACTAATTGTGATATAGGTTTATAACTTACTATAATGCATATATCACATCTTGAAATTGTTCCCTTGTATGTTTTACTCCTCTTTTCATTGTGTGTGCTTGACTGCTGAAAGTTGCAAGCACTTGATGACAGACTGCATGATTTTCTTTCAGCAACATATATATTCTGTTAATTGCACACACACACACACACACACACAACACACACACACACACACACACACACACACACACACACACACACACACACACACACACACACACACACACACACACACACACACACACACACACACACACACACACACACACACACACACACACACACACACAGAGCCTGCAGATACACTCATGCACTCCACCATCTCCACTCCCACACACACAGAAATCAACACTTAACTTCTTTCACTATTTATGGCATCATGTCAGCTGGGCAGACCGTGCTGTATATCAGGTTTTACCACTAATGTGGGTGAAAGTTCACCCAAGATGTATACTGCGCAAACGATTTTTTAAAAGCTCAGGTGAATTTTCACCTAGAACATATGCCATGCAAAAATTTCATTTTGTATTTCATTTATACAACATACATAATTTTTTGTGTCCGAAAAACCCCCCAACAAACTTGACAGTCATAAAATCTTGTTGCTGAACTCATTATAAATGTCTGGGTGAATATTCACCCATGGCATACAGCAAAGGTTAAACATGAATGTGCCTAGCAGGACTCAAGTTTCAGTTTGTTAGAATGATTTCTGTGCATGTTGTTTTAATAGTACATTATTTCATCATATCTTACAATGCATAAGCTCAGCTGACACAAGAGACCATACTAACTGCAGAACACTCGACCAGATGGTTGAGAAATCGATGGAAAGATGTTCACTGCCAGGTACCATTGTACCCCTATCCTGTTACTTGGTGTTGGCCTGAGTGACATGTATCCTTTTGTCTCAGTATGTCAAAACGACAAGACTGTACGCTGTGCACTCCGTTCAATCTTGTTTGCGAGCTCAGTGAATTTCCTGGCTCTTAGTCTCAACCCTCTTGGTGTTTTTCCCCATTTCGATCAGTGTTTACCATTGATTCTTCACCTGCACTGTGCCCAGATCGC
Source organism: Monoplex corrugatus (assembly GCA_030674185.1). Lineage (NCBI taxonomy): Eukaryota > Metazoa > Mollusca > Gastropoda > Littorinimorpha > Ranellidae > Monoplex > Monoplex corrugatus. The sequence goes on along the minus strand of JAPXFY010000014.1, from coordinate 7,930,248 downwards.
CCTTATATTTTCATATATATATAATTTTTTTTTGATCGTTGACCCTTTTATGTAAACTGCTATTTTCTTTTCTCGTCCTGTCATCAACTTCAGCTGGCAAGTGGTAATTCATCATTCGATCCTCAGTGTTTTTCTCGACTGGTTTCTGTACCTAATTCAGTTTGAAAAACTCTTCTAGCACTTCTTTTCCCCTTGCGGGAAAATAGTCCTCTGTTTATTAATTCTCTTCTGAACGACCGACACTCGTTCAACACTTCATTCAACTATCCTCTATAAATGTTCATTGAAGACAAAGTACATGTTTTTAAAGCATGTGGAACAGGTTTACCACACCACTTGGTATAACTTTATGTAAGTCTCTTGAAAAACATTGACATAAGAATTATGTTACTAGCGCCAGCACCACTGCTGATCTTGCAGAATGATTGTTGGACAAACCATAGTTCAGTTGTCTTGTTATGATGAAAATCTGAGCTGTCACAAAAAGTGTCTTAACTTGTTTTCAGGTTTGAGTCGGTCATTATCTTGGTAACCTTATTCAGCTTATCATGTGTATTGAGTCGGTCATTATCTTGGTAACCTTACTCAGCTTATCCTGTGTATTCTAAATTTGAGCTGTATCTTGTTAAAAGTAATTTTTCTTGAAAGAATTTCAGATCTTATAAGAAATAAATGTACCAAAGTTACTGCCAGATAGATGATTAGTGGTCACAAGCCAGCAGATTGGTGGCCTGCGGCGTTGGTGCAGCTGGTATGCTTCTTTCTAGTTAATTTTTATGGAACATTTGTTTCTCAGGTGACTGTTTTATTTGGGAAGATAGTGGTTATTTGCGTGGGCTTATAACTTCTGGCTTTATGCATGTGAAGTTACCTTTTAGTAGATAAAGTGTTCGCATTCATGATACTTGAAACTGAACTGTTGATACACCTCAGTTTTGAACATACAAAACCAGTTAATCATCACTAGTTATTGATCTGATAATATTGATACAATCCTTGTCCATTCTTAGAACTGGAGCAAGTCTTGTACATGTTTAGTCCTGCCACTCCCCGCTCCGTCCTTAGGGGTGGAAGTTAAATTGGTTCATGTGCTACGAGGGAAAGTGTGTTTCCTTTGGTTTATACAGCCAGCATTTGTGTTTAAATGGAACAGCATGTTTTTAATGTAACTTGGTTTCCTTTGGTTTTTTTTTCTAATAATATAAAATCTTGTTCACAATACCTTTGAGTAACTGGAATTTTGTTTAACATGGTTGTACATCTGGTGAGCAGAAACCAATATGAACTTAGTGTAGGAATATCTCATCTCAACCATGCTGTCCCGTGTAGGAATATCTCATCTCAACCATGCTGTCCCGTGTAGGAATATCTCATCTCAACCATGCTGTCCCGTGTAGGAATACTCATCTCAACCATGCTGTCCGAGCCAAATGCCTGTGTCGCAGCTTGCCAAAATTAGTTTAGAAGCTTTGTATGTGCCTTCTGTAGCATTTCATAGTAATGTACTAACACAGAATTTTTCTATGTTGATATTTTAAATGTGAAAATTTTGACATTTTATACATGTTTAATGGGGGGCAGGTCAGTACACTGCAAGTTTGTGGTAGTTTCTTTGTGTGTATGAAGTGTGTGTGTGTGTGTGTGTGTGTATGTGTGTGTGTGTGTGTGTGTGTAAAAAGGCACTGGGAAAGGTTAAGGTCTATTGTTACAGATTAATAATTGATCATCAGTGTTCTTTTACAATAAACCTTGTGAGATAATATACGCATGATAGTTTTTTTTTAATGAATTTAAAGAATGTTTGTTGAAAGTATAACAAGAGAGAAGAAAAATTAAACATAAGGTTTTCCATGCAAGTGTTAATTGATAGCATATGTGTGTGTGTGTGTGCGCGTGAATGTGCCTTCCTGTGTGTGTGTGCTCAGATGGAGGGAGTCATGTGGATGAGCCACAACTGACACAAGTTACAGTGGGCATGACCACAAAGCAACTGCACTTGTTTTTGTTTGGTGGTGGTACTTTCTGTTCTATACATTAGCAGTTCCAGATAAATAGTTCTGACTTGCTTCATTTCCCTTTACCATACACTCTTTGGAAGAAAAGTGTTTCCATCCCATTTTGTGATCATTTCATGTTTACTTTTGTTCATGTCTGGCCTACTTGAAGAGAAATGCTTTGTCCAAATCCCTGCTATCCTTGCTTATAGCTTCCTCTCCCTGCTTACTTGCTTGACCACCAAAATGTATGGTGTGTGTGTCTGCTTAAGTGGAAGCACTGACAGCGTGTGGTTGGTGCGTGTGCAGGTTCCACAGTGAGCAATGCAGTGGGTGTGTCGGGCTCGCCCGTACTGGCAGCCAGCATGTCTCCCCTGCCCAACAACGCAGCCACGGCTCAGACCTAAAGCACTGTCCTCCCTTTCTCCCCCTCCCCATTTTGCTCGCCTCTTCCTGCAAGCTTGGCACCACTGTGACTGTCTGGCCTTACAAACCTTGTGTCCACCTTGGCTGCCACACCAGCTTCTAACAGGGACGGAGCTTGTGATCCGTGGTCATCATTGGCATACATCTGGGGCTGACTTGGGGAATGGTCTCATTGTGTAGGAGCATCACCTGATGCGCTTTTGGGGAGCTCATCAGCCTGTACTGAAGAGTGTCACAATACTACACTCATGTCAGTGCACAATTTGGGAATGCAACGTTATAATCCAATGAGAGAAGAGAGAGATGAGCACTATCCGTACTGTTTTAGTTATGCGTGAAGAAACGATTTAAGACTTTTTGATTTTTTTTTTTTTGGGGTGGTAGGGTTTGTTGGAAAAAGACATGTGGATAGGATAAATGGTACCAGGATGCACTTGAGAATTTTACAGTGGTTCTGCATTGTTGGATGTTCTGCATGGTGAACCACTTGACTCATGAGTGAAGTGTATGCATGATGGATGACATTTTGGGGTATTACTTCTTAAATGTGCTTTGTTTTGTTTTATGTATGCAGTTAAGAACACAAGTTTCTATTAGCGTTATTGTTACAGTATTTATCTAGTTTGATTTGTTCCGTTGTGTCATTGTTTAAAATCTTCATTACAAGTTTTTCACATGGCTGGTAAGTGCTCACACATTTGCATTGAAACAGCATTGAAAATGTTTTGCATTTCTGTGCTAAAATAAGTGGTAAGGATGTAGGGTATGACACAAAACAGTTTTGAAACATACAACATGTGTTTCAAATACAACATAAAACAAACCAGGAATAAATAGTGTAGCGTAGACAGTACTTGGGCACTTGACATAAGATACATTAAACAGAACAGAAGAAACTTGTTTCTTTCTTTCCGATAAATAAGATGAAACTCAGCAGTAAATCAGTCCTTTACAAGGGGAAGTGTACAGATAAACAAACCACTTTGCTGAAAGTTGCTTTGTAGCTGTCAAGTCATAAGATGTGCACTTGTGCTAATCTCCTCTGAGTGGTGGGCTGCTATTGGTACAACGTCTGCGTTTTTTGTTTTTTTTTGTATTATGTCTGAATGCCCCAAGAATTAAAAAATTGAATGTGAATAAAGTGCAATGTCACCCCATTTCTTTGAAATGTGATTTCTAAAACTGTTTGACACATCATCTGGCAGGATATTTGTTCATAGACCTTTGAAGAGCGATATCTACCATGTATTGTGTGAGGTTGTTTTTCGGTGTTGAGTATGAATGAACAGTTGAGGGTGAAAATGTATGTGAATATAGTGTGAATTGTGATGCTAACTAGTGTGCAGATTCCTTTGTGTATGTGAGAGAAGAAGAGGGAATTGTGAATGTCTAAGAGCAAGAAATTGTGCATATGTAATGTGCCAGGTGGAAAGTCATCCAGTTGATAGGTTTGTGTGTCTGTGTGAAAATTGCAGAAAAAGTGTATCAGGTGGTTTGAAGTAGTTGGTATTGTTGTCCTCATTTAAATTGGATACCTCTTCATCCATTATTAGCATAAATGCTTTGACCACCCAAGTCAGCACATGCTCTCTGACCATAACCCTTTCCTCCTAACTTAACTGTCAGACATTTGTGCATAAATAACATCTTGGCCTCCTTTCTGTCACTCTTTTGTTTCTTCATTCCTTCTTTACTTTCAGTCATCTGTTTCTATTATTTTCAGCCTTGCTGGTCCATGTATCTGTATGTGTTCTATAAAGCCTTCCATACTTTATCTTAGGATTGATAATCTTTAGAATTGATATTTCGATATATCTTTATATTGACTGTGTGTATGCTTTAGTATCCTTAGTTATGCTCACATATGTATTCAGGTTTGTTTTTTATAATCCTCTCGTGATAAATTGGACGTAAGGGTCATTGCAAGGACATATCCTTAGTTCATGTATGCACATGCATTAGTGTGGTTACTTAATTTTTAGTTTTCTCTTCCAGCTTTTTTAAGACTCCAACCAGATGTGTACATTTTGAAATGGTTATATCCCTGACATGGATGGCTCTTTGCAGTTAACTGGGCTTTAAACAATGAAACTAAGAATAACATCTTGGCCACAGAAACCAGTACCTCCAGGAGAAAATAGGAATATCCTAGTTTGAAATAGTAGCAGGATCCTTTCTGAACAGGGATTTTGGATTACTTCCGAATAGTAACTGAGCAACACTAACATCATGTGATGTAGAATATTGCCCTGTTGCCATACATATTTGCTATAAGAGTTTAATTCTGTTGTAAATTGGTCATGATTCATTTTCAGTTCCTTCTCTGGAAGCACACCATGTTTTAATGTTCAGAGTTGAAAATAAAACAAATGCAAAAATTGTAAGATGGTGCTGGAATTGTATCCTTTATGGTTTGGAATAGGCAGACATAGCTGCACTGACAGGCTGTAAAAGGAAAATGGTATGGAATAGGCAGGCATAGCTGCACTGATGTTACAGGAGAAAGTGGTCTACCTTGAATTCAGCCAGACTTGATGGAATGGTAAGCTTTGGAAATAGATTGATACATTTATAGATTTAAATCTTAATGTAGACAAAATTGTGAGAGCCCTGCATAAACTTTAAGTTTCAAAAAGATTGGTGCTAAGTACAATACAATTGAGGGACGAACCTTGATTGTGCCTGTGTATAGGCCTACTTAATTTGCATTCGAAAACAGGATAACCAACACCATCAGTCAGTGGATGTTAGTTTGAAAGGGAAGAAACTGGGTTTATTTGTCTTTTAATGTTTAAGTAATAACTTCTTGTTAAATTGTTAAAATGGAGGTCTTTCAAAACAAGTGGCTTGGGAGAGTATTAATGTGACCTGTGTGTGAATCCAGCATTTGCTGTTCTTCAAAGACTTTTCAGAAATGCGATTTTTTAGTAGTTTTTTTAACAGTTTATAGGCTTGTATCTCAGATTGCTGAAGGTGTAGAAGGTAAACCAACAAACCCACCCAACCAACAAACGAAAAAAACCCGCCCTAATCTACTCCATAAATAATTTCCACCTACACAAACTGCTAAGTGATGCGTGTATCTGCAGACAAGAATGTGTCTACAATGGTTCTCAGCTGTTTGTTGATGGATCTTTATAGTTTTTGTCATCTTTTAACCAAAATTTGGAGTGTGACATCGCAAGTTTTTAAGTTGATTTGTTTTCAAGGCCAATAGTGTTTGCATAGCTTTAATACCTTGTTAAATATATTTTTTGCTATGATTGGTACTTATAGAGATTGTGTGAGAGAATGGATTGTGTGATGGCATGTTAGTTGTCCCATTTTGCTGTAGTAAATGTATAAACATCCAGAAGGGTGTAAGTCTTGCAATATAAATTGAACACAGATAAGGACCATGTTTCATGTTCAGTCAATGGCATGGTGAGCTGCTAAAGGTTGGTTTCAGAGTGCATTGCCTCTGTATTATTGTCTTTGTGATAATTCGGCATGCAGCTAATTACCATTTTTCTGTTTAGTCCTCAAATGTTATTTCACTGACTGTTTATCATTTTGTGTCAAGTCTGTTTAGTATCTTTGTTTTTGATGCCCTTACAATATGTGTGTTTTCTTAATCCGTGTTGGCTTTGTAAATGTTCATTGACATAGTTAGGTTTTCTTCACAGCTGTCATGTGTGGTGGTAATTTGACAGAAGATGAGGGTGGTTCATTCACTCAGGTGTTGACATATAAAATTGTGTGATTAGTCCTTGTACTCTTTGTGTGTTGACCTTTTCCCCAGTGCATCACTTATTTGCCAGTGAGCTCAGCATATGTCTCAAGAATTCTGACATATCAGCCATTGCTGGCCCAATGTATGGTGACAGACAGCATTTAATAGTGGTGGCGTTTAACACAGCTGGGTAACAAAGGGTATGTTATCACTTGTTACAAGTTTGTTCTGTTGAAAAAACGTGGAGGGGCTCCTTTGTTTGTTCAGTTTCATAAACATTATTCAAGTTGTGTTTGGCATTTGGATGTTTGTAGAATATTTTGGTGATGGAGGGTGATGCATGTATGAGTATGTATGCATATTGTTTTAATATACTGACGTAGGAAATTGCTGGGAGTCTGCTTTGTAATAGACCAGATCTGACACAAGATCAGGTCATGTTAATGATTAAATCTCTTGCAGAACTGTCTTTTCCTTATTGTTTTTGTAGTCATATTACAAGGCAGGCTTCCAGGTATTACAGGTAACTGGGATGTGAAAATGAGTGGTTTGGACTAAATGTATAGATCTGGCAGTAATGAGTGTTTTGCTGTGCAACTGGCTGGTGAACAGATTGACTTCAAATGTGCACCATTCTGACCCCAAACCCCTATCCCATTGAAGCTCCTGTAAGGTCATGCCAGTCATCAGGAAACAATGCAAAGCCAACATTGGAGAATACTGTCTTACATTTATTGGTACCATCATACTTTTGCAATACCGGTTCATTAGTATTGATGTCTCCATTCATTTTGTTGGTCCATCTCTCTCTTCTCTCTTGTGGGAGTCAATCTGATGTGATGTTCAGTCAAGGCAAATTAAATAAAGTATGATTGATGTATGAATTTCATTGTCTTGTGTTTTTTGTTTTGTTATAACCGAGATGATCTCTTTATCAAAAGAAAATAATTTCATTTTCAGTCATAAAAAATACAAATACTGCATACATTTTTGTTTGGTTTGAATGTTCAGATAGGGGTAAGCTGACCTGTAATCCTTATCAAGTCCAGTGCAAACTGCTTTAAAGCTGTACTATAAAGATGATGTGTTTTAAACAAAGCCTTTCTGACCAATAACCCGGATCAAGTCCAGTGCAATCAGCATTAAAGCTGTACTAAAAAGATGTTTCGTCAAGATAAAATACAAAACGGTTTTAAGGAAATCAGACTTTTATTTACACTTTATTTAAAGAAAAATGGGAACATTGTCAAATTAAAACCATGCAAATTAAAACAAAACAAAACAAAAAACAAAAAATCAAATCATAAATGGTGTATAGTTGAGTATTTAGAAATGCTATAACAGCAGATGGAATGAACTCTCAAGTGAATAACAAAGGAGATTGACCGTGGTTGAGGAAATTCTAAATTGCTGGTCATTGAAGATGGGGAGATGTATCATCTTTTCTCACCACACAAGCTGGTGATTTCTCAGATCAGTAAATATTGGGAGGAAGATGGATTAGCTGAAGATGGATCATTGAATCTGTTTTAATTATTTTGGTTTTAAAAAAAAAGGGAGATTGTTTCATACTGACCAGAGAGGAAGGTGTGTTTGTGACAAAAATGTGTTGGCCAGAAAAAGGCTCTTGTCAAATGTGGGTCAAAGGTGTGGACTGCCAAATCGCAAATGCATAAATTTGGATGTCATTGTGTAAAGGTGACACGCGCCAAAAAATGCGAAAAATCCAATTGTTCATGAAAATTGTAAAGAATTCCGTGTTCATTGTTGTGACAGCATAGCACTGTCCTTGCTTCACGTCAAGTGTTCTTCCATCTTATGCTTCAAGATCACATTGACCTTGAGAAGTTTGAAATCTGGATTGTCTTCTGAGCAACTAAAATTCCAAATTAAATAATCTCAGCCATTGGAAATTTGATGATTCTGATCTTTGGTACAATCACTGTATGCAGAATCAGTCTCAAACAATGTTACAGAAACAATCACACCATTTTACAGTTATTGTGTGTAGAATCAGTTCAAACATTGTTACAGAAACAATCACACCATTTTACAGTTACTGTATGTAGAATCAGTTCAAACATTGTTACAGAAACAATCACACCATTTATATACACATTTTAAAATGAAGGTTATGTTTGTTGTTTGTGTAAACAGTTACATAACCATCACAGATGAACAGTTGCATTACCTTAACAGATTAAAGTGAACACTATTGCTTTCATAGTGTATGTGATAGCCTGAATTGGACTTGTGAATGCTAAAGTTTGGACGACTTTCTCGTAATTCCAAGGTCACAACTACTCCTGAGATTTCATTGAGTCATATGCAAGTATATTTGATTTACATTGTTTTACCAATGGTTTACCAATTACATTGGTTTACTTTCAAGTTCACCTGCATCTTTATTATCTACATGACGTACAAAGAAGAATGTAAATCTGGCTTGTCCATCCTGTGACAATCAAACATGTCCGCTGTCCTATTTTTTGCCTTTATTTTCCTTTTTGCATTTGCTTTTTCAAATTCCATTACAATTTTTAATACTTACTGGCAGAGTTATTCATTTTTTCCTGTGGATCTCTATACTGATGTAGAAATGTCATAATAATGAATCAGGATTACAAATATGTGACCAATTTCATCACTGATTTCTCTCTATCATGAGTATGTTGTGTAACCAAATCATAACAATTGTGCTACCCTGAAGTTTTTAGATTTCATTTTTATTCATTTTAAACAAAACCTGAAACCTATGTATACATGATCATCTCAACAACATTTATCTTGGGTCAAAAAACATGAGCCATTTGTAAATGAAAAGACACAATATACTTATATGATATAATACTTTCTGCATGTCAGACTTTCTATGATACAAACATACTAGACCCCAAAACATGGTCAGCTTGAACTCATTTTTTTATTTTATTTTTTTAAATAAACATACTTGTGAAAATGGAGAAGTGTTCGTGATCCCACTTCCCCCCACATTGCAAGTGCGCAAACGCCCAAACACATGTGCAAAGAGAAACTGCATGCACATTTTCGCATGTATGCATATGTGCACATTCTTTCATAGGCGTTTCTTTCTAAAGAAACCAGAAGAAAATCAATAAAATGGCTCAACCATTTTTCCCCTTTTCTAGAGAGAGCCTACAAAAGAGCACCAAAGTTTGTGATAGACGCAAACTATACTGATCATTACTGGGAACATTGTTTGGGCACTTGGAAAATGCATGAGACAGCTCTTGATAAAAAATGAAATAACAACAGCAACAACTTTGATCAGCAGAAGACAAATAGGGAACATGTGCAGTATTGCTAACAGGTCATGAACATATGACATGGAAATTAACCAGACAATGGAATGTGTGTATTAGAAGAAGAGATGAAAGTTACGCAAAGCTGTACTAGGTTTCCAAAAGTGCTGTTGAGAGATGGCCCCCTCTGTCCAAATGACTGTACACTATGTTTTTATTGTGGGTCTCAGCTTCCCTGATGCCTATACTGGTTGCCTAACTTCATGAACATAGGTCCCAACAGCCCAGTCTGGGTTTTGGGTGCAGTCAAGGTTATAGAGGTTAAAGTTGTCAGGGTTTCTTAGTCTGATTAAAATTAACTTCGCTTCGAACAATGTCATGGTTCTTGGATCACTTTACCCAACTGTCTACAGGCACATACACATTAAAAAACAATATTACATGAACCCAAACATGCATGTGTTTACATTAACGCAAATGTGTAATCGCACATAAAATCGCATACTAGTGTGATTGCATGTGAGGCACAATGACACGCTTGTATTAACACAAAAATCACTCAACAGACCAGTTTCACAAGTTCAAACATGCCCATATTGCTGTGCGGCACATCACAGGTGTACTAGATGCCATTCACTCATGAACATGCATTCACTGGATAGAAGTAGTTTTTTCCTACCATTAAAATGGGCAAGGTTATTCCTTGTCTACTTGCACCAGTTGCAATCCTTAGACTACCAGGTCCACTGATACTTATGCTATAGTAATCTGCTCCACAAAGCATCACTTCCTCTTCTTGTCACTCATGTATAGTAATCTGCTCCACAAAGCATCACTTCCTCTTCTTGTCACTCATGTATAGTAATCTGCTCCACAAAGCATCACTTCCTCTTCTTGTCACTCATGTATAGTAATCTGCTCCACAAAGCATCACTTCCTCTTCTTGTCACTCATGTCTCAGGGATTTAAAGTTTATTCATTTAGACATCACACCATGTACAACTTTTCATAAAGTGAAAAACGATCATAAAGGCGATGACCTCGACGAAGAGTCATGCGTAGGTGAAGCGTCGGCATCTGTCACTTTCTCCAAAGAACTAAGCACTTGTCCCAGTAACTTGAGCTTTTCCACACCACCAAGTAGCTCCCTGCACAATTGTTCTGTTATTAGTGATTCTCCTCTTTTTTTTTTTTTAGGGAAACAAGAAGAAAAAGCAACAACAAAACAAGAAAACAAATCCACAAAATCGACTCTAGTCTAGCTATAACTAAGTGATAGATAGTGTGGGCTGATAAAAACTGATATAGCAAGTTATTCGTTGTTTTTATTATCTCAGATGCTGATGCTGACAACAATATTAATCTTACCATCTGTCTGACTTAGCATGAAACATCATTTTTGTTAAACTCGCTTTGTAATGGCAGTTTCTCCTTTTTATCCACCAGAGTTAGTATTAACAAAAATTGCCTGAAAATGTTATGCAAAAGTTAGCAAAATCTAAATCTATGTAACTGCCAGCATTCAAGCAAATGGAGACCAAAAACACACAAAAGTACAACTAAAACATGCTTTTGAAATACAAAACAAGATGGGCACAAATTTTCAGCCAACTGGCAGCTGTCAAGAATACACAAAAGACGACAAAACTTTTGTTCTTTGTCATTTTTTTGTGTATGCTCGACAATGGTCAGTCAGCAAAAATTTCCACTCTTCTTGTTTCATGTAATAAAACGTGTTCTAGTTTTATTTTCATGAGTTTCTAGGCACTATTATAAAACTGGTTGGTAACACACTGGAACAAACAAAAAAACCCACCTTGTATCTAAAAAATTTAATGCAAAATTTTAGTTTTGATTCATAACACATCAGACCTGTTTACCATCTAATTTTTTTAAGTAATAAGGAGACAAAAAAGTAGTAATATGAAGTGAAAATTAGTAATCTGGGCACCTAACGAAACATCCCCAAACATTCAGCACATGCACTCAAATGCAAAACCAATGAAAACAAATTTGTGCAAAAAATGTTCCCTGTTTTTGCAACTGTGTCTCAAATGTCCAAAGGTACAGCATATCAAGCTTTCATAGGGTGGCAGTACACAACATAGTGTCATACACTCTACCATATCCATCTATTGCAGAGTGGCACACGATTGCTCTATTTTTGGCTATAACCTAATCCAATGTTCGTTGAGAGTTCGGTCAAAAGATGCCTCCAGGTGGCACCACATCCCACCCCACCCCCTGCTCACACAAGAACTGGAGTGTCAATCCTCTTTTTTCCGGCCACACACCTTAGCAAGAAGACACATCACCACAGCTCTCCATCTTCTCAGACTTCTCAACCTGATCGCCGCTTCCCTACCCATCGGCTCCTCTGATAGTGAACTATCATCCACCATCAGGTTTTCAGAGTGTTTGGTGCATTAGTACTCACAGTTTACGCTTTTTCCCTGGCCCAGGCCACCCAATGTCAAGTGTGTCTGTCCTTTGTCTCTTTTCTTTGTGTGCTTTCCTTTGGTCCTCCACCCTAGGCTTCCACTGTGGCTGCCAAAAGCAGTCAAGCTCGCATGCTTCTCCCACTGCGACCAACCACTCTAAAGCTCCATCCGTTCACCAACCTTCTGATCGTGAATTAGTCGATCCTCAAGCTACATCTAACTATAAAAAGAAGGGTTGTTCATATAGAGAGGAACGACGCAGCCCTGAATGAGTTTGGAGCTCGCACCACTTCGATACCTTGCAACTGTCCATAATGGACCTCTGTCACCCAGATCTGAACCCCCCTGCCTGGTGAGTCAAGTGCTACTCCTTCAAGCACAGAAGGTAGGAGATGATTCCATCGTAACCACCCACCCCCTGCCCACTAGTTGGGGGACATGAATCTAAGACTGCCTGGACTGGCTCTCAATTCACCTCCCAGTAGGGGCCAACCAGTTCCCCCTGCCTTGCCCCCCTCTCAGAGCAGGGTCTAAAGGATCCATGCCTGGGGTTCTTCTTCATTCAGACAGGCCACATATCGCATCCCCCGGCTTTTTGAATGTGGGTACTGGACCTGGCCCTGCACAAGGTTTTGACTGGAGTGGTGTTCCCACCCAGCTTCTGGCTCTGGCCACCAATATGGCCCCCCATGGCTACTTCATCCCTGACCCCTCCCTGGAGGCATCCTAGCCACTAGCCAGACTCAGAGCCTTTTGGTGTGCATGCTGCCAGCTGCCTCCTACAGTTGCTGTCAACCCAAAACGCCCCACCGCTTTCTCCCTTGGGAGAAGACTCAGCAACCCCGGAACCTCTTGGCTCCCCAGGCTGCTCCCACCTCCCTGAGCATTGGCAGGAGCCCACCCACCACCACAAAAGGCGACATAGGCGCAGCCCATCTTCAGAGTCATCTGCGCATCCAGATTCAGAGCATTATGGTTCTTCTTCTGACTCCTCTCTGAGTCACCTGAATGGCCCAGGCACCACAACCACTCTCCGGAGGTCTCTTCCGCAATGGCAGATCCTTTGTTGTTCTGGATCTTATCCAATAGATCCTTCCAGAGAAGGTGCTGGCACTACAGCCCCAAACCTCTGACTCCGTCTTTTCATTCAGGTCCTTCAGCAATCCTGACAAGAGAGACCAAGAACTCATCCAAACTGCACTGCCCTGAGTTTCTAAAGAAACTCACGAACAATCAGAGACTACTTGCTCGAAGATCCTTGTCTATGTGGGACCCTGGATTCGAGGCTCACTCTGACCCTGGCACCTTACCACCAGAGCACTTCCAATACCATAAATGGACTAAGGACAACATCTCTGCCCGCTTGAGGATGGCCACCCTATCCTCACCACACCTACTTTCAACACCACCACCTTCTTCCACATCCATTTCATCTTTGTCCATGGTGGATTTGGACATGCTAGCCCGAAAAATCCAGCTATCAGCTGCCTACTCTGGCATAGTATGAGAGCTCTGTGCGGTCATCTGCTCTAAGAATGGCATTCACTCTCACCAGATGATGAAAACTACTCCCTTCATGAGAGTGTCAGTGATCCCGGACAGGAGGCCTGCTGAGGCCTAGTGGAAGCAGCCATCCACATCGGCTATAGCCTCATCCTTCTATGCGGGGATGTCATCTTGCTTAGAGCAACCTGCCTAAGGAGGACCACCCCACTCTTCAGACTATTCCTCCTCAGCCATCCTCATTCTTTGGTCATTATTCTCAGCCGTTTGTTTCAGAACAAGCCGTTGCACACAAGGACTACAAGGCCCGCAAGACGAAAACTATCATCCCACACCCGGTGCATGAACCCACCTTCAAAACAGGGCCCTGCTCCTAGGCACCAAAAGTCTAAGAACACCAACTGGCACGAGTCGGATTTTCACAGACGCAATGCCCCCCCGCCCAAGCAAAAACCTCAATCAGCCAGCAAGAGCACCAACAGGTGACTTGCAGTAGACTCCCCACCACCCACATAGGATTAAGGCTTAACGGGGAGCCTAACCGTCTATGTCCAGAGTGGAAATTCTTGGGCCTCAGTCTGTGGGAAGTGGATATAACAGAAAAAGGGTACAAACTCCCCTGGACAGGGGAAAAATCCCCTCTTCGGACATTCCCTCCCCCTCCATCCCCTTGAGAGTTTACTCTCGACCAGGCCATGGCACTGGACTCTGAGATCGCCAATCTCATCCTAAATTCAAACATGACTAAGGACACTAACATATATAAAAACAGGCCTAATTTACATAAAATTACTTCTGCGCATCACATTTCTTAGAGCCAAAAGTGTACTCAATACATGTACCCAATTATCAATCCTAAGTGAAAGTATGTAAGGTTTTATTGAACACATACAGTGCTGAAAATTATGGGAAGAGATGACAGAAAGCAAAGGAGCGAGGCAGAAACAAAGAAAGTGACAGAAAAGATGGTGGGAATACTATTCATACTTAAAGAACCCTGGGCATCCTCACAGGATTGGGCTTGCAACTACAGTGACGAAAAGTCACTTGATAGTAATCAAAAGAAAGAAAGGTTCATTTGATGCTGGTAAAGTATTCATTAAAGAGGGAAAAATCACCCAAGATTTGAGTTTATGTCAGCAGTAAATAAGAAGGAATCTCATTTGAAGTTGGTTTCAAAATGAACTATGAAAAACTCACTAAAAGTTGAACTGCAACAGAAAAAAAAAATCCTCTGGAAGTCGGACCCATAAGAAGGGAAACAATAAACATCTTATATAGTCTTACAGAGGACCTGAAGACAGAAGGGAAACAATAAACATCTTGTATAGTCTTACAGAGGACCTGAAGAGAGAAGGGAAACAATAAACATCTTGTATAGTCTTACAGAGGACCTGAAGAGAGAAGGGAAACAATAAACATCTTGTATAGTCTTACAGAGGACCTGAAGACAGAAGGGAAACAATAAACATCTTGTATAGTTTTACAGAAGACCTGAAGACAGAAGGGAAACATAAACATCTTGTATAGTTTTACAGAGGACCTGAAGACAGAAGGGAAACAATAAACATCTTGTATAGTCTTACAGAGGACCTGAAGAGAGAAGGGAAACAATAAACATCATGCACAGTCTTACAGAGGACCTGAAGACAGAAGGGAAACAATAAACATCTTGTATAGTCTTACAGAGGACCTGAAGAGAGAAGGGAAACAATAAACATCTTGCATAGTCTTACAGAGGACCTGAAGAGAGAAGGGAAACAATAAACATCTTGCATAGTCTTACAGAGGACCTGAAGACAGAAGGGAAACAATAAACATCTTGTATAGTCTTACAGAGGACCTGAAGACAGAAGGGAAACAATAAACATCTTGCATAGTCTTACAGAGGACCTGAAGAGAGAAGGGAAACAATAAACATCTTGCATAGTCTTACAGAGGACCTGAAGAGAGAAGGGAAACAATAAACATCTTGCATAGTCTTACAGAGGACCTGAAGACAGAAGGGAAACAATAAACATCTTGCATAGTCTTACAGAGGACCTGAAGAGATAAGGGAAACAATAAACATCTTGCATAGTCTTACAGAGGACCTGAAGAGAGAAGGGAAACAATAAACATCTTGCATAGTCTTACAGAGGACCTGAAGACTGATTTTTAAGTATTCAAAGACCTAAAGATTGACATAACATGCTACTATGGGTGTTACAATTTTTGTTCTCTCCCTTTCCTCTTCACCGGATTCATGTGAGTAAAGAACATTCTGAAATCAAAACAGGCCAAGATGCTTTATATATCCGTTATTGTAGGGCTGACTTTCAAATCCTTTGTTACTGTTCTCTCATACACCACTTCCTACAGTCATTCTCTCAAACAATTCAGTTATAAACCCCTCCCCAAAAAACGCACTTGAGATTGGTTTCAGCAGTAGCAGCAGCAGTGGCAAGTTGTTCAGAGGCATACTTGGTGCGTTCCCTGATGTCAGACAAACCCTTGTCACCGGACCGAAGTGCCTGGTTTTCTGCTGTCAATGTCTTCACCTGACCCTGAAGCGTTTTCACATCCTGCTTCAGTTTGCTGGCCAGTGTCTCTGCTTGTACCGCTCTTGTCTGCCAAAACAACAAGCAAAACACCTCTTTACCATTTCATTTTCAAACTGAGGATCATTTACTAGCATCCCGTTTTTAGTTAAAAAAAACAACAAATGGTCATTTTCAAAAGAAATCAAGGCAGATCGTTTTTAGTTAAAAAAAACATATGGTCATTTTAAAAAGAAAACAAGGCAGATCTATGTAAAGATGCTACTAACCATCTTTTCCATAAACGGTAAAATAGCCTAATGGCAAAATAACTATCTATATAGCAAAATAGCCTAACGGCAAAGCAGCCTTTCTTAGAAAAAGAACACCTGGACACACGTTATCTTCAGACATGGCAGCTAGAAAGACACTGTGCGAGAAATCAAATTAATGTCTTTCCATGATGTCTGTTACTGCTCTTATGATCTACACTTTTCTCTGTCCCAACGTCTCCAGTTTCAACAGCATTACTCTCAGACCACTTATTCTGCTTTCTCAACACACCAACAAACCATTCTACAGTGCCGTGTACATGTAGTAAACAGAAGCCATCGCTATAAAGTTGCCTTGTGCTATCCACCTGAATAGATTCTGCAGGGCTTCCAGGTCACTTCCACAGAAGTCAATAGTGCTTGTTCTAATCCAATTAACTTTGGATATATCTACTAACAACAACTTCACTGTTTAATTAGAGCCAGATTGAATGAGCATCCTTTATCTGACAGCTGGATGTATAGATCTACTAACAACAACTTCACTGTTTAATTAGAGCCAGATTGAGTGAGCATCCTTTATCTGACAGCCTATGATTCAGCTTTTGGTTCTGAACGTATGCAGTAAAACACACTGATTTTGTTAAACTGTATAGCAGCTCTTCATTCTGTGTGTATGCATGCATGTTCTCTGTGGTATGTATAAAATGAAGACTTGTTTTCGTTTATTTTATCTTGCCATCCTGCTTTCTTTGTTGACCAGTACTGTACTAGTTCCTAATACTTATTTACAATTTTTGTTTTGTTACTGTATGTTCTTGTTTAAGAATCTAGTAATATTCTATTACAGGAAAGTGCATTGAGCATACTTTTGACATGAACAGTTTGCCCTGTATAAAATTACTATAATTATTATTATTGTAATCATTATTTATCATTACCATTAAAATAAGCATCTTGGATACACTCATTACTTTGAAATTAAACATTTCAACTGCTAGACATTTAAACAACATAGGAAAGTCACTATCATCGAACAAAAAAAAACCCCACACACACACACGTACACACACACAGATCGTCTGTGCCCACTGGAAAGATCAGTAATTATTTTATTAGAACTACACACTGTATTTATGTTGGGAAAAGGAAGTTACTGACCGTGGTAGCCACAAGGTTTTCCTCCACCTGCTGCACCGCTCGCTCCATGACTGCTGTTTCCTCAGCTTCCTTTTTACGCAGTCGAGAGATCTCCTTTTCTAGGACTCCTATTCTAAAAACATAAAACAAACCAATATTTTACTGACATATACACACATTATATTAATGTATATTTTGTGGGTGTGTGTGTGTGTGTGTGTGTGTGTGTGTGTGTGTGTGTGTGTGGGGTGTGTGTGTGTGTGTGTGTGTGTGTGTGTGTGTGTGTGTGTGTGTACGTGCATGTGTTGTGTGTGTGCATGTGTATGTGTGTGTGTGCGCATGTGCTATGTGTGTGTGTGCGCATGTGCTATGTGTGTGCGTGTGCGCATGTCCTTACTGTGTGTGGCCTCCCACAGCCTGTCCACTAGCATTCTGCATTGTCATCCATGCTAACAGAACAAAAACTTAACCCTTTTACTCCCTTACCCTAGCCACCAGCTTCCTACAGGAAGCTGTAGGAAACTGGTGAATAGGGCAAGGGACTCAAAGTGTTAAAGTGCAGCTGACTGCGCAGAGCCATACCAGTGCTATAACCTCAAAAAGTACACCATACCTCACAGAATAAAATAAAAATTGGAAAAGAAAATTAAGTACACACATCAATGCATTTACACGAGCACATAATCTAAGAATTGCCCCTTGTGTTGACCACTCTGTCCAATTTATCACCAGGGGACTGAAAAAAAAAACCCAGACCTGAATACAAATGTAAACAGAACTAAGGACCCTAAAGCATACATACAAAAATGGGCCTAAATTACCTAAAACTGCTTCTGCAAGTCACATTTCCTTCCAGCCAAAAATGCACTTAATACATGTACCCAATTATCAATCCTAAGAGAAAATATGTAAGACTTTATACACATACAGATGAATCATGAATGGACTAGCAATACAGAAAATAATAGGAAGAAATTACAGAAAGCAAAGGAACAAGGCAGAAACAAAGACAGAGACAGAAAAGAGGAAATTTCTGGCACAGAATTTCCAGATGGCAGGGATACTATTTATACTGAAAGAGCTCTCAGATTCTCCACAGGACGGAGGGGGAGTTTGTACGCTTATTCCACTTGATACCAAAAAAAAAAAAAAAAAAAAAAAAAAGTTCACATACCTTGCCTCCTCATCACTTGCCCTCTGTCTCATTTGTGCTATTGTTGCTTTCAGTTGTCGGTTTTCTTCTTGAAGCTGGAACGTAATTAGACATAAAAAGTTACAGTCTTGTTGTGTTTGTGCTTCACTGTATACAAAATACAACATTGTACATCTATTTCTAACCACTTGGAAAAAAAAAGGATAATAACTGCTATAGCTGCCAGCCAAGGAGATGGTATCTGACTGGATGGCAGCATAAGTCCTAATGTCCAGCCCGCTGTTGCCAGTTTAACATCTCTCCCATGGGGCTCAGTGATGGCTCTACTAGTGCACCATGGAATGCACATGGCAATTTCCTGGCTGTGAACAAATGGAACTGTGTCTTATCAATCTGTGCCTAGAATACAACAAAGTTTATCTGTAGCTGGTATGTGGATCTTAAGTGATGTAGTGCACATTTCCACTTGTCTCAAACTCTTCCACATCACTTTTGTCGATGAGGGACAGACAATACAGTTGAAAAGATCTGGCAGCTGTGTTCAACACTAACCTGTACGGGAATTTAGCAAGCTGGTGAATACTGGCACCCTTACACTTTAATTTTAACAGGTGAGATGCTAGCAGCACATGAACAAAGCCCCTGGCTTTCATGGGTATCTTAATTGGCGCTTCCTTTTTGTGGTGCCCCAACCTATTTTGCCCCCGGACAATTTTTTGTTTTTACAAAAACCGATTTCACTGCCATGGATATTTGCTTTTTTGCAGATAATTCCTATGCCTGATGGCGTTTCGCAGGCATCCCACCCCGAAAACGGTTTTCCAAGGGATTAATATGTGTGCAATCTGGCACATTTTCAGGCATCCAATCAGATGGAGCTTATAAAAATATTTTCTCCACTATTAAGCATCTCTACAATCTATACACACACATATTAAATCACAAATCATGCTCAATACATTTATTCTGCTTTGAGAAAAAGTTGGCAGTCTGAGAACTTAATTCCACAGATTTTATTTTTTTAAGGAAAGGGCCTGAGGAAATTGATCTTTCTGTCATGGAAATCCATGGATTAGAGGAGAATTCCTACCCCTGATACAAATCAGGGATAAAAATAGGAGGAGGAAAATACCACTGAAACTAGGGGGGTTGGGGGCCATAACTTGCGCGCTGGTGCTATGAAAGCTTACAAGCCGATCACGGATGCCTTGCTCCTTTGGTTTTTTTTTTTTTTTTTTTTTGACAAACTGAAATTGCGGAATTCCGCCCAGACGCAGAATGTTTTAAGCCCTGACAAATACACCTCCCAGAAGAATTCCTACCATGTCACAAACACACCAGATAGAAACAATCAAAAGATAATAATAATAATAATTACAATATTTATATAGCGCAAAATCTTGATAAAATCAAATCTAAGCGCTGAAGCAGACACACATGCACGCACGCACGCACACACACACACGCACACACACACACACACACACACACACACACGCATGGCTATAAATGGGGAGAAAAAATAAAAGCAATAAAAGCAAGAATAAAAGCAATGGAAAATTATAGAGAGCATAGCATATACAATTATATATTATAACCATGTGGTTCCCCTCCGAGCGGAGACAGGCTGCAGAGGGGGGGGGGGGGGGGGGTTGAGTGAGGTTAGGATTTTATGCGGAGGAGAAAAGGTGAGTTTTGAGAGCGGACTTGAAGGAGACAAAAGTAGGTTGCTGACGGACTGAGAGAGGAAGTTTGTTCCAGGAGAGTAGACCAGAAACAGAGAAGGCTCGTGGACCATAGGTATTGAGCTTAGTGCGTGGAAAGCAAAAAGTCAGAGGATCAGAGGCAGAGCGGAGGGTACGTGAGGGAACATAGATCTCAAGTAGGCTTGACAGGTAATCGGGGGCTGCGTTATTGAGGCTTTTGTAGCACATGGTGTCTAGTTTGTACTGTATGCGCTTTGATACAGGGAGCCAGTGAAGTTGTGCCAGGAGAGGAGATATGTGGTCAGCTTTTTTCTTTTTGAGTACAAGGCGTACAGCATTGTTTTGAATGCGCTGTAGGATGTGAATGGTGGAGGCAGGAAGACCAGACAGGAGTGAATTGCAATAGTCAATGCGAGACATTATGAAGGAGAGAACGAGTTTTGCAGTTGTTTCGACAGAGAGATACTTCCTGATCAGCTTTATACGATGGAGATGATAGTAGCAAGATCTGGCAGTTTGAGAAACAAAGTTGTTCATGGAGAGGGTAGAGTCAATGCAGACACCAAGGTTTTTAGCTGAATCAGAAATTGGGACTGATGTGTTACATAATGGGAGAGAAAGAGGAGGCAGCTGAGAAAGTTTCTGACGGGTGCCAATGAGGATAGCTTCTGTCTTGTCGTCATTAAGCTGTTCAAAGTTTGTTGAACGTCATCCAGTTCTTAATGTCCGAGTAACACTCAGTGGTGCGAGTCAACAGGCGCTGTATATTATCAGGTGAGTCACTGTCTTGAAGTTGGGTGTCATCAGCATAGAAGTGGTGTTTTATAGAGTGGGAGTTGATGATGGTGGACAGGGAGAGGTGTAAAGAGTGAAAAGAACAGGGCCAAGGACAGATCCTTGTGGAACACCACAGGTCAGGTATGCAGGTTGAGATGTACCTTTTTCAGCAGAACCAGGTTCATGACAAAACACATACACACACATAAACAAAGAAAGATAGAGAGAAAGAAACACAAATTATTAAAAACAAACAAACAAAACAATTAAGCCCCATACCTGTCTTAAAACTGTATCATCAGGCAGAGCTTTGACGTCGTTCTGGGCAGTGCCACCAGCAGCCTGATCATCAAGAGGAGGAAGCTCAGGCAACCGGGATCTTAATGACCCTCCCTGTGACCTGACGTTGACAAGGGCTTTGTTGTCTTCCTCTCCACTTTGCGTCCCTGCTACCGCACTGTCTACCAAGAAGTCTGGCAAACTCAGCTGCCTCCCTCTCTGTGTACCAATATCATCCTCGTCTTCATTGCAGAAAGTGTTGTCTACCAAACTCTCTTCTTTATTTGCCCGAAAAAATGACCTGATGTCATGTCCCTCTCCTTACAATTATTCTGCGTCTGTCCACTTTGTAATGTAAAGTCCGGCAACTGCCGTCTTTCATGCTCTTGTCTGGATGTGTCATCACTGAAATGATTCTGAATGAAGTCTGGCAAATGAGAGGCAAAGTCTGGAGGTGCAACAGAATGCTGGGCGGCAGAACTAGGCCCTCTACTGGAAGACAGTGCATCACAAGGACTGCAGGCAGACAGGCCAGTAGGTGCTGACCCATTTGTCCTCACATCATGGGAAATGTTTCTTTGCTGCAAAGTTGGATTTTCCTTCTGGCCACTCTGACCAAGAAATTTTTTGAAGGAAAAAGGATTGTCCTTATTTCCTTTCTTTTTGGTTTTTGTTGGCTGCACTGATTGAGTATCACCTGAAAGAAGACAAACGGTTTCTGAAAGAAGGCAAACGATGCAAAAGAAGTATCCAAAAAAATATATAGGACTTGAATTATAAACAATATAAAGCTCATAATCATGACTCATATTTACAGTCAAAATACCCCTTTTGAAGTTTCAATGTTTGTTCATTTCAATGCTAGCAAAGCCAAACAATCCAGTGAAGGCAAATGATGTAGCTTTGCAGTTGTACTATAGCTAAATCCCCCCCCCCCCCCCCCATTTCTGTATCAATAAGTAACTAGTTCTGTGCCACAACCTGTATGACCAATGGATAGTACAAATAAAGTAATAAGAAATATATGAAATAAAAAATATGCAAAAGTTTTGAGGCTTGTGAAACAACATAAATCATTGATATTCCAATTTCCAGTAACCCTTCTTCCCAGGGCAGCATTATATGAGCTGTTTCTTTCATTTATAGAGGCCCATCAGAAATGCTGATGCCTTGTCAATGGGAAGGGACATCTCAGAAGAGGTTCTTTACAGAATCCGCTGTTTAGTGCTTTTGTCTCACATCGAACAAGTCCCAGCAATCAAGGGGGAGGTGCCTGACGCTCAACAGCTCGTCATACAGTATACACCATGGTGCTGCTTCATCTTTTAAAAGGTACGAATGAGTGTATGATGTGTGACCTGAGCGTAACCTACATTAGTAGGCTACATAACACCGTCTCTTTCTTACGGTTTCCTGCAGCAGATGGGAGAATTTCTTTAAGGCTAGGGAGATATTGTTATGTCTGTTCATTCCAATCCTCCTGTCACAGATTTCTCAGGTAACTGTGTACTTTCGATTTTACATCTGTGTAAGGCATCAAGGATTTAGACATCTTTTCCCTTGCGGCGTTCTTGGACAGGCAGTCACTGAGTCAGCCTTTTCATCATTATCATTGCGTCCAATACCGACATGGCCAGGACATTCACATGTAAAAGCAGACAAACAAAAACCAAAGCCATCAACGTAAATACTTTTATGGGAGAAAGACGACTGAGATTTTGAAAAACACTTTGTACTCAAAACTACCGACCCCAGGAAATTCATACAGGCCTAATCGATATGGACTTCGAAATTCGCTATTTTCATTTTTTGTCTTCGTGTTTGACTTACCGTCATCTTCCGCAACAACTAAAGATTGTTTTTCTTTCTTACGAGTTGAACCTGTCGCTCCCGTAATAGCAAATATATCGTCTGTGGCGACATCTTGTTCCCCTTGCTGTCGTGTTTTCTTTTTAACGTATGTCTTAAAAGAAAATGGATTGCTCTGGTCATCCTCCCCTCCGCCTTCTGCCATATTTGCGTAAAGACTGGGAGCCATCATTGTTTTCTTTCATTACACTATGTCAAATTTTATCCAGCATATGTAA
This sequence comes from Monoplex corrugatus, assembly GCA_030674185.1. Classification (NCBI taxonomy): domain Eukaryota; kingdom Metazoa; phylum Mollusca; class Gastropoda; order Littorinimorpha; family Ranellidae; genus Monoplex; species Monoplex corrugatus. The sequence continues at coordinate 7,906,976 of JAPXFY010000014.1, read as the reverse complement.
ACATCATTTTAGTAAATCAGCATATCAAAGTTTAATACTACTATAAAGAAATCGAGTTTCATGTGTTCATATTCATATCATTATGCGTCCGTTTCTCGTTTACTTTATAGAAATTGTGTACCATTAAAAAACTGGTCCCTCAAATGCTTGAGAATAGTTCCCCTTGCCTTCACTGTTTCGTCTGCATTTATAAAGTTTGTGCATTCTCGCTGAAGCAATTAGAACAGCTCACAAATCAAGAAGTGTTCTTTTCAAAACATACATACTCTTATTCATATATAGTACATTTGAGGTAAGATGATGAAGCCGTAGCAATGTTTCTCTTGTATCTAGAGGAAGCACTTTGGGAGTCACTTGATATATACAGGGAGATAACCTATGTAAAACAAATCTCAAAATATGAAGGGATGGTGTCCCTTTATATTTCAACTCGTTTGCGATTTCATGTGTGTGTGGAAAGAGACTTCAGACTTCAGACTACACTCTATCACTCAAGGAAAGTAGCATTAGGTCCTATTGGACCTGTCTTACAGCTGGTCCTGGCTACCCTACACACACACTATAAGTATATGAAAGAACAGAAAAACACAAGTTGTGAAACAAGTCATAAAGATTAGTTGTGATAAAATATTGATTTTACATGTATGCCAGTGGGTCATGTGCTTTACAAAAGTATGAGAGACAAGAGCACAAGACCTTCTGCTCTGGCTCTCCCCAGAGTTTCTTACTACTAAGCTTGCTTCATAATGTCCAACTAACACACCCTGGACACTAAGTGAAAGGGAAGGTTACACTGTTTCAAAGCGTCCCGTCAGCGGGCAAGTTTGAATTCTGAGGTAAGCTGCATCTCATAACCTTTGACTCCCACACCCTATCCACCAACTGCAAAAACCTAACCTTTTGACTCCCTCACCCTATCCACCAGCTTCCTGCAGAAAGCTGGTGGATAGGGTGAGGGAGTCAAATGGTTAAGTTTTTGCTTTGCTTGCATGGTTGACAATGCAGGATGCAGTTGGACAGGGTGCGGGAGTCAAAGGATTAACCATGCCCAGTTATTATCGTCATAGGGATTACATAATAGCTGATCTCATTCCCAGTACAGAATTCAGGCCAAATGTCTGGCTTGGTCACCAGTGTGTGTGTAAATACCTGACTGAGCAAATCCATTTGCCAACTACCGGGGTAGCATAACATGATAATGTCACATTCTTGGATTTCAGAAATCTGTTCAAATGATTCTCTTTTCCCCTTTCCATTTTTCCTCAGAAAAATGTTTAAGCTAAGAGCTGTGTCTTTCTTTTAAACAGATTTTTAAAAACTAATTTTGGGTCACATGCTTAGAATACTAGAGCTCAGAGTGTGTCAATTTCAAGGATATCAAGCAGTTTTCTTGGTCTGCGGTCAATCCTACCTGGATACTGCCCAGTGAGTAAAGGGTGGACATTTTTCCCATCTCCTAGTCAGGATATGTGAGTCTGCTAATGACTGAACCCGAACATCAGTCAGCATATGCACACAGAACACCAAACACATGTGCTCATTATCGTACGAGCCGTATCAGTATTCAGTGGTGTAAGGAAACATGAAAACACTCATCCTGCTCAGCCACCAAAGATGAAGTTGCAAGGAAATGCCTGCACAATGTGGTCTCAACAATGCGCACACGTGTATCTGACAGAGAGAAAAGAGCTTTGCTTGGAATGCAAAACAATTAGGAGAAACTGTTAAAAATAAAAACATGAAAAATACATAAAATAAATAAGACAATTATTACACTAAGTGTGTATGACTTAGAGATAATTATCCATCTAGCTGCATTTTGTCCTGGAGTTTGTGGACTGGCTTTAACATGGAGACTGTTAAAAGGACATTTGAATACTTATCTGTCAAGAAAATGAACATACTTGTGTATCAAGGTATACATGAAAATGAACATACTTGTGTATCAAGGTATACAATGTGCCATTTGATGGCTTTTCTCTTATTGTTTTTTTCTGTCAACTTCAACCAGTCCATTGACATGACTATTCCCACTTTTCTTTATTTGTGAATTTTGAGTATCTTGATGTTGGCTTAGAGAGAAGAGAACATTGTGTAAAATCTGCTGCATCCAAATGCATAAAGTGTTTTCGCAAGGGGAAGTAAAAAATTCATTAAAAAATAAAAGTTACTTTTAATTGACACAGTATTTTTATAGTCCCATAATGTCTGTTGTTGTTGTTAGCAATGGTGGTGGTAGTGATGATAGTATCTGTGTGTGCTTTGTTGCCGTTACTGCTGGTGGTAGTGCACTTTTTGTGGCTGTTTTTATTTCTTTTATTACATTTGTAACCAGTATGAGTAAGTACTTCTGTTTCCTTTGCTTCTCAACATTTCTACAGCAATATACTTATATAGACCCTAAACAGCAACAGCAATAACAGTAGCAGCATCAAGAACAAAGACTAAGCAGCAATACCGGTAGATGTTCTGTTGATGTGCAGCAAGTTGTCATGACGTGTGGACTGCAAAGATCTAGTTTAACATTTTGCAGAAATGACAAGCGGTTCCCAAAATTCTGCAGTTTTCAATGTGTGTTACTCCGATCTGAATCATGGAGCTTACATTTAAAACCTCAGAAGTTTTGCTCGTGCATACACGGGACTAGTGTAATTTTCACAAAACTCAAGAGTCAGTCAATCCCTTTCTATCTTTCTTTCCGTCTTTTTTTTCTTTTTTTTTTTTAAAGAAAAGGATACTCTGAAGTAGGCCTACTTTTTAAAGGGGATTATTTCATGTAAATCGGAGAGGGAAGTGTGTTTGTGCATGTATGTGACAAAAATGTCCCAGCAAGATATTTTCCAGCTGTTTAGAAGCGGATATTTACTAAATCTGTTTCTAATAATAATAATAATAATAATTACAATATTTATATAGCGCAAAATCTTGATAAAATCAAATCTAAGCGCTGAATGAGTCACAAATGCAAAAGTTTAGAAATCATGGCACCTAAAAGTCACATGGGAAAAAAGCATAAAATTGGTAGGCCCTACTTTCTTATGAAGCTGTGTGAACAGCACATTCTTGTGAAAATCTCTGAATAGTTAAATTCTATTTTCATTATCCTGACAGTCTAGTCCACCATTTTCCTTCCTTCACATCACAATTTATGTGTTTGATGTTTCTTCATTGTCATGGTGGCCATCTGAAGTAGGGCCTACACAATATTGAATGGAAATTTATCAGTCACTTATGACTTGATATTTTAATTTTTGAAAGAATCATTGCATGTGCTGATAGTTCAGACAAGAATTTTGTACAGTCTCTCAATGACAGCGCAAAAAATCCAAATTGCTGCCTGCAAGTGCAAAACAGGAATGGGAGAGGCTGGATGAAGAAGAAGTCCAAAACTATATTATGTGCTGATAGGAAGGAGCAGCCTGAAACACAAACTAGCCACATTCAGACATTGTTGATGTACATGCAACATATAGGCAACACCTATGAAGTAAAACAGCCAACAATGAAAATACCTTCTGAGAAATCCAGATGACAGCATCAGATGGAGGATATCCAGAAGAAAAAAAAATCTAAAGCAATAAATGAAAGCTGCCTCGGGAATTTGAGAAGGAAGGATTAGAGAAATATAAAAAGACCTGAAAGCAAAACACAAGGAGAAGAAGGAGCAAAAAGAAGACCCAACATTGCTTCTTCAGAGACCCCTTCCAGTTTGCCAGGAAACTATTTGAGCAGCCCAAATTCGGGACACAAGTGGGAAAAGAAGCTCTGGAACAGCATCTCAGGAAACATACCCTGACCCTCAGAGCAAGGCACCACTTAAAATCAAGGGTCTCATGTGGAATGCAACACCAGAAAATTTTTTTTAATAACAAACTACCAGCAGATTGATCCACTCTCCTAGTGAACCGTCACTCAAGTAGCCCACATCCAAGCTCCTCGGCCAATCGGCGCCCTGAACAGTAATGCAAGCCCACATGCTTCTTATCTTCATAGGCTGGTCCTGCAAGCACAGCAACTTTTCACATTGCCATAGGTGAAAAAAGCACATTCACTTTTGGAACTTTCCCAGTTTCTTCGATATTCATTATGCTTGAAAAACACTGTTGTTACAGGGAATGTAGATCTGATTTCCAATATTCAGATATTTTGTTTTTCCTGTCCCCAAAGAGACTGAAAGTCTGTAAAGAGTGGATCAAGGTTTGCAGTTGACCACATGATCAACTCAACCCGAACATGAAAACCAAACATCACCACGAATGTTTAACTGAAAGTAAGAATCACTTTACTATCCGGCGTAAAAGTCATAAGGGTGCGATTGTGAAACCAAAGTTTGATATGGTGACTGCATGTAAATGCCACAGAAACTGATCCTAGTAAGTGACCAACACACCAGCCGTTGCGCACATGTTCCGGTAGATTGCCACTGACTGAAGTGTTGTGTTTGTGACTGTGCAGCCTTGAAGACAGCACACACACACACACACACACACACACACACACACACACACACACACACACACACACACACACACACACACACACACACACACACACAAAAGAAATAAACTGAAAAAGAACATTAAAGTAAACAGAACATAATTAGATGACTGTACTGTCTGTTAAGGTAAAGAACGGTCAGAGGCACCCTTTATCATAACACACCATACGAAGTGATGGAGTCAACACCTTTCTCCTTGCTTAACCTTCCCTAACTATGAATACAGTCAAGTACCCATTCACAGCTGGGTAGATTGGAGGGCACGTACACATACAAAATTCCCCAAGCATGCTTCTCAACATGCAAACTTGTGTAAATAGATTGGACGGCAAGAGCACTATGACACTTTTTCCTCAGTTTTACACACCAGTTATTTGCAATTCATTCACTGTTCAGAGTTACTATTTGTCATGTTGTCCATCCAAATCAGCTCTTTTGCTGCAATATTTTGATAGCTATTTTTCATTTTCCCTTATAATTTACTATCTTTTTTAGACATCTAAGGGCAGAAATGAAAATGTAACATACACATAGGCCTCAATACAGTTTCGGTATACACAAAATCAATTCATCAAGAATTACAACAGATAATAAAATGAAATTGGCAATATGTAGCTGTACCACTTGTCAACACAAAGAGTATAGATCTATAAGGATGAAAAATGTTTAAATCATTTCATAAGTTGCAACATAACCAGATTTAATTCATATGTATTAATCTCTGCAATTGTTAACAAGAACCAGAAAAAGCACACAAAAAAAGAATAAGAACGCGCATTAAATATACAACAAGACAAGACAAGCGCAAATTTTTGGCCAACTGGCCTTTGTCAAGTGTAAGATTACAAACAAAACACGGGAATAAACTATCAAGAATTCAGGAGAAAAAGACTGAAACTTCCTTGCTGCTCCATCCAGAGTGAGAAAAGGTGAAAATCAGGAGAAAGACTGAATTCTGTGCTCATCAGAGTAGAAAAGTGAAAATCAGGAGAAAGACTGAAACTTCCTTGCTGCTCCATTCAGTAGTGAGGAGAAAAGGTATAATATAACAGGAGGAAAAGTTTCAGTCTTTTTCCTACCTGTTTTTGAAATAAATCAGGAGGACTGTTTTGTTTGTAAATCTTTTCTTATGGTTGGCCTGAGTTGTCCGAAAATTTGTGCCTGTCTTGTCTTGCATTAAATACGCGTTCTTATTCTTTTTTCATGTTTTTTTTGGTTCCTGTTTGCTTGAACACAGCAGTCACACTTGTTTTGGATTCTGCAGTTGTTGTATATGTTTTTGAAAGAAATATGGCAGGTTTTGAGATGGTTTTTGAAAAGCAAACATACGACGGCTTTGAATTTGTCTTCAAGACACTGAGAAGGGATTTTCATGTTGTTGGGCCAAGAATCAGTGAAAGATTTCTTTCTGCAAGTAGTAACTATGTAGAGAGAACTAATGTAGGCCTACAATCAAAAGAGAAACTTTTGAGAAACTTTGGGCCGTTTGCAGTACAGAAGGAGCTCTGATATATATGATGGCATGGTATACAAATTTAGATACTGAAAACAAGAGTGTGACAACTTCATATTCAATTTGTGCATTGATTGGAAATCAATGTAATTTATGAAAGAGTGCTTTGGCACTGCATTGTTTGCTGTGCCATAAGGACACAAGTTGAACTGCACTGTTTTAGCTTTGTTGGAATTTGAGTAGCTTGTCAATAGAAAGCCCAGCTAAGAGAGAATTACAACAATCTAGTCTGGACAGGATAAAGGATTTACAGAACTTTTACAGAACTTTTTCGTAGCATCAGCTGAAAGAAAAGGGCAGACCTTGCTTCCTCTGCATAGTGAGAACTAAAGGTGGCTAACATGAGTTTCCATGGACATATAGATTCATTAAGCAAAGCACCAATATTCCTTGCAGATTTACTGAAGGCTCAGTGCAGTCTGGAATAACCATGGTCATTGAGGCTACTGTTCTTGAGGCTTCATTTTGTACAGGCTACACACATGAGGATTTTTTTTCTTCACTTTTTTCTTTATTCATTGTTAAACATTCTAACCATGCCTCACCAGCACCAAGATCTCTCTAACAATTTCACACACCACACAACTCACACACACACACATACACACACACACAGAGGCAAGCATATATATATACACACTCTCTCTCTCTTACTCTATTTCTCTCTCCATCATACATACACACACAGTTTAAAAATAATGATACAACCATGAAGGAGAAAACATGCAGGATGCTGTTATAATTTGCAAAAGATAAGAAATGACCAGTGAGACTAAATGAATTTTGGCTACATAGATAAATAAAAAAAAAAAAAAATAATGCAGATTGTAAATTCAAGAACTTGGCCAAATTTATATATATATATATATATATATATATATATATATGATAAAGAGATAGAGTGAGGAGAGAGGAGAGAGAGAGGTAGAGAGAGGAGAGAGAGAGAGAGAGAGAGAGAGAGAGAGAGAGAGAGAGAGAGAGAGAGAAATACACACACACATTGAGAAGTTGTACTACTGTTAAGGGTAACATGTTGGGCTAGTAAAAATTGCCTGCAGGGTAATACTGTAATACAATAGATTTCCAAATCCACTAGCTTGGCTGGCAAGTATGGGATTTTCATCTTCTCCACACCTGTAATATCACTGATGACAACAGACTGAGTTCAACACGGAAAGTCAAGTCTTACTTGTACAACTCAAAAAATGTTTCAATACAGCCAATTGTGGATGACAATCTTCAGACCTTTCCGACAGGAAGCTGGTGGACAGGATGAGGGAGTCAAAGGGCTTTAGTTTTTCCTTTGCTAGCATTGTTGACAATGCTGGATGTTGGTGGACAGGGTTCGGGACTCAAAGGGTTAAGGAGACGGTACACGAATGGAGTCAAAGCCAGCTGCCACTTTTCACAGACAACTGTCCCATTTAACCCTCTGACTCCCGCACACGTCATTCAACTGCAAAAACTTAACCCTTTGACTCCCTCACCATAGGATAAGGAAGTCAAAGGGTTAAGTTTTTTGCTTTGCTAGCATGGTTGACAATGCAGGATGCTGGTGGACAGGGTGGACGCAGTGCGGGAGTCAAAGGGTTAACTCACTTTCTGTGATTATGTACACCACTGGTTTTTCCCCAAGTGCTAGTTTTTACAGTCTTGTATGATGGACACACATCCCATGTACATAAAGTTGGATTAACCTTTTGATTCCTTCACCCTATCTACCCACTTTCTGTGTTATCAGCCATGACAGCAAAGCAAAAACTTAAAACCTCCGACTCCCTCATCCTATAATAATAATCATAATTTCACTTACACAGTTAAATGGTCCACTTGAAAAGCATGCTCATAGCACTGTACAGAAATAGAACATTTCAACAACAAAAAAACAACTAATACAAATGAACACAGTACTCACACACACACACACACACACACATACACACCACATACATGTGCACACACACACACCCCAATACATGAGCGCGCGCACACACACACACCACATACATGCACACACACACACACCACACACACACACACACACACACACACACACACACACACACACACACACACACACACACACACACACCCTCATACATGCACACACACACATACAGAGGGTGCTGAACTATCCATCAGTTTCCCCAGGAAGCTGGTAGATTTGATGAAAAAGTAAAGACTTTAGCTGGTAGATTTGATGAAGTAAAGACTTTGGTTTTTGCTGCTGGCAGATAGAACAAAGGAGTGAAAGGGTTAAACAAAACCTACAGGTAAGCCTCCTGTACAAGGCACAGATTAGATTATAAACTATGCCAACATAATTCGCTCTTCCTTCTGCAATGCTTCATGTTTTGTAAACACTTAACTATTAGATTTATGTAGGCCTATATAAAATACATACTTTTTCATACTAACAAGAGTACCTGCTGATAAACATCAAAGTAATCAAAGCATTTAACACTTTGAATCCTGCACCCTCTCCACCAACTGCAAAAACTTAACCCTTTGACTCCCTCACCCTATCCACCAGCTTTCTGCAGATAGCTGGTGGATAGGGTGAGGGAATCAAAGGATTAAGTTTTTGCTTTGCTAGTGTGTTTGGCAATGCATGATGCTGATGGACAGGTTGCAGGAGTCAAAGGGTTAAACCAGTGTGTAGTTTTTACATTTTGATTCTCTCAATTATTCAATATATACTGTATATTATATATATAATTGAAGGGCTCAAGGGAAAAACCAGTGATGTCAGGTTTTTACAGTTTTGAGAAAAATGAAAAATAAAGTTTGAAGACTCATCAGGCCAATGTTATAACCTCAAAATATCTTATTTTTGGTCAACAGCAAGAAGAACTATATCTTATTGAATATAAGTAAATTGACTTTGGTTTTGATGATTTTAACAGGACAAAAAATGTATTTGTAGTAAACAACCGTAAAACTGACATCACTGGTTTTTCCCTTTTACAATACCACATGCACATTTATTTACATTTTTTATACAGCAGTTTATGTTTTATTTAAATCCAGGAATAATACACTAGAGCTAACATAAAAATATCAAGAACATCTTTGTTTTTGCAAGTGTTACATCAGACTTAAAATCTTGTTTAGTCACAACTGGAATCAGAAGATTCTTGTCCGGGCTCAAGGGTGAGCAACTGCTCGTAGAACTGTTGTGCCTCCGTGGAACAGAACTGTTTCAAAACCTGCAGGTCTTCAAACTTAGCCTGGCTGATGGGCAGTCTTGCTGCATACAAAGTAGGCAAGCTTGAAGTGGGGGTGAACTCTTTTGGCTTGAAGTTTTGGACAAGACGGCTGGAAAAAAGCTGTCCATGCCAACTTTCGCGGAACTGCATGGTTCTTGGATGATCTCTGTTGAAGATGACCTCCCTCAAAGGACGTGTTGGCACTGGGCAAACAGCCTTGTACAATGGCCTCAAGATCTGAGACATTTTAAAAAACTGATCTCCAGACCTTTGAAGAACATGGAAGGGAGTTGGTAAACGGCGAGCTTCCCTGAAAACTTTCAACCACTCATTCGGGGTCTCGCATCTTGCTTCATGTTGACACATGCCATATCGCGGTCACATTACTTCAAGCAAACATACATCAATATACATCTTACATACAAAACAACGAACAGTTCTCATGCACTGCTGCCAGTGCTGCAGTTTTGCACATTACTGTTAAAACTGCAGTGAATGATAAAAAGATATCTTGCAGCTGTATACACTGTTGTTATAGTTGTTTGGAGTAAGCTGGTTGAGTCTCTCAGTCCAGCTTAATGACTGACAAGCAGAAAAACCATGCCTACTCCTCTTCTTGACTGCTTTACCATCCTCAACCTCAAACACAGTTAGCTAACAGAAAGCTGTACGCACGAGAAGTATCTTACACTTTGCTTGTCTTAGCAAAAAGTCATAAGAATGTAACACAATCACATGCGCAACACAGTGGCAGCAACATCGTGCTCAGACGCAACATGTCTCCTATGAGCAGATCGGAAAGCAAAACGTTGATCACAATATGCACATCCGTACCGTTTGATACCAGCATGATGTATAGCATTGTGCTGATGAAGTTCTAGACTATGGCTGAAGTCTTCCCTGCACAACTCACACATAAACGGTCTGAGGTCAGGTTCATTATGGGTTTCTGCTAGATGGCGTTGCATTGAGGCAAAGTTACGAAACTGGTCATGGCAATATTGACACTGCAGAAGACAGCGCTGTTCATCATCTATATCACGGTCTTCATGCCATGAAATAGTGGTCCATCAGGGCTTGTTTGTCCTCACAGATCTGAAAACAGTCACTGACAGGACAAGAGTACACAACAGGGGCATCAGCATGTGAACAATGCAGCATCTTGTGATCTTCGTATTCTGTCAGATCGTTGAACAGATCATAGCATGTGGTACAGATTAACTGATCATGCGTGGTATGGTAGTGGTTCACCAGATCTGACATGTTTCCTTCCACTTCCGTCCCACATGTTTTGCAGGTGTGCTGGACAGAGTCAAGGTCGTTAGTGTCCTCTTCAGCATCTGTTTCAGCAGATGTGTGTTCCAGTAGATGCTCTTCCAATTCAAATCCATCCAAACAGTCAACACCACAAAGAAAGCAGAACTTTTTTGCAAACTTCTCATGAACTGTAAAGACATGAATGTTGAGCTGGTGAAGCCCATGAAATTTATCTCCACAGCTGTTGCATGACACAGTGTCAAACTTCACCATTTCTTCCCTGTGCGATCTTAACTCATCTGGCGAATCAAAGACTACCCCACAGGTCACACACAAAGAGGCTGAAGAAAATCCCTTCTCAGAAGCTTATATGAATTCATTCCATCAGAACTGAAATTATCACTAATCAGACGATCTTCTAGACCTCCATTTATTTCAGTTTTGGACAGATGTTCTGATGGTATCACAGACATAGTGCCTGATGTAACATGTGATATAAACTCAGCTTTGATGGAGTCCTGGCCATCTACACCAGATGCCTCTGAAGGATGGAATGGGTCTGGCTGGTGAGGTGCCTCAGATAGCTGGGGTGTGTCTGGGGGAACAGGTGTTTCAGGGGGTCCAGGGATGTCTGGCAAGAATGGGGTGGCAGGAGGGAGAAAAGCATCGCTAGTAAGGAGGGAGTTTCAATGGGCAGAGGAGGATCATTGTCAATATGGATGTCTGGTTCTAATGGATATTCAACAGTCCCACCTTTTCCAACAAACACCACATACTTCTCTTTCATCAGATCTTTCAACGTATCCCTTGACATATTTTCAGAGGAGGCTGATGAATGTTCAACAGGTATTTCATTTGGAGGTGTAACGTCACATCCTCCATCATCTTCTTCATTTTTGGCCTTTTTGCATGGTGGAATTGTATCTGTGGATTTTGTTGTCACATCAGCTTGAAGTTTCTACACTATCACTGTCAGCCCATTCACTTGCATGATGTGCTGCAGATACAGACGTCCCTGTCTTTCTCTTGCCAGACACTGCATCGAGTGGTGGACTCATGGTTGAAACTTCTACCTCAGTATCAGAATCTTCACTGGTAAGTGGCTTGGTAAAAATTTTCCCTCTTCCCCTGCAACCTCGACCCCTGTTTCTTCTGTGGCCTCTGCCTCTCTTTTTCCCTTTCCCTCGCAACAATTTAGAATTGGAATGATCCATCTCTCCACTGGAAACAGTTTTCTGTCTCTCACCTTCTTCCACAGGGCGAACCAATGATCTTGGTGCCTTCTGCTGGATCTGGGACTCAGACTTGTTTGAAGCACGACTTGCTCCCCTTCCTCTCCTTCGTCCCCTCTTAGGAGTAAATGTTACAGCAGAAGGGGGTTCTGGCTGTCTGTGGCACATATTTAAGTGCTCATCAATACTGCTGGTTCGAGGAAAAAGCAGCATACAGGTGACACAGCGCCAGCTGGTTTTCCCCACAAGTACCACTGCCTCTGGGAACTCCACACCATCAGTGGCTTCCTCAGTACCTGCAACATTAAGTACAGGAACTACTGGAGCTTCAACTCCAATGTCTGGTTCTGTGCCAATCTGTGGCTGTGAGGTGGTACAAGTCTTAGTCTTTTCACCCACATCTGCATTATCACCTAACTTATGGTCCCTGCCAGAACCAGATCTGCTTGCTGCTGATCGTCTAATTGATCTTGCTGACTTCATCTTCATGTGTTTTCAAAGCTGATGAAAGGGCCACATAGTCAAGTTACTCAATATGCTGCAATCAAGTTCCAAAATGACTGATAATGTGACATGAATCAATGCAGTAGTGAACTGTCAGAGCATTGATGGAGTAGCAGACACTCTGGCCTCTTCTGTCATGTTGTGTGAAAGCTAGCCAGGTTGTCTCCAAAGCCCAGTTTGAAGTTTCTTCCTGCACACACACACACATGCACACACGCGCGCACACACACACACACACACAGACAAACTAAAATACTAAAGCACTGATGATAATGATGGAGTCAACTGTCGATCTGAAGGACAAGTATGTATACTACCTACTGTATGGTGTGGGTCTTCATATGTGGTACAAGACTGATCCTGGACACATGTTCTGCATGCACAGCATGGGAAGGGGCTCTACAGCTTTAAGTTCTGCTGATCTCTCTTCTATTGAATAGCAGCTGCTCTGTGCTGTTCAACTGCGGGTGTAACTGTGCCCTGCATTCATTGCTGTTGCAAGCTTACTTTGTTCATTTCAGTTCATATTGTCTATAGCCCAGCCGACTACTAGACCCATATGAGAGCTAACACCATGTTAAAAATAACTCAGTTAAGATGAAAGACAACAGTTAAAAACCATGCACACCTTTAACCTTGCAAGTCTAAAATGCAATTAAAGAAAACCATATTTGGATGTAAAATCGTATCAGGTAAATCTATTGATCTCTTGTAAAAACTGGAAAATTACATCAGTAGGGATGTCTAGGAAGAAATTCTTTAGTTTAAGAAGTCCGTCGCGTAGTGCTTTTCTCACATCATTCAAGTCCCAGCAATCAAGAAGGCTCGTCACATGGTATACACCATGGCGCTTCTTCACTTTTTAAAAGGGATGAACTTACTCTGCTGTGGGGAGTGTCTTCCAAGATAGTGATGCAGATGCCACAGTTGATGAGTCTGACCTTCTATTACTTTAGTGGTCTTCTCTGGTTATGGTGTTCTTGCTTCAGTTCTCCATACTGAAGCATTTTTAGGATGCAGTTGTCTTCCAACAATAAGAAACCTTCAAGTTCTGATTTTAGGAATTTCTGTCAATTTTTGTTTTAGCCACGTTGAGGCAATTAATTCATTATAATCAGCGCAAACATCCAGTGATTTATGAAGGTCTCAGTCATCTTGGGCAAACAAAAACCTTTCTGGTGATATTTCATTTTTCTTAAATCAGTTCAGTTATGGTGTTTATTCGTGTGAAAAAACGGCACACACACAATCACATTTTTCGCTATGTAAAATACATCCAATGAAGGAAAATGTAAAAAAATCTAATTATTTAAAAAATTGCAACTTTCCTCACAGTAACAGACAACCTATCTATGAATTTTTCATCACATTTTCAAAGTTTTTTTTTTTCTCTCTCTCTTTTTTTTTTAACAAACTGTCAAGAAGAACAACCTGGCATGCGCCGAACGGAAAGACTCACAACCAGATCGACTTTGTCCTCACACCGCGGCGCTTCAAATCAAGCATTAATAAAGCAAAGACGAGGACATACCCTGGAGCTGATATAGGCAGCGACCACGACCTCGTGCTGCTCACAATGAAGATCAAATTGAAAAAGAAGTACCAAGCTGCGCAGCCACGCATCAAGTTTGACCTGGAAAAGCTAAAAGATCCAGAGATAGAAGAGGCATTCCAGGCACAGCTCGGGGGGCGGTTCGCGGCACTCAACTTCCTGGACAGCGACATCAACGACCTCACAAACAACTTTGGTGAGGCAGTCCGCGAAACAGCAGAGGAGGTACTGGGGCGACAGAGGAAGAAACACCAAGCATGGATCTCAAATGACATCCTTGACCTCTGCGACAACAGAAGATCACTGAAGAAGACGAAAAACTCCAGCCCTGAAGAAGCCGCACAGTATCGTAAAACCAACAACCTTGTAAAGAAGAAAATGATTGAAGCCAAAGAACAATGGATCAACAACCAGTGTGAGAACATTGAGAAAGGCATGAAAAAAGGAAACAGCAAACATGCCTTCACCACACTGAAAAACCTTACCAAGACGCAGCAAAACAGATCGTCAGTCATCGAGGATACCTCAGGCGAGCTGCTGACAGAAAGCTCCGCTGTTCTGAACAGATGGACGCAGTACTGCCAAGAACTATACAACTACCCAATACAGCCAGATGACAGTTTGTTTCAGGGGGACTCAACACCATTGAGGGAATCCTCACCGCTACCAGTGATGAGAGAAGAAGTGGAAGAAGCCATCCGCAGCCTACCAGCAGGGAAATCACCTGGAGCAGACAATATCCCAGCAGAGCTGCTCAAACATGGAGGGAATGATTTGGTCACTCGTGTAACATCGATTTGTCAGAAGATCTGGGAGACAAAACAGTGGCCCACAGAATGGACTCAATCACTCATCATCCCCCTGCCCAAAAAGGGAAATATGCGCCAATGCCAGAACTACAGAACAATAAGTCTCATTAGCCACACCAGCAAGATCATGCTCAGAGTCATATTGAATCGACTGAAGAAAGAAGCGGAAGAACACCTTGCGGAAGAACAAGCTGGATTTAGGGCGGGCAGAAGCACAGTAGAACAGATCTTCACCTGCCGGATAATGATGGAGAAACATCTGCAGCATCAGAGAGACCTGTTCCACAACTTCATAGACTTTAAAAAAGCATTCGACAGGGTGTGGCATAAGGGTTTGTGGCAGGTGCTAAGAAAGTTTGGCATAGAGGAAGGTCTCGTCCAAACCATCCAGGCGCTGTATAACACTGCCAGCAGCGCAGTTCTCCTCAACAACCAGATAGGGGACTACTTCAAGACCACCAGTTGGAGTCCGTCAAGGCTGCCTACTCTCTCCCGTGCTGTTCAATCTCTTCCTGGAGAACATCATGCGTGAAGCCCTCCATGACTTCCACTCCACTGTCTCCATCGGAGGAAGAACCATCAACAACCTGAGGTTCGCAGATGACATCGACCTGATGGGAGGCAGCAACGAAGAACTACAAGACCTGACCATGAGACTGGAAGAAAGTGCAGGTGCACACGGAATGGAAGTGAGCACAGAAAAAAGCAAAGTCCTGGTCAACAGCACAACCAACACCCATGCTGAAATCTACATGAACGGGCAACAGCTTGAAGAAGTGGACGCTTTCAAATACCTTGGCGCCACTCTCACCAAAGACGGTCGCTCTACAACAGAAATCAAGACCAGACTAGCGATCGCAACAGCAGCAATGGTAAAGCTAACAAGATCTGGAAGAGCAGAGAGATCGGCTTTCCATCGAAGATGAAGCTGTACAAGTCCCTGGTGCTCCCCATCCTGCTGTATGGATGCGAGAGCTGGACCATGACAGCAGAGACCACCAAGAGAATCCAGACGTTTGAAACTAAATGCTTCAGGCGCTTGCTCGGGATCTCTTGGCAAGATCGGAAGACAAACGACTTTGTCTGGAGCCAAATAACAACACTCGCAGGCCCACAAGAACCCCTCCTGGCAACAGTCAAGAACAGGAAGCTGTCGTGGTTCGGGCATGTCACACGCCACAACTCACTGCCCAAAACGGTCCTCCAGGGTACACTGGGAGGCGGCAGACGAAGGGGACGACAAGCCAAATGCTGGATGGACAACATCAAAGAATGGACCAGGTTGGATGGCCCCACGCTGGTGCGACAGGCGGAGGACAGGACCGGTTGGCGACGGCTGGCTTCAAGAGTGTCTCTCATCTCTCCTCTACGCCCATCACGGGCAGGAGAATGATGATGATGATGATGAATTAGTAAATTACATATTTAAAGAGAAACATTTGAAATTTGTGGTAATATATCTATTACTATACTAGTAGGCACTGACTCACAGATCTCTTAAATAGACACACCATGCAGCCCTGCTGCTGAAGCCACTGGTCTACCATCTTGCGGCTGCTCTGCCCGCTATGTTCACTTCAGCTTACACTACACGCTGAACTTGTTTGTATCTGTATGGTCTGACATCTGGTAATATATGTCTGTCATACATTCACTCTGTGTGCGTGTACCATATGTGTGTGTGTATGTGTGTGCATACATGTATATATGGGTGTGTTTATACATGTGCATGTGCGTGTGTTAGTGTGTGTGTGCGTGTTTGTGTGTGTGTGTGTGTGTATGCACATGTGTGTGTGTGTTAATGTTAGTATGCGTGTTCGTGAGTAATGTAAAGACCGACCAGTGGTATGTGTGCGAGGTATCAGAGGTGTGGTGATCATGATGATGTGTATGTGTACCAGGTGTGTGTGCGTTTGTGCAAGAGAGGGAGAGCTAAGTGTGTGTGTATGCATGTGTATTTGTGTATGTGGAGGGGGGGTGTCGGTGTGTGGGTGTGTGTTAATGTGAGCGCCAGGTATGTGTGCAAGCCAAGTGTAAGTGTATACATCGTTACGTTTCATTTTGCGTGTGCTTGTGATCATGTGCTTGTGTGTGCATATGTGTTTGTGTGTGAGTGTGTGCATATGTTTTTGTATGTCTGTTTATATGCTTGCATCCATGTGTGTTTTTGCATGTATGTCTATGTGTCTGTGTGTGTTTAGGGGGTTGAGTGTGCATCTCGAAATCTCTCTCTCTGTCTCTCTTTCCCTCTCTCTTTTGCATTATCTGATCAGTGTACAGACTATTTTCTCAAAGTTTCATAATAGTAAGAATGTAAAACATGCAAGCTGATCACAGTTAACAGTACAGGAAGAGGTCAGATCATATCCACTTCTCTCTCTGTCTCTTTCTCTCCATCTCCCTGTGTGTCTCTCTCTATGGGGGAATAATTTGATCTATTTACAGTTAGATGTCAAACAATTTCTGATTTTTTCATTAAGTTTTACGATTCTACATAAATATAATCTTTGTCTAATCGCGCTGTATGATCTGGACGTTATTTGTCATACATATAGGCCTACAAGTACAAGCTTGCTATCTCCTCTCTCTCTCTCCACACACACTGACACAGTGACACACACAGGCTCTTCTTTACTTTCTGTCTGTCCCGCTCAGTGTGAGTGCTTGTGCTAGCGTGTGCGCATATGTATACTGTGTGAGTGTGTGTGCGTGTAATTAGGCCTATACAGTAAGCCTATAGATCTACTATTCAAAGAGAAAGCGGGTAAACCAGCGTAAATGCAACTGCACACCGCATTTGACAGCGACACTGAGCGAGTCAACACAAGATGACAGCGCGGTGGCTTTAAATGCCTCAGCGCTGGCGCTACACGGTGGCGTGTCTAGTTATATGACCTGTCACTGTGCAACTAACCAGTGCCGGAATGATCATCCTCAAGATCGTGGGCACCAAAGGAAAGTCACTGTCACGAACAGTGACTGTCCAGCCACTGTCGGCACTGATCCAGCCCCTGGCTGACGACGCAGTGACAGTGGCAGTGATAGCTATCTATATTACTGCATGAAAATGTATGACAAACCTGCAATTCTCCTCATTATTCTTAGATTGATTTGATAATGTTTTTAACCGAAATGTTGATCATTTCTTCATTCTGAAAATAGCATTTGTTTGCAGTCCAGCGCCCATTTTCTTATGGGAGGTAATTCTCCTTACAAAGTCCAGAAAATATTATTCCCCTTTATAGAAAGTCTTGCTTCCCCTGGAGCGTTTTGTTCCTGCATAATTTTTGGAGAACTTGTGGTCCACTTTATAAATGATTGCCAAACTGTTTCATCAGCAAAAATTATCCGTACGGCGCACACCCAAATAATCACGTATTTCCAGTGAGGTACATCAGCCAAATAGTCTGCAGCAAATGGCAAATTCTACTGATCCCTCTGTAAGTTGACAAGATCATCATCATGTTGATCAATGTAACTTTGTAAGCCAGTAAGGCTGTAGTGAAATGTTTTCATTAGGATGAGAATCATTAGAATGCTTATCAGTTCTTGCAAACAATTTTTAGTACTTTTAAGTACTTGCAGTTTGGAGAAAAAGGAGTTAGATACAAAACTGACAATTGAATAAGTTTTGGCAGTCGGTAATGTAGCCTACTTTGTGAAAACTTCAGTCAGTAATGTAAACAACCCGAGGCGTGCACACCAAATTGAACAAACGACTCAGTACTGCCCTAGAGAGTGACCCCACGTGACACGATTTCCTCGTGAAAAACCAAGAAGCTGCATACTTGAAGTTCCAGAGCAAACATTTGTGTTTATCTGGCGACAAATATAGTTTATTTGTCAACTTAAGTTTTTTCCTTTGTTTGTTTGTTTTTTTAATTTTATTTATTTATTTATTTTTTTATGCATGCATTTCACAGCAATTGGAAAAGATCTTTAGATCAGGATTCTTTATTTCCACGGGTAATGGATAAACACTATACGTGCTTTTTTTCATCCAACTCTTCTACTATAGGGACCTAAAATAGCTAAATGTTAAAACATACTATTTGTGCACATGTTAGTATGCCCAGTGATATTGACAGAACTTAATACTTAATATAAAAAGCAAAACATATTTGTGTAACATTAACACAACAAAATGAGTCCAATGAAATATATAAATAGTAAATGATAAAACATGTAAAATAACAGTTACATTAAACAGGTTTTGAAGGGGAAAATTTTAAGGATAAAATTAAAAGGAGGGGGCTACTAAGCAAGATGGCATATCATGCTTAACTGGTACTGATTTTATGGGAAGATATAGGGTTTTGGCAGATCAGCATAGTCTGATGAAGTGTGACGCATAGTTTGTCATGCCAAGGAAACTGAACTTCTTTCGCATTTGTTGGATCGGGGCATTTCAGGGACGACTTTGACCTTTTTGGGATCTGGAAATTCTGCTGAATTCACACTTTCATAGGTTCAAAATTAGATTTTTCTCTTTCAGGGGTTGAAAACCTTTTTCAAAGTTTCATTATGTTGTTGCTGTGTGTGACAATAGACTAGAACATCATCACCTGTGTCGAAGCAGCCGTCAGCTAGAGTCTCTGAAATGTGGTTCTGAAAAATCTCAGCAGTATTGGTGATATCAAAATTCAGTCTTTTGACATTTTGTTGCAGCACAGACCAACACAAGTTGAAAATCTGGTGATATTGCGTGTTCATTCAACTCCAGTTGATAATAGCCTTGATTGAGGTTTTGTTTGCTGTATACAGTTGTTTGGTTCAAGCACACAGGGATGACATTCAATGTAGGCATGAGGTGTTATGTTCTCTTGATAGCCTGATTTGGGACATGCATGTCAACACACAGTCATATATCTCAAGCTTCCTTTCACTTTGGCATTGGCATTACAACAATATCCATTTGAGTGGAAGCCAGGACATTGCACTGTTAAGCTTTGATTGATGGATGAAAGAATGTAGGAATATTTTTCTGGCATGCAAATTTGGAAGTTTTAGAAAGTGTTTTATACAATCTAAAAAATTTTTTAGTATTGCAATTTTTTTGGATGCGTGTATGCTCGTTGTTTTGTCCACACTTTACAGTATGGAGGTGGTATGTTGCTGCATAGCCTGTGTACTCCATTTTTGGTAGACATATATGTTAGGTGTTTTCATGTTTCCATAAGCCAGGCACTGACATGACTTAAACAACAGGATCATTGATGTGCATATTTGATATTCATAATGCATATACACACAAATGGCATTTAGGCTGTAATAGATATTCCAGTTATGTTGACCTGGGAGATTGGAAAAATATCCACCCTTTATCCATCAGGCAGAGGTGACTGCGTGGATTGAAGCCAGGACCTTGCAACTGGAAGTACAATGTTTACCTGCTTGACTACCACACCCATCATTTAAAGTTTCCCTGGTGGGAAAGTCTCCCACATAACAAACAGGCATACTGATGACTGTACTATCTAAGACCTGGTATATGATTTTATTGTTCTACTTTTTTGGAAGTAGTTTTGATCAGGTTATCAATCTGATCATTTTTGAGATTGCTATGTATATCAGTTGTGATGGCCAGGGCTTTGTGGGAATATCCTCCGTTGGTTCATTTATATTAATAATAGTAAACAACTGATTTAAGATAATCTTATATTGCAGAAGTTGCAGTGGAAGTCTACAGCAACATTTAAGAAAGATGGCTAAGTGTTCATTATAGCAGTAGTTTGTAGCAGCTACAAATAAGAACAGTTGGGGACTTCATATAGTGCTGGTTGTTTGTTGCCTTGCTGGAGAAGTTCCAGTACTAGTGAGAACACTCCCTATTTCATACATCCTCATAATGATATTTATCAGTCAGTTTCAGACACAGACATAATCCACACACACAAACACACACACACACACACACACACACACACACACACACACACACACACACACACACACACACACACACACGCACACCCACACCCACGCACACATGCACGCACGCGTGCACACACACACACACACACACACACACACACACACACACACACACACACACACACACACACACACACACACACACACACACTCATCGGTTCAACATTGGAATGACTTTCCTTTTCACAAATCACCAGAGCACATCAGAGATCAAACAATCATATCCTGCATGATCCACTGTTTGTGTGTAAGAGCAACTCTGAATTTGACACTATATAACGTGTTTCAGCTACCAGGCACCAGCCAGACCAGAGGTAAATCCAATACATTACTGCAGGACATCACTTCAGACATATATTGTTATCACTGTCAGTTTCAACATTGGAAATCACTTTAACCCTTCATAAGTCACTAGAATACATCTGAGAGCAAACAGTCACATCATGCATTGTGGAAAATCAGTGAAAAAGATATCAGTGCACGACAGTGAATAAAAATGATGTTTGAGCAGCAGGAATTTGAACACAAATAATGTTTGGATCTGAGAAAAGAAATCTAGCCATAACATTCTTCAGATACTTTACATGCTTTTACTGTTTTGTTTTGTGACTGTGTCAAGTGGGGTCAGTAGCCAGGGTAGTATTTACTAATTTAGACATGTGATAAGTGTACCCCAACAGATTTATTATTACAAATTGTGTTTGAGACCTGGTTGGTGTTGAAGTTGAGCTCTTGCCTTACAGTTTGACCGCACAAGTTTCAGTGATTCAGGTAAAATTTGTATTATTTCCAGTCCATCCAGCTGTGAAGAAGTAGTTGGCCCTGTTCAATTTTAGGAAAGAGAGGGCAGTAAGGAAAAGGAAGATGAGCATCTATGACATGAGGGTTATGAGACAGTCTGTACCTTACCATCTCTACCTCCCCACTTACATTTGTCTGTTGTTACGAAATAAGGGGGTAGAGGATTTTTGTGTTGCCTCATGAGTTAAGGGGCCAGTAAATCAGTAACCTTGGTAATTTGTTTTTCTTGTATTCCTTAAGTCATTTTCTCATCATCCCAAACTAATTATAGCGAGACTTCCACCACTCCCCCCATTTTTGCCTGTTGCATTAAGATCACACACACGGCTTCAGAAGAAAGTGAAGCTGAATCCAGTAATTTCTCATTCAAGATACAAAATACTTTATCATCTCTAACAGAGAAATTAAGTACAGTTACTGCCATGGTACCAGGCACAGCTTGGAAGCATAGTTGCAAACAAACAACAACAAAAAAACAAAAACAAGCAAACAAACAAACCAGAATATTGATATTGGTTACAAACCTAACCTCAACTACCTCCTGGTTTTTATGTTTAATATTGATATTGGTTTACAAACCTAACTTCAACTACCTCCTGGTTTTTATGTTTAATATTGATATTGGTTTACAAACCTAACCTCAACTGCCTCCTGGTTTTTATGTTTAATATTGATATTGGTTTACCAACCTAACATCACCTACCTCCTGTTTTTTATGTTTGATATTGATATTGGTTTACAAACCTAACCTCAACTACCTCCTGTTTATATGGTTGATATTGATATTGGTTTACAAACCTAACTTCAACTACCTCCTGTTTTTTATGTTTGATATTGATATTGGTTTACAAACCTAACCTCAACTACCTCCTGTTTTTATGGTTGATATTGATATTGGTTTACAAACCTAACATCACCTACCTCCTGGTTTTTATGTTTAATATTGATATTGGTTTACCAACCTAACCTCAACTACCTCCTGGTTTTTATGTTTAATATTGATATTGGTTTACAAACCTAACCTCAACTACCTCCTGTTTTTATGGTTGATATTGATATTGGTTTACAAACCTAACTTCAACTGCCTCCTGGTTTTTATGTTTAATATTGATATTGGTTTACAAACCTAACATCACCTACCTCCTGTTTTTTATGTTTGATATTGATATTGGTTTACCAACCTAACCTCAACTACCTCCTGTTTTTATGGTTGATATTGATATTGGTTTACAAACCTAACTTCAACTACCTCCTGTTTTTTATGTTTAATATTGATATCGTTTACAAACCTAATTTCAACTACCTCCTGTTTTTATGGTTGATATTGATATTGATATTGGTTTACAAACCTAACCTCAACTGCCTCCTGGTTTTTATGTTTAATATTGATATTGGTTTACAAACCTAACTTCAACTACCTCCTGTTTTTTGTATGTTTGATATTGATATTGATATTGGTTTACAAACCTAACATCACCTACCTCCTGTTTTTTATGTTTGATATTGATATTGGTTTACCAACCTAACCTCAACTACCTCCTGTTTTTATGGTTGATATTGATATTGGTTTACAAACCTAATATCAACTACCTCCTGTTTTTATGTTTGATATTGATATTGGTTTACAAACCTTACCTCAACTACCTCCTGTTTTTATGGTTGATATTGATATTGGTTTACAAACCTAACATCACCTACCTCCTGGTTTTTATGTTTAATATTGATATTGGTTTACAAACCTAACCTCAACTACCTCCTGTTTTGTATGTTTGATATTGATATTGGTTTACAAACCTAACCTCAACTACCTCCTGTTTTTTGTATGTTTGATATTGATATTGGTTTACAAACCTAACCTCAACTACCTCCTGTTTTTTGTATGTTTGATATTGATATTGGTTTACAAACCTAACCTCAACTACCTCTTGGTTTTTATGTTTAATATTGATATTGGTTTACAAACCTAACCTCAACTACCTCCTGTTTTTTATGTTTAATATTGATATTGATATTGGTTTACAAACCTAACCTCAACTACCTCCTGTTTTTTGTATGTTTGATATTGATATTGGTTTACAAACCTAACCTCAACTACCTCCTGTTTTTTATGTTTAATATTGATATTGATATTGGTTTACAAACCTAACCTCAATTACCTCCTGTTTTTTTGTTTGATATTGATATTGGTTTACAAACCTTACCTCTCTACCTCCTGTTTTTTATGTTTAATATTGATATTGGTTTACCAACCTTACCTCAACTACCTCCTGTTTTTTATGTTTGATATTGATATTGATATTGGTTTACAAACCTTACCTCAACTACCTCCTGTTTTTTATGTTTGATATTGATATTGGTTTACAAACCTTACCTCAACTACCTCCTGTTTTTGTTATGTTTGATATTGATATTGGTTTACAAACCTTACCTCAACTACCTCCTGTTTTTTATGTTTGATATTGATATTGGTTTACAAACCTAACCTCAACTACCTCCTGTTTTTATGTTTGATATTGATATTGATATTGGTTTACAAACCTAACCTCAACTACCTCCTGTTTTTTATGTTTGATATTGATATTGGTTTACAAACCTTACCTCAACTACCTCCTGTTTTTTTTATGTTTGATATTGATATTGGTTTACAAACCTTACCTCAACTACCTCCTGTTTTTTATGTTTGATATTGATATTGGTTTACAAACCTTACCTCAACTACCTCCTGTTTTTTTATGTTTGATATTGATATTGGTTTACAAACCTAACCTCAACTACCTCCTGTTTTTTATGTTTAATATTGATATTGGTTTACAAACCTAACCTCAACTGCCTCCTGTTTTTTATGTTTGATATTGATATTGGTTTACAAACCTAACCTCAACTACCTCCTGTTTTTATGTTTAATATTGATATTGGTTTACAAACCTTACCTCAACTACCTCCTGTTTTTTATGTTTGATATTGATATTGGTTTACAAACCTTACCTCAACTACCTCCTGTTTTTTATGTTTAATATTGATATTGGTTTACAAACCTTACCTCAACTACCTCCTGTTTTTTATGTTTGATATTGATATTGATATTGGTTTACAAACCTAACCTCCCTACCTCCTGTTTTTTATGTTTGATATTGATATTGGTTTACAAACCTAACCTCAACTACCTCCTGTTTTTTATGTTTGATATTGATATTGATATTGGTTTACAAACCTAACCTCCCTACCTCCTGTTTTTTATGTTTCAGACCAAGTTTCTTACCTGTTGTCTGTGACCTACAAAGTCAGCATACCTGTTACCAGTATTGGCCTCTTTTCTGCTTGAGATACGGGTCATCAAGCATCAGTCATCATGCATTGTAAAGTGGTGGTGGTGGTGAGTAAAAGCCACTGGCGGTGTGTCTCCTGCAGGCTGACCAACAAGAGAATGGTCAGCATAGACCAGCATCTCCAATCCAACCATAGTCACCTGACTTCTTCCTCTTCGTCATCTCAGACTCATGCAACAAGTTTAGATCATATGTGTTGTCAGAGTGATGGTGAGCTTGATTTGACTTTCCAGAGTAAGGAACCGTTTCCCTTGGGCTTACACAAGTGTTTGTCACTGGAAAACAAAAAGAATAAAGAGCCACAGCCACAAACGCCAGTTGTAACTGAACTATCAGCAGTAGTTTTACACAGAAGAGGTAAGAGGAAAAGTGCCAGAAAACCTGCACTTACACATACCATCACAAAGAGGAACAGTACCAAAAAACCTACATTCACACATGCTGTCTTATTCACTGATGGTAAAGATTGTGTCGAAGAACCTGATACTAATACCAATAATGGACATACCGTTTGCAAAGATATGGATGAAAATTATTTGCCTGACATTGGGAGTATCAAGTCTGATAAACACGAAGAGGCAATAGAAGAGGCAGCTGACAATAAAAAGAAAACACAAAGAAAATCACAATCATTACATGAGAACAAATCTGTCATTTTACAGAACACCCAGTGCCACAAGAGTAGGAGACAGAAGAGAAGCAGAAAATCATCAACCATCAAAACAGTGGTGAAAGATGAGTTGGAAGCAAATAACTTTAATGTCTGTAAAGCAAACGTTATTTCAGATCAGAAGAGAACTAGTAAAATAACAGAACAGGCAGATTTTCAAACTGAAGAAGAGTTTGAAAAATCAGAATCAGATGATATAAAAGAACAAATGCCAGCTGGTTGTACTGAAATGGAGACAGTGGATATGGTTATGGCAGGAAAAAGTGTGAATGTGAAGCGTTTGAAGGCACAGAAAACAGGAAAAGACGTGAAAGAGAAACTTGTGGAGATGGAAGAGGAACGGGATGCCCGAAAAAAATCCTCTAAACAGATAGACAAGTCAAACATTGCCACTTGCTGTGTGCCTTGGTTGTTAGATTCAGGACGTAAAGCAGGTGAGAAGGTGACCAAAAAGTCCAGAAGAGCTCTCCTTCCAGAAGAGAAGCAAGCTGTGAGGGAATTGTATGGCATTGACCTGTTTGATCAAGCAGCAAATACACAGGCCATAAACGTGGCAAGTGGGATTAGTGGACAGTTTGACGCTCAGACTCGATCCCTAAATGTTGAGGAAAACTGTGCTTCTCATCAGTCCAGTCTTACATCAGTGCAGAAGGTAACCCAAGAGGAAGATACTGTTGCTACTCATCGATGTTTCCTAGTGAACATGTTTTCTCAAGGTACACGTGATTTTTTCGTGGATAGCTCCCGTACTCAGGAAAATCTGTATCCTACTTATGGTGGCATGTATAGCCAGCACCAGAATCAGCAGTCTCAATGTACTTCTCATTCCTCAGAGTTTTATAATTCTGCTCATACTAATCCAGCTCAGACTCAAAGCTCAAACTTAATGAACTTTCAAACCTATAATCAGACTGAACATCCGAGTTTAATATCTCCAAGCTTAGGTGACATGTCGAGACAAATGGTAGATGCTGGGGGTTTTCAGGCCAAGGATGTAACCTCCCCAATTTCTTGCATCCCCAGACTTCGCCTGTTCCTGTGGTCAATGGCCCCCCATCTGTTCCGTCCTCCACCTTGTCTTTAACCACCAATACCTATGATGTAAATGCTGATCCCATTTGTTCTGTTCCTTATTCTGTTGCCTCAGCCTCACAGTCTTCCACAGGTGATGACTTCAGTATCAAGCCTGATCCAACAGCTCTCCAGCGAACACACAGTACAGCTCCTGTATTTCAGAGTGTCGCAAAAGAGACAACAGTTGTCGATGGAACTGCAGACAACCAGCATAAAACATATAAGCAAATGGGCTCTCAGAATGAAGTTACTAATTCTGAGTCTGTTGAATGTAAACGCTGCAGATCTGTATTACGTGGACTGCATGAGTTAATTTGCATGTGTTTAGTGTTCACGAAATTGAGAAACAAGCATTTTGTTTTATATGTGATGAGGATGTAACTGGAATGGAGAATCTTGAAAAGCACGTTCACAAACATAATGCAGGCTGTCAGTTGGGGGAAATGAGATTCCATGACTGCAGATTGTGCAATGAAGAATTGCCTCACTCTTACACCACCATTCGAACCCATTACTACCAACACCATGTAGCACATGTTTGTAGTGAATGCTATCAGTTCTTTAGAGACATTCAAGCTTACAAAGAACACAGCAAAGTCCATAATGGCAAACCGATTCTTTGTAGTATATGTGGGGCCACATTCGAATCTTTGGAAGAATTTGATCAGCATGCCCCTTGTTTGGAAGATATTTGGGCAGAGGATGGAAAAGGGGATCAGTGTTTCAAATGTGGATTATGGTGTCCTAACCGATCAGTAGTGGAAGCGCACAGAAAACAACATCGTAGTCAGGATGATGTGGAAGCATACAGGCAGGGAGCTAAGATTGGCTTTCCTTGTGCCTCTTGTGAGAAAGTCTTCAAGAACAAACATGCCTGCCGCCGCCATGTTAAAATGGTTCATGAAGGTGTGTCATGCTATAAGCACTATTGTGAATACTGTGGCAAAGGTTTTTTAACAAAAGGGCATATGAGAGATCACATAGCTCTTCATCACCTCAAAATTAAGCGTTACAGTTGTGATTATTGCAACCAGCAGTTCGTCTGCGCGCCAACCTTGCGCCGTCATGTGCGTAAAGAGCATACAAAACACAAACCTTACGAATGCCAGTATTGTGGGGAACGTTTTTTTGAAAAGACACCTTTGCAGCGGCATCTGACACAGCACACAGGCTTAGCTCCCTTCATGTGTGAGCACTGTGGTAAAGGTTTTTACACAAAGCATAGTTTTACCAACCATGGCTCTATACACTCTTCAGTCAAAGACTTTGTATGTACTGGCTGCCAAAAAGGATTCACCAGAAAGTACAATTTACAGGCCCATCTCAAGACGTGCAAAAGATTGTGAGTCTTGTGTCAAGTTCAGCCACAGATCAGCTCTGCTTCTTAGAAGAAATGTCCTTTTCAGTATATGCATCTTATACCGTTGTATGTGTGCAATTCCAAATATGAGGGTGTATTTAAAAATCTTGGGACTCATTTCACTGTTGGATTTGATTGTGATTGTATTTATATACTGATGTGGGTATGACTGAGTGCAGATGCATAACAATTCTTACACACACACACTCGCACACACACGCACACATGCATGCATACACACACACACGCACCACACCCACACCCACACCACACCACACACACACACACACACACACACACACACCACACACACCACCACCACCACACCACACCACACCACACCACACCCACTCACATGATGCACCACACCACACCATGCATCACATACATCAATCCACACCACACATCACACATACACTCATGCATGCACATGCTAATATCCACACGCACACACATATAGGTCTATATTGTATTAATTCAAAAAGGATCTGTTTATTTCTGATTCATCTTATTCATACTTTTTTTTAGAACAATTCTACAATTATGATTGTAATAGAATAAATTAATGAAAATTTGTTTTTCTCAGCATACACTGTAGCCAAAGGCATTAGCAGTGAAGGAGCTAATTCAGTGAGACACTTAATACAGTATTTAATTTCTTCATATGTCATTCAGTATGTCATGCCAATTCATTTTTTTTAAGGAAGGATTGTTTATATACTGTAATGGCTACCTGGCTGAACCTGTCTCTCAGTGACAAAAGAGCTACTTACTGCGTAGCTTTCATCGGTGATCCGGCCGACTTCTTCAGCGCAACTGCTGGGTTGAGAACTGGCTTCAGTGCGCACCGCCGACAGCGAACTCACAACAGTGTGACTGAATAAGTGAGGAGTACACCGATGGCAGGTTGTGTCGGCCCCGGTCACGGTTGAGGGTGGGGTTCCTTGCAGCGATGTAAACTGCCTCCTTTACTCCCCTCTTGGAACCATCTTGCTTCTTTGTCGAGAACTTGCACACTGTCCTTTTCAAAGTGGTGTTGGGTGTGGGTCAGATGTTCTCCCACTGGAGAGGACTCACGTTTGTGTTCTTTTAATCTTTTGTGCAAGGTGCGCTCCGTTTCGCCAATATAACTATGGTCACAGTCCTGGCAGTCTATCTTGTATATCACCCCTGATGTGTCCAGTTTGTCTGTTTTGTCTTTTGGGTGGACAAACTGGCTTCTGATGGTGTTGGTTGGCTTGGCGTGGACACTGACTCCCAACTTCCTGATCTTCCTGCTGAGAGCCTCAGTGACGCCGCTGACGTATGGCATGGAGATGTGCCCTCTCGAAGGGGTTGGCCGTTCAGTGGAGGGGTGGGGTATGGTTTTCTTGCCCCCAAAATATCCCAGGCCCACTTCTGGTATCCTGACACACTGAGTACTTTTTTGATGTACTGCACCTCTTCTTCTCTAGCGGTGTCGATAGAGCAGATGGTCTTCACTCGGTGGGTGAGGGTGCGGATTACTCCAAGCTTTTTTGTTCCAGTGGCTGGTGACTGTCAAATTGTAAGTACTGGTCCGTGTGGGTCGGCTTTCTATAGACGGAGAAGGCGAGGCCTGTCTCCATCCGGGTGATCCAGGTATCCAACATAGCGATGCTGTCGTTCTCTTCTACCTCATAGGTGAGCTTGATGGCAGGGTGTTGGTTGTTGAGATGGTTTGTGAAGTCTTCTACCACCGATCTTTTCAGTACAGTCATAGTATCGTCCATGTAGCGGCCCCAGTAGCGTGGAGGAGTGTGGAACGACGCCAAAGTGTCTATATACTGGTATATTATCTTTTGGTCTGTATCCACTATTCATTTCATTGTGAGAAAAACATTTCAGTTTCCAGATTTTGTTATTTTTACCTGTCAACAGGATGAAGTGGTTAGGGCACTGGACTACAAAATTGAAGGTAGTGGGTTCGAATCTCCATCAGTTTAAAAAATTTGAGAATTTATGGACATGACTGGCTCTTACGCAGAGTTGAGTGTGCTATTGGTTTGTTGGGAAGACTGGAACCACACAGTAAAGTCTCATCCACTGTGCTGATGCATCACTCAGAGCATTGGTCATACTTCTTGATCAACACTGCAAATTTGTCTATCTTTTGTGTCTGGTCACGCCAGGACATTTTATGAAAGTGAGCACAGAGCGCTGACTTGTCATGCAGTCTTGGTCTGAAATGGATGGCATCATCATCACCATCCCATCCCCATATCATCATCATCATAGTACAGTGAAATATTGCCCTAGAATCTGTGGCCTATTGTGCTCTACTGTCATGGTGGCCTCATTTTTTTTTTTTAATAGGATCATTGCACTTGGGCAGTTTCCTTAGTGCTCAGCTGTTTTACCGCTACCCCCCTGTTTCTGTGCCATCTTAATGGCCGTAGAAACTAGGACAGTTTTTACAGTGCTATGATGATGATGGCTGTGAAGGTGGTAATCATGATGCTGTGGAGTTCCATCTAGGATTGAGACTCTGTGACAGGGCTGTACTGTATACTTACTGTCATAATATATATTGGCATCAACCAGGACCAGGTGACCTCAGTTTTGGTGGTGTTGGAAGTGTGTTGGAGAGCTGAAAGGAGTGTTGTGGTGGTAGTGAGACAAGAGCAGTGCAGAAGATGGAGTAGCACAAACAAGCAAACAAGCAAAAACTTGTCTGTAATATTTTTCAAAGCAGTGAAAAGGGATGGTGAGCAAAACATCTTCAAGACAATGTTATGATTATTTCATGATAGAACTGATAAGCTATAAAACTGCAATTCACGATAACAGTTAGATTTTTTAAACTGGTAGGCCTACATCTACATTATTAAGATTCGAAACTGGTGCTTCTACATAATTAAGATTTGCATCCACATGATTGTTTAAGAGAAGCTATAAAATTGCAATTGACAGTAACGATGCTTAGATTTGTTTAAACTGGTATGTCTACATTATTTACCATTCACATCCCATAACTGTTTAAACACTTTGAACGATTACAGCAGTTTGTGAAAGCCTTTTCTCCATTGCTGTTCTTCTGTAGATTTGTGAAACTTTGAAGTTTTAAAAATTTTTTTTACTGTCAAATGTTTTTATTCATTTTAAATAAATAATACAAACAAATGCAAGACAAAAGAGCAAAACGTGATAGTAATCATGTCATAATAAACTTGAATTCTTGCAAAATATCCGTACATTTAAAATCCAACTATCCATACATCTATGTAAAGCATAATCAGCAATAATGAAAAATATAACATCAATGCCAAGGAAAACAGCAACAAAGTAATTACAGGGACTGAGGGACCAATATTTATATATTTGTTCAGTTGTTTTTGTGAGTTTATTTCCCGTGTGTTTGTTCGGTGAGTTTATTTGTTAGTGTGTTTGTTAGGTGAGTTTATTGTTTGTTTGGTGAATTTATTCGTGTGTTTGTTCGGTTGCTTGGCTGGTTCATTTGTTGGTTGTTTCTTGCTTGTTGCTCCATGTAGATACAGAGCATTGTTTCTGCATGTTGATAGTGAATCACATGTTTTGGATGATAAAGTCTGTAAGTATGTATGATTTAAAGGATTAAAGAGCTGAGTCCATACCTAATCTTTCAAATGGACTGTTGTTTCTTTATTCTGTAATTTTCATCAGCAGATAAACATTGTTCTGGTTAAAGTAGCCTACTGTGTATTACTGAGTGTTCTGTATTTTAAGGCAATTAAAACCACCACCACCACCACCATCACCACCCCACCACCACCACCACCACCAAACAACAACAACACAACAACAACACAACAACCACAAAAAAGTAGTATCTAATGCAAAAAGAACTACTTTGGTGCTGGACTATGTCCATTGTTTAGGAGCTATGTTTTCTACAGCACTGTTTTGGGAAAGTGTGTTGAAAAGGTAGGAAATTGAAACATCCAAAACCGGAACTCGTAGCTTTATTCTGAAATACGAAACGATGATAGTAGCACACTGTTAAGCTTAAGATCACTTTAAAAGCAAAACGATTTTTAGGAAAAATCAAACGTCAAAACTTTGAACTCGTCATTTAAATATTCCACGAAACAGGCCGGCCAGATCTCACACACACACACACACACACACACACACACACACACACACACACACACAACACACACACACACACACACACACACACAACACACACACACACACACACCACACACAGAGATAGACAGACACACACACACACCACACACATACACACACAACACACTCATCTCTCTCTCTCTTCCCATAGGACCTACAGAAGTGTTAGAAACAGAAAATTCTGATGATCGCAGATCATCATGCAGATAAGAAGTACACATGTACTTTAAGCCATCTGTTTTCCACCCAGACAAAAATACAAAGCGAGACATACGCATGTCAAATGCACGCACAGACACGCAAGCTGGGTTAGTAGCATTGCGGATATTGGGCGTTATGTATCACAGGTAGCCGCCTACCTACAGTGTCATCCGTCACAGACGAGGAAGTTTCTTCAATGTTGGCAGATAACCTGTCCAAAGTAAATTCTCTTGCTTGAGAACAGGTCGTAAGTGCCTGTGTTCACAGCAGGATCCAATTTCTTATCAACCGGGGTTTGTGATTGTATATGTTTGCCTGTTGTCAACATTATGGTATTTTTGTTGTTGAATCATCTTCCTTTAACTTTTGACTCCCCGCACTGATGTCCACCAGCATCCTGCATTGTCAACCATGCTAGCAAAGCAAAAACTTAACCCTTTGATTCCCTCCACCTATCCGCCAGCTTCCTGTCTGGAAGCTGGTGGACAGGGTGAGGGAGTGAAAGGGTTAAGTTTTTGTCTTGCTATCATTGTTGATAATACAGGTGGTTAGTGGATAGGGTGAGGGAGTCAAAGGGTTAATTTTTTTTGCAGTTGGTGGACAGGGTGAGGGAGTCAAAGGGTAATTTTTTTGCAGTTGGTGGACAGGGTGCGGAGTCAAAGGATTAATCCCAATAGGGTTAATCGAGAGTGGGGAGAAGGCTTCCGTCCTCTGCCTATTGTACCATTGGCATGTAGCACAGCAACGAAGGTTCTCCACTTCTGTCTGTTCAAGACCAGCCCCTGTATAGTGTCCATGTATATCTCCTATTGTTCGTCAGTCGTCAGGCATTCTTGTGTCTTCTGGTGTCAGTGAAGAGAAGTCCAGGTGATCAGTGCTCTTTCAGTGGTATATTCAATCCATCACGTCTTTTCAGATGATGGCAGTGCCCACAGTGTTATCGTACTCTTTCAGTGGTATATTCAATCCATCACGTCTTTTCAGATGATAGGCAGTGCCCACATGTTATCGTACTCTTTCGGTGGTATATCAATCCATCACGTCTTTTCAGATCAACAGTGCCCACAATGTATCATGCTCTTCAGGATGTATCCAATCAAAGTTGTTTCGATGATGGCAGTGCCCATACGTCTTGATGCATTGACAGAAGTTGTTGCTTGAGATGGGTTGGACCAAAGATTGCAGATCATCGAAGGTTCTTTATGTGTGGAAGTTTGATAGCTCGGTAAGGTCGCTTTCTCTTATCCTTCAGCGTTCTGCGCCGTAAAGTAGGGAGAAAACGACACAGCTCTGTAGAGTCTTGTAGCAAGGGGAGAAAGGTATTGGCAAATAAACGAACATCTAGCGGGATCAATGATAAAACGTTAAGCTGTCCAATAATCCTGAGAAATCCAAAACAAGTGTGACTGCCCACGCTCAAGCAAGTAGGAACTAGGGAAAAAAAAAGGAAACACACACACAACACACCACACACACACACACACAACACACACACACACACATCACACACACACACACACACACACACACATACACACACACACACACACACACACACACGAAAAAAATCAGAACGCATATTTGATACATCCAGACAAGACTGGCGCAAATTTTCGACCCAAGATCACAAACGAACAAACACCAAATGCAAAAATTAAAGGAAAAAGACTGAAACTTCCCTGCTGCTTTGTCCAGTGGTAGAAATGGACTAAAATGACATCATAATGTGTGAGTGAGTGAATATGATATCAGAGGGGGAAATGAGATGAATTCTGTCTTGTCTGGTTGTATTAAATACGCGTTCTGATTTTTTTTTTTTTTTTTTTTTTTTCTGGTTCCAATAATCCTGAGGTCGTAGGGCAGTGTAGTGGTAGAGACCTCAACTTCTCTCGATGCCACATTGTGATGAAGGTCCCCGTGTTCTGGTTCTTGCACTCAAAGTTTCCTGATGTTGAAGAAAGTCACGTAGAGTACACTGGAAGCCACACACGAAGTTCCTCCGGTGACGGATTCCGACATGAAGAAATACACGTGAAACTGTTTTTATAGGATATTTAAATATTCAGACTATATAACTACACAACTTCACGAAATTTGATGAATTTGTCTAATTTCTATTGATCTTTTTCTCTTTAAGATATGAAAATATATAACGAAAATGCTGACCTAGCAGAAATATGTTTTTGTAGAATAAACTTTAATCGATTAGAACTACATTTAGAACAATCGAAAATAAAACAAAACGTATCGTCTAAGGTATTGTCATCACGAAACTTTCATATTATTTTCTCTGTCTCTTTGTTTGCGTCTATTTGATGTAGTAAGGCTTGTGACAGCTGCCTCGAAATTAAAACAACGATAAAAATAAATGATTGGTAACGATGTGATGTAGGCTACTTTTGTTTTCCAAATTTGATTTTGAAATTTCCATACAGTGTGCATTTACTGCTGTTTCCCATGAGTGTTTTCCATTCTTGTTGATAAATCGCCTCGTCTCAAGACCTTGCCAGCGCATAGGGTTTTGTGAAGGCTCTGGAAATCTGTCAGATAATTGCTGGTAGATTTTGGTGGAGCGCATATGGAGTTTTCCGAGCGC
>JAPXFY010000014.1:7827309-7869809 GCA_030674185.1 Monoplex corrugatus | reverse complement strand
CAATGAAAGAAATAAACAGCATGCTGGTTTGTATTGAAGGGAAAAGATTGTGTTTTCATATGTGCATGGGTATGTCTCTGTCAGTAATTGGAAATAATGTGTATATGGGAAGTTTCAACAGTTGGGGGGTAGACATAATGCTACCAATTTTGAAGAACAAGGTCTCCCAACAGTGTAAAAATCGCTACTCACAGTTCCGTAGCTTTCGATGGCGTTCTCGCCATCTTCGTCAGCGCTCTAATGCTGTCTGCGTGAATCTCTACTCAGATCTCGCGAACATGGGATGAACCCAGTTCACGAGATCGAATCAGAGAATGGTACACCCTGCCCCCGGTGTACCATTCTCTGATTCGATCTCGTGAACTGGGTTCATCCCATGTTCGCGAGATCTGAGTAGAGATTCACGCAGACAGCATTAGAGCGCTGACGAAGATGGCGAGAACGCCATCGAAAGCTACGGAACTGTGAGTAGCGATTTTTACACTGTTGGGAGACCTTGTTCTTCAAAATTGGTAGCATTATGTCTACCCCCCAACTGTTGAAACTTCCCCTACGTCTCATTCGCGATTACGATCGGACGATCATCACTACCTTTCGTGAATCAGAGAAATTACACCGCTCCCTAGCGAAGTTCAGGAACCATCTACACTTCACACTGCACTGCAAACATCACGGCGTCTTTCCCACCAGCCTAAAAATCAAAACTTCGATGAAAGGAACAGCAGCAAATAATATCATCAATCAGGCACAACGAGCACTCATGAACGAACGCATCAAGCAAATCAACACCCGCATCACTTGTCTGGAAGGGAAAATCCAAGACCTCGAGGAAAGACTGAGCTCTAGCACACTACCAGATGCTATGCTCTCCGAAATCAAAGAGTGGCTAAACAACACACGACGAATAGAATGGGACAAAGTACGCCAACGCCATCGAAAGAAATTCGAACTTCTAGCACCAAAAAACAACAGGAGACAACAGAATGACAAAAGCGAGATTACACCTGTACCGGAAGAAACAAAAAGAAAGACCAAAGAGAGGTGGGTGATCAATCTATCAGATCGCCAACTCACTAAACCAGAACAGGAAGTACTAGAGAAAGGACTAAATTTCGCCGTAGCCCCTAACAAGCTTCCAGTGGTAGACCTCATCACAAGCATTGAAACAGCTTGCAGGTATATTGGCCCTAATTCAGAAGAAGCCACACACTTAAGATCAGACTGTGTCAGAATCATGAAACAGGCCAAACTACCGAAATCCAACTTAACACCGGACCAAAGACGGGCTCTGGCGGATTTAAAGAACGAACACGCCACGATGATCCTACCAGCTGACAAAGGTCGTGCCACAGTCATCATGCCTAGACCCATGTACTATGAGAAGGCAAGCAAACTTCTGGAAGATACTACAACATATGAACGCCTCAAGAAAGATCCTACTTCCAAGTTTTCCAACAAACTGAAAGACACACTGAAACGCCTGAAAGAGACGGACCGCCTGTCATTAGAACAGTACAGGAAATTATACCCAACTGTGTCCGACGTCCCCAAGTTCTATGGTCTACCCAAAGTCCACAAGAAAGAAGTCCCCCTCCGTCCCATAGTCGCATCCAGAGGTTCCATCATGTATGAGACGGCTAGATTTGTGGCGGACATCCTATCACCTCTCGTAGGACACACAGATCATCACATCCACAACAGTGCTGACCTAGTGGAAAAACTGAGTAACTACACCCTCGCTCATGATGAACTCCTTGTGTCATATGATGTCTCTGCCCTATTTACCAGCGTACCAGTGAAAGAAAGCATAGAGATCATACGCCGAAGGTTACAAAACGACCAAACCCTCCACCAACGTACATCTCTCACAGTGGACGACGTATGTGAACTCTTGTCCTGCTGCCTCACCACCACCTACTTCACCTTCCAAGGTGAATTCTACCAACAAAAAGAAGGAGCAGCCATGGGCTCCCCAGTAAGCCCAATAGTAGCCAACCTGTTCATGGAGGATTTTGAAGAGAAAGCATTGGCTTCTTTCCACTCCCCACCACGATACTGGGGGCGCTACGTAGACGACACCATGACTATCCTCCCCCAGCAACTGGTCGAACAGTTCACAGAACATCTGAACAACCAACACCCAGCCATCAAATTCACGAGGGAAGTGGAACAGAACAACTCCATAGCCATGCTGGACACCCTCATCACCAGAACTGATGGCATTCTATCCTTCTCGGTCTACCGTAAACCAACTCATACGGACCAATATTTACAGTTCGACAGCCACCAGCCCCTTGAACACAAACTGGGAGTGATTCGAACCCTTACCCACAGAGCTAACACCATATGCAGTACCCAAGAGGCAAAAGACAAGGAGACAAACCACCTGAAAAAAGTGCTCACCATCTCGGGCTACAAAAAGTGGGCCTGGAACAGCCCGGGAGGCAGGAAATCCAACACCGCATCCCAACAGCCAGTGAAACAACACCAGCGCAAGGGACACATCACCATCCCATACGTAGGAGGTGTGAGTGACGCTCTGTCCAGAAAGATCAGAAAACTGGGGGTGGCTGTACATTCCAAACCTTCCAACACCATACGCAGCCAGCTGGTCACCCCCAAGGACAAAACCAGCAAACTAGACAAAGCTGGCATTATATACAGAATAGACTGCCAGGACTGTAACCAACATTATGTCGGTGAAACTGAACGCCCCCTTCAGAAGAGACTAACAGAACACAAGAGGGACTCTTCTCCAGTAGGAGCTCACCTACACGCCGAAAAACATCAATTCAGTGCGGACAATGTCAACATCCTGGACAGAGAAAATAAGTGGTTCCAGCGAGGAGTCAAGGAGGCCATCTACATCGCAGCCACCAACCCCCCGCTCAACAGGGACCGGGGCCGTTACACCCTGCCCCCGGTGTACCATTCTCTGATTCGATCTCGTGAACTGGGTTCATCCCATGTTCGCGAGATCTGAGTAGAGATTCACGCAGACAGCATTAGAGCGCTGACGAAGATGGCGAGAACGCCATCGAAAGCTACGGAACTGTGAGTAGCGATTTTTACACTGTTGGGAGACCTTGTTCTTCAAAATTGGTAGCATAATGTGTATATGTTTATGTGGAGGTATACAATATATGTAAAATGTATACATGTGTGTGCTCTTTTTTTTTTAATTATTGATAATTATGTACGTATAGGCCTATGTCCTTTTGCTTGTTTGTTTATATATATGTGTGTCCTCTAAAATCATTGTATGGCTTATGTTTGCAATAAATGTTCATTATTTGTAGTACTTCCATTCATGTATATAGCCGATATATATGTATGTGTGTGTGT
Source organism: Monoplex corrugatus (assembly GCA_030674185.1). Lineage (NCBI taxonomy): Eukaryota > Metazoa > Mollusca > Gastropoda > Littorinimorpha > Ranellidae > Monoplex > Monoplex corrugatus. Next base: position 7,866,464 of record JAPXFY010000014.1, on the reverse strand, counting down.
GTGTGTGTGTGTGTGTGTGTGTGTGTGTGTGTGTGTGTGTGTGTGTGTGTGTATGTGTGTGTGTGTGTGTGTGTGTGTGTGTGTGTGTGTGTGTGTGTGTGTGTGTATGTATATATGTTCTGCCGTCCTTGAAAGCACAAGTGCCGAAGTTGATCTGGAGTGGGGTGGTTTTCAAACTGACATGTCCACGCTTTAAGGCGTGCTATGTTGGACAGACTGTCCGACATTTACAAACCCGTTTCCGTGAGCACATCAACAACACTGGGCCTGAATAAAAGCATCTCGCACAATGTAAGGTTACAATGGGGTCAGAAGATGTTGAGATTTTGGCTTCAACCACAAGGGGCAAGGATTATCGCATGACTCTGGAGGCAATGTGGATCAGAGATATCGACCCGGGGATAAACGTAAAGGATGAGTATAGGCGTAGGGAACTGACCATTAAGTTGTAGTCTGGCTTTTCTTGACCGCTTATGCTTGTCCCCATTTCATGTTTACTGTTTCCTTAACAAAAGGTGTTTTGTTTCTATTTTCAGAATATTGATATGATCCTGATGATGCCATTTATTGGCGAAAATTACACACTGCAGTGATAATTCGAAAAGTCATGATTGGCTCACACCAGCATCGTATATATACATGTATACATATATACTAATTATATATATATATCATCATCATCAGGTGCCCTGCTTCATGGCGTTGGCGATCATGGACTTCCATCTGTCTCTATCTCTCGCTGCCCCTAGCATCTCTCCCACCCCCTCGTCCCCAGCCACTTTGCAAGTCCATCCAGCATTTTCTCCCTGGGTCTACCCGGTGCTCTCTTTCCCTCTAGCTTTCCCGTTGTGACCAGGTGCTCCAAATCCCCCTTCCTCATAAAATGGCCTATGAATGTTGCCTGTCTTTTCCTAATCTTCCTTATGAGTGATCTACTTGTGTCTGCCTCCATCAAGACTGTCTCGTTTGTTTTTAATTGCTGTCCATGGAGCTCTTAACATTCTTCTTAGAAACCACATCTCGGCTGCCTCAATCTTGTTCTGGCTTTGTTGACTGTCCACGCCTCACATCCGTACAACAGTATTGGTTCTATATAAAATTCAAGGACTCTCTTTCTGATGTTAATTGGTAGGCATTTGTTGGTAAGAATGCTTGTCATCTTCTTGAATGCTGTTTTGGCTTGGCCGATTCTGCCAGCTATTTCCGTCTGATGAAATGACCGTTCCCAGGTATTTGAACTTATTAACCTGTGTCAAGGTTGTGCCATTTGCTGTTATTTTGCAGGAGGGGATTTCATGTTTTTTACTGATCACCATGACTTCAGTCCTCTTGCTGTTTAGTTCCAGCCCCTTACCTTTGCTTTCTATTTCTAGTATATTCACAAGGTTTTGTAGGTCCCTTTCATTTTCTGCAATTAGCACGGTGTCATCTGCGTACCCTCCAACCTTTAATCCAGGGTCTTCTTCTAGGTTTCTCATGATGTTTACGCTATACATTGAAAACAGATCTGGTGACAAAACACAACCCTGTCTGACTCCTCTTTTGATGTTTTGGAAAGAGCTTATATTGTTTTCTATTCTCATTGCAGCTGTTTGTTCCCAGTACATATTCCTGATTATTCGTAGATATTTTCCATCAACATTGAGTCTCTCCAGTTGGTTGATCAATTCTTCATGTCGTACCCGATCGAAAGCCTTGGTATAGTCAACAAAGCATAAATACAAATCCTTATTCATCTCAATTGACTTTTCTATGATAGTTCTTAGGATGTGTATGGCATTAATAGTTCCTTTCCCTTCCACAAATCCACGCTGTTCTTCTGCTATTTCTCATTTGTCATTTGAATGAACTGTTGCTCCCTCTGTTTATGGTACACGAGATCTAACAGCAGGGTACAGGCCATTTAACTGATAAAGATGCCAAGGACTAATCCAGCTTTGGATACCATTTTCATCAAATGGCAATGTGTCATGGATACCGTTTTCATCAAATGGCAATGTGTCAGTTTCTTGTCAGATATCCTTTTTCTTATTGTTTCTTTTCTTCTCCGCACAGGTTTCTTTTCTGTTGAAAATCATTTCAGTACTCTTACCATTTGTTTTCAACGAAAATGAGAATTTGTTTTAATGTGGCCTGACAAACTTCAGGGCTTAAAAATGTTCCGTATCTAGGCGGAATTCCGCTATTTCGGTTTGTGAAAAAAAAAACAAAAAAAAAAACACGAAAGGAGCAAGGCATCCGTGATCGGCCTGCAAGCGTTCATAGCAACGGCGCGCAAGTTATGGCCCCTGATTTGCCCCCCCCCCCCCCCCCGGACCCCTCTAGTTTCAGTGTTTTTTTCCTCTTCCTGTTTTAAGCCCTGAAACTTGTTTTGATTCAATTGTGATATCCGGTCTCTCTCGCACCTTACCTCGTATACCCTACATGTAAACACACCCTTTCCCCCATTACGATACACATCTGACAATGGAAACCTTCGAGAAGAATTACTTCTCCCACTTCATCCACAAATGAATTCTAAATGATTATTTTTCATGTCTAATTACTCATCAGTTAAAGCCATGATATAATATTGTCATTATGATTATCTTATCATTACTCATGCCTAGTTACGGTTACTATTGATCTATTTATAGTAGCAAAGAGCGAATGTAGCGCTAGTTATATATTTATTAGTAATAAGTCATATAGTTTGTTAGTAATAACTGTAATAGTAATAATGGCAGGGTTTATGTTGCTTCTGCTTACTTGTTGTTAATATAAATATTGTTTAATTTTCGCTCATTCTCTTCTGTTTAAATCTCACCAAATTCAGTCATATGTTCTCTTCTTGTTAGCATTATTGATGATGATGATAATTATATTACCATGTTGTGGATTAGAAATGTGTTACATATGCATGCTTATCTTCCGTTCTTTCTTAATTTAATTTCTAATGATCTATATTAGTCCGTGCGTCCATGTGTGAGTGTGGTATAGTGTGTGTGTTTGTGTGCGTGCGTGCGTGCGTGTGGTGTGTGTGTGTGTGTTGTGTGTGTGTGTGTGTGTGTGTGTGTGTGTGTGTGTGTGTGTGTGTGTGTGTGTGTGTGTGTATGTGTGTGTGTGTGTGTGTGTGTGTGTGTGTGTGCTTTAACTTGTCTGTTAATCAACACGTATAATGTTTATAGTTTTCTAACAACAACAGCAATGCCGATGATGATGGTGATGATGATGATGATGATGACGACGACCACGACGATGATGATCATTGTTAAGTGCCTATTTACTAATTACGTTCATCAGTACCAGTACATCTGAGTGTACTTATTTAATCTTATTTATTTCCATGTATTTTTTGTATTTCTTCAGTGTATGCAGTTCTGTATTCTCCCCATGTAAAAACGTACATACGTACAATTAATATGATTTTTATGGTGTTTAGATCCCATCTGTCTGTTGCTGCTTACACTCACAGGGTGTTGTTCAATCACTTTTTGTGCAAAGGCTAGATGTAAATATGCATGCACGCGCTTATTTAATACTCTTGTTAAAAAGAACATCCTCTTTCTCTCTCTCTCTCTCTCTCTCTCTTGCTCTCTCTCTTCCTCCTTCCCTCTCTCTCTTCCTCCTTCCCTCTCCTTCTTCCTCCTTCCCTCTCCTCCCTCTCTCTCTCGTTTTAATTCACCATTCTCTCCTTTCAAACCTTATGATAATCCTGTCGTATCAGCTTCTAGCCCGCTAAGACCCGGATGTAATAATTGGAATGGATGAGTGGAAGGATGTTGCGGGCCTAAGTTGCCTACTACAACCTGGGGTCAGCTAGTCCATAGTAATAGGTGAAAAGCGAACGTGGTAGCCTGCTGACAGCTCCGCACGTAGCTTTTAAAATTTTTTTTTTTTTTAAGGCTAATGAGTAGGTAAGATAGGAGTGGGGGGGGGGGGGTGTCACTTTGTAGTATGAATGTGAGTAATCTCGTGATAAAGAAATAGGAAACAGATTTTTTTTATTTTTAAAGCAGATCCCCCGTTTCATAGTCTCATAATAATCAGCCTGTTGATTGTGGAGACTTTACGGAAGAAGAAGAAGACTAGCAACGTGAGTTACGTCCCTTCACATATTCGTGTGCTATTAGTTTAGTATAATGGTAAGGACGTACTTATTATGCTACAAATCCCGCACACCCACAATCTCCATGAACCATCGTCTTCACATATTGTCAGTCACATCTGTTACAAAGGCATTCATGTCTACCTGCAGCCCAGTACACAGGGCTGTGTCTGAGCATAAACCTGTGAGACACCTGTTCAGGCGGTTAATTCCTCACTGATTACCACTCGCCCACCATCATTGTTTCTTCAGCTATTGTTGTGGTTGTTATTATTATTATTATTACTATTGTTGTTGTTGTTGTTGTTATTATCATCATTATTATTATTACTACCCTACCACCACCACCACCACCACTACCACCACTACTACTACTTCTGCTGCTGCTGCTGCTGCTACTACTACTATTACCACTACTGTTACTACTACTATTACTACTACTACTACTACTATTGTTATTGTTATTATTATCATTATTATTATTGTTACTAATATTATCATTGCTTATTTCTTTTCCTTCATTTATCCAATTCTTGTTCTTACGTAATTTATTTCTCTAGTATTCATTAATGAATTTAGCTTTTTTGTTTATTTATTATGTTCTGAAACGTTTCGCATTTGTATGATTATGCAGGCTTATCATACATGTGAGGCAGCCGAGATGTGGTTTCTAAGAAGAATGTTGAGAGTTCCATGGACAGCAAAGAAAACAAAGGAGACAGTCTTGATGGAGGCAGACACAAGTAGATCACTCATAAGGAAGATTAGGAAAAGACAGGCAACATTCATAGGCCATTTTATGAGGAAGGGGGATTTGGAGCACCTGGTCACAACAGGAAAGCTGGAAGGAAAGAGAGCACCGGGTAGACCCAGGGAGAAAATGCTGGACGGACTTGCAGAGTGGCTGGGGACGAGGAGGGTGGGGGAGATGCTAGGGGCAACGAGAGATAGAGACAGATGGAAGTTCATGATCACCAACGCCATGCGGCAAGGCACCTGATGATGGTGATGATGATGATGATGATGATGATGATGATGATGATGATGATGATGATGATGATGATGATGATGATGATGATGATGATGATGATGATACATGTGTGCAGAGTAGTAAGTACTACAAGTCTAATGGGACGTGATACTAGAACCTTGAGTTATAAAGTATTCTCAAGTTTCGAGTTTCAGCTCTGTCGCCCTCCTCCCTCTCCCCCTCTGTCTCTCTCTGTCTACAATATACATCCTCTTCCTTTTCTTCATTTAACCACCGATCAATATTTTTATTGCTATTGTTGTTCACGACTGATGAAATAATCAAAACTGAGCAAAGTGGTGGAACAATTCGTGTGTTTAAAAGATTTAACATTAACCCTTTGACTCCCGCACCCTATCCACCAACTGCAAAAACTTAACCTTTTGATTCCCTCACCCTATCTACCAGCTTCCTGCTAGAAACTGGTGGATAGGATGAAAGAGTCAAAGTTTTTGCTTTGCTGGCATGGTTGACAATGCTGGATGCTGGTGGAGAGGGTGCAGGAGTCAAAGGGTTAAGGAAGCTGTAGTTCGCCTACATCATGAGTGAATGAGCTTCTTATCTAAGCTCCTACAACTCCTGTAATTGTTATTATTTTTTGTTGTTGTGATTATTCTTTAAAACTCAGCCGACTGCGTTGGGCTACATCAGGGTTATTACCGTTTCAAATCATACACAATACTTCAACAGGAAAAAAAAAAAAAAAGAAAATTCAATACATGTATCACTGCATTCGCGCACATAGTCTAAGGAGATGCCCCTGGCATTGACCACTCCGTCCAATTTGTCACACAGAGGATCAAGCAAACAAACAAACAAAAACAAAAACAAAAACAAAAAAAACATAACCAAGGACATCAAAATGTACATAAAAACAGGCCCAAATTACCCACACCTCCCTAGAGCCAAAAATGCACCCAATACATCATCATCATCATCATCAGTCCCGTAGTCTGGTTGACCGTTGGGGCACCATTGAAGATTTTGCAACCAACTTCCTCCACTCCTCACGGTCCTCAGCTTTCCGCAGAATGATATTCCATTCAAGGCCAGTCCACTCTCTGATAGTGTCTTCCCATCTTTTTCTCTGTCTGCCTCTTCGTCTCCCTCCCTGAACTGTTCCCTGCAAGACGGTCTTGGCCAGTCCAGATGATCGTGTGACGTGCCCGTACCACCTCAGTTTGCGTCTTTTCACTGAGGTCAGGAGGTCTTCATACGGCCCGATGGCGTTTTCGATTCGGGTTTTCACTTCTTTATTGGTTATATGATCTATGTACGAGATACCAAGGAGTTTGCGGAAGCATCTCATCTCCATTGCCTGTATCCTTCTTTCAATGTCTGCTGTTATGGTCCATGTTTCGCAGGCATACAAAAATATTGACATGACCAGGGAACGCATCAGTCTGATCTTGGAACCGATTGCGATATTCTTGTCGTTCCAGATGACTTTTAGCTTGGTCATTGCAGCTGTGGTCTGTGCAATCCTGGAAAGTACCTCGGGCTTTGATCCTTCATCTGATACTATAGCTCCCAGATACTTAAATCTATGGACGGTCTCAAGTTTCTTGTTGTCTATGGTAATGTCAGTGCTGATGCCATTGGTATTATTTGTCATCAACTGGGTTTTCTCTGCACTGATCTGCATGCCATATGATGTGGAGGCCTCATCAAGATGTTTTATCAAGCTGACTAGCTCTTGCTCTTGCCCAGCTAGTCCGTCAATGTCGTCGGCAAAACGCAAGTTTGTGATTGTTCTACCTCCGATGCTGACTGTTCCCTCGTGGTCTTCAAGTGCGTCAGCCATTATTCTCTCTAAGAAGATGTTGAAGAGAGTGGGGGAGAGCAGGCATCCTTGGCGTACTCCAACTGTGGTTCGGAACCATTCGCCTATGTTGTTGTCATGGTAGACTGCACTGGTCGCCTTTTCGTAGAGGCATTCTATGGTTCTGATCAGGTTGGCATTGATGTTGTACAGCCTCATGGTTGCCCACAAGGCTTCGTGCCAAACTCTGTCGAATGCCTTCTTGAAGTCCACGAAGACGTGGTAAAGGCCTTGCTGGTGTTGCAGGTATTTCTCACAGAGCAATCTGAGGTTGAAAATTTGCTCTGTGGTACTTCTTCCTGGTCTGAAACCTGCCTGCTCTTCTTTTATTATCTCCTCAGCTTGTGGCTTCAGTCTACTCAGAAGGATTTTTAGCATGACCTTACTTGGATGGCTGATCAGGCTGATGGTACGGTAGTTTTGGCATAGTTGTAGGTTGCCTTTCTTCGGGAGAGTGATGATCAGGGACTGGGTCCAAGGTGTTGGCCACTCACCTGTCCGCCAGATCTTATTGCAGATGATGAGTAACATATCTATCATGGCCTCTCCTCCTGCCTGGACCAGTTCTGAGGGAATGTTGTCCATTCCTGCCGACTTGCCTTTCTTCAATGATTTTACTGCAGCTTCAACTTCTTCTCGCACGATGGGGTAGCTGTCGTTGTTGGTTGGTGGAGGAACGTCTAGCACCTTGGGATCTCCTGTTGTTGTGTGTGTGTATAATTCGGAGCAGTACTCTGTCCACCTCTGCAGAATCTCTTGATCTTCTGTGAGACATTTCCCTGCTTTGTTCTGTATGGTAGTGGTTCTGCCTTGTTTTGAGCTTGCTAGTTCTTTCACAAGCTGGTAGGCTTTTTTGCTGTTATTTTTCTGCAGGTTTGCTTCGATATCTTGGCATTGTACTTCAATCCATGTTTCCTTTGCTTTCCTCATGCCTTCTTTAACTTGTTGGTTGGCTTTTCTGTATAGTTTAGCACCTTCATCCGTACTCTTCTTTTGCTTTAGTTCTCTGCGTTTGTCGCTCAGCTTTAGTACTTCTTCCGTGACCCAGGGCATCTTTGTTGGTCGGTGTTTTCCAAGGATGTCGTTGGCTGCTTCGGTCACGGCAGTGTTGAAGTTGTTGATCAGAGTGTCTACTTCGGTGTCCATGTTGTCAAGGACGAGGAGAGGAGCAAACTTCCCTCCTATCGTTGCTTGGAAGTTTTCAACTATGTTGGGGTCTTTGAGCTTCTCAAGATTGAACTTAATTCTTATGTTGCCCTGTTTCTTCATCCTCTGGAGGCGGAGTTTGAAGGTCATCATTACAAGCTCATGATCGCTTCCAATGTCGGCTCCTGGAAAGCTCCTGGTCTTTGCGATGTTAACACTTGACTGGAAGCGTCTTTGAACCATGATGTAGTCGATCTGACTGTGGTATTTTTCTCCTGGGCTGTGCCATGTCCAGCGTCTAGATGGTTTGTGTGGACCGAACGTGATCACCACCCTCAGGTCGTTGTAACTGGCGAATTCTAGGAGCCTTAAACCTCTTTCGTTGGTCTCAGGGTTGCAGTATTGGCCACATATCCCTTTCCAGTTATTGTGTTCATCCTCTCCAATCTTCGCATTCCAGTCGCCCTGCACTATAATGATGTCTTTCTTTGGCGTCTGATCTACGATTTCCTGCAGTTGATCATAGAAATCTTCGACAGCCTCGTCATCATAGTCAGTTGTTGGGGCATAAGCTTGGATGACGGTGATGTTAAAAGGTGAAGCCTTAAGCCGAATAGTAATGAGTCTGCTAGAGACTGGTCGGCATCCCATGATGGCATTCACAGTGTCTTTGTGAATGAGGAATCCAACTCCATGTTCATGTTTGTCTTCACTGCCACTGAAGTAGAGTTTGTGGCCTTCTGGGGTAGACGTTTCTCCGAGGTTTTTCCATCGTACTTCACAGAGCCCAAGGACGTTCCATCGGTATCTCTTCATTTCATACGTTAGTTCTGCAACTTTTCCTGCTGCTCTCAGCGATCTCACATTCCAGGTGCCGATAGTAACATTTTTTCTTGTACGTAGGGATTTTGGTCCATCAGTCACATACTTTTCACCTCCGCCCTGATGGCCAGCGACGGAAGGCGCGGTCCTTGTTCCGGGCGACGACCGGGCCGGTATGGATTGAGTTGCGGTTGTAATCTTCATTTAGTGTGTCTTGGGCAATGTCGCATGGCGGAGCCCATCCCTCTCCATGCCAGACCACAGCCGACGTCCTTTTGATTCCCTCACCCTATCTACCAGCTTCCTGCATGTACCCACAAATGCCCACAAATACCCACAAATGCCTGTCAATTAACATCAGGAAAGAGTTCTTGAATGTTATATAGAACCAATACTGTTGTACGGATGCGAGGCGTGGACAGTCAACAAACAAAATCAGAACAAGATTGAGGCAGCCGAGATGTGGTTTCTGAGAAGAATGTTGAGTGTTCCATGGACAGCAAAGAAAACAAACGAGACAGTCTTGATAGAGGCAGACACAAGATGTCTTGATAGAGGCAGACACAAGAAGATCATTCATCTTGATAGAGGCAGACACAAGATGTCTTGATAGAGGCAGACACAAGAAGATCATTCATAAGGAAGATTAAGAAAAGGCAGGCAACATTTATAGGCCATTTTATGAGGAAAGGGGAATTGGAGCACCTGGTCACAACAGGAAAGCTGGAGGGAAAGAGAGCACCAGATAGACCCAGGGAGAAGACAATGGATGGACTTGCAGAGTGGCTGAAGACAAAGAGGGTGGAAGAGGTGCTTGAGGCAACAAGGGATAGAAACAGATGGAAAGGCCATGATCGCCAATGCCATGTGGCAAGGCACTTGATGATGATGACGCATGAGATTAGTCGTTAGATTAGTCGTTTCAAACCCTACGCATGATATTAGTCGTTCGAAACCCTACGCATGATATTAGTCGTTCCAAACACTACGCATGATATTAGTCGTTTGAAACCCTTCGCGTAATATTAGTTGTTCCAAACCCTACGCATAAGATTAGTCGTTCCAAAACCTAAGCATGAGATTAGTCGTTCCAAACCCTACGCATAAGATTAGTCGTTCCAAACCCTACGTATAAGATTAGTCGTTCCAAACCCTACGCGTAAGATTAGTCGTTCCAAACCCTACGCATAAGATTAGTTGTTCCAAAACCTAAGCATGAGATTAGTCGTTCCAAACCCTACGCATAAGATTAGTCGTTTCAAACCCTACGCATAAGATTAGTCGTTCCAAAACCTAAGCATGAGATTAGTCGTTCCAAACCCTATGCATGAGACTAGTTCCAAACCCTACGCATGAGATTAGTCGTTCCAAACCCTACGCATGAGACTAGTCGTTCCAAACCCTACGCATAAGACTAGTCGTTCCAAACCCTACGCGTAAGATTAGTCGTTCCAAACCCTACGCATAAGATTAGTTGTTCCAAAACCTAAGCATGAGATTAGTCGTTCCAAACCCTACGCATAAGATTAGTCGTTCCAAACCCTACGCATTAAGATTAGTCGTTCCAAAACCTAAGCATGAGATTAGTCGTTCCAAACCCTATGCATGAGACTAGTTCCAAACCCTACGCATGAGATTAGTCGTTCCAAACCCTACGCATGAGACTAGTCGTTCAAAACCCTACGCATAAGACTAGTCGTTCCAAACCCTACGCGTAAGATTAGTCGTTCCAAACCCTACGCATAAGATTAGTCGTTCCAAAACCTAAGCATGAGATTAGTCGTTCCAAACCCTACGCATAAGATTAGTCGTTCCAAACCCTACGCATAAGATTAGTCGTTCCAAAACCTAAGCATGAGATTAGTCGTTCCAAACCCTACGCATGAGACTAGTTCCAAACCCTACGCATGAGATTAGTCGTTCCAAACCCTACGCATGAGACTAGTCGTTCCAAACCCTACGCATAAGATTAGTCGTTCAAGACCCTACGCATAAGATCAGTCGTTCCAAACCCTACGCATAAGATTAGTCGTTCAAAACCCTACACATAAGATTAGTTGTTCCAAACCCTACGCATAAGATTAGTCGTTCCAAAACCTAAGCATAAGATTAGTCGTTCCAAACCCTACACATAAGATTAGTCGTTCCAAAACCTACGCATGAGATTAGTTGATCAACACCCACCAACTGACTGAGTTTGAAAAAAACATGTTATATCAGCCGATGGAATGTCACACGGCCACTCCTTTTCGACTGTAGCTCAGTACATTAATCCCATGACATGGCATGTTTCAAACGTCATGACGCATAGATATGTGCACAGCTCCAAAGGCTGGACATTTATCTCTTATGACAAAAGGATAGGGACCAGGCCGAGGTTAGGACTCATACTCATACCCCCTTTTAACTTGGCACATCCTTTTCATGCTTTAAACTATCTCGTCGTGGAAAAAGAAGACTACAAATCATGTAGTCATGTGACAAGCACATCGGAATCTGCCAAAAACTTTTTATTGTATTTTCCATAACGAATTCTAATTCATGAATCAATACCAACTAACATGGACGTAAACCATGACCATAGCATATTACAAAAGAAAACTTTCAACTCAATGAAATGGGTAACCACTTAGAAACGATTATTCCCCTTTTCTAGAATACCACATACCCATCAATCCTATGATGAGATATTTTTTGTTTAACCTCCATTAACATATTTTTTCTCACGAGGGTATCAAATGTATAAAAGCGTATGGTGACGTCAGCACAGTTTATGTCACAGACAGTTTTTAAATAGATAATGGCACCTGCATGGCATCTTCTATTCCCCCCGTGAGTTTTCTAGTGTGATTGTAGCGGCTGTTTACATTTCACCTCAGGCCAACGCCAAGTCAGCCATCTGTCAGCTTGCTGATCAAGTCACTGCAATAGAAAACCAACACCCAGACTCTTTCATCCTTGTTCTCGGTGACTTTAACCATACGAAGCTCAATTCTTCTCTCCCAAAATTCAAACAGCAAGTCACCTGCCCCACCCGTGAAGATAAAATCCTAGACCATTGTTATTGTGCTTTTTCGGGCGCCTATCGCTCGGTCGCACGTGCACCACTCGGTGCTTCGGACCACGCCACCGTCCTTCTCCTTCCCACCTATAAACAGAAACTGAAGGCAATGAAACCACACCTCAGCACCATGGCTGACGCAGCAACTGTTCCTGTACCTGCTGAAAAAAGCGATCAAGACGTAGATATGACAAGTCCCGATCTTTTGGATCAAACTCCCAAGGAACTCGTCCAAGTTCACACTCTTTCTGAGAGTAGTAGCGAGGACGACGAACCATTCGTACCTGTACCAGCTCGAGGAAAGAAGCGACCCTGTCCTTCACCAGTCTTTGTATGTGACAAGAAGCGGTCACTTCTTGACACACCAGACACTGACCCACTGGACACTGTCAACAACTCTGTTGAGGACGATGGTCAATCTTCACCTCCCCCTAATAACATCTCTGTGGCAGACCAGGAAGCGTCTACAACCCATGACGGTGACAATGCGGACTTGTCTCCCACTCCTCCAGCACCAGGCAGAACTAAACCAAGCTATGCAGCAACTGCCAAGAAAGCAGCAACCAAAGCCTTCCGACGAAAATATTTGCTCCACCAAAGCCAAGGCCTGCACCAGCTCCAAAACCGGAGCTTTCAAAATTTCCAGTCATCTTTCAGCAAACTGGAGGAACCATTAAATTCTCCAAGCTAGGATCCTGGCGGCAGGCACAAGTGCTCAAAAATGCTATTGGTGCTGTTAGCTCCATTCAACCTATTTCCAGTGGCGGATGGTTGGTTGGTTGCACCTCCGCCCAACAGCAAGGCAAACTTCTACTGCTGACTACGCTACCGGGAGCGCCCAACAATTCCACTGAAATTCGCACCCGACTCCCAATCAACATAGTCGTTGGCGTCATCAAAGGTGTCCCCATGGAGGACAACGCTAACACGCTACTACGTGACGATCTCGAGGCCCAAGGCCTCTCCGTCGATTCCATTCAACGGCTGAACACCAAATCTGGCACTCCCACTGGCTCGGTTCGGGTTGCCTTTATACGCGACAGCCTACCTGATACTGTGAAACTTGGCTACTCCTTGCACCGAGTGTCACCATTCATTCCTCCCATTCGCCGCTGCACCAACTGCCAAACACTGGGCCACAGCAAATCGGAGTGTCGACGACGAACACCCCGATGTGCAAAATGCGGGAAATCCCATGCGACCAACAAGCTGTGAAAGTCAACATCTCTTCTGTGTGAACTGCTGTGGGTCGCACGCTGCCTCCGACTCGAGATGCCCCGAAATTAAGATCCGGAGGCTTGCGTATGAGTTGAAAAATACCAGGTTGGTACCCTTTGGAGAGGCCCTCCACATGGCTAGAACGAAATGGTACAATGGGGAAAAAGATGCGGAAGACATGGACAGGAATTTCAACATTCCCTCAGGCAGACCGAGACAACAGCGTACATCAGTCGCACCTGAACCAAGCCCTTCCAAAACACCTCTTGATCGCAAGACTAACACCGCGTCCAACGATCAAGTAGCGACAAACTCTTCACAGCCTTGCTCTGACTCTACTACCCGCACCCCTTCAAGTAAGCCACCAAGCCCAAAGACAACAAAGGATCGTCCACTCGCCCTTCCACGGTTGAGACCACAGACACCTAAGATATAGACTGCGCGCGCCTGTCTGCGAGTGGCCCCATCGCGCCACCATGTACCGAGGACCGGTCTGCTCGCTCTCGGCAGCTGGGCGTAATACAATTTAGTAATGACCGGCGTGTTTATTTGACTGAAAAACGTGTTTCACTGTTAAAAAAATATCGGAAACAACTACCAGTACTGTTTAGCAGAAGGTTTTAGCTAAAGGACAGTCTGTTTAGTTGGTGTAGCTTTACACTTGATGCTTTGACTGATAACGGAATAAAGTGACCCCCCTGACCAGGAAATTCCAATGCCATGTGTTAGGTCTGCACTGTCTTCCTTGATAAACTGTCTGCTAGGTACCAGGCGTGGAAATTCACGAGTTATTATAAACTTTACCATCTAAATTGACTGCTCTCTCTCTCTCTCTCTCTCTCTCTCTCTCTCTCTCTCTCTCTCTCTCTCTCTCTCACACACACACACACACACACACACACACACTCACTCTCTCTCTCTCTCGCTCTGTGTGTGTGTGTATGTGTGTGTGTGTCTCTGTGTGTGTGCGTGTGTGTGTGCGTGTGTGTGCGTGTGCCAAGGGTTGCCAAAGATTGGAGATCAGATGTTCAAGACACTTGACGGTCATATGCTGGATACAGACCCTGAAAACAACCACGTCTACTCTGTGATCAAGGCAGTGTCACGTGCTTACTGCAAAGTACGCATGCACCACCTTGTCAAGCAGCACAACAAATTGATCACTGGAAAGTACGTACGTAAAACGATGAGTAAACTGATTCTTTTTATGCATCAGTAAGCCCTGCGTTCAGAGCATTAGCTAGTTCTGTTTACAGCATGCATAACAAACACAATTTGCATTTATGTTAGATTTTTCAAAAGTCCCAACTGCACACACATTGAAACATTCTTCAGCTTGTTTGGTAGTGAGGTGGAGGTTTCCTGTTATAAGCAATGGTTTAGTGTGATCTTTTCTGTATGTATTTCACATCATGAGCAAGACGGTGAGTAGAGAGAGAGAGAGAGAGAGGAGAGAGAGAGAGAGAGAGAGAGAGAGAGAGAGAGAGATTTGCAGTAGCATTATGACCTTATGAGACAGTGAATATGGGTTTGATGATAGACTAAAAAAGCGCTCTGTGTTGTTCCACCACATAAAATGATGACAAACCAGTAAACTAGATATGCCCATGTGCATATCAGTCTCTCTCTCTCTCTCTCTCTCTCTCTCTCTCTCTCTCTCTCTCTCTCTCTCTCTCTCTCTCTCTCTCTCTCTCTCACGTGAATATTTATGTCGTTTATGGAAAACATCACAGAAAGACAAAGTGCAATTCTTGTTGTGTTGTCCAGCTTAGTTAAAGAAATTTCAGAGTAAACTACTGCTGAGAAAAACATCTTCAGCCAAAATATTATATTGATCCATACAGTTTTTACAGTGTCAGATTGAATTTTTTTTACTCATGTCGTAGAGTATGGCGTCTACTGTTTGTAATCTGGCCACATACACCTAAATAGGACTGATCAGAATACATATCATAAATGTGTTATATGTTTAATGTTGATGCTTGCTGCGGTAAATTTCTTTTAATCTGATTTGTAATGATTGTCAGAGTATTTCGTTTATGGGTCAGGACGTTACTCCACTTTTCTTTGTTCATTTACTTTTGCTGTTAAGCCCATGTTCCCCTTAAGTAAGAGACTGAACTTTTTCAGATTAAATATCATAATACGTGGATCGTGAATCTCTGTATTTGTCCGTGTGTGTGTTGTGTTGTTGTTGTTGTGTGTGTGTGTGTGTGTGTGTGTGTGTGTGTGCGTGCGTGCGTGCATGCGTGCGCGCGTGTGTGTGTGCGTGCCTGTACGTGTGGTGTGTGTGTGTGTATGCGGAAGAGAGAGCCAAACTTTACACACACACACACACACACACACACACACACACACACACACACACACACACACACACACACACAACACACACAACACACACACACACACATACGCACGCACGCGCGCGCACGCACAAACACACACACACACGCACACACACTCACCACACGCACGCTAATACTGGGTCAATGGAGATTTCTTTAAAAAAATCATATTTTAACGGTACAGCCTGGCTTTCCCCTCTGTTCGTCACTCATTTACACAGAGTAAACAACAGACAGCTGAGCGCTGGTAGGTCCCCAAAATGGCGGCCATTTGCAGCCAGCAGTGGGGCCATTTCGCCTCAACGCTCGCAAACAGGCGCGCGCAATCTATATCTTAGATGTCTGTGGTTGAGACCCTGCAAGCCTGTTTTGATATAACAGATTGGTCAATGTTCAATGTTCAAGACGCATGCCCGGACCTCGATGAATTCGTAGACACAGTCACATCTTACATTCACTTCTGTGAAAACTTGTGCATTCCTACAAAGTCCATTACCATCTACGGAAACTCTAAGCCATGGTTTTCAAAAGAGATCAAAGTCAAAATTTCAAAAAAAGATTCTCTTTACAAATGTGAGAATAAAACAGAATTCAACAAAGCAAAACGGAAGCAGAGGCAGAGATCGTGAAGGCAAAGAAGAAGTATTGTCAGAAACTGGAGAGCCAGTTTGCCTCCAACGACATTCGTGCAGTTTGGCAGGGGCTGCACACAATCACACAAATGAAGAACAAATCAAACACGCTAAATACGGACCACACACTACCAGACCAACTCAACAACTTCTATGCACGCTTCGACAGGCAGAACAAGGCTTCCCCCGCCAGCACTGCTCCACCCTCACCAGGGCATACCCTCCCCCCTCAATTTGATTTTAATGTGCATATTGCATTGCATCTTTAATCAAATTTTTCTATACCTACCAAAGTTGTTTTTCAATGAGTATTGCCCTTTTTGTCCATTGTTAAAAGTCCTAACCAAGTCATCTGACTTATGATGTGCTTTTTTAACCGTACATTTTTAGAATTAGTCATAATCTTTGATATTGTGTTCGACAACGAGGGAGGGGGAGAGAGATGAGGGGAGGGAGAGGGTGAGAGAGGGATGAGAGAGAGAGTGAGAGAGAGTAAGAGTATGTGTGTACATTTGTTTATGCGTTCTTGTTCCTGTATGAATTTTAATGCGAATGCCAAAACAATTTCCCATTGTGATGTTCTGGGCTAAATAGAATATTGTATCTTGTATCTTGTATTTTTAGCAGGCAGGTTTGACCAGAGTCCACCACTCTACAGCAGTGCTTTGTAACTGCTACGATCTTTCGGGAGGGACTGAGTGTAGGAAGTGACTGATACTGGCACAGAGTAGGCCTATAGGCTACCGACAATAATAAAATATATCGAAAATATGGAAATCGCTGCAACATAATTTCTTTTTGCTGAATGTTAGTCTACATGGTTTGTAGAATCTTAAAATTAACCCTAGGACACATAGGTCACTATCCTACTACCTGAAAATTGGGTCACATTACGCAATATCTTGTACAAATGACCGCCTTTAGAAATATTTATGGAAATATATAGAAGTTGCACCTCGTTGGAAAGGTCTTGAAAAATTACGTTCAAATCTGTCATCAAAACAGATGTATAGCAAATATTACAGCAGAGAACGGCTTGTTTTTGTGTGCCAGTCATGAATCAGCATGCGTAAGGTCTGTTTGTCCTAGTATTCCTCGGTCGCCTCCTCCAGCAATGCCACAAAAGATTTGTACAAGTAACACCACGGCAGTTACCATAAACAGAGGATCAGGCCTGTCAATGTTTCTTACAGTTACATCTCCCTGAATCACAGTGTGTCCTACAGCTGCATCTGATGATTTGAAGAAATGAGTCTGGAGCAGGAGGCAGATCAGCCACGTAAGGCTCAGGGGTCGTCATTTACACGCCATCCCCAGTCATCTGGATTCAGGTTGAGGTCCCGGTGCATCCATTGCTAGACTTGAAGGTGTGCCTGCATACTATGATATTTGCAGGCATCACTGGTTGGTGGTAGATAATGGACTTGTACAAAGCTGGTGCTTAAAGCCACTTTCTCTGTAAACTTCTAATAGTGTAGTTCATCCAGTGCATTGATGCGGTTTCCGTTATACATGGAGATGATGACTTTCTCACCTACAGACACCACCTCTTCCACTGTGGCTGTGCACTTGGAAAACACGCCAGCATCTTCATGAAAGACGTTATCTGCCTTCAGCTTCCTTTGTGTGGCTGTGCCTTTTCCCACTCCAAACAACACTGAGGTTGTATCACATCCTGTGATGGCAAGCACAAACAGTAATGTCTGGCAAATCTCCTCTCCAAGGGCCTGCTGTGGTCACTAAATATCCCGTACTCGCTGGGTTTTTTGCTCTTAGACTTTGAATCTGATCTGAAGATGATAGTTCTCAGATCTGGGCTAATATGGTGGCAGAGCAAAACCAGGAGATCGGTGTCTTCTCCAATGACCACAAGAGGATGATCAGTTGCACGTCTGATGGAAGTCTCAACAATCAGGAAATCTGCATCATTTTGGCTGTGAAATGTTGGATGTCCATTTGCCAGAAGCATATCACTAAGCACAATGATAAATCTCTTGCTTGTTCGCATGGTTTGCCGGGAATTATCCCTTTTCTGATGATAAAACCATGTCAGCATTGAAATTGACTGTAGTTCCAACAATACCTCCTTTTCCAATCTGTCCAATACTTCTCTGGTAACTGATAGCGTCTCACCTTGAATCAAGTTGATAACATTCACGCTGTGTCGTGTGTAACTCGTCAGATTCGTACTGCTGAGCGTCTGCTTGAGCCATGGCATCCCTTTCTGATAAATGTTCGTCTGTAATGACAGCTGGTGAGACTGGAAGGTACACAGTAAATGATATAGCTGTAATCATAGCATTCAGAGCAGCATCAACCAGAATGTGACCTCTGAAAGCCCTTGCCATTGCTTTTCCAGTCAGCATGTGTCCAACAGTATTGGGGGCATACACAACCTTAAGCACTTGCTGAAGTCCAGAACCCCACTTGATCCTGCCTATACAGCCATGGAAATTCATTTGAGTGTGAAAGCCTCCCAGATGGAGAACAATTGATTTCAGGTCGCTATCTTCAGGCTCTTTCTGGACGATCAGCTGGGACTTCTACCAAAGTGTTTGGTCAAACGTCAGCACAGGCTTGATTCCAAGACATCTGGCTTCAGCATACACAAACTGCAAAGTAGAGTAAATGCACCTCATACTACTTGGATTGAGATCAATCATCAGAAGGCAGAACATAGATGACCACCCAGGATGTTCTCCTCGGCTCAACGACTTCATGAAACCTGATCACCCTGGTTTTGGTGAACGCAAAGGCCAGGATAACTTCCACAGAAGGCCCTGTGTTGACTGGGGATCCTCACAATAGAAATCATGCAACTGAGTGTATCTGAAACAATCAAAGTCCTGTCTACGAAGGTTGTAAAAATGGATGTTGATCTTCCTAACTGCTGTGACATCTTCAAGTGTTCCAGATATTCTTCGAATTGCTTGTTGCCTTCTAGTACCTGGGGGTAATGACAGCAATAGTACCCATACCATGGAATGTACTAAACCCATCAAGAGTGCACACATTGTGATCAACATTATCAGCAACATATTGTATAATGTGACCTTTTGTTATGCCGGGAATGTCTGTTCCCTGGGTCAGTGCTGCAGATACTTTAAACTTCTTTACTTCAGAATGCGATATACAGAATCCAAGCTGGAACAGGATGTTAGTTAAAAACTGAGATGCAAACTGGTGGTACATTTGAACAGCTAGGCCAACTTGCAAAGGAGCCAGGAGCATTTTGGGTCTTGCAGCTTGTATGATGGCTTGGTCTATGGCGGCTATTTTCAGATCGTTCTGTATTCCACAGAAGATTGTCTTCAGGAACAACTGGAGTGAGTCAGGGACAAAATTTAAGTTCCCTGAGACAGACTTGGTCTTATCTGATCCTGGATACACATCCTTAATAGCAAAACTCCTTTTATATCACTTTCAATCGATTTTGTGGCAGTTTCGTATTAGGTTCAGTTTTTGTTGTTGTTGTTTTTTTGTTTTTGTTTTTTGTTTGTTCTTCTTTGCATCTGAATCTTCTGTCTGTGGGGTGTCAAAGTGCTGTCTGTTCTAAGAGTTACCACAGAAATCTTTTTGCCTCTGCTTGATATTAATATATCTAACCCAAAATGTTCAATAAGTTTGTTTTTCATATGTTTTGTAGTGTATGCACCAACTCCATCCCCGCAAAACTCCTGCACTTTTGATACAAGATCAGACAATGTGGCTTGTTCATCATCATTCTCGTCCAAATATTGGCAGACTTTTAGAAAAACTTCCTGCCTAGCCTGTTGAGGATCTTCATAGAAAGTAGCTGGTTTTGTTTTCTTTGCATCGGTAAATCTATCAGAACTGTTTCTGTGTGTTCTGAGGCTGACACTGAAGGCATCATGGTACACAGCATCCCATGCAATGAGGTCTTCCCAACATGTTGACTGAATTCTGTCAGATACTGTTTTTGCCCAGCTGTCATCTCATTCCTTGCAAACACCTAGGATAGCTGCCTGAAATCCCTCGTGTGGTTTGGTTTTCTCTGGGAAGGCTTCATGTCCTTTTCTGTGAGTATTGACATCAGCAGTGGTGCCACAAAACTGAATCCTTGGATCATGGGCAGGCTGAAAGGATCGTCTGGATGGCCTTGGGTCATCTCTACAGGTGCTTTGTTTCTTCTCTAGATATTATATCTTTATTGCTTTGGCATTTGTATAGTCAATCCGGCATTTTCTATGTAATTTCTGTCCTTCAACAGTCACAATGTTAACATCACGCTGTGTGCTGCACCGATTGACAATCTTACATCCAGTCTCACCTAATTTCACTGTTGGTTGACCATTGTCAAGGGATTCTTTGCAAATGACGCAGTTTGCTGTACATTCGGCTGCAAAATAAGACGAACGAAAGCTGTTACATCACACGGAATAGAGAATATTTTATTGCCCTGTTGATAAACAAGAAAGGGCAGTTTAATGGGAGGCATGGAGATGGAGTGCATTTTAAATGTTCAATGAAATACAGTGATACAGACTTTACAATATGTTATACTTTACACACACACCACACACACACACACACACCACCACCACCACCACCACCACCACCACACCCATACCACACCACAAACACACACACACACACGCACACACACACGCACACACACACATGTACGTTTAAACAAGTATCCATCATCCAGAATAATAAAGTTTTTCTTTTCCGCTTTTTTTTAATTGACAAGGAAAAAAGAGGCTGGGAAACTGAATTGATACCATAATTATCTAACTGATTAAGAAACATAGCTTCATCACATTTCAAATTCAAACTGATAAAGAAAACCAACAACAAAAACAACAAAACAGACGATCAACAGCAAAGTAATTAGTCAAAATCATAAAAAGCATGCGTACTTAACATTTTTATCATTATTATATCATTGATGCACACAGATAACTACATAAAAGTATTGTATGGCGAGCTAGGTCACATAACCTTTGTGTTACAGAATAAAAATATTCAAGAAAACACAGTACTCTTTCCTGTCTGGTTTTCTTGTACGGGGAGATCTGCCCTGGGATTTTGACTTGCTTGCTTTGCCATAGTTTTTCAGGCGTTGGACGCTTCCATTGGAGAGCAAATTTGACAATGGAAGGGTCCACACTTCATTAGCATGCATTATCAGTTTTACACACACACACACACACACACACACACACACACACACACACACACACACACACACACACACACACACACACACACACACACACACACACACACACACACACACACACCACACCACGTGCTACGGATCATTCCTATAATGCCGCATGTCATTCAAGTTCAAGAAACAAAATTAATGAGAACTTCAGTATTGATCCCAATTAAAAAAAAAATCATAATAAACAAAAAATAAGCCTTTGCTTACCTGCAAATATTTGCTGCCAAACTTGCATTCAAACGGCCAAAACACTATTCCAAACGTGAAAAATGCAACCCGCTCGTAGATCATAGTATGTCCGTGGAACGCGCGTCTACCATAGTATCGGTCTCACCTGTCTCACCTGCCGGCGTCACCGGGAACAGTGTTGGCCGCTGCACATGATGTCCTCACAAGTTGCCTCCAGCACTCTCGATCTTGGCTAAGTCTGACCACCTCCTGGAGTTTCTTGCCACTGATGTTTATGATGTTTCTAGCAAGTGATGCAGGTGGCCGTCCTCTGTTTCTCTTTCCTTCCACTTTACCTTGGAGGACAGTGGACATCAAGTCTGTTCTCTCATTACGGATTGCGTGTCCAACATATTTCAGTTTCCTCCGTTGTATGAGTACTAGGAGCTTGCGTGTAGTACCCAACTCATTCAGTATGCTTTCATTTGAGCGCCTATCCGTCCATTTGACCCTCAGCAGTCTTCGGTAAAACCACAGCTCTGCTGCTTCCACTCGTCTTTCATCCTCTTTCTTCATTGTCCATGCCTCGCAGCCGTATAACATCACTGGCCAGACAAGACATTTTAAGAGTTTTATCTTAAGGTCTGCTGTTATGCTGTGGTCTTTCCAAATATTGTTCAATTGAACCATACTGTTCTTGGCCATTCCAATTCTCATCTTTATGTCTTTTGAGCATGTTCCATCGTGTGTCTTGACTGAACCTAAATATTTAAAGTCCTTGACATTTTCTAGAGGGACTTGGTTTAGCATGATCTGGTCCTGTCTAGTGTTATATTTGCCTGCAACATGCATAACCTTTGTCTTCTTTGAATTTAAGTCCAGCCCAGCTGCCTTTCCAACCCGGTCTACCCTGTTCAGGATCCTCCTAGAGCCTGTAATGTTGTCTGCCAGTAATCCTGTGTCATCTGCGTAGCGTAAATTTGACAGGTTTCTACCACCATATTTACTCCCATGTCTTCTATGTCTGCTTCTCTCATGATATGTTCAGTGTATATGCTGAAGAGATGTGGAGACAGGATGCAACCTTGCCTTACCCCTTTAGTGATGTTAAAAAATTTGCAGTTTTGATTATTCCATCTGATTGTTGCTTTTTGATCATTATATAATGAAGCTATGAGGGAAACCAGATGTCTTGGAAAACCCATTTTGATCATGAAGTGGAAAAGACTTTGGTGAATCACGCTATCAAACGCTTTGCTGTAGTCAATGAAAACGATGAACATCTCTTGGTCTGTGTTTCTAATCTTTTCTATCAATATCTGGAGTACAAACAGCATATCTATTGTTCCCCTGTTTTTCCTATAGCCTGCCTGACAGTCGGATAGCTCTTCCTCTACTTTTGGCTTTAACCTGTTTAAAATTATTATCAGCAGTATTTTACTGGCATGACTAATCAGTGCAATTGTTCTATAATTGTTGCAGTCTTTGACATTTCCACTCTTATGTAACATGACAAATTCTTGGAGCTTCCAGTCTGTAGGCCATTGACAAGTCTTCCATATCTTGCAGCATAAGTGATGCATTACTTTGAGTCCACCTTCACCTGAGTGTTTCAACAACTCTCCAGGAATATTGTCAAGACCAGGAGACTTTCTGCATTTTAGATCTTTAATGGCAGATTCAACTTCGCTGAGCAGAGGTTCAGGTTCCATATCTCCAGGGGTCAATTCCAAATTTGGCTCTAAATTATTTTCGTGGCTGTCAGGCTTGCCAAAAAGTGATGTGCCATATTCGTTCCACCTATCCAAGACATCATCTGGTTCAGTCAGTGTGTGACCATCCTTGTTGTTGATGCATTGGTTTGTTGCTTTGAAATTTGTTTTTTTCACTTTTTTTATTTGTTTGAAGAGCTCCCTCGACTTCCTGTTTTCGTTGTGTTCATTGATTTTACTGCATTCTTGTGCCAGCCAATTTGCTTGTCTCTTCTGACTTTACTTTTTATTTCCCTTTTCAGTACTGAGTATTTTTCCCGCTCTCCCTGCTTTCGAGCTTGACTTTTCTTTTCTGCCAGATCTATCACTTCCTGACTTATGTAGGGCTTAGCTTTTTTCCTTTTGTTTTCTTTTCCTAGTTTTTCTTCAGAGATTTTGGTCAGTGTGTTTTTTATGTCTGTCCAGATTTCATCAGGATATGAGTCATTTTCATCCCAAACTTCAAGTAACTTTAAGAAACGATTACTTGTTTCTATACTAAATTCTAACGTCAGCTCAGGGTTTTCTAATTTTGATATGTCGAACTTTGGCGTCGATTTGGTTTTAGGCTTCTTCAATATTTTCATTCTTAATTTGGTTGTCACAAGAATGTGATCCGTGTCGCAGTCTGTTCCAGGCTTTGTTTTTGCATTGAGGACAGTTGATTTCCAGGATCTGTCAATGATAATATAATCAATCTGATTACGACACCTGTCTCCTGGAGAGATCCATGTGTATCTTCTGCGCAGTGGTTGTTGGAAGAAAGTATTTGTGATGTTCATCTCATTTGCCTGACAAAACAGAGCCAGCATGTCACCTCTCTCATTTCGTTCTCCTAAACCATATGATCCTATTCCACATTCTGTGTCAGCCCCCTCTCCAACTTTAGCGTTGAAGTCACCCATCACAATGCATATTTCCTTTTTGGGGATTTTGTCTCTGATAGTTTGGAGGTCATTGTAAAAATTTTCTATTTCTTCTTCTGAGCTAGTGGATGTTGGAGCATAGGCTTGAACTATGTTCAAAACAGATATTTGGTATTTATTTTGACAGTGAGAAATCTGTCATTAATTGGATTATAGCTTTTCAGAGCTCCAGCATGCTTTTTGTCCAGGACAATTGCTACTCCTCTTGAGCCACCTTTTTCATTTCCACTATATACAACTGTATGCTCTCCTACAGTAAAAAGTCCCTGCCCACTCCATCTAACCTCACAGAGCCCTGTTATGTTCATCTTGCTCCTTTCTAATTCTTTGACTAGTAGGTAGAGCTTTCCTAATTCTAACATAGTCTGTACATTCCATGTCCCTATATTCAAATCCTTTTTTTGCATTTTTTTCTTTTTGTGATTTTGCATTTTTGAGGAGTTTCTACATGTCCGCTTCCAATAACCTCCGTCGGGTAATCCATTACCGTCATCACAGCTACCTTTCACAGACACGGACTCTCCCTCCCCAGTAGCCATTGAGTTCAGGTCCCCCCTGGGGGACTCAGAGGACACAGAACTATAACGTTTTCCATTTTGTAAGTTCATCATATGCAATAATTAGCAAAAGTACAAGCAAGTAGTTTGCGGGTGCCTTCTTGCCGCGCAGTGCACTTACAGTGCTGAGATCCTGACCATTGTTCCTTCGAAGAAATCATCTGCTCACGACATTGAAAAAGAAGCCATATTAGTATCGGTATATCGCAGTAAACGTAACGTGAAGATGACATTACGCTTTTCTCGGTAGCGGATGTAGCCGTTACACGTCAACTTCAAGTGGCACCCCGGCCGCGAATTGTATGGTACGCCAGAGCGGTCATATCGCATACAAATCACAACGCTCGTAAATCTAATTAGTTAATTGTGACAATATACCAAACTTTTGTGTGTCCTAGGTATTTTTCTTGTTTTTGGTTATTTTTTTCCTTGCCTGTGAGAAGAAAAAAAAATTCTGTTGCAGAGATTCCCATTGAAAAATTATATTTGGTAGACTACTAGTCGAATCTAGGTCAATCTGTAAGCCTATACTTCAATGTGTGCCTGTGGCCCACCACTGGATGGGTGAGGGTGGTGTGGAGAGGGGAAGGGAAAGACAGATGCACGCTGTTAAATTAATCAGCTGGCAGGGCTAAGGTGGCTTGGATATGGGCGCCTTGGCGTGAGAGTGTGTGTGTGTTGTGTGGTGTGTTTCTTCGATTCCGTGGATGACAGACGAATTTGTCTTTTATGATGTTGAACATTGTAATTGTTGTGAGGCGTGAGTGTGATTGTATGCAGAAGCCAAAACATTTTCCACGTGTCTGAGCACTGGGCTAAAATAAAATCTTGTTCTTGTTCTTCTCTTGTTTAACCTTGTCCTCTTAGTCTACATACTCATTTTATTGTATAATTTAACTCATTTTGATTTTAATGTGCATATCGCATTGCATCTTTAATCAAATTTTTTCTATACCTACCAAGGTTGTTTTTCAATGAGTATTGCCCTTTTTGTCCATTGTTAAAAGTCCTGACCAAGGCATCTGACTCTTATGATTGCTTTTTTAACCGTACATATTTAGATTTAGTCATTATCTTTGATATTGTTTCGACAAAGAGGGAGGGGGAGAGAGATGAGGGGAGGAAGAGGGTGAGAGAGGGGTGAAAGAGAGAGTGAGAGAGAGTAAGAGTATGTGTGTACATGTGTTTATGGTTCTTGTGCCTATATGTATTTTAATGCGAATGCCAAAACAATTTCCCATTGTGATGCTTTGGGCTAAATAAAATTCTTGATCTTGTATGGTTTTATAAATCACAAATATCTTATACTGGTAGTGACATCGGCAGGGTTTTATAGATCATGAAAGTTTTTATACAGCAGCAAGCTGAGGCACAAACACAGTTTTATAAGTCATAAAAACTGTCTGTGACATAAACTGTGCTGATGTCACTACATGTTTAAAAACTTTCTGTGACATAAACTGTGCTGATGTCACTACATGTTTAAAAACTTTCTGTGACATAAACTGTGCTGATGTCACTACATGTTTAAAAACTTTCTGTGACATAAACTGTGCTGATGTCACTACATGTTTAAAAACTTTCTGTGACATAAACTGTGCTGATGTCATTACCTGTTTAAAAACTATGTGACGTAAACTGTGCTGATGGCCTTACCTGTTTAAAAACTTTCTGTGACATAAACTGTGCTGATGTCATTACATGTTTAAAAACTTTCTGTGACATAAACTGTGCTGATGTCACTACATGTTTAAAAACTTTCTGTGACATAAACTGTGCTGATGTCATTACCTGTTTAAAAACTATATGACGTAAACTGTGCTGATGGCCTTACCTGTTTAAAAACTTTCTGTGACATAAACTGTGCTGATGTCATTACCTGTTTAAAAACTTTCTGTGACATAAACTGTGCTGATGTCATTACCTGTTTAAAAACTTTCTGTGACATAAACTGTGCTGATGTCATTACCTGTTTAAAAACTATGTGACGTAAACTGTGCTGATGTCACTACCTGTTTAAAAACTTCCTGTGACATAAACTGTGCTGATGTCACTACCTGTTAAAAAACTTCCTGTGACATAAACTGTGCTGATGTCACTACCTGTTTAAAAACTTCCTGTGACATAAACTGTGCTGATGCCATTACCTGTTTAAAAACTTTCTGTGACATAAACTGTGCTGATGTCACTACCTGTTAAAAAACTTCCTGTGACATAAACTGTGCTGATGTCACTACTTGTTTACTTTTTGTGACATAACTGTACTGATGTCACTACCTGTATACTTTTTGTGACATAACTGTACTGATGTCACTACCTGTATACTTTTTGTGACATAACTGTACTGATGTCACTACTTGTTTACTTTTTGTGACATAACTGTGCTAATGTTACTACCTGTTTACTTTTTGTGACATAAACTGCGCTGATGTCACTACTTGTTTAAAAACTTTCTGTGACATAAACTGTGATGATGTCACTACCTGTATACTTTTTGTGACATAACTGTACTGATGTCACTATTTGTTTACTTTTTGTGACATAACTGTGCTGATGTCACTACTTGTTTACTTTTTGTGACATAACTGTGCTGATGTCACTACCTGTATACTTTTTGTGACATAACTGTACTGATGTCACTACCTGTTTACTTTTTGTGACATAACTGTGCTGATGTCACTACCTGTTTAAAAACTTTCTGTGACATAAACTGTGCTGATGTCACTACCTGTTATAAAACTTTTTGTGACAGAAACTGTGCTGATGTCACTACTTATTTACGTTTTGTGACATGAACTGTACTGATGTCATTACCTGTTTACTTTTTGTGACATAAACTGTGCTGATGCCATTGCCTGTTTACTTTTTATGACATAAATTGTGCTGATGCCATTACCTGTTTACTTTCTGTGACATAAACTGTGCTGATGTCATTACCTGTTTAAAAACTTTCTGTGACATAAACTGTGCTGATATCACTACCTGTTTAAAAACTTTCTGTGACATAAACTGTGCTGATGTCACTACATGTTTAAAAACTTCCTGTGACATAAACTGTGCTGATGTCACTACCTGTTTAAAAACTTCCTGTGACATAAACTGTGCTGATGTCATTACCTGTTTACTTTCTGTGACAAAAACTGTGCTGATGTCACTACCTTGTTTACTTTCTGTGACATAAACTGTGCTGATGTCATTACCTGTTTAAAAACTTTCTGTGACATAAACTGTGCTGATGTCATTACCTGTTTAAAAAGTTTCTGTGACATAAACTGTGCTGATGTCACTACCTGTTTACTTTCTGTGACATAAACTGTGCTGATGTCATTACCTGTTTAAAAACTTTCTGTGACATAAACTGTGATGATGTCACTACCTGTTTACTTTCTGTGACACATAAACTGTGCTGATGTCATTACCTGTTTAAAAACTTTCTGTGACATAAACTGTGCTGTCATTACCTGTTTAAAAACTTTCTGTGACATAAACTGTGCTGATGTCACTACCTGTTTTACTTTCTGTGACATAAACTGTGCTGATGTCATTACCTGTTTAAAAACTTTCTGTGACAAAAACTGTGCTGATGTCACTACCTGTTTACTTTCTGTGACATAAACTGTGCTGATGTCATTACCTGTTTAAAAACTTTCTGTGACATAAACTGTGCTGATGTCATTACCTGTTTAAAAACTTTCTGTGACATAAACTGTGCTGATGTCACTACCTGTTTACTTTCTGTGACATAAACTGTGCTGATGCCACTATTCGTTAAAAAAGTTCTGTGACATAAAATGTGCTGATATCACTACCTGTTTACTTTTTGTGACATAAACTCTGATATCACTACCTGTTTACTTTTTGTGACATAAACTGTGCTGATATCACTACCTGTTTACTTTTTGTGACATAAACTGTGCTGATATCACTACCTGTTTACATTTTGTGACATAAACTGTGCTGATATCACTACCTGTTTACTTTTTGTGACATAAACTCTGATATCACTACCTGTTTACTTTTTGTGACATAAACTGTGCTGATATCACTACATGTTTACTTTTTGTGACATAAACTGTGCTGATATCACTACATGTTTACTTTTTGTGACATAAACTGTGCTGATATCACTACCTGTTTACATTTTGTGACATAAACTGTGCTGATATCACTACCTGTTTACTTTTTGTGACATAAACTCTGATATCACTACCTGTTTACATTTTGTGACATAAACTGTGCTGATATCACTACCTGTTTACATTTTGTGACATAAAATGTGCTGATATCACTACCTGTTTACATTTTGTGACATAAACTCTGATATCACTACCTGTTTACTTTTATAATAATAATAATAATAATATATTTTATTTATATAGCGCAAAATCTTGACAAAATCAAATCTAAGCGCTGAGCGTATACATGCATACATACCTACATACATATGAGCGCATACATGCATACATACATGCTTACATACTTACATACATAAATCTAAGCTGAGCGTATACATGCACACATACATACATACATAAATCTAAGCGTATACATACATACATACATACATACATACGTACGCACATGCATACATAATAATTACAATATTTATATAGCGCAAATCTCGACAAAATCAAATCCAAGCGCCGAAAAGACACACACACACACACGCACGCACGCACGCACGCACACACACACACAACACACACACACACACACACACACACACACACACACACACACACACACACACACACACACACACACACACACATGCATGGCCACAAATGGGGAGAAAAGAATAAAAGCAATAAAAGCAAGAATAAAACCAATGGAAAACCACAGAGAGCACATCATATACAATTATATATTAAAACAAAGTGATTCCCCTCCGAGCGGAGACAGGCTGCAGAGGGGGGTTGAGTGAGGTTAGGATTTTATGCAGAGGAGAAAAGGTGGGTTTTGAGAGCGGACTTGAAGGAGACAAAAGTAGGTTGCTGACGGACTGAGAGAGGAAGTTTGTTCCAGGAGAGTGGACCAGAAACAGAGAAGGCTCGTGGACCATAGGTATTGAGCTTAGTGCGTGGAAAGCGAAAAGTCAGAGGATCGGAGGCAGAGCGGAGGGTACGTGAGGGAACATAGATCTCAAGTAGGCTTGACAGGTAATCGGGGGCTGCGTTATTGAGGCTTTTGTAGCACATGGTGTCTAGTTTGTACTGTATGCGCTTTGATACAGGGAGCCAGTGAAGTTGTGCCAGGAGAGGAGATATGTGGTCAGCTTTTTTCTTTTTGAGTACAAGGCGTACAGCATTGTTTTGAATGCGCTGTAGGATGTGAATGGTGGAGGCAGGAAGACCAGACAGGAGTGAATTGCAATAGTCAATGCGAGACATTATGAAGGAGAGAACGAGTTTTGCAGTTGTTTCGACAGAGAGATACTTCCTGATCAGGCTTATACGATGGAGGTGATAGTTGCAAGATCTGGCAGTTTGAGAAACAAAGTTGTTCATGGACAGGGTAGAGTCAATGCAGACACCAAGGTTTTTAGCTGAATCAGAAATTGGGACTGATGTGTTACATAATGGGAGAGAAAGAGGAGGCAGCTGGGAAAGTTTCTGACGGGTGCCAGTGAGGATAGCTTCTGTCTTGTCGTCATTAAGCTGAAGTCTATTGTGTGTCATCCAGTTCTTAATGTCCGAGTAACACTCAGTGGTGCGAGTCAACAGGCGCTGTATATTATCAGGTGAGTCACTATCTTGAAGTTGGGTGTCATCAGCATAGAAGTGGTGTTTTATAGAGTGGGAGTTGATGATGGTGGACAGGGGGGAGGTATAAAGAGTGAAAAGAACAGGGCCAAGGACAGATCCTTGTGGAACACCACAGGTCAGGTATGCAGGTTGAGAGTAAGTGCCATTGATGAGAACAGTTTGTTTTCTGTTTGATAAATACGAAGTGAAAAAGGACATAAACTCTGATATCACTACCTGTTTACTTTTTGTGACATAAACTGTGCTGATATCACTACCTGTTTACATTTTGTGACATAAAATGTGCTGATATCACTACCTGTTTACTTTTTGTGACATAAACTGTGCTGATATCACTACCTGTTTACATTTTGTGACATAAACTGTGCTGATATCACTACCTGTTTACTTTTTGTGACATAAACTGTGCTGATATCACTACCTGTTTACTTTTTGTGACATAAACTCTGATATCACTACCTGTTTACTTTTTGTGACATAAACTGTGCTGATATCACTACCTGTTTACTCTTTGTGACATAAACTGTGCTGATATCACTACCTGTTTATTCTTTGTGACATAAACTGTGCTGATATCACTACATGTTTATTCTTTGTGACATAAACTGTGCTGATATCACTACCTGTTTATTCTTTGTGACATAAACTGTGCTGATATCACTACCTGTTTATTCTTTGTGACATAAACTGTGCTGATATCACTACATGTTTACTTTTTGTGACATAAAATGTGCTGATATCACTACCTGTTTATTCTTTGTGACATAAACTGTGCTGATATCACTACATGTT
This sequence comes from Monoplex corrugatus, assembly GCA_030674185.1. Classification (NCBI taxonomy): domain Eukaryota; kingdom Metazoa; phylum Mollusca; class Gastropoda; order Littorinimorpha; family Ranellidae; genus Monoplex; species Monoplex corrugatus. The sequence goes on along the minus strand of JAPXFY010000014.1, from coordinate 7,835,145 downwards.
TACTTTTTGTGACATAAACTGTGCTGATATCACTACCTGTTTACATTTTGTGACATAAACTGTGCTGATATCACTACCTGTTTACTTTTTGTGACATAAACTGTGCTGATATCACTACATGTTTACTTTTTGTGACATAAACTCTGATATCACTACCTGTTTACTTTTTGTGACATAAACTGTGCTGATATCACTACCTGTTTACTCTTTGTGACATAAACTGCGCTGATATCACTACCTGTTTACTTTTTGTGACATAAACTGTGCTGATATCACTACCTGTTTACTCTTTGTGACATAAACTGCGCTGATGTCACCATTCGTTAAAAAAACTGTGATATAAATTGTGCTGATGTCACTACCTGTTTACTTTTTGTGGCATAAAGTTCTTGGTTGCGTCATTAACTCAACGCATGTTGTTCAGTATCCATGAGTTCATGTGACTTTCTTGTCCCGAATGAAAATGTACAAATGCCACAAGGGTGTTGTCGTGCTGGTTGTTGCGGATACAGATACCAGGAAGCTGATTCTATGTCATAAGGACTGACCTATCGCTTTGACAATGTGAATGCTAGTTGTCTGCGTCTGGAGCGTCATTTTGTGTACTGTCATTTTACCTTACGAGTGTGCGTATCAACAACAACAAACAAACAAACAAAAAACAAAAGAGAGAGAGAGAGACAGAGAGAGATAGAGATAGATAGATAGAGAGAGAGACAGGCAGAGACAGACAGACAGACAGACAGACAGAGCTTTGTCAAAGCTTTCTACAGTACCCCCACTTTAGCGACAGTTTCAAACATCTCATCCAAGATGCAAGAATTAAGACTGGCACTTGGCTTGAGTGCCTCACCAGCAGTGTCTTCTGTAGGGTCTGTGCTCTGTGAATCAGAGAGAGAGAGACAGACAGACAGACAGACAGAGGAGACAGAGAGAGAGAGAGAGACAGAGTGGGATAAACAGACAGAGGAGAGAGAAAGAGACAGAGACAGAGAGGCAGAAACAGAGACAGACAGATAGACAGAGAGAGAAAGAGACAGAGTGAGACAGACAGAGGAGAGAGACAGACAGAGAGTGAGAGAGAAAGAGACAGAGGGAGAGAGAGACAGAGATAGAGAGGGAGAGAGAACGGTTGGGGTGGAGTGGGGGGGGGGGGTAGGAAGCGAGTGCATTATCTTTCCGTTAGTTGTCATATCAGGTTGTCGACTGGGGGGTTTGTGCTTGTGGAGTAGCTAGACGGGATTAGCTCTTAGGACTTTTTGTTTTCAGATCTTGGCATGGTTTGATATTGACTCTCTCTCTCTCTCTCTCTCTGTCTCTCTCTGTCTTTCTCTCTCTCTCTCTCTGTCTCTCTCTGTGTCTTCTCTCTCTGTCTCTCTCTGTCTTTCCTCTCTCTCTCTCTGTCTCTCTGTCTTTCTCTCTCTCTCTGTCTCTCTCTCTCCCTCTCTCTCTGTCTTTCTCTCTCTGTGTATTTCTATCTCTCTCTCTTTGTCTTTCTCTCTCTCTCTCTGTCTCTCTCTCTCCCTCTCTCTCTCTCTGTCTGTCTCTCTGTGTCTTTCTCTCTCTCTCTCTGTCTCTCTCTGTGTCTTTCTCTCTCTCTGTGTTTCTCTCTCTCTCTGTCTTTCTCTGTCTCTCTCTCTCTGTCTTTCTCTCTCTGTCTCTCTGTCTCTCTCTCACTCTCTGTCTCTCTCTCTCTCTCTGTTTTCTCTCTCTCTTTTCTTCTCTCACTCTGTCTCTCTCTCTCTGTTTCTCTCTCCGTTTCTCTCTCTCTCTCTCTCTCTCTTCTCTATATATATATCTATCTATCAATCTATCTATCTATCTGTATCACACACACACACACTCACACACACACACAAACACACACACTCACACACACACACACACACACACACACACACACACACACAATAACAGCCCTTGTTCTCAATGAACACACACACACACACACACACACACAATACACGCACAAAACACACACACACACGCACACACACACACACACACACACACACACCCCACACACACACACAACACACACACACACACACAACACAATAACAGCCCTTGTTCTCAATGAACACACACACACACACACACACACACACACACACACACACACACACACACACACACACACACACACACACACACACACACACACACACACACACACACACACACACGTACACACACACGCCGAGTCGTGTTTTTCCCCGACACGATGCCCTGCCCACTTTTTCCACCAATCAGCACGAAGGTCACGGCGACAAGGTGACCCATTAGTCGTCGGCCCTTCTATAAAGTGTACACAACACGCTTGTGTCGTCAGCTTACCAGATTTTGACAATAGGCCGCGCGATATCCGATCGAACTTTTAGTTCTGTTAGTTGATATAAAGTTGTCTTTTTATACTTTTCTTCGTAGGCCTACGTAGTGTGTTGTGGGCCCGTTGGCGTTTGAAGTCCCGAGGACCACCTGTGAAAGGTAAGTGGACAAAAGTTCGTTTTTTTTGGTGGTTGTTACACGTGTGTATAATCAGTATTGTAGTCACGTTGAGCGTGGTCTTAGTTCAGTAGGGGGGCCTTATTGTCCCTGTCGTGTCTTAGCGATATACGTACTGCCCAGAGTCACAGATTATGTCGGTCAGTAGTACTATAAAGGTTTTCTAGTGTGCCCTGAACTTTAGACGACAAAGCCACCACAAATTCTATCAGTTGGTGCTACTGCCAAGAGTTTGAAATTATTTCACATATGTATCTCGAGTTTAAATTAAATCGACCACACCTGATTGAAAACTGGCCTGTTCGCTGCCCATGTTAATGTTTGTTTACATCATTCTGATGGTGCCAGCTCAATTTCTATCGGTCCTTTCTCCCCTATTCTCCCCCACCCTCACACACAGACTTTTAAAACCTTTGGAGGTTCGGGGGTCTGCCAGGTTGTAGCTTGCAGATTCAGGAGGAGCGCATATGGAATTGTTCGAGTGAGATTATTCCTTCTTGATCAAAACGCTGTACGATTGCAAGGTCTTGGAACAGAGTTTGGATGGGGATCTGTGAAAGACTAACACGACACCACCAGAATGAAGATGCGGGCAGAAAAAAAAAAGAAAAAGAAGAAGAAGAAAAAAAAATAGGGTGGGGGGGGGGGGGTGGTGGAGGAAGAGAGGAAAAACTAACAAACCAACGAGAAGGGCCCAGGTGTTTTTGTTTTGTTTTGTTTTGTTTTGTTTTTGTGTGTGTGTGTGTGTGTGGGCTGAGATTTAGCTCAGGATACCAGTCCATGGTCCTGTAACAAGAGCCAGCCAGCTCACTGAACAACTGTAGCTCGCCTGAGGATCGAACTCACGATCTCAGCGTTAACAGCATGGCACTCAAACCATCTGAGCTAACATGCCATTAAAGAGTTGTTGTTTTTTCTAATACATTTGGTGGCTTGGCGTGTCTGCTTAGATGTCTAAAATTCTCCACCTTTCCTCCATATCTCTCTCTCCTCTCTTCTCTCTCCTTCTCTCTGTCTCTCTCTGTCGTGTTCTCTTTGTCTTCATGTTATTACAGTTCATGTGTGTTAATATAGTTTCTGGATGTAGAAAAAGATAGATAAATAAACAAACAATAGATATATTTAATAAAGAGTAAATAAATGATAACTAAATGAATAAATAGAAAATAAAAAAAGATAAATCAATCTTCACTCTCCTTTCGTCTGTACCCTCGAAAATACAAGTTTGTTCTTGTGCGTCTGCTGTCTTGTTTTTGTCCTATTTTGAATAGAGATTATGAGAGAGAGAGAGAGGGGAGAGAGAGAGGAGAGAGAGAGAGAGAGGGAGAGAGAGTGTGTGTGTGTGTGTGTGTGTGTATGCGTGTCAGCGCGCGCGAGTGTGTGAACGCGTGCGCGTTTTCAGACTTTACGCGTCTTTGAAATTCGTATTAATTTTAATTTAAGACTATACATATGTTCATTGCTGTTGTGTCATCATCTGACAACATTTTACATAATCATTGCTTAGTAATAAATTAATAGCCTACTGCTTTAACTTTTTCCGATTGTTGTGCCTGAAATGCTTGTTGAAAAGCAAAACATAAACCAAACCGAACGAAAAGAAGAAAAGGAAAATACTCAGGTGAAGCCAACGTTTTCTTTTTTCTACCCTAGTAAGACACTTTTTATGGTAAACATGATATTTTACCAGTGTATTGTTTGTTAGTTTGTTTGAGTGCTTGTTAAATAATTTCAATTACGTTTCTCACAAAATGCAACATGGAATATACCTATTTTTAGGATCTCCCTGTCTCTGTCTCTCTCTGTGTTTCTCTCTGCCTCCCTCTCTGTGTCTCTGTCTCTGTCTATTTCTGTCTGTCTGTCTCTCTCTCTCTTTCTCTCTCCGTTCCTCCCTCCCTCTGTCTATCTCTCTCTGTGTCTTCTGTTGTGTGTGTGTGTGTGTGTGTGCGTGCGTGCGTGTGTGTGCGTGTGTGTGTCCTCCTCTAACTGGCATCCAGAAGTATCACATAAGACTGTGGAGAACTACATACACAGTTGAGGCGTTTTAAAACTTATTTGTGTAAGTGTATGTGTGTGTGTGTGTGTGTGTGTGTGTGTGTGTGTGTGTGTGTGTGTGTGTGTGTGTGTGTGTGTGTGTGTGTGTGTGTGTGTGTGTGTGTAGTATTGTGATTGTGTTTGAAATAGATAGGAGAATAATGTACCTTCGAGGTGCGAGACCATAGCATGCGTATTTACTTTACAAATTGTGGACGAACAAAGGAGCAGTGAGAGTTGAATTGAAGATAGAAATGGTCGTCAAGATCCTACCCCCATCCAGTCCTCTCCCTTTTTTCCCATCTTCTTCCCGTTCTGATGCCAACCGATCGTCCCTTTCTCCATATGCTGGCAGATGATGACTGGCATATTTGGATGGCGTGCATATGAATTGCCCCAGTGCGATGAATCCCTCACCTGAATAAACTCCAAACTCAATACATAAACTCCATTCTCCAGCTCTCCTCCCCGCTCTTTCCCCCCATCACCTGTTGTGACAATCTTTAAACCAAGCAACATGTGTTGGGTATCGATTGAAGGATTTCTCTCAGCTCTGTCAAAGCAGAGCTTTTGAATGAAAACAGGCGAGCTTTGTTATTGACAGGGAAGTTTTTATTTTTATGTTTATTTTTAATTTAACTGGAGAAATAAACTTTTGCGCGTGCATCTGCCAGCACGACCAACCACCCTCTGCCATCAAAGGCATCGTGTTCACACACGTCGTTTCTGTTCTACCTGACACTCTTCTTCTTCTTCTTCTTCACGTTGAGGGCCCACAATCAAACTTGATTATTCTGGCGCCTATAACTGGGCGGTTTGCAGCAGATAAATCTGGGGCAGTGGACATGTCTTTAGAGTTCAGTTTTAATCATGATGATGATGGGTGGGGTGGGGGGTGAGGGGGAATGAAGGTGGTGGGATGAGGAGGTAGGAGGGGGAAGGGGGGTGAAGAGGGGTGGGGTGGGTGAAGAGGGCAGCAGGGTGGGTGGGGCAGGGGCTCTGAGGGGAAGTGGGGGGGGGGGAGGGAAGGGGGTCGGTCTAGTCTGGGATTTTGGAGGCTCTTGACACGAATGTGTTCTTTGCGTGTGTGAGCTGCAGTTTCCACGTGCACTCAGTGAAACGAGCGGCCTTTGATATGTATAGCGGTTGGCGATTTACAGGATCTTTAACGTGCGTTTTCAGTCCGATGGGGTTCAGGTACTAAGCAGATCTGCACTTAACGCTGACCTGGGACCCACATTGTCGTCTGTCTGTCTCAACCCCCACTCCCATTCCCTACACACGCACACGCATACAGAATGTTAATTCTAAAGCATTGATACGTATATGATTACTTGATTTCTGCACTACTGTACAACTCACGCCTTTGGTTATTTTTTCAAAGATGGTATTGTGTAACAGTTGAAAAAATCAGACTGTGACATTTGGATAATCATGTTGAATATTCACATGGAGTTGCCGTGGTGAAGTGGTTAGCGCAACAGACTGCCGACTGGAAGGTTGTGGGTTCGAATCCCCATCTGTCCTTTCAAAAATCAAGGATCTCCACTAGCCTTGTCAGTTCAGTACTGGAGGTCACCTTTAGCTGCTAAAATGATGGTCTCACTGGATATGGTTTTTGCTGCTTTCACGGAAATGTGGCTGGACCGTATTCCATCAGCAGAAGCTCTAGTCTTCCTCAATCTGATATATTGTCAATAGGCACTGCGTTTCTTTTTGACAGCTGTTTCACAGGCAGGGGTCCACCAAAGGTCTCCTCCCTGCGGGAATGTCAGGGGCTTTTTCAGTATAAATGGTATCCCCACCTTCTTGAAATTCTGTGCTAGAAGTGTCCTCTTTTCTGTCACTGTCTTTGTTTCTTTCTTCCTCCTTTGCTTTCTGTCATTTCTTCCAATTATTTTCTGTCTAGCAGGTCCATTCACCTGTATGTGTTCGATCAAGTCTTACGTACTTTTCTCTTAGGATTGACAATTGGGTACATGTATTAAGTGTATTTTTGGCTCTAGGGAAATGAGATGTGCGGAAGTGATTTCAGGTAATTTAGGTTTGTTTTTATACATTTTAGTGTCCTTACTCATGTTTAAAGTTGTATTTAGGTATGTTTTTTAAATCCCCTATACAATAAATTGGACGGAATTGTCAACACCAGGGGCATCTCCTTACATCATATGCGCGAATGCATTGACATGTGTGGTTATAATTTTCTTTTCCTTTTTTTTTCCCTGTTGAAGTATTGTGGATGTTTTAAACTGGTTATAGCCCTGATATGGCTCAACGCAGTCGGCTGGGCTTCAAACAATAACAATAACAACCAAAGGTTTCCACGTTAGTTGACAGGACCATTTCTTCAGTGGAACAGATTTTTTGGTAGCACTGCAGATGCAGGTTGTGATCTGGGCATTTAAGTAATCGATTGATTGGTTGAGGTCTAGGAAAGCCTCCTTACATGATGAGGTTTAAAACCGAGTCCAGTGAGCTTTCTCTACGTTAATGTAGGAGGGTTATGACAGAAGGGGGTAAGTTGAAGAACAAGCTCAATTGGAAGATGATCTGAGGACAAGAGATCGTCAAGGACATTCCAAATAACTTGACAAGCAAGGCTGGGCAACACAAAGAAAAGATTGACGGCAGAAGTGGAATGGCCAGCAGTATCAGGAATCCAAGCAGGGTTCCAGTCATTTAGTAGGACCATGTCAGCATTTTGAATCTGTTCCTCGATGGTAAGGGAAGAGCCAGGATAATTATTTTCCCGCCGACAGTGACCCAGTTGTTAGAAAAGTAAGAAAGCGGACTGAAGTTGGCAGTGCGCTTAAGATTGTAGTAGTTGAAGATGTTAAGATCGTAACTTAAATACTGTATGTCTATAGTATTGTGACAACTCCATATCCCACTGATATGGTGGATGTAGGAAAAGTACCTATTCTTGCAGAGAGTCCTTGAAGGACATAGGTTTCTGCCCGAATTGCTCCAGCTTCATCACGAACTTTTAAGGTGAATAATGATAGCCAGGAAGCTTAGAAAAATGATGAGCAGACCAGGTGAGAGATGGCAAGGCGAGAGCTTTATGTTTAGTGGTAGGGATACGTCGAAGAAGCGAATCCAAGGCTGTTGAGATTGCCTGACAGTTACAGTGGAGATCAATAAAACTCTTACCTAGCGTACCTTGCGAAAACCTCGCTTGTCTAGAGTGTAAGAAACGGCCTCGGGTCTGCCTTCGCCTTCCGTCCCCTGGCAAGTATCCCGACTGCTCATTCCCTTTCACTGTTGACGTAATTTTTTGTTTTTATGTCCGTGTCC
>JAPXFY010000014.1:7819809-7824809 GCA_030674185.1 Monoplex corrugatus | reverse complement strand
TTTTTCCAGCTGTTGTAAACGGATCGTTATTAAATCTGGGTCAAAAGTATGGGTTGCTTAGGAATTTAAGCAAACCCCCCCCCCCCCCCCCCAAAAAAAAAAGTCGCTAAAATTAGCTTTTTTTTTTCCATGAAGGTATGTAAACACAATTTATCAGGAATATCTGAGATTATTTCAGTGTTGTTTTTGCTGCTGTAAGAGTCGATCAGTGTCCTGGCTTCGTATTAAAGTTTGTGATTTGATGCTTCTGCGAGATCACAATGACCTTGAGATAAATAAAATCTGGTTTGTCTTCTGAGTGGCGAAATTTTTAATGCAATTTCTCAGCTGTTAATACTTTGATCATTTTGATTTTTAGCAGAGTCACTGTACGGATAAAACAGTTTCAACCATTGTTATAAAAACGGTCAAGACATGTAAAGAAACCTCCTTTTTATCATTCGCGTCATTGTATTATTTAACCCCCCAACCCACAACTGAGATGCTGGGGCTCTTTCAGTCTAAACAGTATCCCCTCCTACAGGAAATTCTGTGCTATAAATTTCCTCTTTTCTGTCACTATCTTTGTTTCTGCCTTATTTCTTTTCCTTCTGTTATCTCTTCATATGATTTTCTGCTTTGCTGGTGTATTCACCTGTATATGTACTATAAAACTTTGCATACTTTCTGTTGGGTTGGTAACTGGGTACACGCATTAACGACGTTTTTAGCTCCAAGGACATGTGATGTGGAGAAGCAATTTTACGTAATTCATACCAGTTTTGACATGTGTTCTAGTGTACTTAATCATGTTTATACATTTGGACTTAGTTTTTTAACCTCCTGATGAGAAATTGGATGGAATGATCAACGCCAGGAACACGGAGTTACGTGCGCAAATGCTTTAGAATATATATACATACATATATTTCCTTTCCTTTTCGAAGTGTTTGTTTTTTGCAAAGTCAGCGAAGTGTTGCGTGCGTTTTGTGACGATTATGGCGCTGACATGGCTCTGCGCAGATGGCAGAGCTTTAAATAATAATATTAACGATACTAATCTAAATAATATTAATAACGATAGTGACGACGACGACGATGATGATAACAATGAATAATGATAATAATTGTCATTTTTATTATTGTTATTATTATCATTTCTATTATATTTCTGTGAACGGCATGGTCACTTTTACAAATTGGATGTATACGTAGGAATTAACAAAACCAGCAAACAACACAATCCATCTATGAAAATATCCATCAAAGAATCAGAATTAAGACCAGATACAGCGATACATATATACGACACAATCATCACTCTTACATTAACTTGTGGCGCTGAAGTATGGTTACCATGTGCAGAAGAGCCCAGTAACGGTAGCCTCTTGCTTAGAAGTATCCTCCGTGTCCCGTTCGGCACTTTGGAGGAGAAGGAGGAGGAGGAGGAGGGGTGTTCTTGTTAACTGGTTCCCTTGTGCGGAAAGACCAGTGACAATACGTCGAATTCCATGTTCGAGCCACTGATCCAAAAGCGACTTTGTGTGCTGCGTTCAAGGGTTGATCTGTTACGTACTCTTTTCCATTGATCACCAGCTTTCTGTAGAGGAGGTCATTTGACTCACGACCATCTGTCACAACGCAAACAACAGGTCTTATTGGCTACGGACGTCTGCGTTAGATTGTGTGTCGTTCATTGCCAATCTGATTTGCCTGCCTACAAGCTAGATTGGTCCAGATAGTAGGAATGGATTTCGTTCACGGGGCTTTTTTTTTTTTTTTTTTTTTTTTTACAATGAGGCTTGCTGTAGGTCTACTTACAGTAGTCGTTGTTGTCAATGACCGCGCGGACAAAGCAGTATGACCTTAGTTAATGCGCCCAACGAAATTAAGTCAACAACAGCGGGTGAAGGGATAGGTCTTATCTTGCACGTAGGCCTGTGCTGTAGCGTTATGCGGATTTCCTACCCAACTGAGGGGGGGAGGGGGAGGGTTATCACCATAGTGATTCCCATGCCACAGACTCTCCTGTGTGTTGACGATTCCACGTCCCCTCCCCCCCCCCCCTTCTCTCTCTCTCTCTTTTGCTCGCGTTCTCTCTCTCTCTGTGTGTCTCTCTTGCTCTTTCTCTCTCTCGCTCGTTCTCTCTCCCTCTCTCTCTATCTCTCTCTATATCTCTCTCTCCCTCTCTATCTCTCTATTCTCTCCTTTCTCTCTCTCTCTCTCTCTCTTATCTCTCTCTCTCTCTCTCACTCTCTGGCTCGTTCTCTCTCTGTTTTTTTCTCTCTCTCTCGCTCTGTCTGTCTCTGTCACTTGCCCTCGCAGTCTGCTACTTCATCCTTAGTTCTTTTCATTTTTTTAAGGATCATCGCTTTAAGGGAAGTTACCTTTGTGCTCACCTTTCTTTCCGTCCCATTTTCTACGCCATCATTAATGGCCACAGAAGCTGACACAGTTTTTTTTTTTATAATGCGATGATGATGATGTCGATGAGGATGATAATCATGATGCTATGAAGTTCCATCTAGGACTTTGAGACTGCGTGACAGGACTGTACTCTACACTTAATAATATATCCTGGCAGCAACCAGGCCCGAGAGATACAGACACCTGCGGGTCTGGTCAGAAGATTTGAGCAACACCCTCAATGACGCATCCGTGAAGTGGATGAGACTGGACTGTGTGGTCCCAGTCTTTCCCAATATGCCCATAGCACGCCCAACTCTGGGAAGGAGCCTGTCAGAGCCGAAAAATTCCAAATGAGATAGTTTTGAAGGGACTGATGGGGATCCGAACCCACAACCTTCCAGTCGGTAGTCTGTTGCGTTAACCACTTCACCACGGCAACTGGTTTCATCCCGAGTTATTGTTCTTTGTCCTTGGCGGTTCAGTTGTCTTCGGTGACGGTTGGATGAAATCAAGTCCACGGCAATCTTGGCAAAGACACATCAGAGTTTGGAGTGTACAGTTTGTTCAACAGCAATTCATCGCAACAGATAATCCCATATGCGCTTCCACTAAGATCATCCAGCCAATTATCTGGCAAACTCTTTCAATCTGCGCAAAAGCTTACGCGCTGGAGGTGGAGATGAAATATAGTCAACAACGTCACACGATTTTGTCACAAATGTGCACCAGTCTACCCTCACCCTCCCTAACTTTCGTACCCCCCTTCTCCCACCCACCCACACAGTCTTGTCTTTCCACTTTTCTTTCCGGTTTCTTGAAATGTGGAGGAGCAAGGACAAGGGAACTTATGAAACATTTAAGCTGACACCCCAGAATGATTACGTGAAGGTGGGTAACACACGAGTAAGTTTGTATGTTGCGGGCTGGAACGGAGGTCCAGATAACAAATCTTGATTCTACAGCTCTGTCTGTCGGAATAACTCGCTGTCCCACAAGTATACCGAGTTGACTAACATTGTTGTGTCATTCAGTATACCGAGTTGACTAACATTGTTGTGTCATTCAGTATACCGAGTTGACTAACACTGTTGTGTCATTCAGTATACCGGGTTAACTAACATTGTTGTGTCATTCAGTATACCGAGTTGACTAACATTGTTGTGTCATTCAGTATACCGAGTTGAATAACATTGTTGTGTCATTCAGTATACCGAGTTGACTAACATTGTGTCATTCGGTATACCGAGTTGACTAACATTGTTGTGTCATTCAGTATACCGAGTTGACTAACATTGTTGTGTCATTCGGTATACCGAGTTGACTAACATTGTTGTGTCATTCAGTATACCGAGTTGACTAACATTGTTGTGTCATTCAGTATACCGAGTTGACTAACATTGTTGTGTCATTCAGTATACCGAGTTGACTAACATTGTTGTGTCATTCAGTATACCGAGTTGACTAACACTGTTGTGTCATTCAGTATACCGGGTTAACTAACATTGTTGTGTCATTCAGTATACCGAGTTGACTAACATTGTTGTGTCATTCAGTATACCGAGTTGAATAACATTGTTGTGTCATTCAGTATACCGAGTTGACTAACATTGTGTCATTCGGTATACCGAGTTGACTAACATTGTTGTGTCATTCAGTATACCGAGTTGACTAACATTGTTGTGTCATTCGGTATACCGAGTTGACTAACATTGTTGTGTCATTCAGTATACCGAGTTGACTAACATTGTTGTGTCATTCGGTATACCGAGTTGACTAACATTGTTGTGTCATTCAGTATACCGAGTTGACTAACATTGTTGTGTCATTCAGTATACCGAGTTGAATAACATTGTTGTGTCATTCAGTATACCGGGTTGAATAACATTGTTGTGTCATTCAGTATACCGAGTTGAATAACATTGTTGTATCATTCAGTATACCGAGTTGAATAACATTGTTGTGTCATTCAGTATACCGAGTTGACTAACATTGTTGTGTCATTCAGTATACCGAGTTGACTAACATTGTTGTGTCATTCAGTATACCGAGTTGACTAACATTGTTGTGTCATTCAGTATACCGAGTTGAATAACATTGTTGTGTCATTCAGTATACCGAGTTGACTAACATTGTGTCATTCAGTATACCGAGTTGACTAACATTGTTGTGTCATTCAGTATACCGAGTTGACTAACATTGTTGTGTCATTCAGTATACCGAGTTGACTAACATTGTTGTGTCATTCAGTATACCGAGTTGACTAACATTGTTGTGTCATTCAGTATACCGAGTTGAATAACATTGTTGTGTCATTCAGTATACCGAGTTGAATAACATTGTTGTGTCATTCAGTATACCGAATTGAATATCATTGTTGTGTCATTCAGTATACCGAGTTGACTAACATTGTTGTGTCATTCAGTATACCGAGTTGACTAACATTGTTGTGTCATTCAGTATACCGAGTTGACTAACATTGTTGTGTCATTCGGTGTTGTGATCTTAAGCTTGACAAAGACCAGTTGGCCGAAAATTTGCGCCTGTCTTGTCTGGTTGTATTGAATACGCGTTCTTATTCTTTTTTCGTGTTTTTTTTTCTGGTTCCTGGTTGT
>JAPXFY010000014.1:7802309-7817309 GCA_030674185.1 Monoplex corrugatus | reverse complement strand
ACTAGGTACATTTTTGTCTCCTACTCAGAGATTTCATATTTTGTTATACATTTCACTTTCTTTTTTTTCTTTTTTATGAGATATTGGCTTGAAATAAATAGCCTCGATAAACCAGCCGTTTTCGATATTTGCATTGCTGTTTCTTTCTTTATCATTTCGATTCAGTGATTGCAGTTAGAGCAACCCCCTCCCGCCTCCCCTCCCCCCTCTCTCTCTCTCTCTTTCTCACACGCACACACACACACACACACACACACACACACACACACACACACACACACACACACACACACACTACACACACCATAGAGGAAAAAAACCAGCAACAAATAACTTCCCCACAGATCGCAAGGCAGGAGAAATTTTCTCCATTTCAACGGAACATCAGGGGAGCTCCCCCCCCCCCCCCCCCAAGTTTTATGCTTTGTGTCTTTCCCCATAGTTTTATGCATTTGTGTCTTTCCCCATAGTTTTATGTATTTGTGTCCTTTCCCCCATAGTTTATGTCTTTGTGTCTTTCCCCTTAGTTTTATGTATTTGTGTCTTCCCCATAGTTTTATGTCTTTGTGTCTTTCCCCCATAGTTTTATGTCTTTGTGTCTTTCCCCCATAGTTTTATGTATTTGTGTCTTTCCCCCATAGTTTATGTCTTTGTGTCTTTCCCCATAGTTTTATGTACTTTGTGTCTTTCCCCCTATAGTTTTATGTATTTGTGTCTTTCCCCCATAGTTTTATGTTTTTTGTCTTTCCCCCATAGTTTTATGTCTTTGTGTCTTTCCCCCATAGTTTTATGTCTTTGTGTCTTTCCCCCATAGTTTTATGTCTTTGTGTCTTTCCCCCATAGTTTTATGTTTTTGTGTCTTTCCCCCATAGTTTTATGTCTTTGTGTCTTTCCCCATAGTTTTATGTCTTTTGTCTTTCCCCCATAGTTTTATGTCTTTGTGTCTTTCCCATAGTTTTGTTTTGTGTCTTTCCCCATAGTTTTATGTATTTGTGTCTTTCCCCCATAGTTTTATGTCTTTGTGTCTTTCCCCATAGTTTTATGTATTTGTGTCTTTCCCCTATAGTTTTATGTATTTGTGTCTTTCCCCATAGTTTTATGTATTTGTGTCTTTCCCCCATAGTTTTATGTCTTTGTGTCTTTCCCCTTTAGTTTTATGTATTTGTGTCTTTCCCCCATAGTTTTATGTCTTTGTGTCTTTCCCTTTAGTTTTATGTATTTGTGTCTTTCCCCCTTTAGTTTTATGTCTTTGTGTCTTTCCCCTTTAGTTTTATGTATTTGTGTCTTTCCCCTAGTTTTATGTTTTGTGTCTTTCCCCATAGTTTTATGTATTTGTGTCTTTCCCCATAGTTTTATGTATTTGTGTCTTTCCCCATAGTTTTATGTCTTTGTGTCTTTCCCCCATAGTTTTATGTTTTGTGTCTTTCCCCCATAGTTTTATGTCTTTGTGTCTTTCCCCCTAGTTTTATGTATTTGTGTCTTTCCCCCATAGTTTTATGTCTTTGTGTCTTTCCCCCATAGTTTTATGTATTTGTGTCTTTCCCCCATAGTTTTATGTATTTGTGTCTTTCCCCCATAGTTTTATGTCTTTGTGTCTTTCCCCCATAGTTTTATGTTTTGTGTCTTTCCCCCATAGTTTTTATGTCTTTGTGTCTTTCCCCCCATAGTTTTATGTCTTTGTGTCTTTCCCCCATAGTTTTATGTCTTTGTGTCTTTCCCCCATAGTTTTATGTATTTGTGTCTTTCCCCCATAGTTTTATGTCTTTGTGTCTTTCCCCCATAGTTTTATGTATTTGTGTCTTTCCCCCATAGTTTTATGTATTTATGTCTTTCCCCATAGTTTTTTATGTATTTGTGTCTTTCCCCCATAGTTTTATGTATTTGTGTCTTTCCCCCATAGTTTTATGTATTTGTGTCTTTCCCCCATAGTTTTATGTCTTGTGTCTTTTCCCTTTAGTTTTATGTATTTGTGTCTTTCCCCTTTAGTTTTATGTATTTGTGTCTTTCCCCCCTTAGTTTTATGTATTTGTGTCTTTCCCCCATAGTTTTATGTATTTGTGTCTTTCCCCACAATTTTATGTATTTGTGTCTTTCCCCCATAGTTTTATGTATTTGTGTCTTTCCCCACAATTTTATGTATTTGTGTCTTTCCCCCATAGTTTTATGTCTTTGTGTCTTTCCCCCATAGTTTTATGTATTTGTGTCTTTCCCCCATAGTTTTATGTATTTGCGTCTTTCCCCCACAATTTTATGTATTTGTGTCTTTCCCCACAGTTTTATGTATTTGTGTCTTTCCCCCATAGTTTTATGTATTTGTGTCTTTACCCCATAGTTTTATGTATTTGTGTCTTTACCCCACAGTTTTATGTCTTTGTGTCTTTCCCCCATAGTTTTATGTACATGTATTTGTGTCTTTCCCCCATAGTTTTATGTATTTGTGTCTTTCCCCCATAGTTTTTATGTATTTGTGTCTTTACCCACAGTTTTATGTATTTGTGTCTTTCCCCCATAGTTTTATGTACATGTATTTGTGTCTTGTTGTTATTGTATATGTTTGACAAACAAAGGCACACTGGTAGAAAGTTTATGTCTTGTTTTGTAAATAAAATACGCATTTTTCATTCTATGTTGTGTGTTTCTTGTTTCTGTTTGTTGAAAAAAAAAAAAAAAAAAAAAGAAAGAAAGAAAACTAGTTGGTATGGCCATGTAACAAAAGTCCAGTGGCTTTGCTGAATCGGTCCTCCAGGGTTTGAGGGAGAGATACAGAGAGGAAGACAGAAGAAAAAAGAAACAACAACAACAACAACAACAAAAACAAACAACAACAAAAACCCCGCTGAACTGACAACATTGCGGAACGGACAGAGAAACCATCTGCAGAGAGACCCAAGCATTGACACACAACAGACGGGGCTGAGGGAATTTTCGGGAACACTAGAAGTCACTTTGATACGTAGATTTTTATGTTATGAGCGCTGATTGTTCAAATTGAACAATGATTTAAATGGATGACTAAATGAGTCAACAGATCATGTAGACATACAGACGCCCCCACATGGTGTGACAAGCCTGTACGCCTACGGATTAACTCAAGTGGACTGCGTGTTTGTCTCCACACGTGTGGGTGGATGGACAAAGGAGGGGGGGGGGGGGGGGGGTTGCGCGTGCTTTTCTGTTTGCATTATATCTTTATTTTCAGTCAGAAGAAAAATTGTATTAGTACAAGCTGGTCATGTTTTGGATCTATTCTGCGTGTAGTACAGAAAATCTGATGTACGAAAAGTACGACATCTATTAAGCCGACCATATTTGGATCTATTCTGTCTGTAGTATAGAAAGTCTGACGTACAAATGTACATCTTATATCTTGCGCTTCTCTCTCTCATATTTATGACGTCATATGTATTGCGTCTTCTCATTTATTTATGACATCATATGTATTGCGTCTTCTCATTTACATATGGGCGCTACTATTATTAGACCCTAAGCACAAACAGAATATTTTATTGATGTGGTCATGTATGCTACGTCTGTTCCTGGTTTTATAATTTAACATGAACAAAACGCCTCTGGGTAGCAGGATCTTTGTTAAATACTCAAGCGGACTGAACTGCTAGCCTTACGGATGAATGGATAGATAATAGACGGAGGAAATTATCCAAGGAATCAATAGCTAATGGAGTAGACGTCTTAACTGATTTCACGAGCCTGTACCGATTAAGTCAGGTCGACCACTCAGCGGTCATTCCCTCCTGTTCCTTATACACGATGCCAAAACACGTCTATGTTTTCGTCATGTGGAGTGGCTCTTATTACACAGTCCATGCACTTTATGATATGGCTCCCAAACAGTTTTCTGTTACAGGGTAAATTTGTTTCTGAATGACTGCCAATAATGCGAACATGAGACCAGTTGTTGAACGATTCTTTTTAAAACTACGCTGGCGTTCGTCTGCGATATTGTTGTAGTCAAGCCATTCCTGTAACCTTGAATTGATAATAGAGCTGTACAGTTCGCTGTTGATGTTACTCAAAGAAATACCTCTGTAGTTATAAGGATCATCAGTGTTTTCCTTTTTCAGTAAAGGAAGATTGTCCAGTTATCAGGATACTGACCAGTATTGAACAAAACATTGAAATCTTCAACTAGGAAGTTCACCACCTCATCTCTTTCATTTTTCAAGAGATCCCCAGTTATACAGTTTGGTCCTGCTGCTTTTCCGCGTATCAATTTTCTTGATAGGATTTCTTCTTTTGAAATAGGGCGGTTTAAAACACCATCACTACCATCGTCATTACCATCAACAACATTTCTGTCATCTCTATCGTTGCCATCACCATCATCAACGCCACCACCATTATCATCACCACCACCGCAATTATCACCATCATCACTTTCAAGGCCATGAAGAAAAAGATAGAGACATCGTTGTTAATAATAACGCTGTCACAGGATGAATTCTTTTTATCAGGGACACCTTTGGAATGCTGAAACCATTTTTTAAAGGAAATCATGTTAGGTTGAGATTTTCTTGTTGTTGTTGAGATTTTACGCATTTAGCACCATAAATTTTTCTGGTTATCCACAGACATGGTTAGATTGTTCAAAATTACATTCTGAATTCTGAGCTTACAGTTTTGTGCTTTGTGGTTGCTTCTATGCTAGCTGAATGGGTAGCGCAAACTGTGTTGGATTTTGAGAAATTCTACAACATGGGAGATAACTCCTACGTGACTCTCACGAGCTATAATCCTTGGTTAATCTTAAAAAATTCTCCCTGCTTTCCTCTTATTTCCTTTATTTACATTATTGTGGTCCTTACATTTTCTGTAATAGTTTTTAATGCTCCCTTCTAGCTTTACAAAACTTGGCTCTGTCTGCAGACTTTAACGCGACTTTGTCTTCTGACTGTCCACCTAAGAGCTTTACATTCATCATCATACCATACTTCAGATTTCATCTGACTGATATGAATTTTCTTTTCCGTACATTCAGCTTTTTTTTTCTTATACAACAATTGACTATTTCCAGCACTTCATCGACATCAACATTTATTAAATCAGTGGCATGGTGAAGCGTTTGTTTTGTTTCTATGGAATGAATATTGTCACAGTACTGTTGAACATAATCAGAATTCCATATATGTTTTTCGACAAACATTTTCCTATCTTGGCTTTTCGACACATTACTGACCACATCTGAACCTTCGCTTAAAATTTTGAGAACCGCTGTCGAGGGGAATTTGTTACCTCTCGGTTATTTGCTGAAGACATTTTGATTTTGGATTATAGGGCATTGTTTGTTTTACATTGGGCTAGCTAGACGCCTATCTGATTTCTTTCAGTTCACCATTGTCATCCAATCGAAACTTTCTACCCTCAGTAAGGAGGTGATCATATATCATGATGGCCATTTTGTTTCTAGTTCGAGCTGCTTTCAAGTGAGGTCCCAATCGTTTTGTAATGTCGCGTACTTTTTGGGTTAAGTCTTCCCCTATAAATATTTGACTGTTTTTCTGGGTTTTTTCCTTTGTTTTGAGGATTTCTTCTTTACCCTTAGAGGAGATACACCTGGCAATGATTGGGATTAGTTTGGTATTAAGGCGATGTACACGGTCAGATTGTATTGTTTTTGGTAGTTCTGATTTATCTGTTGGCATGTTCTGTAAACAATCTTCGTGGTACTTCTTTGTTTCACCGTTTCTTCTTTGAAACCCGTAGAGTATTAAATAATCTCTTTTGAAACGACCTTCAACATCATCTGTTTTTCTTTCAACCTTTTCAAGTCTGTCCTTTAATACTGTGTTCTCTGCTTTGAGAGGGTCAATTTTCTGCGGTCAGATTACAAATTGAGAGAGAGGGAGAGGGAGAGAGAGAGAGAGAGAGAGAGAGAGAGAGAGGGGGAGAGAAGAGAGAGGGAGAGAGAGGGAGAGAGAGAGAGAGACAGACAGACAGACAGACAGACAGACAGACAGAGGGATAGAGACAGAGAGAGAGAGAGAGACAGAGAGAGACAGAGACAGAGAGAGGGGTGAACACTGTTTACGCAGCTGTATTTATTGTACGCTTCTGAATATCATTAAACAAGATATGTGTTGTTTTGTATTGGACCTACTGGGAAAACCGACAGATGTTGTTATACTTGCTGTTACACACTCACATATACATACACACGCACAGACACACACACACACACGTTGGCACACTCATGTACACCACATTCACCCAACACACAAGACAACACACCACACACACACATACATACACGCACACACACACACACACATACACACACACATACACACACTACAACACACACATACATATTGGCATACTCACACACTCCACACACTCCACACAACAACACACACACACACACACACACACACACACACACACACACACACACACACACACACACACACACACACACACACCACAACACACACACAACACAACACAACACAACACAACACAACACAACAACAGCATAACAACAACACACACTACAACACACATAACACAACACAACACAACACAACACAACACAACACAACACAACAACAGCATAACAACAACACACACCACAACACACATAACACAACACAACACAACACAACACAACACACACACACACACCACAACACAACACATACACAACACACATACACACACACAACACAACACAACACAACACAACACAACACAACACAACACAACAACAACATAACAACAACACACACTACAACACACACATACCACCATCATCAGCACCACGAACAGCTCATCATCATGTTAACACAAAAGTTAGTTTCATATTAAAACTACGCGTAACTCAATGCAATATGGATTTGATTTAAACAGACGCATCTTGATTGAAACCCCAGAAACTTGTGTACACTTGTTCAAAATGCAATAATCAAATCAGAAATCCAAACAAAGGATTAAAAGGTTTAACAACGACAGTAACTGTAATATAAAACTTCATTTGAAATTAATATAACAAACTGAGAAAAACACACACACACACACACACACACACACACACACACACACACACACACACACACACACACACACACACACACACACACACACACACACACACACACACACACGTGCGGGCGCACACACGCACACACACACAAACATACACACAAACACACACTCACTCATTCACTCACTCACACACACACACAAACATACACACAAACACACACTCACTCATTCACTCACTCACACACACACACAAACTCCACACACACACTCACTCACACACACACACACACACTAACTCACACACATACACACACACACTACTCACTCACACACACACACACACACACACACACACACACACACACACACACACTCACTCACACACACACACACACATTCACACACACACACACTCCCACTCACTCACTCACTCACTCGCACTCACACACACACACACACACACACACACACACACACACACACACACACACACACACCACACACACACACACACACACACACACACACACACACACACATAATATCAACTTACTGGCAAGTCAAGTTAAAAGTCGTATAGAAGACTTTTATTCCGATCACTTGAAAGTTTACACTGATGGTTCAATAATTGAAAGACAAGCAGGCTCAGCGTTTTTAATACCTGCTCTCAAAATTGAGAAATCTTTCTATATAGGACTTTATAAATCTATCTTTACTGCAGAACTCTTTGCAATCTTAATGGCTTTGAATTGTATGATAAATCTTCCTAGGACAATTCCCCAGATACTTTTTTGCGTTGATTCAAAATCTGTACTTCAAGCTCTTGAATTATCAAAATTACAAACAAGATCTGAAATGATATTGGAAATTACTCACTTGATTAATAGTTTATCCTTAAGAGGCACTGATATTACTTTCTGCTGGATACCATCTCATAGTTCTTTTCATTACAATGATATGGTTGATAGGGCTGCCAAACGGGGGCAAAGAGCTCACCAGATTCAAATCATATACAACTTTCCCTCTCATTGCATGAGTGTTATACCTTAGTGGACGCCTACGTATGGAAGCAGTTTCAAGATAAACAGAAAAAGTATGAAAAATGTTACATGAATTTTGAAATTAGCAAAACACCTAAGCGGTTCCCTGCCAGCAGAAGTATACAATCCCTTATGTATAGGTGGAAACTTGATGCATTCAAAACAAAATACACCAGGAATATAGTATGCCTGTGTGGAAAGAAGATAACACATAGTCATATTCTTTCATGCGTTCGGGTAAAACGACATATACCTACGTTATCAACGAAGACAGTTTCTGACATATTTGCCTCACCATTCTTAACATATGATATTTTTGTTAGCCTGTCAAAAAGTCCGATAGCGAATTATCTTTAACGCGCCGTTACTTCTCATGTTCAGTGTTATGGTTAGCTAATTTTACTGTTTCAATCGTTAATTATGATAACGTCATTTGTGAATTTTTCTTTCTTGTCTTGTTTTTCTGGTTCATTTCTTTTTCCTGAAGATTAACCATTTCCAAGTTGTTTTTTGTTTTTGTTTTTTGTTGTTGTTGTTGTTGTAATTGTCTAAAATCACTTTAGTGAATAGACATTAAATCAAAGACCACCACACACACACACACACACACACACACACACACACACACACACACACACACACACACACACACCACACACACACACACACACCACACACACTCTCTCTCTCTCTCTCTCACTCACACACACACACGCGCGCGCGCGGGCGCACACACGCACACACACACACTCACACACGAACATATACACACAAACACACACTCACTCACTCACTCACACACACACTCACTCACTCACTCACACAAACACACACAAGCACACACTCACTCACTCACTTATTCACTCACTCACTCACTCACACACACTCACATACACACACATTCACTCACTCACTCACTCACTCACACACACACACATACACACACACACACACACACACATACACACACACACACACACACACACACACACACACACACACACACACACACACACACACATTTACTAAATAATCCCACACAAATCTTAAACCAGATACATTACTAATCTATTAGAAAACAAAACAACAACAAAACTTTTCTCTCTCAGGAGTAAAAATACCTTTTATTTCTATGCCGCGATTACCACAAATAAACAAACAAACCACGTGGTACGGTTAATCGCATAATCCCTCAGCAAGCCGGAACCTGTACATATATTAACATAATTATTCGTGCATAACGGCCGTTAATAAAAGCGATTACCCGACACTCCCGTTCAGAAAATAAAGGTCAAGCACGTACCATAGGAAAAAAAACAAACCGTATGAAGAGCTTTGTGGCCATGATGGTGCAAGGTAGGAGTAGATGATTGATTTAAAAAAGGTGTTATCGTAAACACTGTCTTAAACTGGGTGAACAGGTTTTTTTAAAGTTATTTAGTGCTTCTTGATAAGACTCACACGACAGCACATGATGAAATTGTTCATGTTTTCCCATAACCTTGAAATTCGTAAGGGAGTGAGGTGGTAGGGACCTTAACCTTTCTCAGGGCTAGCATTGCGAGAGCTGTGCCCATCTCCTCTCTCTCTCTCTTCTTTTCTCTCTCCCTCCCTCTCTCTCTCTCTTCTCTTTTTTCTCTCTCCCTCCCTCTCTCTCTCTTTCTCTCTGTCTCTTTCTTTCTCCCTTCTCTCTCTCTCTTCTCTTCTTTGCTCTCTCTCCCTCCCCTCTCTCTCCTTCCCTTCCTCTCTCTCTCTCTCTGTCTTTTTCTCTCTCCGTCCCTTCCCCCCCCCCCCGTCTCTCTCTATCTCTCTCTCGTTTACCTTTGCCAGCCCTGAGCAGGGCCAGGATTCATTCACAGCCGGGTAACTTAAAGGCAAAATGAAAAAAATATTACTTATTAGTTTGCTTGTTTGTTTGGGTCGTCTGTTTGATTTGTGGTGTGTGTGTGTGTGTGTGTGTGTGTGTGTGTGTGTGTGTGTGTGTGTGTGTGTGTGTGTGTGTGTGTGTGTGTGTGTGTGTGTGTGTGTGTGTGTGTTCTGTTGTGGTTTTGTTGCTGGGTTTGTTTTCTTTTCAAGCGAGATTGGCATCTGTGCACATTCACGCTGTTAGACTGAAAGGCAGGATTTCCAGCGTAGCATCGGTGGTCTAGTGGTAGAATACTCGCCTGCCACGCGGGTAACCCGGGTTCGTTCCCGGTCGGTGCAAGTTTTTTTTTTTTTTTTACGCGGGCCAGTTGGCAGAGCCATGGACTCAAGATCTGATGTCTTGAGTTCAATCCCAGCCTGCAACATTAAAAAACAGACCTATTTGCTGTCCATCTTAATGTTTCCATCATTTTAGTGGTGTCAGCTTAGTGTTCCATAGGTCCACTGGGTTGTTGGCTGCCCATCTTAATGTTTCCATCATTCTGGTGGTGTCAACTTAGTGTTTCATAGGTCCATTGGGTTGTTGGCTGCCCGTCTTAATGTTTCCATCATTCTGGTGGTGTCAACTTAGTGTTTCATAGGTCCACTGGCCTGTTGGCTGCCCATCTTAATGTTTCCATCATTCTGGTGGTGTCAACTTAGTGTTTCATAGGTCCACTGGCCTGTTGGCTGCCCATCTTAATGTTTCCATCATTCTGGTGGTGTCAGCTTAGTGTTTCATAGGTCCACTGGCCTGTTGGCTGCCCATCTTAATGTTTCCATCATTCTGGTGGTGTCAGCTTAGTGTTTCATAGGTCCACTGGCCTGTTGGCTGCCCATCTTAATGTTTCCATCATTCTGGTGGTGTCAGCTTAGTGTTTCATAGGTCCCTCTTCCCCCTTTCCCCGTTTCAAGACCTTGCCAGCGGATAGGGTTTTACGCAGGCATCGGAAGTCTGTCAGATAATTGCTGGCAGATTTGGGTGGAGCGCATATGGAGTTTTCGGAGTGTAGTGAATCTCTCTTGAACAAACTACAAACAAACTACAAACTACAAGCAGGATTTTTAGTAGTTCGCAAACCAGGCCATACCGTTGTTTTATTTCATTTTGTTAATATACGCTATATACATATTAGAAAAAAATTAAAAAGGAGAGAAGTTCAAAGGCATGCAAGCAGGTGACATGATATGGCAAAGTAGGCCTGTGTGGTGGTTATCTTGAGCGCTGTCTGAAAATCAGGTCAACGGGTCAGCGGTATTACTACGTAGAAAGGTGACGTTTTCTCCACAACCCACATATTGCAGGGAGAGGTCATATCACAGAGGTCGCAGGAAAAGGTCTTACATAATACAGGGATCGTTGGAAAAGGTAATCCTGAGGTCGTTGGAAAAAGGTAACGTTTTTCCTATAATCCTGAGGTATTTGAAAAAGTAACGTTTTTCCTATAACCCTGAGATCGTTGGAAAAGGTAGCTTTTTTCCAGTAATCCTGAGGTCGTTGGAAAAGGTAGCTTTTTTCCAGTAATCCTGAGGTCGTTGGAAAAGGTAACGTTTTTCCATAATCCTGAGGTCGTTGGAAAAGGTAACGTTTTTCCTATCAATCCTTGAGTCGTAGGAAAATGAACGTTTTCCTATAATCCTGAGTTCGTGGAAAAGGTAACGTTATTCCATAAATCCTGAGGTCACGTAGGAAAAGGTAACGTTATTCAATAATCAGAGGTCATTGTGGAAAGGTAACGTTTTTTCCTCTAATCCTGAGTTACTGAAAAGAAAACAATTTTCCTGTAACAGAGGATCTTAGGAAAAGGAACATTTTCCCCAAAATCCAGGTCAATAGGTAAAGGTGACGTTTTCCCATAACCTGAGTCATAGGTAAGGTAACGTTTCACATAGATCCTGAAAGGTCATAGATAAAGGTAACTGTTTGCTAATAATCCTGAGGTCATGGTAAAAAGGTAACTTTTTGCCATAATCCTGAGGTATGAAAAGGTAACTTTTTCTATAATCCTAGGTCTAGATAAAGGTAACTTTTTCTATAATCCTGAGGTCATATGATAAAGGTAGCTTTTTTGCCATAATCCTGAGGTCATAGAAAAGGTAACTTTTTGCTATAATCCTGAGGTCTTGGTAAAAGGTAACTTTTTCCCTATAATCCTGAGGTCATTGAAAAGGTAACTTTTTGCTATAATCCTGAGGTCATAGATAAAGTAACTTTTTGCTATAATCCTGAGGTCATAGGTAAAAGGTAACTTTTTGCTATAATCCTGAGGTCATAGGTAAAGGTAACTTTTTGCCATAATCCTGAGGTCATAGGTAAAGGTAAGTTTTTCCCATAATCCTGAGGTCATAGGAAAGGTAACAGTTTTGCCATAACCAGAGTCATAGGTAAAAGGTAACGTTTTCCCATAATCCTGAGGTCATGGTAAAGGTAACATTTTGCCATAATCCTGAGGTCATAGGTAAAGGTAACGTTTGCCATAATCCTGAGGTCATAGGTAAAGGTAACGTTTTGCCCATAATCCTAAGGTCATAGTTAAAGGTAACTTTTTCCTATAATCCTGAGGTCATAGGTAAAGAGTAACGTTTTTCCATAATCCTGAGGTATAGGTAAAGGTAACGTTTTCCCATAATCCTGAGGTTATAGGTAAAGGTAACGTTTTCCATAATCCTGAGGTATAAGTAAAGGTAACTTTTTCCCATAATCCTGAGGTCATAGGTTAAGGTAACTTTTCCCATAATCCTGAGGTTATAGGTAAGGTAACTTTTCCCATAATCCTGAGGTCATAGGTAAAGGTAACGTTTTCCCATAATCCTGAGGTCATAGGTAAAGTAACGTTTTCCCATAATCCTGAGGTTATTGGTAAAGGTAACGTTTCCCCATAATCCCGAGGTCATAAGTAAAGGTAACGTTTTGCCATAATCCTGAGGTCTGGGAAAGGTGACATTTTTCCCATACCTCTAATGTCCTGGGAAGAGATCAATTTTTCCAATACCCATACCCATATGATCCTAGGAAAAGGTAACCTTTTCCCGTATCCCAAAGGTCGTAAACCCTTTTCCATAATCATGAGATCCTAGGAAAAGGTAACATTTTCCCACAAGCACAAAGACGTAGGAAAACGCAACATTTTTCCGGATACACCTGAGGTCAAAGGAAAAGATAACATTTTCCCATAATCCTGAGGTCGGAGGAAAATATTAACTTTTTCCCATAATCCTGAAGTCGGAGGAAAAGGTAACGTTTTCCCTGTAACCCTGAAGTTGTGGGAGAGCGAGGGACAGAGACCTCATCTATCTATCTATCTATCTATCTATTTTTATCTATCTATCTATCATCTATCTATCTATCTATCTATCTCATCTATCTATCTAATCTATCTATCTATCTAGTCTGTCTATCTATCTATCTGTCTATCTATCTGTCTATCTATTATCTATCTATCTGTCTATCTATCTATCTATTGTCTTCTGTCTGTCTATCTATCTATCTATCTGTATCTATCTATCTGTCTATCTATCTATCTATCTATCTTTCTGTCTATCTATCTTCTGTCTGTCTGTCCGTCTACCTATCTACCTATCTACTTATATGTTTACCTATCTATCTATCTATCCTATCACTACCTACACTATCTATCTATCTGTCTGTCTGTCTGTCCGTCCGTCTACTATCTACTATACTATCTATCTACTTATATGTTTACCTATCTATCTACTATCTATCTACTATTATCTATCTATCTACTTAAATGTTACTATCTATCTATCTATCTATCTATCTATCATCTATCTACCTGTCTGTCTGTCTGTCTACTGTCTGTATGTCTATCTGTCTATCTGCCCTATCTGTCTCTCTATCCATCTATTTACTTATTCTTTATTGCCAGCAAATCCTTTGGCGTAATTTTTAGTCAGGCTCTGCTAGAACATTAATTTGCTGGAAGTGTCTGCCTCACGCGAGCCTGTGATCACAGTCAGGGTAGTCACTGCAACAAGCCAACAGTACACTCGGGGTTTATTTCAGCATCACAGATTTAATTCACATGTGAGATGCCTCCTATCATTGCCTCACTGAGTTATTACATTAAGTTTGGAATTTGTTCAAGAGAGATTCGTCGCTACAGGACAGTTCCATATGCGTTCCTCCCAAATCTGCCAGCAGTTATCCGGCACATTTTCTGAGCCTGTGCTGTACAGAACCCTATGTGCTGGCAAGGTCATGTATTGGGAATGGGGTTGACTGGGACCTGTGAAACGGAAAGTTGACACCACTACAGTGATGGAAAGATTAAAGATGGGCAGCAAACGGGCCAATTTGAAATACCACGGGCTGGGATTCATCATCATCATCATGTGCCCTGCCGCATGGCGTTGGCGATCACAGCCCTCCATACGAGTCTATCCCTTGTCGCTGCAAGTACATCTCCTACCCTCTCTGACCTCAGCCACCCTGCAAGTCCGTCCAATATTTTCTCCCTGGGTCTACCTGGTTTTCTCTTTCCCCTCAGCGTTCCTGTTGTGACCAGGTGCTCTAATTCCCCTTTCCCCATAAAGTGTCTTATAAATGGTGCATGTCTTTTCGTAATCTTCTTTATCAATGATCTTCTTGTGTCTGCCTCCATCAAGACTGTCCTATTTGTTTTCTTTGCTGTCCATGGAACTCTCAACATTCTTCTTAGAAACCATAATTCGGCTGCCTCAATCTTGTTCTGGCTTTGCTTGGTGACTGTCCACACACCTCACAATTCGACATATCAGATGTTAAGTCTACGGCTTTAAAGAACCAACCAGCCCATCTGATTTTATTTGTTTGTTGTCGTTGTTGTTGTTGCTGCTATTTTTTGCTTCAAAAAAATGTAAACGCCAACGCTGTTCATTTCATCATAGAGACGACTGCGCAGACGATAGTTCTGAAGCAGTCCATGTATCGTCTGTTTGGACTGTCGTGATGTCGTCAGCGGGTTGGGGGTGGGGATGGGGCTGAAGGTCATGCTTTTTTTTAATTTAATTTTTTTTTTTTTTTAGGTGTTATGTGTGCAGTGCAACTGCTGTTTGT
>JAPXFY010000014.1:7794809-7797309 GCA_030674185.1 Monoplex corrugatus | reverse complement strand
GAAATCTACTAGTACTGTCCCAGCCACGGTGAGATGTTATTACCGTAACATATCTCTCCTCTCTGTGGCTGTGCTGTCACGTGACGGACTCCATTCATCATCATCATCATCATCATGTGCCCTGCCGCATGGCGTTGGCGATCATGGCCCTCCGTATGTATCTATCCCTTGTTGCTGCAAGCACATCCTCCACCCTCTCTGTCTTCAGCCACCCTGTAAGTCCGTCCAATATTTTCTCCCTGGGTCTACCTGGTGCTCTCTTTCCCTCCAGCTTTCCTGTTGTGACCAGGTGTTCTAATTCCCCTTTCCTCGTAAAATGGCCTATGAATGTTGCCTGTCTTTTTCTAATCTTCCTTATGAATGATATTCTTGTATCTGCCTCCATCAAGACTGTCTCGTTTGTTTTCTTTGCTTTCCACGGAACTCTCAATATTCTTCTTAGAAACCACATCTCGGCTGCCTCAATCTTGTTCTGGCTTTGCGTGTTGACTGCTCACAACCGTATAACAGTATCGGTTCTATGTAACATTCAAGAATTCTCTTCCTGATGTTCATTGATAGGCATTTGTTGGTGAGAATGCTTTTAATCTTCTTGAATGCTGTTTTGGTTTGGCCGATTCTGCTGGCTATTTCTGATGTGCATCTGCCGTCTGGTGAGATGATCGTTCCCAGATATTTAAACTTATCAACATGTCTCAAAGTTGTGCCGTTTGCTGTTGATTTGCATGAGGGGATTTCATGTTTTTAACTGATTACCATCACTTCCATCTTCTTGCTATTGAGCTCCAACCCTATATTTTTGCATTTTATTTCTATTGTTTCTATTATATTCACAAGGTTTTGTAGGTCTCTTTCATTTTCTGCTATTAGCGCGGTGTCATCTGCATAACGAATGTTGTTTATCATTTTTTCTCCAATCTTTAATCAGGTATTCTTCTAGGTTTCTCATGGCCGGACGCTATAGTTGAGTGATTAAGACACTGGTCCTCTAGTTTGAAGGTCAGGATTTGAACCTGGAGAGTAAAGGAGAGAGACATTTCCGATATCGCAGGTCACCATTCAAATTTGCAGACCTGGTAGAGCCTGAGCCCTCATGGTGTAAAGTTAAAGATCCGGACGCAATCACGCAAGAAAGATGTGCTTCCAGACTTTCCAGGAGATAAGGAAGAACATGTACGCATTCGAGATATGATGCCACGCACGCGGTGGATATGAGTTTTAGGTTGTCGATCGTATGATTCTATTCTCTCAGGTCATAGTTCATACATATGCATATTCAAGATGTCTGCTGTGTAATCGAAAATATCAACCAATCATTGGCCGGTTCGGTTTGAGACGTAGTCGCATGTTTAAAGATCTTGTAAGTCATGTCAATGGCTGGTTTATGGAAACATCAAAACATCCAGCATGTGTGGCCACTGAAGATGGAGTAGACTGCATAGCAACATACCGACTGCACAATGTGGCAAAACACAAACACACACACACACACACACACACACACACACACACACACACACACACACACACACACACACACACACACACACACACACACACACACACACAAAACAACAACAACAAACCCAAACAAACAAAAAAACGTGCGTATACGCCACAGACATCTTATATGTGGTATACACACGTCCTATAAAAATTGGAACGCTAAAGAAACGAAAAAAAGCAAACACACAAAACCAACAAAATACTAACACCACCAAAACCAGACACTTAAAGCTCTTGTCACACAGTCACTAAACCAACACATGTAATGCAAACATTCAATACACTCATGTCTTGCTTTGTCCGTCGCTGTACGTTGCCTTTAACTTTTTGACAATTTTGAAATCAAACAGCTGGGCTATTAGACGATAAATACTCTCACGGCCTTGACAAACAAACTGGCTTCATGTCGAAAGGTCTACCAAACCAGAGACGCACGTCTCTTGTTTGCGACCTATGGCAGCAGAGCTCAAAAAGATAAGAGTGATCGTTTTCCCAAGGATAATAGATAGGCACGATAAACTCAAAGAGATAAGATCAATGTTTTTTTTTCCAAGTGGTAATAAACAAGCACTATACAAACTTTTCCATTGTCCAGTGCTTGCCCCTACAGGGACGAAAATGTCTAATGTCAACGATTGCCTTGTGCATCTTTTACACACAAACAGTATTGACAAAATATGACAAAACTATTAGATAGTAACAAGTAAAACATGCAACATATGCAAATGTCATTACATACAAACAAATCATCATCATCATCATCAGGTGCCTCGCCGCATGGCGTTGGCGATCATGGACTTCCATCTGTCTCCATCTCTCGTTGCCTCAATCATCTCTTCCACCCACTTTGTCCCCAGCCACTCTGCAAGTCCGTCTAGTATCTTCTCCCTGGGTCTGCCTGGTGCTCTCTTTCCCTCCAGCTTTCCGTTGTGACCAGGTGCTCCAGTTCCCCTTTCCTCGTAAAATGGCCTATAAATGTTGCCTGTCTTTTCCT
>JAPXFY010000014.1:7772309-7789809 GCA_030674185.1 Monoplex corrugatus | reverse complement strand
TTGTTTTTAAACCACCACTATCCCACCACCCTGGTGATAAACTGAACGAAATGGTCAACGCCAGAGGCATATTCTTAGATTTTGTGCGCAAATGCATTGATATGTGTACGTGTACTTAATTTTCATTTTCTTTCTTTTTTTCCAAAAATAACGATGTATTGTAGGTGTTAAGAGACGGTTATAGGCCTGATATGGCTCTGCACAGTCAGATGGGCTTGCAGCAGTAACAATAATGATAGAGATCTGGGTACCGGTCACTCATCCTTTGTACAGCTTTGCCTGCAGACAGCTGCTCAGCACCAGAACACACGCACGCATATACACAAGCATCACGACACATGGATCCTATGTAGGAAGCATTACGACACATAGATCCTATGTAGGAAGCATTACGACACATAGATCCTATGTAGGAAGTATTACGACACGTGGATCCTACGTAGGAAGCATTACGACACGTGGATCCTATGTAGGAAGCATTACGACACATAGATCCTATGTAGGAAGTATTACGACACGTGGATCCTACGTAGGAAGCATTACGACGCATGGATCGTATGTAGGAAGCATTACGACACATAGATCCTATGTAGGAAGCATTACGACATATGGATCCTATGTAGGAAGCATTTCGACACATGGATCCTATGTAGGAAGCATTGCGACACATGGATCCTATGTAGGAAGCATTACAACACATGGATCCTGTATAGGAAGCATTACAACACATGGATCCTGTATAGGAAGCATTACAACACACTGATCCTATGTAGGAAGCATTACGACACATGGATCCTACGTAGGAAGCATTACAACACACTGATCCTATGTAGGAAGCATCACGACACATGGATCCTATGTAGGAAGCATTACGACACATGGATCCTACGTAGGAAGCATTACTACAGATGGATCCTATGTAGGAAGCATTACGACACATGGATTTTATGTAGGAAGCATTACGACACATGGATCTTATGTAGGAAGCATTACTACGCATGGATCCTATGTAGGAATCATTAGTACGCATGGATCGTATCTAGGAAGCATTACGATGCGTGGATCCTACGAATCCTTTGTAGGACAATGGAATATATCAGGATTCTAACGTTACGTTACGTATCCCGAAACGCAGCTGGTCGTAGAGGCACTACTGATGATGAGTTTGGGACGAGTTTTCTCCACCTCTCCCGGTCCTCTGCCACTCTGTGGGAACTGCTGAAGTTAACCCTTTAACTCCTGCACCCTGTCCACCAGCATCCTGCATTGTCATCCATGCTAGCAAAGCAAAAATTAAACCCTTTGATTCCCTCACCGTATCCACTCTCGCAACTCTGTCCACCAGCATCCTGCATTATCATCCATGCTAGCAAGGCAAAAATTTAACCCTTTGATTCCCTCACACTATCCACCAGCTTCCTACAGGAATCTGGTGGATAGTGTGAATGAATCAAAGGGTTAAATTTTTGCGGTTGGTGGATAGGATGCCGGAGTCAAAGGGTTAATCAAAGCCTGTCCATTCTTGGATGTTGTCTTCCCACCATCCTCTTCTTCCTTTTTCTCTTTCTCTTCCCCCAGGGAATATGTCTTGCAGGACGGTCTTTGCAAGATCTGAGTATCTTGTGGTATGCCCCTAACATTTCATTTCGCGTCTTTTTACACAAATCATGTGGTTTACAAATGGTCCAGTAGCGTGTTTGGTTTTAGTGCGTGCAGTAGCATTAGTGATATAGATTGCAGAGAAGATGAATAGTTTTTACACATAAAGTCATAAACGAATAAATAAATGAATAAAATGCTCAGACAGAAGTATTGAAAGAATGGCTTTAGCTACTAACTCTACCGTTGGGAAATACATAAAGCATCATTGTCATTGTATGCTTACTCACAGAATTTTTTTAATAAAAGTTTTTCTTTTAACCTTCCCACTGTCTGTAGAAAGCCGATGGATGTAATGTAAGAAAGTGAAATAGTTAAAACATAGACAACATCTTACTGTTTATATAAAAAATATAGACTTGTTACTGTTTGTATAAAAACAGGCAACATGTTACTGTTTACATAAAATAACATACACAACGTATTACTGTTTATATAAAAAAACATAGACAACATGTTACTGTTTATATAAAAAAAACATAGACAACGTGTTACTGTTTATATATAAAAAAACATAGACAACATGTTACTGTTTATATAAAAACATAGACAACGTGTTACTGTTTATATATAAAAAACTAGACAACATGTTACTGTTTATATAAAAAACATAGACAACGTGTTACTGTTATATAAAAAAAACATAGACAACGTGTTACTGTTTATATAAAAAAAAACACAGACAACGTGTTACTGTTTTATCTCTTTGTCACTATTCATATTGTGGGTCAAAATAAAAACGATGGATGCTGCTAACGATAACATTCAGTGATGAGTTCAGTGTGTGGAGACATTATGTGGAATACTGGTGACAGGTGACCCCACCGTGTTTGGCAACCTGCCATCCCTGAAGCTGCTGAACAGGCCATGGTGGCCGCTCTGAAGGACAGAAAGTTCAACGGCTATGGACCCTCCGCAGGTCACTTTTCTATTATCTTTCCATTGTCGTCTCTCTTTGTTTCTGCCTCTGCCTGTCTGTCTGTCTGTCTGTCTGAGTGTCTGTCTGTCTGTCTGTCTGTCCGTCCGTCTGTCTGTCTGTCTGTCTGTCTCGGCCTGTCTGTCTGTCTCTGTCTCTGTCTGTCTCTCATTCTTTGCTCTCTCTCTCTCTTTTATGTATGCTTCTCTCTCTCTCTCTCTCTTTCTCTCTCTCTCTCTTTCTCTCTCTCTCTCCTCTTGTCTGCTTTGTCTCTCTCTCTTTCACTTACACATACACACGCACATACACACATATAAAGAAAGAGAGGAACACACACACACACACACACACACACACACGCACATACACACATACAGAGAAAGAGAGAGACACACACACGCATTGACACACGCATAGACACACGCACACACACGCACGCATGCATGCATGCACGCACAAGCACACGCAAGGGAATATAAAATTTCAGCTTTCTCGAGAAAGCATCAAAGGGCTAAAAACACTTTCCAACCTCGCCGATGGCCATAGGACTGACATTGTGACAAGAAACGTCAGAGAACGCTGCATGGTCTTGTGTGTGTGTGTGTGTGTGTGTGTGTGTGTGTGTGTGTGTATGTGTGTGTGTGTGTGTGTGTGTGTGTGTGTGTTGTGTGTGTATATTGTGTGTGTGTGTATGTGTATGTGTGTGTGTGTGTGTGTGTGTGTGTGTGTGTATGTGTGTGTGTGTATGTGTGTGTGTGTGTGTGTGTGTTTTAGACATGATGGATATATTCGTACCGTTTATACTCATCTCAGGTCATTTAATCACACTGAACAATTTTTGTTGTTGTTGTCAGTATGAGTAAGCGAACTGTGACTTAAATTCTAAACAATCCAATGACAGGTCACTGTCCGTATCTCAGGTCACCGGCTTCACATCGCAACCGGATTAAAGTTAAAGTCTTATGATGACTTTGTTATGTGCTTGCTCTACCTTCCTGTTTGTCTGTTTGTCTGTTTGTCTGTTTGTTTGTGTGTCTGTTTGTTTGTGTGTTTGTTTGTTTGTGTGTTTGTTTGTTTGTTTGTTTGTTTGTTTGTTTGTTTTTGCGGGCTGACTCCTGGATCATCTCCCCGTGGGGATGCCGGGGGCTCTTTCAGCATAAATAGTATCCCCATCTTCTGGAAATTCTGTGCTAGAAATTTCCTCTTTTCTGTCACTCTCTTTGTTTCTGCCTTGTTGTTTTGCTTTCTGTCATTTCTACCTATCATTTTCTGTCTTGCTGGTCCATTCGCCTGTATGTGTTCGATAAAGTCTTACATACTTTTTCTTAGGATTGATAATTGGGTACATGTATTCATTGCAATTTTGGCTCTAGGGAGGTGAGATATGCTGAATCAGTTTTAGGTAATTCAGATCCGTTTTTATATATGTTTTGGTGTCCTCAGGTATGCTTAAATTTGTATTCAGGTATGTTTTTTTTAATCCCCTGTGCGATAAATTGGACGGAATGGTCAACACCTTGGGCATGTCCTTGGATTATGTGCGCGAATGCATTGATATGTGTACGTAATTTTCTTTTGTTTTTGTTTTTTCCTGTTGAAGTTTTGTATGTTTTGAAGCGGTTATAGCCCTGATACGGCTATACGCATTCGGCTTGGCTTTAAACAACAATAACAACAACAACAACCTGGATCATCATGAGACAGACGCCGAACATGGCAGTATCATCATATGATTTGATGGTGGCCACGTAGTGGAAGAAAAACTCATGTCCTAGTCACAGCAGTCAGTTTATTCTAAGCTGGTCATTCGCAGGATACGAACAAGCAGGCCAAGCCGTTGTCATCATCATCATCATCATCATCATCATCATCATAATCATCATCATCATCATCATCATCATCATCATCATCATCATCATCATCATCATCATCACATCATCACCATATGCCACGCCGGATGGTGTTGGCGATCATAGCGCTCCATATGAATTTATCTTTTGTCGCTGCAAGTATAATTTTCTCCTTCCTTTTTTGTCTCCATCCACTCTGCAAAACTGTCTAATATCTTCTCTTGGTCTATCTGGTGCTCCCTTCCCTTTGTCTCCATCCACTTTGCAAAATTGTCTAATATCTTTTTCTGTGGGTCTGTCTGCTGCTCTTTCATCCTTGGATTTTCCTGTGGAAACCACGTTTCATCTTAATCTTATTCTGACTTTGCTTGTTGATTGTCCAGACTTCGTGTGCCATTGTGTGTCTGTGAAAGTGGTTAATTTACTTCGTGCTGTGTTCATTTGCAGGGTACCAAAAATCTCGCCAGGCAGTGGCACAGTACGTATCTACACCCACATCCACTGTGGAGGACAAGGTAAGCCAGTGTTGTACATGGGTGTGGTGGTGATGGTTGGGGGCAGGTGCATGCGCGTGCACGTGTGTGTATGTGTGTGCGTTGCGGTTATGTGTACCTGTGCGTGCATATTTGCGGTGTGTATGTGTGGTGTTATCAATTAACATCAGGAAGAGAGTTCTTGAATGTTGTATAGAACCAATACTGTTGTACGCATGTGAGGCGTGGACAGTCAGCAAGCAAAGCCAGAACAAGATTCAGGCAGCCGAGCTGTTGTTTCTAAGAAGAATGTTGAGAGTTCCATGGACAGCAAAGAAAACAAATGAGACAGTCTTGAAGGAGACAGACACAAGTAGATCATTCATAAGGAAGATTAGGAAAAGACAGGCAACATTTATAGGCCATTTTATGAGGAAGGGGGATTTGGAGCACCTGATTACAACGGGAAAGCTGGAGGGAAAGAGAGCACCAGGTAGACCCATGGAGAAAATGCTAGACGGACTTGCAGAGTGGCTGAAGACGAGGAGGGTGGAGGAGATGCTTGGGGCAACAAGAGATAGAGACAGATGGAAGTCCATGATTGCCAACGCCATGCGGCAGGGCACCTAATGATGATGATGCGTGCTGTGTGTGTGTGTGTGTGTGTGTGTGTGTGTGTGTGTGTGTGTGTGTGTGTGTGGTGTGTTGTGTGTGTGTGTGAAACAGTGATATCCATTGATTTGTTTTGTGTTGCACTTAATGATGTGTTATATATTGATCTTGCTGCGATAATTTCATGTGGGTTTTTCATGGCAAGTAAATGGGCTGCAAAGGGATTGTGTTTAAAAAGTTTCAAGTCAACGTTGAAGCTGTAGATAAAAAAAACGCGAAAGAAGAATAAGAACGCGTATTTAATACAAGACAAGACAGGTACAAATTTTCGGCCAAATGGCCTTTGTCAAGCGACAGATCACTAACGACAAACACCAAATACCAAAATTAGGAGAAAAAGACTGAAACTTTCCTGCTGCTTCGTCCAGTGTGAAAAAAAAAACAACAACAACAAAAAACACCAGATACAAAAATTGGGAGAAAAAGACTGAAACTTCCCTGCTGCTTTATCCAGTATGACAAAAGTCCTTTTCTCACACTGGACGAAGCAGCAGGAACGTTTTAGACTTTTTCTCCTAATTTTTGTTTTTGGTGTTAGTTAGTTAGTTAGTGGTCTTACGCTTGACAAAGGCCAGTTGGCCGAAAATTTGCGCCTGTCTTGTCTGGTTGTATTAAATACGCGTTCTGATTCTGCCTTCGTGCCTTTTCTGGTTTCTGTTTGCTTGAACGTGGGCAGTCACACTTGTTTTGGATTGTGTAGTTGGTAAGCTAATGACTATGTGTCTGTTTGTTTCAGGACATCATTCTGTGTAGTGGGTGTTCAGGAGCACTGGATCTGTGTATCACAGTGTTGGCCAACGCGGGACAGAACATCCTCATGCCACGCCCTGGCTTCTCCATCTACAAGACGCTGGCCGAGACTCTGGGGGTGTCTGTCAAGCTCTACGACCTCGTTGTAAGTCCACAAGAACAGTCGAATTAAATACTGTAAATATGTTGATAATTTTGAATAGCAAAGCCAGGGAAAATCTCATGCCGTTGAAGGACTATAGTAAGTATAATATTTGAGAAAGAAGAAAGAAGCATAAAAAACACCAGAAATCATCATCCTGAACATTGATAACCCAACTCCAGTGAGAAGTAATGGCATAGACATACCAGCCTTAGACATCTTCACTTAACCTCGGCAGTGTTCTACAGAAGAATGGAGGAACTGAACAGGATATTCAGATCAGGCTCAGCAAGACAAGAAATATCTGTAGAAATATGGACAATGCCGCATTCATACCAAACTGTGACTGTACCAGAACTGTGTGCTGTCAACACTCAACAAGTTTTGGGTGATGGCAGAAAGGGGAAGTACACAAAAGTGTTAGCTTACCATGCTACAAGCCTGAAGAAAATCCTTCGTATCTCGTGGCCACAGAGGATCTCGAACTACACAACCTTGTAGCCTACTGCAACTAGGAAACATGGTACAGAGCAGTACACAGAGAAGATGGAGAACTCTTTAGACGACTCAGAGATTTTGTCCTAATTACTATTGTCCACCGGACGTCAGAAGGAAAAGGCACAAAGGACAACAAAGAAGAACATGTCAGTGTATAGTGGAGACTTAACTGGAGAACAATGGCCCGAAATAAAGTAGTGTTGAAAAGATGGCCAAGGACAGACGAACATGGAGAACTTTCGTTGCTACGCACACTGCGGGGAGGGGGTGTCATAATGGACAGTAAATAACAATGATTTCAGTAATGAATTACACTAGAGATGAATGAAGTACGCCGTTTAGTGCCAGGTACTCTGCAGGCCTTCATTCGGTACACAGTTGTCTTGTGAAATATTAGTATCATAAGAATTTTATGTAGAAGCTCACGCCCTTGCCAGCTCGTAGGGCTTATATGCAGGTAGGGGCTTATGCCATGATCAGTTTGGATCTTATCCATCACATGGCATCTGTAGCGTCAGTATTTGTGGAATTTATTACGATCGCGTAGACACCATCTTTTGAAACTGAAACTGAAACTTGCGAATTACGTCTGGAAACCTATGGCGTCTTTGAAAGACTGTGGACTGAAATATAAGTGTGATAAAAACAAACTGTGTGAGGGAGGGGGATAGAAAAAGATTCACTGTGTAAAAAAATGGGACATGATTAGTATATTAAAATCATAAATGAGTCCAAAAGATCTTGCAGAACTTGTGAAATATTTCAGTGGCATGACTATAATGTTTTGCTTAATATTTCTCTGACTAGACACGATCCATTATCAGGATCACAAAGGACATCCCCCCAAACAAAACAAAACAAAACAAAAACACGCTCCTTCAACTGCCAGAAACTTCTAATAATGTGACTCTACTTCTTCTTCTTGATCTTCTTTTTGTCATATACAACTGTTAGTTGACTGACGATGATGATGGTCTTCTAATACATAGTCTATATGGTCGTCATGGAGGGAGAAGGAGAGATGGGTGGTGATGAGAGTGCAGGAGACATGATTCTCCACCTCTTGTCCCTGAGACACTGCAGCAGGCAGATCAGGCATGCTGATATAAGAGATAAGCTTCTTTAATTTATTTGTCTTTTTTTCATATTCGTTGCTGATTAACTTCTTTCGTGGTTTTTTTTCCCAATAGCCGGAGAGATGCTGGGAGGTCGACCTGAAGCACCTGACAGAGCTGATAGATGACAAGACGGCGGCCATAATAGTGAACAACCCGTCCAACCCGTGTGGCAGTGTGTACAGCAAGCAACATCTGCAGGACATCCTGCAGGTGGCCAACACACACAAAGTGCCCATCATCGCTGATGAGATCTATGAACACTTTGTGAGTCTTTTCTCCGTTTAGATGTTTGGGTGTGTGTGTGGGGGGGGGGGGGTTGTTGTGTGTGTGTTGTGTTGCGTGTGTGTGTGTTTGTGTGTGGGTGTGGGTGTGTGTGGTCGTGGGTGAGTGTTTGTGTGTGTGTTGTGGTGTGTGTGTGTGTGTGTGTGTGTGTGTGTGTGTGTGTGTGTGTGTGTGTGTGTGTGTTGTGGTGTGTGTGTATGCGCGTGGTGTGGTGTGTCGTGTTGTGTCGTGTGTGTTGTGTTGTGTTGTGTGTGTTGTCTGTTGTGTGTGTGTGTGTGTTTTGTGTGTGTGTGTGTGTGTGTGTATGTATTTGTGTGTGTGTTGTGTTTTGGTGTGTGTGTTGTACGTGTTGTGTTTTGGTGTGTGTGTTATGTTTGTGTGGTGCGTGCGTGTGTGTGTGTGTGTGTGTGTGTGTGTGTGTGTATGTGTTGTGTTTGTGTGTGTGTGTTGTGTGTTGGGTTGTGTTGTATGTGTAGTGTTGTGTGTGTGTGTGTGTATGTGTGTGTGTGTGTGTGTGTGTGTGTGTGTGTGTGTGTGTGTGTGCGTGTGTGTGTGTGTGTAAGAGAGTGGCCATCAGCCTACCTGCTGTTATAGATGTACATTACCATTCACTGTAGTGCAGTGGTCAGCGCAACCGACTACCGACTGGAAGGTTGCAGCTTCAAATCCCACTGGTTCTATCAAAATCATTTTGGGATTTTCTAGTCCTAATCAGTTCCTTCCCAGAATTAAACATGTTATGAGCTCACTGGGAAGACTGGGACCACACAGCCGAGTCTCATTAACTTCATGGACGCCTCATTGAGGGTGTTACTCAACTTTCCTTACCAACACCGCAGGTATCTGCGTCTCTCAAGCCTGGTTGACGCCAGAACATGTTATGAAAGTAAGCACAGAGTACAACTCTGTCAGGCAGTCTCAGTCCAGAATGCAACTCCATAGCATCATGATTATTTTCCCCCATCGTCATAATCATCATGGCATTGAGGAAATTGTCCTCGTGGGGATACCGGGGGTTCTTTCAGTACAAATAGTATCCCCCCCCCCCCCCACCTTCTGGAAATTCTGTGCTAGGAATTTCCTCTTTTCTGTCACTCTCTTTGTTTCTGCCTTGTTTGTTTGCTTTCTTTCATTTCTTCCTGTCATTTTCTGGTCCATTCGCATGTATGTGTTCGATAAAGTCTTACGTACTCTCTCTTAGGATTGATCATTGAGTACATGTATTAAGTGCATTTTTGGCTCTGGGGAAATGAGATAAACGGAAGCAGTTTTAAATAATGTAGGCCTGTTTCATGTATGGTATAAGTCCTTAGTTATGTTTAAATTTGTATTCAGGTATGTTTTTTAAAATCTCCTGTGTGATAAATTGGATGGAGTGGTCAACGACAGGGGCGTATCTTTAGATTATATGCGCGAATGCATTGACATACGTACTTAATTTTCTTCTTTTTTTTTTTTCCTGTTGAAGTATTGTATATATTTTGAAACAGGTTATAGCCCTGATATGGCTCTACGCAGTCGGCTGGGCTTTAAACAAAACCAACAATAACATCGTCGTCATCATCATCCTAGAGTAGTGAAACATTGTCACAGAATCTGTGGCTATTAACCCTCTGACTCCCGCACCCTATCCACCAACTGCAAAAACTTAACCCTTTGACTCCCTCTCCCTATCCATCAGCTTCCTGCAGGGTGAGAGAGTCAAATGGTTAAGTTTTTGCTGTGCTGGTGTGGTTGACAATGCAGGATGCTGATGAACAGGGTGCGGGAGTGAAAGGGTTAATGTAACGTAGTAAATGGGACAGCAATAAAAAGAAAAAGATAAATAAACATCTGAACAAAAGAAAAGAAAACAACTGCTAAAGTATGACGATCCTTAAATTAAAAAAAAGTAAAAAAAAACAACAAAAACAACAGCCAAAGTATGACAATCCTTTAAAAAAAAAATGTTGTGTAATTATAATGAGGATTCATTATACAACCATTACATTCGAAGAAAAGAAAAATACAACTGCCAAAGTATGACGACCTTTAAATAAAAAATTATAAAAACGTGTTGTGTAATGACAATGATTCATTATGAAACCATTACATTCGTGTCAACTCTGTCCCTGGTTTGGATTTTTGTGTGGGAGAATAGTCAGCTGGTTACTGGTTGTTACTTGCGTTGAACAAAGGTTGTTCTTGTTCTGAAAGCCTGAGTGATTGATGACAAACTAGCATCATCATCATTCGGCTATAGTTACCTGGGATGGTTACTTGTTGGTACGTTTCTTCTGTTGGCGCTGTATAAGAGAAATTACTATTATTTTTATTATTGGAAATTATTATTGTTGTTATTGTTACTACTACTATTATTGTTGTTGTTTTGTTGTTGTTGTTGGAAATTATTATTGTTGTTAATATTATTATGTTGTTGTTGTTGTTGTTGTTGTTGTTATCATTATTTACAAGGAGTGCGTATTGAACTGTCTTAACTGTCATGAACAAATTCCCAACTGAAAGTTAGGAATACTTTGTGTTCCATTTTAAAGACAATCTCTCTCTCTCTCTCTCTCTCTCTCTCTCTCTCTCTCTCTCTCTCACACACACACACACACACACACACACACAAAACACACACACACACACAACACACACAACACAACACACACACACACAACACAACACACACACACAAACACACACACACACACACACACACATACACTACACACACACACACACACACACACACACACACACACACACACACACACACACACACACACACACACACACACACACACACAACACACACACACACACACACACAAACACACACACAGACAGCCTTAATCAAACGTATCCCACTCAGTGCACATTTTCACCCATGCTTAAAAAATTCATACGTAACCTGTGTGTAACCTTCCAGCAGGTGTGTAATAGCAGTAAACTTACCAAGTGTGTTTTGACCCCCGGACAGGTCTTTGAGGGCAACAGTTACCACTCCATGGCATCGCTGACAACAGAAGTGCCCATTTTATCCTGTGGGGGTCTGACGAAAAGGTCAGTGCAAGGAAACTGCCAGCAGTGCCTATTCTGGCAAGCCATGAGGCTTTGTGTTTTTGTTCTTTCCTCAGCTATGTATGTATTAGTTCCTTAAATACTTTGTTGACTTCGTGTCTGTGGAACCACAGAAACGAGGACTTGTTTTGTTTCTTTGTTTTGTTTGTTTGTTTGTTTTGTTTTGTTGTTTTTTATTTGTTTTTCTTTGTTTGTTTGTTGGTTGGTTGGTTTGTTGGCTGGTTGGTTGGTTGGTTGGTTGGTTGGTTGGTCTGTTGGTTGGTTGGTTGGTTGGTTGGTTGGTTGGTTGGTTGGTTTTTTGGTTGGTCGGTTGGGTGTTGGTTGGTTGGTTGGTTGGTCTGTTGGTTGGTTGGTTGTGTTGGTTGGTTGGTTGGTTGGGTGGTTGGTTGGTTGGTTGGTCGGTTTTTCTTTGTTTTTTGGTTGGTTGGTTGTGTGGTTATTTCCATTTTCTATTTTGTTTGTTTGCTTGCTTGCTTGCTTGTTTTTCAGTGAATTGAGTGATGAGGGTACTGATTCTTACAGATGCACTACTTTTTAAAGCGTACTCATTTTCCTGGATGCGTGAAGGTATGTTGTTTTTCCCACACTGCGCAGGCGGTATGTTGCTGCACAGTCTGCAAACTCCATCCTTAGTGAGTAGGCATGTTGGGTGTGTCCATAAGGCATCACCCACGAATCTGACTTATAGGATTTTTAACGTGCATAGCTAATTTTCTTTGTACGTATATATATATATAGGTCTGCACACATGTCAACCTGTGGGATCAAGAGAAATCTTCTACATATAACCCCTCATGCTATGC
Source organism: Monoplex corrugatus (assembly GCA_030674185.1). Taxonomy (NCBI): domain Eukaryota; kingdom Metazoa; phylum Mollusca; class Gastropoda; order Littorinimorpha; family Ranellidae; genus Monoplex; species Monoplex corrugatus. The sequence continues at coordinate 7,777,580 of JAPXFY010000014.1, read as the reverse complement.
GGGAGGAACCCAGTAGAATCAAACCCAGGTTTTCGTGATTGGATGCCTGACGTCTCACCTGTTTGACTGTCGCACCGTCATATTACTGTTTGAGACTGACAGTGACACACACACACACGCACGCACGCACGCACGCACGTACGCACACACACACACACACACACACGCGCGCGCGCGCGTGCATGCACACACCCACAGCTGGTTGCTGGTTGTTACTTGCGTTGAACAAAGGTTGTTCTGTGTTCTGAAAGCCTGAGTGGTTGATGACAAACTAGCATCATCATCATTCGGCTATAGTTACCTGGGATGGTTACTTGTTGGTACGTTTCTTCTGTTGGCGCTGTATAAGAGAAATTAATATTATTTTTATTATTGGAAATTATTATTGTTGTTATTGTTACTACTACTATTATTGTTGTTGTTTTGTTGTTGGAAATTATTATTATTGTTATTATTAGTATTATTATTGTTGTTGTTGTTGTTCTTGTTATCATTATTTACATGGAGTGCGTATTGAACTGTCTTAACTGTCATGAATTAAAGACAATCTCTCTCTTCTCTCTCTCTTTATGTCTGTCTGTCTCTCTCTCTTCTCTCTCTCTCTCTCTCTCTCTCTCTCTCACACACACACACACACACACACACACACACACACACACACACAAACACACACACAAACACACACACACACACACACACACACACACACACACACACACACACACACACACACACACACACACACACACACACACACACAAACACACACATATATTCTCTCTGAAGGATTTTTTAGCACATAAAAAAGGAAGCAGAAATGAAAAAAAAAAATGAAAAAAAACTCGGCGATATTCTTGTATAAATCTATGAAGAGAATACAAGCTTGTTTCACAGATGCACAGTTTTCGTTGTATCACCTGTTAATGACCTTGTGCCTGCAGCAAAATAAATGGAATTGCCGCCATCGTGCTTATTGGGTTTCCAGTGCATTTATGGCTAAAAGCTGATCATGGTTTTTATTTCACATCCCTTGAAAAGGACTGTGACCTACATACACACGCCAAACAAACACACAAATTGTGGCCAAACGTCGTTTGTTTGTTTTTTCAAAAAATGAGGAGCAGGGGATCGTTAGTTTGCCTCGTCCATCTTATTTATTAGCAATTCCGGTTTTAAGTCGTATTACCACAGACATGGATAATATAAGGAGACTACCGTGTTAACTAGCTTTGTCACGCTCTGTGGTATGATAGCCTTGTATGCCACGGGGGCTCTCGATCAAACAGGAATAAATATGATACAATATAGATAGTGTTGTTGTGACAATCAGCTAGCTTCTGTTGATTTTGTGGCAAATTCCTGTAATAAGAAAATCAGAAGACAGTAAGCAGTCAGCTTCTAAACGGAAAGTTTTATGATAAAAAAAAAATGCTCACAAAAAGCGAAAGAGGTTCGAGAAAACAACTCTGATCATGGTCAATAGTAGTATACAAACATGAAGAAACCATGGCCACATGAACACGGTATTATTCACCAAGCAGCAATTTTCACTTTGTCTCAACGATATTTTGGGGTAGGGCCAACAAAAGTGCTAATCCAACAAATGAAGTAGAAATCGATGTTGAGGCTATGAGAGGCTGTTAGCTTGATAAATTGCCAGTCCGTATCTATAGGTGTCTGCAAATGATCAGCTGATATGAATACCTGAATATTTGGAATTGTGCCTGTTTAGTTTGAACGAATTAGTGGGATTATTAAGTCATGATAAACATTTTGGAATTATTTAGACAAAACAAATGCTTACCAATATTTAGTCTGAATGAACAAATGATTGTTCGATTGGAATAAACATTTTTGAACAAATTGATTAAAATAGAACGAACAGTCAATCAGAAGAAATGTTTAGGATTATCAGTCAGAATGAACGTTGGCTTTGAAAAAAACAACAACAGAATAAACATCTTTAGGTTGTATGCTCTGTTAGAATAAATGTTTAGGATTGTTTGGCTGGAAGCACAACCATACAAAAATCACAGATATTTACCCAGCTCAGCCTATCCATAATAATCCTGAAATGCGGACATCCTTGTCAGTTTCCTCAACCCCTCAGCCCCTCAATCCTTCTTCCATTCGTCCTTTATCAGCTAAAGCCTTTAAAGGAACAAGTGTACACACCATTAAATCACTGTCCTTTAAGTGACACATTGTGGGAAACAAGGGAGATAAATTCAGGATGTTAGATAAAATTCTCTCTGTGTGTATGTGTGTCTCTCTGTCTCTTTCTCTGTCTGTTTCTGTCTCTGTCTGTCTCTCTGTCTGTCTCTGTCTCTGTCTCTCTCTGTCTCTGTCTTTGTTTCTCTCTCTCTCTCTCTGTCTTTGTCTCTGTCTGTCTCTCTGTGTCTTTGTCTCTCTCTCTCTGTCTTTGTCTCTGTCTCTCTCTTTGTCTGTCTCTCTGTGTCTCTCTCTGTCTTTCTCTCTCTGTCTTTGTCTCTGTCTCTCTGTCTTTGTCTCTCGCTCTCTCTCTTTCTCTTTCTCTCTGTGTCTCTCTCTCTGTCTCTCTCTCTTCTCTCTCTCTCTCTCTCTCTTACACTGTCTCTGCCTCTCTCCTCCCCCCTCTCTCTGTCGTTTGCTATATTTTCCCTGTCTGTCTGTCCTTGTCTCTGTCTCTGTCTGTCTGTCATTGTCTGTCTCTGTTTCTCTCTGTCTCTTCCCACCTCTCTCTCTCTGTCTTTCCCCCTCTCTCTTTCTTTTCCCCCCTCTCTCTCTTTCTCACTCTCTCTCTCCTCCTGCTCGCCTTTCTCTTTGTGTCTCGCGATGTAGTGGTCAACGTGTAAACAATACATACATGTGCCAAGCGGTCCTCTGCCTACAGCGAAATTCCCATGTATGTATGTAGAGGTGATACAGACTAATTGTTGACACGGCCTTTGGTAGTGATTGTGTTTTTTTATCTTCACGTTAATTACATGATGCAGAGGAGGACTATGTTTTCATTCAACCTAAATAGGATTCGTGATCATGGAGACTTGCACGGAGACTGTTAAGTAGCCTACATTTCCAACTGCCTGGTGTGGGATAGAAGTTCTCACGCACGCACTTGTTCTCCCGCATTAGGGTACAGTACTGCGGACGCAGAAATTAACCCTTTGACACTCCCGTACCCCGTCTAACCGCATCCTGCATGATCAACCATGCTAGCCGAGCAAACACTTAACCCTTTGATTCATTCCCTCACCCTATCCAGCACCTTCCTTCAGGAAGCTGCTGGATAGGGTGCGGGAGTCAAAGGGTCAAGTTTTTGCACTTGGTGGATAGGGTGCGGGAGTCAAAGGGTCAAGTTTTTGCACTTGGTGGATAGGGTGCGGGAGTCAAAGGGTCAAGTTTTTGCACTTGGTGGATAGGGTGCGGGAGTCAAAGGGTCAAGTTTTTGCACTTGGTGGATAGGGTGCGGGAGTCAAAGAGTCAAGTTTTTGCACTTGGTGGATGGGGTGCGGGAGTCAAAGAGTCAAGCTTTTGCACTTGGTGGATAGAGTGCGGGAGTCAAAGGGTCAAGTTTTTGCACTTGGTGGATAGAGTGCGGGAGTCAAAGGGTCAAGTTTTTGCACTTGGTGGATAGAGTGCGGGAGTCAAAGGGTCAAGTTTTTGCACTTGGTGGATAGGGTGCGGGAGTCAAAGGGTCAAGCTTTTGCACTTGGTGGATAGGGTGCGGGAGTCAAAGGGTCAAGTTTTTGCACTTGGTGGATAGGGTGCGGGAGTCAAAGGGTCAAGTTTTTGCACTTGGTGGATAGAGTGCGGGAGTCAAAGGGTCAAGTTTTTGCACTTGGTGGATAGGGTGCGGGAGTCAAAGGGTCAAGTTTTTGCACTTGGTGGATAGGGTGCGGGAGTCAAAGAGTCAAGCTTTTGCACTTGGTGGATAGGGTGCGGGAGTCAAAGAGTCAAGCTTTTGCACTTGGTGGATAGGGTGCGGGAGTCAAAGGGTCAAGATTTTGCACTTGGTGGATAGAGTGCGGAGTCAAAGGGTTAAGTTCCCGTCCTGTTTTGGAACCACAGGAGATACCTACTTTGCTTTAACCCTTTGACTCCCGCACCCCATCCATCAACTGCAAAAACTTAACCCTTTGACTCCCGGACCCCATCCACCAACTGCAAAAACTTAACCCTTTGACTCCCGCACCCCATACACTAACTGCAAAAACTTAACCCTTTGACTCCCTCATTCTGTCCATCAGAATCATGCAGGAAGCTGATGGACAGAGTGAGGGAGTCAAAGGGTTAAATTTTTGCTTTGTTGGCATGGTTGGCAATGCAGGACGCCAGTTTACAGGGTGCGGACGTCAAAGGGTTAAGGTTGTTAGGGTGTCCTCTTTCATGTCACGTTAATTGACTGATTGACTGACTGTATTGGTTGACCGAACACAACAGATAGTACGGATGGACATTAGTTTTATTGATTGACTGATTTATAGATTGACTGCATCAATTGATAAAGAGATCAGTCAGCTGCTGTTGATTCACTGATCAACTGTGTACGTTGATTATGCAATTACGTTTCTACCGTCTGTCTAATGGAACGACGGTCAGGTTAATTAAAGGATTGAGGTATTGGTTGTCTGAAGTTAATTAATGTGTTGAAATAATACGTATTCATTGACTTGTTAACTGACCTTAATGATATAAGTTTGATTGACTTTTAAGCTCATTTTTATAGTGTAAGATTGACTGACTTGTTAAACTGATTTTAATAATAATTATGATCAACTGACTTGTGAAGTGTTTGGCAATTAAATGGAATTACAGAAGACACAGTGTGTAATTATGTGACATCATATTTATGGCAGCTATGGTTGCTCTTCATTGTCGATAATTCAAACCGATTATAAAAATATGTGCATGAATTTGACAAAACCTGTGATCCCACCCCAACCAATCTCCGTGTTAAGTATTGTGGCCTAAGGCCGATGTACAGTAAACTTTCTGAGTGCTTTCTGTCTCTGTCTGTCTGTCTCTGTCTGTCTGTCTGTCTGTCTCTGTCTCTCAGTCTCTCTGCCTCTGTCTGCCTCTGTTTCTCTCTCTCTCTCTCTTGTCTGTCTGTCTGTCTCTCTCTCTCTCTGTGTTTGTGTGTCTCTGTCTGTCTGTCTGTCTCTCTCTCTGTGTTTGTCTGTCTCTCTCTGTCTGTCTCTCTCTCTCTCTCTCTCTTTCTCTCTCTCTCTTTCTCTGTCTGTCTGTCTCTCTCTCTCTGTATGTCTGTCTGTCTCTCTCTCTGTATGTATG
>JAPXFY010000014.1:7542309-7767309 GCA_030674185.1 Monoplex corrugatus | reverse complement strand
TTGGCAAACCTTTGACAATGGCCTATACGCTCTACAAAAGCATGAGAAACAGAGCCAGACACACGTAAATAAATACATCAAGTTCATCAAGAAGGATAACAAGCAACAACATGAAATGAGGAATAGGTAAATAGTACCACCAGTGCGAAGAGTATGTAAGGAAGAAAAATGTATAAAGTTAGATTCATATGATAAACTGTGTTCCAATGCATTTTGTTGTTAATTCGTCCCTTGGTGGTAAATCGGCAGACTGGCCAACGCTACGGATATATCCTTAGAATATTTGAGTGAATGCAGTGACATGGTGCACTTAATTTTCTTTTCCAGTGTCATTTTATTTACCTAGGGTCATGGATGTGTTTATTAGTGTGTGTTGATTTGTTTGAGAATGGTTATGGCCCTGATATGGTTCTGAGCAATACAATGCCCTTTCCGACACCAAAAACAGTAATACTAACAGTGATAAGTGATAATGCTATCGGCTGACCTTCAAACACCAACAACAATAATAGTATTAACAATGATAATGCTATCGGCTGACCTTCAAACACCAAAAACAATAATAGTAACAGTAATGTTAACGATGATGATGATGACGACGACGACGACGACGATGACCATATTATTACTACTAATTATAATGGTGATATACTAATGATGGTGGTGAGGAGGAGGAGGAGGAGGATGGTAATAATGATGATAGTGGTGGAGATGGTATGGTGATAATGATGATGACAATAATAATAATCATACTAATGTGGTGGTGGTGGTGGTGGGGTGGTGGTGATGATGATGACGATGATGATGACCATGATGATGATGGTGATGATGACTACCTTTGCATACCATTATGACAGGTGTCCTTGTCTCTGTACAGGTACGCAGGGGCCTGATGAGCCTGTCACAGCGTATCCTGGGGCCCAACACCCTGGTGCAGGCAGCACTGCCTGACATCTTCAACAACACTCCAGAACACTTCTACACTGATACCGTTCAGTACATTCAGGTATCTGGTTTCCTTCATGTCCTTCTCCTTTTTTGTTCTGGTAATCCTGTTGAAAAATATATTTTTAAAAAAAAGAAAGAAAAAAAAAAAAGGGGGGGGGGGGGCAGGTGATGATTCAGACTCTCTCTTTTTGTCTGTCTGTCTATGTCTGTCTGTTTATCTGTTCTGTCTCTCTGTCTGTCTCTCTGTCTCTCTCTCTGTCTGTCTTTATCTTTCTCTCCTCTGTGTGTGTGTGTGTGTGTGAGAGAGAGAGAGAGAGAGAGTGTGTGTGTGTTGTGTGTGTGTGTGTGGGGTGTGTGTGCGTGCGCGCGCGCGCATGTGTGAGGTGTGTATGTATAAATGTTTATCTATCTATCTATCTATCTTCTATCTATCTGTCTGTCTATCTATTATCTATCTATCTATCTATCTATCTATCTATCTCTATCTATCTATCTATCTATCTATCTACTACTATCTATCTATCTATCTATATATCTATCTATCTATATTGTGTTCGTTCTTTGATTTAACGTCTTTTCACTATAAGTGATATTAGACAGTATATCTATATATACATTTTGTGTGTGTGTGTGTGTGTGTGTGTGTGTGTGTGTGGTGTGTTGTGGTGTGTGTTGTGTGTATGCATGTGGTTTGACATTGGTCATATATTTATTTATGTACGTGAATCAAAATCAAAAAACGATTTTTATCGTTAATATAATATGTTTATTTTTCATTGAAACTCCACCATTTTGGGGGAAGCATGTGACTGAATCCTTTATTGACAAAGTCATAAAATTTGGTGAAGTGAAATGAAAATTCCGGAGATATAATCATTAAAAGCGTAAGCATGGGTCTCCTTGCACTCACAACGTGTAGCAAAGGTTTAAATTAATCAGTATTCCGTGAGTGTTTATATGTGAGTGTCAGTGCTTCTGTATGTATGATGCCTACACTCTCGTCTTGTCAAATATGTAATGCACGATGAGTCCAAGTGAGTGTGGAGAGCGATATATTAGAAGAATGATGATGATGGTGGTGGTGGTGGTGGTGGTGGTGGTGGTGTGATGATGATGATGATGATGATGATGATGATGATGATGATCGTGCTGATGGTAATTGTCGTTGTTTTTGTTGTTGTTGCTGTTGTCGTCGACGACATCATCATTATTAGTATTATGATGATTATGAGTAGTAGTAGTAGTCGTGGTAGTAGTAGTGGTGGTGGTGGTGGTGGTGGTGGTAGTAGTAGTAGTAGTGTGTATAGTGGCGGTGGTGGTGGTAGTAGTAGGGTAGTAGTAGTAGTAGTATCGGTATATTATTATATTTATTTATGTTTATTGTTTTTATTTATTGTCATTATCATTATATTATTTTCATTACTATTATTTTTTCATCATCATCATCATCATAATCATCATCACATCATCATCATCTCATCATCATCCGATCATCGTCATCATCACCACCACCACCACCACCATCATCATCATCATCATCATCACGATCATCATCATCATCATCATCATCATCATCATCATCAACGATCATCACGATCATCATTATATAGCGAGATTTTAAAGCTATATTCTACATTTCTCTGTGTATGGCAACAGAAAAATGCTGAACGGTTTTACGAACGTTTCTGCAACATCCCAGGACTGAAGCCCATCATGCCCCAAGGTGCCATGTACATGATGGTGAGCAGCTCTCTCTGTAGTAGTAACTCTCTCTGTAGTAGTAAAGACTTGCATTGTGTTAACTGTATAGCGCTCTGCTCATCTTCCAGACATTCCAGCATAACACCAATATGTGAACGGGATGGTCAAGCTATTCTCACAGTCTCCCTCTTTATACATGAAGCTTTCGCTTCCCAAACTGAAAAGCCAGATTGTGCATTTCTCAAGGCCACCATGACCTTGAAGAAGCATCGGATGAAATAAAGCAAAGACACTTTTGGGCCGTCACAAGACTGACAGTGGAATTTGCATATTATAAGAAGATCCTGAGAAAGTGCTGTTCACACACCTTCCATGAAAATGCTTGTTTGAGGCCATTTTAGTTTTGACCCAGATGACCTTGACCTTGCACCCTTGCAGAGTTACGCATCCGTGACTCTCTTGTCAACGGTCCACGCTTTTGATCCAAATTTTGTAAAGAGCTATCCAGAAACAGCAGGTAACATCTTGCTGACACATTTTTGCTACACTGGATACACACAGACAGACAGATGGAAACACAGAAACACACCTCTTTCTGAAAAAAAGTTGAAGAGGGACAGACAGATGGAGGAGAGTAGGGGTGAGGAGGAAACAACATAAATGAATGAATGTTTTTTTAGTCAAGGTGGAAGAGAATTCAGTAAACAGAAGTGTAGTCCCCGTTCAAGTTTTTGCTTTACTTGCTATACATGTACTACCCACCATATGGATGCTAGGAGCTCTTTCAGTATAAATAGTATCCTCACCTTCCAGAAATTCTGTTAGAAATTTCGTCATTTCTATCATTCTCTTAGTTTCTGTCTTTTGCCTTTGCTTTGTGTCATCTGTGTCCTATGTCTTTGTTTTGTGTCATCTGTGTCTTATGTCTTTGTTTTCTGTCATCTGTGTCTTATGTCTTTGTTTTCTGTCATCTGTGTCTTATGTCTTTGTTTTCTGTCATCTGTGTCTTATGTCTTTGTTTTCTGTCATCTGTGTCTTATGTCTTTGTTTTCTGTCATCTGTGTCTTATGTCTTTGTTTTCTGTCATCTGTGTCTTATGTCTTTGCTTTGTGTCATCTGTGTCTTATGTCTGTTTTCTGTCATCTGTGTCTTATGTCTTTGTTTTCTGTCATCTGTGACTTATGTCTTTGCTTTGTGTCATCTGTGTCTTATGTCTTTGTTTTCTGTCATCTCTGTCTTATGTCTTTGTTTCTTGTCATCTGTGTCTTATGTCTTTGTTTTCTGTCATCTGTGTCTTATGCCTTTGTTTTGTGTCATCTGTGTCTTATGTCTTTGTTTTCTGTCATCTGTGACTTATGTCTTTGCTTTGTGTCATCTGTGTCTTATGTCTTTGTTTTCTGTCATCTCTGTCTTATGTCTTTGTTTTGTGTCATCTGTGTCTTATGTCTTTGTTTTCTGTCATCTCTGTCTTATGTCTTTGTTTTGTGTCATCTGTGTCTTATGTCTTTGCTTTGTGTCATCTGTGTCTGCCTTTGCTTTGTGTCACCTGTGACTTATGTCTTTGTTTTCTGTCATCTGTGTCTGTCTTTGCTTTGTGTCATCTGTGTCTGCCTTTGCTTTGTGTCATCTCTGTTTTATGTCTTTGCTTTGTGTCATCTCTGTCTTATGTCTTTGCTTTGTGTCATCTGTGTCTGTCTTTGTTTTGTGTCATCTGTGTCTTATGTCTTTGCTTTGTGTCATCTGTGTCTGTCTTTGCTTTGTGTCATCTGTGTCTGCCTTTGCTTTGTGTCGTCTCTGTCTTATGTCTTTGCTTTGTGTCATCTCTGTCTTATGTCTTTGCTTTGTGTCATCTCTGTCTTATGTCTTTGCTTTGTGTCATCTGTATCTGTCTTTGTTTTGTGTCATCTCTGTCTTATGTCTTTGCTTTGTGTCATCTCTTCCTTTTTCGTTTTCTGTCTTCCTGATTCATTCATCTGTTTTCCATAAAGTCATAAGTTACTTTCTGTCTAACTGTTAGGATTGATGATTGGATACATAATTAGCGTTTTGAGCTCTAAGGAAACTTGAACTGCTCAGTGGCATTTACAAATACCGTACAGGCCAGTTTTGTGTTATGTTTTGTTTGCTGTACTTAGTTATGTTTATTCATTTTGTATTTAAATTTTAGCTGTTCTATGGCCTTGAGCAATCAGCTAGGTTTGAAACACAAATACTACTATTGTTTATGGTCTGTGTATATTTGTGTGTGTGTTGTGTGAGAGAGAGAGTGCGTTGTGTGTGTGTGTGTGTGTGTGTGTGTGTGTGTGTGTATGTGTGTGTGTGTATGTGTGTGTGTGTGTGTGTGTGTGTGTGTGTAGTGTGTGTGTGTGTGGTGTAGCGGTGAGTAGAATGTGTGTGTGTGTGTGTGTGTGTGTTGTGTGTGTATGTTGTGTGTATTGTTGTGTGTTGTGTGTGTGTGTAGGATGTGGAGTGTGATGTAGTGTGTGTGTGTATGTGTATGTGTGTGTGTGTGTGTGTGTGAGAATAAGTGCGTGTTGTGTTGTGTGAGTGATGTATGTGTGTGTGTTGTGTGTGTGTGTGTGTGTGGAGAGGTGTAGTGTGTGTGTGTGTGTGTGTGGGTTGTGTGTGTGTGTGTGTTGTGTTGTGACGCCTGTGCGTATTGCGTTGTGTGTCGAGAGAGAGTAGTGTGTTGTGTGTGTGTGTGTGTGTGTGTGTGTGTGTGTGCTGTGTGTGTATGGTGTGTGTGTGTGTATGTGGTGTGGTTGTGTGTATGTGTGTGTGTGTGTGTTTGTGTGTGTGTTGTGTGTGTGTTGTGTTATGTGTGTGTGTGTGTGTGTGTGTGTGTGTGTGTATGACGTGTGTGCTGTGTGTATGCGGTGTGTTGTGGTGTGTGTGTGTGTGTGTATGTGATTGTGTGTGTGTGTGTGTGTGTGTGTGTGTGTGTGTGTGTGTGTGTGTGTGTGGGGTGTGTGTGTTGTGTGACAGTAGTAAAGGAATCCTGAGTTCAATCGGTGTGTGTGTGTGTGTGTGTGTGTGTGTGTGTGTGTGTGTGTGTGTGTGTGTGTGTGTGTGTGTGAAGCTAGTTGAGTTCATCGGTGTGTGTGTGTGTGTGTGACAGCTAGGTTGAGTTCATCGGTGTGTGTGTGTGCAATGTCATTTGTCATATGACTGAGCCATTTTCTGGTGCATGCTACAGGTCGGGATCAGCATGGACAACTTCCCAGACTTCCAGAATGACCTGCAGTTCACAGAGTCCATGGTCACTGAGCAGAGCGTCTTCTGTCTGCCTGCCACTGTGAGTGAGCGTTTTCTTTCATGTCACACTTTGCCTTTGGTCACGTCTTGTCTCCTAAGTCATGGTATGGTAGTCAAGTGGGTAAAATGTCAGTCTTACAGTGAGAAAGTTCTGGGTCCAGTCTGCCTAGACACCTCTGAAGCTGTAATGTGCTTCCCAAAGGGAAAGCAGGATATTTTCACAGGAACAAACAATTTGTTATAAAACAAAACAAAGAATTTGTTATAAAACAAAATAAAGAATTTGTTATAAAACAAAATAAAGAATTTGTTATAAAACAAAACAAACTTAAATCACACACAATCCATTCCAGTCATGTTTAATCATGGTAGGATCAGTGTCTCTGCTCTGGCTGCTTGTAGTTTGTTCAAGAAGGATTCATCATGCCTGGACAGTTGCATACGTGCTCCACCCAAATGTGCCAACAATTATCTGGCACGCCCTGAACCTGTGCAAAACCCTATGTGCTGGGAAAGTCTTGAAATGGGGAAGGGGGGAGAGGGACCTATGAAACATTTCAGCTGACACCACCAGAATGATGGAAACATTACGATGGGCAACAAACAGGCCTGGATCTGGATCTCTGGATCTGGATCTGACTGTATACGTCGCTGAACCAACTTGATGATATTGCGACGGAAAACAGGGGGAGCGCAAACGGCTAGTTAGGTGTGGAGCTGCCGGATCGCTACTACTTTTCGCTTTGCACATACAGGCAAGCCTGTACATTACCGGCCCTGACACTACAGGAGGTAGTGCCAAGCCCACAAAAACAAACAACAAAAAACAAAAGGACCCCACCCCCACCCTTTCCCCACCTACCTAACCTAACTAATAACATGCAGCGTAGATTTAGTGGAGGGCTGCAGAACTGCCCACCGCTGCTGAGAATGCGGCGACAGTACTGGCCTGGACTGTTTTTTTCTTCCAGGTGATTCCTGTTTTTAAATTAATGTTGCCAACTGGGACTGAACACGAGATATTAGATCTCGAGTACACAATTTTAACGAAAGAATCAACCAGCTCACGAAAAAGGCTGTACAAGTAGTAACATAGTCTTGTTCTGTCAACAGTGTTTCCAGTATCCTGGCTACTTCCGTGTGGTGCTGACCGTACCTGCAGACAAAGTGGACGAAGCCTGTGAACGGATTGAACAATTCTGTCACGACCACTACCGTGGGACAGAGTAAACGACGGAAAATATAAATCAGTAGGGCCTACCAGTCAGCATTGGCATACTTGGACTTGACCTAGTCCTATGTGTTCTACGTTGTCATTTTATGTATTATGGCTGGAAAAAAAAACTGTAACTCTCCTCCTGAAGTGAGCTTGCAGTGTTTTGCGCTGCAAGGGATTTAGGATTTAAAGGTGCCATTGGTCAGTTTGGGGATTTTGATCGGAAATGATCCTGTGAACTTTTCTGTACATATATCTAAGACGTGTTTGTTTTGTAAAGTCAATTTTCATGATGAAACGATTTTTAATATTGCCTTTTTAGTAGCTTGATGAGAATTTCTGATAGTTTTAATCTTGATTTTTCTGAATATGGTAAATTTGAAGGTACCACCTTTTAAAGCCTTACATCTAGCACTGAAGGTACCACCACCTTTTGCAACATTATCTCTAGCACTGATTGTCTGGTTTGAAGATGGTTTACGCACTAAAAAGAGCATAAAGATCCCTTACAAAATGTCATCAATGAAAAATATTATGCTCTAAGATTCATTTTGTGCTAGATGGTCGCAGCTGACTTTGTAAGTCTATTATACATACAGCAAACAGTTCTAAGCCCACGAAATAAAATATTGTATAAAAGGCAGACATGAGAGACTGATCAAGGTCCTGAATAATATATGACGCTGTGTGTGAAAACAACAACAACAACAACAACAACAACAACAACAACGAAGTTTATTTTGAGAATATCACATTCACTCTTACAAGATTAGTTCAGTACTGAATCCATGGTGAAACAAGTTTATTCATTACAACATATCATGTCTCTTTAATGTTAGCACTGGATGAATGACACTTTTAAACCTGTACTTTACGAAACACCTCTTTAGACAGGGGTAGCAGGTACTCTGAAATACCTTCATGGGGCTACTAGCAAAATATTTGCACCTTGTATGTCTGTATATATATATATGACTTATCATATTATTTTGATATAATTTTATTGATTGTTTTAATTGACAACAAATCAAGAGAGTAGGACGGGCAGCCCCAAATGTCTGCAGTGTTTACAGCCTTTCTCAGTAATGTCAATCTGCAATGTCAGTCTAAACATGAATTACATATCTTCATTCTTTTCTTGTGTTGTGTGAAGCCAGTGCCCACACACGGATTTTACAAGGAATATTATATAAAAAGTACATGTGCTATTTATTTACTGTACTGGAATTTCAAACTAATAAACAGTAAACATATCTTATGTTTTTACTGTCCTGTATCATTTCTATGTATTTCATACTCCTACATATTTTGGGTTTGTATAACAGTGTAACCGTGAATGGAATCTCAGAAGTGACTGACAGCTGATCAGAATCTCACACTACATAAGTTGGATTGAATAACAGCATGCTGCGTATTGTTATCCTTCATTGTTTTGTATGAACAAGTCAGGAACATGTGGAAAGAGAAATAAAACATCTTGGTAAACAGTTCTGGTGAACTGTGTTATAGACTCTGAGTGTTAAAACATGGAAAAACGTTATGGACACTGAGTGTTTTAAATGGAAAACGTTATAGACTCTGAGTGTTAGAAAATGGAAAAACGTTATAGACTCTGAGTGTTAGAAAATGGAAAATCGTTATGGACACTGAGTGTTTAAAATGGAAAATCGTTATGACACTGAGTGTTTTAAATGGAAAAATAAATAGGGGCCTACACATTATTCTATTCATTTATTGGTTTTATTCTCGGAGCAAGCTAAACATATCCTCTGTGTCCACACCCTTTGATAAATGCAAACGATTTTCACAAACTGTGAGAGGGTGCAGCATTGTAAACAGGTGTTCAAGCAGTAAAAGAGTACTTCATAAACGAGAATGAAAATATAATAAACATGAAAATAAAATTTAAAAAAAGAGGAAAAGATAATTGGACATTTATTCATTTCAAAATATTTATGTTTTTGTTTTATTTACTTGTGAGATCGTGGTCAAAGAAGAAAAGTGTGATAGAGAGAATGAAACGCGCACTGAGAGAGAGAAAGAGAGTTTGCAGACATCAGTATTAATGATTTACTACACAGTAAATCTTACTTGTATCAGGTCGAGTAAAGATGAAAAAACATAGAAATCAATTATGCATTTTTATCCCTATGACTGGGCATAAGACACATTGCTGAGAACCAGAAGCTGTAATTATAACAGTATGATTTTTGTCACTGACTTTTGTTAATGTTGTAATGGTGGATACATGCATTTTGTAAGTATTAAGTTGATGTGATAAATTGTCTGGTGATCTTTTCTTTACTGTCATTTCGGCTCTGTGTTTGGTTTTTAACTTTGGGGTTGTGTCTTTCTTTCTTTTATTCATCTTTACTTTTTTTTTTACATTTTAACTGTCTTGTTCACCCCTTTTTTTCTGAATTTTAATCTTAACATTCTTGTTCATACTTCTGTTTCAGTTTGCTTTAGATGGACGGTAATAACTGAAGACAATTTTCACAATCAGCTGTGTTTTTAGATTTTGATTTTTCTCGTTTTTTCCTCTGTCTTTTTTCTTCTTTTTCATCTTAAAGAAACAGGTTTAAATGACAAACTAGTTTCTGTTTGAAGTTTTCGTTTGCTCAAGATGCAGACTTTAATGACTGAAACTGGTTTCTGTTGAAGTTTTCGTTTGCTCAAGGTGCAGACTTTATGACTGAAACTGATTTCTGTTGAAGTTTTCGATTGGTCAAGGTGGCAGACTTAAATGACTGAAACTGATTTCTGTTGAAGTTTTTTTGATTGGTCAAGGTGGCAGACTTAAATGACTGAAACTGATTTCTGTTGAAGTTTTCGATTGGTCAAGGTGGCAGACTTAAATGACTGAAACTGATTTCTGTTGAAGTTTTCGATTGGTCAAGGTGGCAGACTTAAATGACTGAAACTGGTTTCTGTTGAAGTTTTCGATTGGTCAAGGTGGCAGACTTAAATGACTGAAACTGATTTCTGTTGAAGTTTTTGATTGGTCAAGGTGGCAGACTTAAATGACTGAAACTGATTTCTGTTGAAGTTTTCGATTGCTCAAGGTGGCAGACTTAAATGACTGAAACTGATTTCTGTTGAAGTTTTTGATTGCTCAAGATAGCACAATCAAGTTTGATCATTTTCATGAAGTATTTTCATTTCATGTTCACTTTATCTTTATTATACTGGTACATACCGGTATTACTGAATGTGCAGCTACTTTTGCTTGACTGTAATGAATATGACTGGGAATTATGATGAATGACAATTGTCAAAAGCCCTTTTTGATAATTTTCAGCATTTTATCTTTTTTAGAATATGTTTTAATGTTTGCTATTTTAACAAATGGACCAAAAATACAAGCCGTGACAGTGTGACGGGGATGAAGGATGGTGACACAGTGTTGTCATGGTCCTTCACAAGATGGATACAAGCTGTCAGGGCTCTTTCACATTGTCTAACCCTATACCTTATGCCATTTATAACAAAGCCTGGGATTGTACTAGGCTGCTGTGTCGGTCTTTATGATAAGCACAAAAACTTGCATACAGACACTGATTATCTGGTTTTGAGTGTGCAAATGGCTTCAAAGTTTTGAGTGTGCAAATGGCTTCAAAGTTTTGAGTGTGCAAATGGCTTCGAAGTTTTGAGTGTGCAAGTGGCTTCAAAGTTTTGAGCGTGCAACTGGGTTAAAAAATGTCAAAAGGATTTCATCAAGAATTTTCTCCATGTTATTTTAAGCAGATATTCCACATATCATACTACTAAACAAGAACGAAAGTAAACGGAGCGAAACTGTACTGCTGGCATCTCTGAGTAAAACAAATGATTTATATGCAAATGATTGTTAGTCAATTAGCATTTCAAACCATGCTTGAAACCAAAGTCCTCAACCCTTTGAATCCCATATCTTGTCCACCAGCATCCTGCATTGCCAACCATGCTAGCAAAGCAAAAACAATACTTTGATTTCCTCACCCTATCCACCAGGTTCCTGCAGGAAGCTGGTGGATGGGGTAAGGGAATCAAAGGGTTAAGTTTTTGCAGTTGATGGATAGGGTGCGGGAGTCAAGGGGTTAAGTTAGTACACATAAATGATCCAAAGCTAAAAAAAACAAACTGGGATAAGATTAAAACGTACATGACACAGGGGTAATTAACTCATCTGGTTAACTTGCTATGCTGATGACACAGGGGTAGTGGGTTCAACCCCCCTGTGTGACCACACATTTTGATAGGCAAGGCAGTCATATGGGTATAAATGGATTTCCAGTCGAAAGGGCCTGGGTTTAAAACACCAAGACACTTCTACCTAGTGAGTAAATGGTGAAGATTTTTTCCAATCACCCATATCAGCATGTATGCAGACCTGCCAATTCTTAACTCCCTACCCCCCACGTTCATGTGTATATGCATGTATAATATCAAATATGCAAATTACAGATCTTAGAAGTCATGTATGTGGCTGATATATGGAAACATGAAAACATCCAGCATGCACACCCACTGAAGATGGAGTATGCAGACTGCGCAGTAAAATACCGCATGTACAGTGTGTGGGCAAATCAATGTGCATACATGCAACCCAAAAAACTGGAATGCTTTAAATAGAAGTGTATGCCTTACAAACACGCTCACACATAGTTTACTAAGGGATTTCTTATGGTTGGCTGTTTCGGCTGCATCTGTGTGATGTTTACATTGTTGTAAATGGCAGTTGTGCATCAGTGTGTGTAAGTATGCCTACAATGGATTGGAACCGATTGTCGAGAAGTTGGTTTTTGTTCCAGAAATATTAACATATGTGATGTGTTCATTCACTAATTTTGGAACAAAAGTATTGTGGTGTGTTCATTCCATGATTTTGGAATAAAAGAATTGCATTTATCAATCATATTATGAAGTATTATCAGTATTCAAGAAAGTATTTATCACTGAATATACATATGTATTTTTATGTATACAAATGCTTTTAATTCATTTAAATTGTAAATAAATGGGACCAAAGTACTGTTCAATGTATATATACATATATTCAAATATGTTGGAATTGTGAAACTGAAAAATAAACATTCAAAAATAAATAATAAATTGGTGATTTATTTTGGAATTGTGAGACTGAAAAACGAAACACTCTATGAAAATACTATAATACTTCAAAAAGAAATGACCAGGACTTCCTTCAGTGCATGCACACGCATAAGAACACTGGAGGTTGGAATTGGGCCCCTGGCTCATCTCAGAATTAACCGCTAAATTTGGCTGAGACAGGGTGACCTACTGGTGCCAAAATGCTACCAGTCCAACATGGTGGTGGGGTAGAAAGAAACTCTAGGGAGAGCTAGACAACAGAAGGTCTTCAGAGAAGTAACCCCCTTTAGACAAGTGTTTCGGCCCTGAATTCCTTACACTCTCGGGGGGCCGGGCCACATCCAGGTCATGACTCCTGGATGCCCTTCTGCTGTTGTCTATTTTTATTTTTATTTTTCCCACGCCGGGGAGCGAACCTGGGCGATTCTGCGCTTCAGAACTGCGGTACGCGGTTTTACCAATGTGCTAACGGGGCACACATCATCTGTAGGGAATTTAATCCTTATGAAGTTCACTTTTGGTTCCTCCTTGCCCAGATCCAGCTTGAGCTCCTTTCTGCTGCCTCTGCCATCGCTTTAAGGGCTCTAGTCCTCTTCTTCCCAGAAATGGCGAGTTGTTTCATGAGATCATAAGCGGAGGTGCCCACAAACCCTCTTGCCCCGACCTCTATGGCGAAGATTTTGACCCGCAGACCTGCTTTCTTCAGGGTGCTGGCAAGACTGGCGTATTTTTCGGTCTTATAGATATGTGCTTCTTCCATTCTGCTTTCGTATGGCACAGTGAGTTCTATCAGAATCACTTGTTTCGAGGAGTCAGAGTGGAGAGCGATGTCTGGTCTCATGCCTGTCTTGCTGATGACATCTGGGTAATTTCTCCACTCTGGGAGGTCTGCTGTACACTCCCAGTCGACTGCTCCATCCAGAAGACCCTTTGGCAATGTGCTGGTTGTCATAGCACTTTCGGGCCAGACCTGTTTCCCTCCTGCTTTGTATAACGTTGTCATAGCAATTGGTGCGTTTGGGGTCATGGTTTTTTCGCTAACCACGTCTGTGATCACTTTCAGAACTTGGTTGTGCCTCCATGTATACCGTCCTTGGGCTAGCGCTACTTTGCAAGAGCTTAGGACATGTTCCACTGTTTGTTTCTCTTCTGACAGAGCGGACATGCTGGGTCGTCTGATTTCCCCCATTTCACTAAGTTTGCATTCGAGGGGAGCAGGTCATATACAGATCTGAGGAGGAAGCTTATCCTTAGAGGAGCCATATGCCACATATCGTTCCAGCTGAGACTTCTTTGGAGTGCACTGTCCCATGTTGTCCATTGCCCCTGTTGACCTTGCTGGACTGCCTTCTGCACTCTTTTGACATCTTCTTCTTCCTTCAACTCCTGTATGATCATGTCTCTTTTTTCCTTCCCTTTGGCTTTGGACCACCACTGCATTTTTGTTGCTCCCAGTCCCTGTCTGTTGGTTTGCGTGTGTCCAATTATTTCTTTGATGCTGAGGTTTCTCTTGGCATTGTTTACAGCCTCTTGGACTTTCCACTTTCTGCCAGTTCTCAGCTTTGGATGAACTGATCTCACGATATTGTCTTCCGATTCCTCCAGCATGCTCAACAGTCTTGCTTTTCCAACTTTGTATTCCTCCACTATGGATTTGAGAGGTAGCTTCAGCATTGCTTGACGACAGTAGAATGCAACATCAGTGAGACCAGGTGGGACACCGAGCCATTTTCTTGTGTATTTGTTGATTTTGGCTTCCATTGCTTCGACTGTGCTGGTGCAAATGTCATAGATTAGCAGTGGCCACAGCAGCTTTGGTATCAGCATGAACTGTAGACACCAGACTTTGTATTTGCCTGGCAGTCCGCAGTTATCTATTTTCTTCAGGCCTTCTTCTGCTGTTTGCTTGGTTTCACATCCCCTTTGTGTGTCTTTCAGGGAGTCATCATACCATCTTCCGAGACTTTTTACTGGCTCTTCTGTGACAGTGGGGATGGCTTGGTTGGCTACCATGAATTTGACTGAATCTGCCACTTTTCCTTTTCGCAGTGAGAGACTTCGGGATTTCTTAGGTTTGAACCTCATTCTTGAAGAGGCCACCAGCTCATCCAGCTGCTTTAAGATTTGGTGTGTCTCTTCCTCATCCGTGGACAAGACTGTTGTGTCATCCATGAAAGCTTTCAGAGGAGGCATTTGGTATCCATCTCCCAGATTCACTGGACCTGAATTCTTCATTGCAGCTTTCAAGATGACTTCCATTGCCAACACGAACAGTATGGGAGAGATTGCAATGCCCACCTCTAGGTCTATCCAGTCCGTGGTGTATTCTTTGGTAGAGAACCGCATTGAGAACCCTTGGAAATACTTCCTCAGCATTGTTCGGATGTTTTCTGGGATGTGATACATTTTAAGAGCCAGCTGGATCATATCGTGTGGAACTGATCCATATGCATTCGTCAGATCAAGCCAAACTACGTCAATGTCTCTCTTCTCTGTTCTTGCTTTTTGGATGGCATCCCAAATCAACGTGGCATGTTCCAAGCATCCAGGCATTCCTGGTATGCCTCCCTTTTGGACTGACATATCCAGATACTTGTTTTCAGTCAGGTATTTTGTCAATCTTGCTGCCATAACAGAGAAGAAGATTTTCCCCTCGACGTTCAGAAGTGATATTGGCCTGAACTGATTGATGCTGCTGGAGTTCTGCTCCTTCGGAATGTACACTCCTTCAGCTCTCATCCATTGGTCGCTGATCTTCTGGTTCCTCCATGCTGATCGAATCATCTTGTGGAGCCACTCGAGCACTTTTGGGCATTTCTTGTAGAGCAGGTATGGTATTCCGTTTGGTCCAGGTGCTGACTTGGCTCTGGCTTTCTTTACTACGTTCTTCACTTCATCCAGTGTTGGTGGTTTGTTATTGAATTTTCCTTCTGGCGCTGCAGGCCAAACCAGATTCTGGATTTCAAGTGGTGCCTCGCGCTGAGAATCGGAATATGTTTCCCTGAGATGCTGCTCTAGGGTTTCCTTGCCCACTGTGAGAGTCCCTGATTTGGGTTGTTCAAACAGCTTTCTTGCAAAGTCAAAGGGATCTTTGAAGAAACGATCTTGAGTCTTCTTCTTTTTGCTCTTTCTTCGCCTTGCTGATTCCACTTTGCTGAGAGCATTGTGTTTGGCCTTCAGATCTTTCCAGAGTTCCAGGAGCCCTTGCTTCTCGAATTCTGAGGCAGTTTTCATTCGCTTTTTAAGCTTCCTTTTCTCCCTCCGGATGCTCTCCATCTGTTGCTGTCTTCTGGATTTCTGGGGAGGCGTTTTTGTCTTTGGCTGCTTCACTCCATAAGTGTCCCTGCAGATAGAGTATATGATGTCTCCGTATGTGTCAAGTTTGTGTTCCAGCGTACTGTTCCCTATTAGCGCATTCAGCTTAAGGACAAGTTCCTCATCTAATTTCTCCCATGGTGCAGTATATGAAGCCAAGAAACTTCTGTACTTTTTCAATCAAAGAAAAAAACCCTCCAAAATCTGATGTAGAGCAGTGGACTTTTCATCTGTTAGCTTTCTTTCTGCTCCAGCCTGTCTGGCTGAATGAGAGTGTATTGTTTCTGTCATATGCAGCAATCTGAGCTTTGGAGATCATGAAAATACTTATACACAAAGATGAATACCAAAGAAATAAGAGGGAAGCAGGGAGAATTTTTATAATATAATCAAAGGACATAACTTCTAAGTTCTATACACAAAGATGAACTTCCCGACACATGCCAGGCTGTGTTCACACTGTATACATTGGCCATGATCATGATCACTCGATGTGTCAGGAAGACAAAAACTAGCTAGATCAACTGCTCTACATATGATTACGCTGGGATTTTTAACATAACACAAAAACTACCTTCAAGCCATGTGATTTCAGGCATAATTAACTTTCTGTAAGACATATTAGTTAAGAAATACATTCAAGAAATAACACAAACTACCTTCAAGCCATGTGATTTCAGGCATAATTAACTTTCTGTAAGACATATTAGTTAAGAAATACATTCAAGAAATAAAACTGAATATACCAGAGGCTTATGCACATGATATTCCTATTGAACTGAAATCAGTTCACTCCATACCAAAAGAAACAGGGCTACACTATGGCATTCTAACAACAGATGATACACTTCCAAGTTCCTGTTTTCAATGGTTAGAGAAACTGGAAACAAATGTTCTTCTATAGAAAAGTTCACTTATAAAAATTAACAAAATACAAAAACGTAAATTCCAATGGTTTCAAATACATACTATGTATAAAATTCTGGAAACGTCTGTCATTCTTAAAAAATGGACTGGTAAGTCACTTTCATTTTAACGTCTGTTTGGAAATGAAGCATAACACTGGTCATATTTTGAATGTGTTTACATGTCAAAAGATTCTGGGAAATAGAATAATTGTTGATGTCAAAATGCATCATCATTTGTGCAATCATCAGATTATCTGAAAATGTAACCTTATTTGATGCTGATGAAAAATGTGCACAGACTCAATATTTGATTAATATTCCTCCTGGGGAAAATGTTTATAAAAGCAAACTCAGAAAAAAAATCTACCAAACACTTTATAAACAAGAGTGTCCAAAACCCATTCCGTCACTGTATACAGAATGATTCCCAAAACCGACTCTGTCACTGTACTGCATCGCTGTATAACAGAGTGGTTGCCAAAACCAACTGCATCACTGCACACATACACAATTGCTGCCAAAACAGACTTCTCACCACTGTTCAACAAAGTGTTTGTTGCCTTTATTCCTATGTACAGAACAAGAGAATGATTTCACACACACACCCATGAAATGTTTCTGAAAGAGGTTCTCAGAGAAAATCAGTCACGTGTGTTCATACATCAACACTGTTACGGCTACAAACACAATTATATACTTTTGAGGAAATACTTCATGAAATAAGCATGTAAAGCATTCAAAATAGTTTTGAAAATGACTGGAGACATGAAAATGACACTGAATTATGGTAATAAATGTCAAGGCCATTGAAACCATGTGTTTTAAGCCTAACATATTTTTGTTGCGACCAAATTGACTTCAAGAAATACTAACCTTTACCGATTTTGTTTAAAAAATCATACACATTTCCAAATAAGCCAGACGGTTGTTAAAAAAAAACATGCACAAATGCAGCTTGTAGTTATTGCTGTTTAAAGCCCAGCCGACTGCGCAGAGCCATATCAGGGCTAAAAGCAATTCAAATAAATCTATATTCCGCATTCATAATTTCGTCCACAGTCATCTAGAAAATAGGCTAGCCAAATCTCTCTCTTATCTTTAGCAGTAACCATCATGTTTTTTGTTGTTGTTTTTTTCTGAACCGATGACATATGAAGTGGATATTTGAACACACTGCATATTACAGTTCGTCTGTTTTTATCACAGCAGTAAGGGTTGACAGGTATGTGCTTTACATCTGTCTGTCCTTTCCTGTCATGCTTTTGTAAAGCACTTTGGGCCTTTGTGTGATAAGGCATTGTATAAGTAGTCATTATTATTATTATTATTATGGGCCTTTGTGTTCATAAGGCACTGTACAAGTAGTCATTATTATTATTATTATCATTATGGGCCTTTGTGTGATAAGGCACTGTACAAGTAGTCATTATTATTATTATTATTATGGGTCTTTGTGTGATAAGGCACTGTACAAGCAGCCATCATTATTATTATTATCATTATGGGCCTTTGTGTGATACGGTACTGTACAAGTAGTCATTATTATTATACATTATGGGCCTTTGTGTGATAAGGCACTGTACAAGTAGCCATCATTATTATTATTATCATTATGGGCCTTTGTGTGATACGGTACTGTACAAGTAGTCATTATTATTATTATTATCATTATGGGTCTTTGTGTGATAAGGCACTGTACAAGTAGTCATTATTATTATTATTATCATTATGGCCCTTTGTGTGATAAGGCACTGTACAAGTAGCCATCATTATTATTATTATCATTATGGGCCTGTGTGTGATAAGGTGTACAGTAGTCATTATTATTTTTGTGTATAAGCACTGCACAAGTAGTCATTTAATTATTATCATTATTTATGGGCCTTGTGTGATAAGGCACTGCACAAGTAGCTCATTATTATTATTATTTATTATCTTTTTATATGGGCCTATCGTGTGATAAAGCACTGCACAAGTACTCATTATATTATTATCATTATTTATGGGCCTTTGTGTGATAAGGCACTGCACAAGTATCATAGTATTATTATCATTATTTATGGCCTACGTGTGATAAAGCACTGCACAAGTACTCATTATATTATTATCATTATTTATGGGCCTTTGTGTGATAAGGCACTGTACAAGTACTCATTAGTATTATTATCATTATTTATGGGCCTACGTGTGATAAAGGCACGTATATAGTTTTATCATTATTTATGGGCCTTGTGTATAAGGCACTGTAAAGTATCATTATTATTCATTATTTATGGGCCTTTGTGTGATAAGGCACTGTACAAGTATCATTTTGTATATTATCATTATTTATGGGCCTACGTGTGATAAGACACTGTACAAGTAGTCATTATTATTGTTATCATTATTTATGGGCCTCTGTGTGATAAGGCACTGAACAAGTAGTCATATTATGTTATTATCATTATTTATGGGCCTCTGTGTGATAAGGCACTGTACAAGTAGTCATTATTATTGTTATTATCATTATTTATGGGCCTTTACAGTGATAAGGCACTGCAAAAGTAGATATCATTTTTATCATTATTTATGGGCCAACGTGTGATAAGGCACTGTGAAGTAGTCATTATCATTTTTATCATTATTTATGGGCCTCTGTGTGATAAGGCACTGTACAAGTAGTCATTATCATTTTTATCATTATTATGGACATCTGGTGATAAGGCACTGTACAAGTAGTCTATTATTATCATTATCATTATTTATGGACATCTGTGTGATAAGGCACTGTACAAGTAGTCATTATTATCATTATCATTATTTATGGACACTGTGTGATAAAGGCACTGTACAAGTAGTCATTATTATCATTATCATTATTTATGGGCCTTTGTGTGATAAGGCATGTACAAGTAGTCATTACTGTTATCATTATTTATGGACATCTGTGTGATAAGGCACTGTACAAGTAGTCATTATTATCATTATCATTACTTATGGACCTTTGTGTGATAAGCACTGCACAAGTAGTCATTACTGTATATCATTATTTATGGGATTATGTTTGATAAGGCACTGAACAAAAAGTCATTATTATTATTATTCACTATTTATGGGCCTACGTGTAATAAGGCACTGCACAAGTAGTCATTATTGTAATCATTATTTATGGGCCTTTGTGTGATAGGCACTGTACTAGTAGTCATTATCATCATTATCATCATTTATGGGCCTTTGTTGATAAGGCACCGTACAAATAGTCATTATTATTATCATTATCATGGGCTTCGAGTGATAAAGCACGGTACATGTAGTCATTATCGTTATCTATGGCCTCTGTGTGATAAGGTAATGTACAAGTAGTCGTTATTATTGTTATCATTATTCATGGGGATCTGTGTGATAAGGCACTGTACAAGTAGTCATTATTATTATTATCATTATTTATGGGCCTCGTGTAATAGGCACTGTACAAGTAGTCATTATTGTTATCATTATTTATGGGTCTTTGTGTAATAAGGCACTGTACAAGTAGTCATTATGTTATCATTATTTATGGGCCTTTGTGTGATAAGGCACTGCACAAGTAGTCATTATTATTATCATTATTTATGGGATGGATTATGTGTGATAAGGCACTGACAAGTAGTCATTATATTTTATCATATTTATGGGCCTAGTGTGATTAGGCACTGCAAAAGTAGTCATTATGTTACCATTATTTATGGGCCTTTGTGTGATAAGGAACTGCACAAGTAGTCATATTATCATCATTTATGGGCCTTTGTGTGATAAGGCACCGTACAAGTAGTCATTATTTTTATCATTATTTCATGGGCCTTCGTGTGATAAAGCACGGTAGCTACATGTAGTCATTATTATCATTATTTATGGGCCTCTGTGTGATAAGGCACTCTACAAGTAGTCAGTATTATTATTATCATTATTATGGGCCTCTGTGTGATAAGGCACTGTACAAGTAGTCTATTATGATTTTATCATTATTTATGGCCTACGTATGATAAGGCACTGTACAAGTAGTCACTATTATTATTATCATTATTTATGGCCTCTGTGTGATAAGGCACTCTACAGTAGTCATATTATGATTTATCATTATTTATGGGCCTACGTATGATAAGGCACTGTACAAGTAGTCATTTATTATTATCATTATTTATGGGCATCTGTGTGATAAGGCACTCTACAGTAGTCAGTATTATGATTGTTATCATTATTTATGGGCCTCGTATGATAAGGCACTGTACAAGTAGTCACTATTATTATTATCATTATTTATGGGCCTCTGTGTGATAAGGCACTGCACAAATAGTCATTACTATTATTATCATTATTTATGGGCCTACGTGTGATAAGGCACTGCACAAGTAGTCATTATTATTATTGTTATCATTATTCATGGGCATCTGTGTGATAAGTCACTGTACATGTAGTCATTATTATTACAATCATTATTTATGGGCCTACGTGTCATGCGGCACTGTACAAGTAGCCATTATTATTGTTATCATTATTTATGGGCCTCTGTGTGATACGGCACTGGACAAGTAGGCAATATTATTATCATTACTTATGTGCCTACGTGTGATAAGCGATTGTACAAGTTGCCATTATTATTGTCATTATTGATGGGTCTACCTGTGATAAGGAACTGTACAAGTAGTCATTATTATTATCATAGTTTATTGGCCTTTGTGTGATAAGGCACTGTACAAGTAGTCATTAGTATCATTATGAATGGGCCTCTGCTGATAAGGCACTGTACATGTAGTCATTATTATTATTTATGTGCCTACGTATCATAAGGCACTGTGCAAGTAGTCATTATTATTATCATTATTTATGGGCCTTTGTGTGATAAGGCACTGTGCAAGTAGTCATTATTATTATCATTATTTATGGGCCTCTGTGTGATAAGGCACTGTGCAAGTAGTCATTATTATTATCATTATTTATGGGCCTTTGTGTGATAAGGCACTGAACAAGTAGTCATTATTATTATCATTATTTATAGGCCTCTGTGTGATAAGGCACTGTACAAGTAGTCATTATCATTATCATTACTTATGGGCCTACGTGTGATAAGGCATTGTACAAGTTGCCATTATTATTGTCATTATTTATGGGCATACGTGTGGTAAGGCACTGTAGAAGTAGTCATTATTATCATTTATTGGCCTACGTGTGATAAGACATTGAACAAGTAGTCATTATTATCATTATTGATGGGTCTATCTGTGATAAAGAAGTGTACAAGTAGTCATTATTATTATCATTGTTTGTAGGCCTTTGTGTGATAAGGCACTGCACAAGTAGTCATTATTATTATCATTACTTATGGGCCTATGTATGATAAGGCACTGCACAAGTGGCCATTATTATTATTATAATTATTTATGGGCCTTTGTGTAATAAGGTGTTGTACGAGTAGTCATTATTATTATCATTATTTGTGGGACTCTGTGTGATAAGGAACAGTACAAGTAGTCATTATTATTATCGTAATTTATGTGCCTCTCTGTCAAAAGACACTGTACAAGTAGTCATTATTATTGTTATTATCATTATTTATGGGCCTGTTTGATAAGGCACTGTACAAGTAGTCATTATCATTTTGTCATTATTTATGGGCCTACATGTGATAAGGCATTGTGCAAGTAGTCATTATTATTATTATCATTATTTATGGGCCTTTCTGTGATAGGGCACTGTACAAGTAGTCATTATTATCATTATCTATGGGTCTTTGTGTGATAAGGCACTGTACAAGTAGTCATTACTATCATTATTTATGGCCTTTTGTGATCAGGCACCGTACAAGTAGTCATTATTGTTATCATTATTTATGGGCCTTCGTGTGATAAAGCACGGTACATGTAGTCATTATTATATATGTATGGGCCTCTGCGTGATAAGGTAACTCTACAAGTAGTCAGTATTATTATTATCATTATTTATGGGCATCTGTGTGATAAAGCACTGTACATGTAGTCATCATTATTACAATCATTATTTATGGTCCTACGTGTCATAAGGCACTGTACAAGTAGCCATTAGTAGTATTCTTATCATTATTTATGGCCTTTGTGTGATAAAGCACTGTAAAAATAGTCATTAGTATTATCATTATTTATGGGTCTATGTGTGATAAGACACTGCACAAGAAGTCATTATCAATATTTATGGGCCTCTTGTGTGATAAGGCACTGTACAAGTAGTCATTATTATTATCATTATTTATGTGCCTACATGTAATAAAGCACTGTACAAGTAGCCATTATTATTATTATTATTTTTGTGCCTACAAGTGATAAGGCACTGTACAAGTAGCCATTATTATTATTATTGTGCCTACAAGTGATAAGGCACTGTACAAGTAGCCATTATTATTGTCATTATCTATGGGCCTACGTGTGATAAGGCACTGTACAAGTAGCCATTATTATTGTCATTATCTATGGGCCTACGTGTGATAAGGCACTGTAGAAGTAGTCATTATTATTGTCATTATCTATGGGCCTACGTGTGATAAGGCACTGTAGAAGTAGTCATTATTATTATCATTATTTATAGGCCTCTGTGTGATAAGGCACTGTAGAAGTAGTCGTTATAATTATCATTATTTATGTGCCTACGTGTGATAAGGCACTGTACAAGTAGCCATTATTATTATTATCATTATTTTTGTGCCTACAAGTGATAAGGCACTGTACAAGTAGTCATTATTATCAGTTTTATGGGCCTTTGTGTGATAAGGCACTGTAGAAGTAGTCATTATCTATATTTATGGGCCTACATGTGATAAGGCACTGTGCAAGTAGCCATTATTATTATTATTTACATATGCAAAGCCACTGCATGTAATATACTGTCAACTCAGTATCTGCATAATGTACACAGTTTAGTGTTAAAATTCAATCAAGTCACAGTCAAAGGAACACCATGTTCCCCATGGTGCAATTTTGACCAAAATGTACAATATTACCATAAATCAACCACAACAGCACAGAAATAAAACAAACACTACTGGAAAATACATGGAAAGAACTTTTTATTAATCTTACTGACATGAATATTCCTGACAACTTTCAAGTAATCCAAAACATTTCGCATGGGCTGAAAAAATATTTTCTGGCACATTGCAACTCACTTTCATAATATACTCCATTGTTCCAGACAGGTTCAGTAGCACATGTGTACAATTTCTCTGCTCCAACAGGAATAGTGGTTATGAAAAAAACATTAAACAGCCACAACTCCACACTACAAAGCAAAACTTTTGCCTGTGATGGGCTAAGCTGAAACACATGTAATCTGGGAACTCGCAGTGGATCAATTCAAACTTATTTAGAAGTGTAGTAAATGATAAAATAATGGTCAAAAGAGAAAGAACTGCTGTGAAACTGAGGTATCCCCACTGCTTTCCATACAAAAAGCATGACTGTCTGCCGGTAATCTTCTGCCAGCACAGCTTGACCGAGTTCAAATCATTCAACAGTCATGTCAACATAGAACACTACAACATGTGATGTACATACTGTATGTACTGGCACTAGTTTTTTTTGCTTCCTCATTTTTCACATACTATTACCAGCAGCACTTCATGCCTCTCATTCCAGACCTCCAACACATTATCAAAAACCAAGGTTTACCTAGTCTCAATCTCCACTACAGCTAGCAATACCAAGCACCACAAGTCTACCCCTTTTGACTCCAACACCCTGTCCACCAGCATCCTGCATCGTCAACCACGCTAGCAAAGCAAAAAATTAACTTTTTGACTCCCTCATCTAGGATAAGGGAGTCAAAAGGTTATGTTTTTGCAGTGATGGATAGGGTGAGGGAGTCAAATGGTTAAGTTTTTGCAGTTGATGGATAGGGCGCGGCCTAGCAGCAGTAGAGAGACAGTACGGCTGTTACATCACTGGTGGCATTAACAGTGCCTGTTCTGATCCAGTGTAATTTGGAACCCACATACTAAACTGCTGTCTATTACGACAATTGCTTAACACATAACTGACAATTCGTCTCAAGCAAAATTCTGCCTGTGGACAACGGACAAATGGCTGGCCATCACTACCACTTTCAGTATTGCTGGGGACACTGAAGGAAATATGACTTCACCAGGCAAGAGCTTCGAGGAAAATTACCCTCTCAACTTCCTGTAAATAAAATACTCTTTACTTCATTCAAATTTATAGCAGAAGTGAAATTTTTACATGGCACAACTTTCATGCACAAACTTAGCACTGTAGATGATGAAGATTCAAGCAGTAATTCTTGACAGCGAATCTGGCAACAATTCTAAAGAAAACATTGTTGAAAGTACTGACGGTAATGTGTTGAACAGTGATGATGATGATGATGATGATGCTCCTTCACTTTTTGTGAACACCATGAGAAACAAGGATCAAAACATTCCTGGTACCAATATATGTGGGTGGGCGGATTGCATCTTTTTTTTTTCTTTTTGCAACAAACAACTGCACAAATATCAAGCAAATCACTTTATACAATTTCACATAGTTTTAAAACAAAACTATTTATAACCAAGTATGCAAGAAGATTCTATATGGAGCAACTAACAGCGTTGACATCAACAATCACAATCACTTGGTCCACAGGCAGCAAACCCAAAAATATTGTGACTAAGACGGTCTCCCTCCTGGGGAAGAGAATGTCAGTATTCCCTACAGTGTCAGCTTCGCGAACAATGAACACTAATACCCTTGACTTGACAATACCCCAGAGGTTGCAAAAGAACCAAGATCACCATGAGACCAGGGCATGAAAGGCCATAAAAGTTAGGAAAATTTTTACAATGCTGGGATGATCCATGAGATTGACCACTGTGATGATGCTTCAGTTTTTTTTTCTTCTGTTCCTATACAATTATCCTAGCAGTCAGGCCAAAGAGGAACATACACCTTCAACATTAGAAAATTTTTTGTAACCTCCTCAGAGACAACAAGAACAACTTTTCAACTAATGCGATAGTATAACAGTAAAGATGTCAACACAACAATGGATGGTACAGAACAACGACAGATCTCCCTTTCCCATCCAATCCCTTTGTCTTCACCGACAACGTTTCATTTGCCCTTCTTGAATGCTCCTCCCTTTCCTTTCTTTTTGGTGCCTCCTTTCTGATCCTCGGCCTGCACCACACACACACACACACAACACACACACACACACACACACACCACACACACACACACACACACACAACACATCACACACACACACATCACACACACACAAACACACACACAAACATATCACACACACACACACACACACACAACACACATACACACACCACACAAACACACACACACACATCACAACCCACACCCACACAAACACATCACACACACACACACACACACATACACACAAACACACACACAACACACACACATACACACAAACACACAGTCCCACCATTATACTGGAACTAGAGAACAAAAACACAGAAATGAAACTAGAAACAACATGTGAAAATAGAATGAGTATGTTCTTCACAAAACAAGACAGGTGCAAATTTTCGACCAACTGGCTTTCATCAGACGCAACATCACAACAAAAATGAACAGATAAAAATAACACACACACAATTTAGGACTAAACAACAGAACTTCCCCGTGTTTTGCTGATCTGGTTCAACAAAAGATCAGAACAGTTCTGTTGTTGTCCTTTTAAGTTCTCCTGCTAAGCAAAACATGAAGGATGTTTTCTTGATATCTTTGTCCTAAATGTTGTAGTATTTCTTTTTTTTTTTTTTGGTTTCTTTTGTGTACATCCGAAAAAGGTCAATTGGCAAAAAAATTTGCACCTGTCTGTTTTTGTGAATTACATACATATTTTCATTCTTTCACATTTTTCTGGTTTCTATTTGCTTGAACGCTGCAGTTACTTTGATTCTGATTACATAGGAATGAAAAAAATATACAGGTTCAGATACACTTGAACAGCCTCTTCCTATCATTTGACCCAAACTGCAATTATGGTCAAATCATTCACAACACATCTCTGCACCTTCTCTTTGTCTTCTTCTTCTCTTTGTGAATGAAACGTGTGGATCACTACACCAAGCAGATGGGGGGCTTATTATTCATGTATATTTAATGATGTGACTATGTGCTTAACACATCCGCGACAAGCCACGACTATAGTCGTGAACGACGAGCTTCACCTACTGCCGGGCCGCGCTAAAAGTCGTTTCGGTGATATATGGTACAGAACTGGATGGTGGCAGCTAAAAACTATTTAGTAATAGCTTTATAAATAGCACAGCTAAACTCAGCATCCTTTTTCCATTAAGTACACAAATTTTGGTGACAACTGGACTTCATTCAGGCCTGCTAGAGTTTTTTTTACAACTACTGGTTCTTTATTGGAGGCAGGTTCAGGCTGACCGGTAGTTCAGGCAGAGGCGGGGCCAGTCACAATAGTGTTAGCTGCATCAGTATAAGACATTTGTACTCTTCAAATCTCACCTTGCAGCTCAACAATTTTACTGTGATTTGACATGCATGCATGCATGAATTGTGTACAAACACACACTACAACGAGAAGCACCAATACTATGAGGTCCTATATGGCAAACAGACCCCTTCTGGCACTCCTGTCATGAACACAGTCCATCACTCAATTTCACTTCCTGACCCCACCAAACTGTTAACTTTTTACAAATAAGGTGATAATTACAAAATTACCCTGCTCACGCACCATTTTTTTGACCACTTTTAAAACAATCTGAAAGTACTAGACTCATAAAAAGATCTACATAATTTTGTAAAGTCTAAAACTCGTGCTTTCCAGATGATTAATACTGAAGTTCATAACATGCATTCTGTACTCATAATGTGATGCTGAAAATGGTATCCAGAAACTATTACTTCACCTATTACCTCAACAGTCCACCATATATGCATGATTACATATGATCAATTAAAGGATACATTTACTGAATGCTATCAGATATGCTGTCTACTTGGTCAGTTCAAGAATAAAAGACTATGTCAATCTTGAACATAAGACCAATACATTGTATGTATTTCTCTCCTCTCTCATAGCTGTGTGTAGGGTAGTTGCAGAGTATAAAGGTAAGCTTGGGCGCTCCTTTTGTGAGGAGTGTTCTGAGCTTACGGTTTTTGTGCTTTGTATCTGCTTCTATGCTAGCTGAATGGGTAGCGCAAACTGTGTTGGATTTGAGAAGATCTGCAATATGGGAGATAATTCCTACGTGACTCTCAAGAGTTATGTTCTTTGATTAATTAATATGATACAAATTCTCCCTGCTTCCCTCTTATCTCTCTGTCTACTTGGGTAAGTCTTGGTAGATGTGATACATGCAGACTTAAAAGCAAGGCAGACTGAGAACCTTCTTGCATGGAACACGTTCCACATCTGCAGACCTCACTTTCTTCCTCTTCTTCAAATATTATGAATTGAAGAAGCACACCTACATAAACTTGTCATCCAAAGGGAAATTAACAGTGGTGACTGCTTTCAAGAAAAAAAAGGCTGAAGTTGTTTCCCTTCGATTGTTTGCAAATTCAATTAAAAGCACTGACGCACATGCATCAGCACGTTACCAGAGAAATTCTGATATCCGCATGACAGCAAAGGGTTAATGCAAAGCCTGGGTTTACATTACACAAGTACTAAGTTAATACACTGACTCCTGAGCTGAGTACTATATGCACAAAGTCAAATTCCTCAACATCACATTAAAACAGTAACACTGAAAGGACAAACCATTACCTTTCGTTTGTAGAGGAAGACTTTGAGACTACAGAGAAAAAGGAATCCAGACGTCCTTGAGTAGATCCTTGCGGATTTCTGCAGCTTTTGATCCATTTCTTATCTGTCTTCACTGTGATGACAGAAAACAAAACATGACGAAAATTAATAAACAAATGCAATTCATTAACAGCCCATCTTAATTAAGTACATGATGTTCATTTAAAATTAGATAAACAAAATGCAATTCATTAACCAGCCCATCTAATTAAGTACATGATGTTCATTTAAAGTTTAAAACAATAATTTGTATCTCTGTGCTTAAGTGTACATAAGTTAAAACAATCATCTGTATTTTCTGTGCTTAAGTGTACATAAAGTTTAAAACAATCATCTGTATTTTCTGTGCTTAAGTGTACATAAAGATTAAAACAATCATCTGTATTTTCGTGCTTAATACATAAAGTTTAAAACAAATCATCTGTATTTTCTGTGCTTAAAGTGAACATAAAGTTTAAAACATTCCTCTGTATTTCTGTGCTTAACTGTTTACATAAAGATAAAACAATCATCTGTATTTCTGTGCTTAAGTGTACATAAAGTTTAAAACATATCATTTAATTATTCTGTGCTTTTGTATTTATTGCTTAAGTGTACATAAAGATTAAAACAATCCTCTGTATTTCTGTGCTTAAGTGTTACATAAAGTTTAAAACAATCATCTGTATTTCTGTGCTTAAGTGTACATAAAGTTTAAAACAATCATCTGTATTTCTGTGCTTTGTATCTGTGCTAAGTTACATAAAGATTTAAAACAATCCTCTTATTTTCTGTGCTTAAGTGTTACATAAAGATTAAAACAATCATCTGATTCTGTCTTTGTATTTCTGTGCTTAAGTGTTACATAAAGTTTAAAACAATCATCTGTATTTTCTGTGCTTAAGTGTTACATTAAAGTTTAAAACAATCATCTGTATTTCTGTGCTTAAGTGTACATAAAGATTAAAACAATCATCTGTATTTTCTGTGCTTAAGTGTACATAAAGTTTAAAACAATCATCTGTATTTTCTGTGCTTAAGTGTACATAAAGATTAAAACAATCATCTGTATTTTCTGTGCTTAAGTGTACATAAAGTTTAAAACAATCATCTGTATTCTGTGCTTAAGTGTACATAAAGTTTAAAACAATCATTTGTATTCTGTGCTTAAGTGTACATAAAAGTTTAAAACAATCATTTGTATTTCTGTGCTTAAGTGTACATAAAGTTTAAAACAATCATCTGTATTTCTGTGCTTAAGTGTACATAAAGTTTAAAACAATCATCTTTTATTTCTGTGCTTAAGTGTTACATAAAGATTAAAACAATCATTTGTATTTCTGTGCTTAAGTGTACATAAAGTTTAAAACAATCATCTGTATTTCTGTGCTTAAGTGTACATAAAGTTTAAAACAATCATTTGTATTTCTGTGCTTAAGTGTACATAAAGTATAAAACAATCATCTGTATTTCTGTGCTTAAGTGTACATAAAGTTTAAAACAATCATCTGTATTTCTGTGCTTAAGTGTACATAAAGTTAAAACAATCATTTGTATTTCTGTGCTTAAGTGTACATAAAGTTTAAAACAATCATTGTATTTCTGTGCTTAAGTGTACATAAATACTTAAAACAATCATTTGTATTTTCTGTGCTTAAGTGTACTAGACATACACTCCTTTCTCATTCTACATACAAATGGCAATATGACACATGGTTTTGTTTTTTGTTACACTGTTAAGAAACAATAGTTATACAACATACAATCTGTGAAATATCTTTTACTAGTTACAACTATGGTAGTAAATCATCATACACAAAACCAATACTGTTCAGTGAAACACACCTCTCAACATGGATGTACCAAGCTGGAAGTGAAGACGAAACTGTATAACTCTGCGGCACACACTATTTGTTCCATCACTTTTGGCATCTGAACACTTTAACTCTTAGCTGTTCACAAGGCCGGTAACCGCCCTGCGGAAAAATGTGCCGATCCGTTCATAGCGGTCGAGATCGCCCGACCTTTTCCGGCACATGTGTGGGGAATTTCCATCACTACTGGCCTTGCTGTCTTATCGCGCGTGTGGTTAGAACTCGGTCAGTCTCGCGTTGAATGTTCTAAAAATAGTATGAGCATTCTGGGGTGCAACGAACTTTCCATTCACTACTGACGCTGTGCTACATTCGAATGCGAATACTAGGAGCTAGCTTTACATCTAGCAATGCAAATGCGAAAGGGTTAAATTGGCTATGTTTTTATTATCAGGTCATGCACATGTTAACTGCTAAGGTTTAATTTAGCAATGTTCACGTACTTGAAGTTTTTCTGGGTCACCATGAACTCCACCAGAGCTTCTTCATCAGGATCTGTCCACTTGACCTGTACAACAAAATTAAAAGAGAAAGTTAAAGGCCATGTAGAATTTGTTTACTATGCTGAATGTGTTTGCTATCTATATCCAGGCATAGGAACTGACAGAGAAGACATTCTGAAAACTGAAGGAGGGGGGCGGGTTCGAGACATCCTCCCTTGAAAATCTTTTTCTCATCTGGAACAAGCCTCTGGTATTTTTCAGGTTTTTAAAAGATCTGATACACAATGTAATTTTCATTTATAAAAAAAAATTTTTTTTTTAGCAGCAAGCAGCAATAAGTGCATGATGGCGCAAGTCCCTGTCACCAACCTTCATCTCTACAACAGCAGACACCCACCCCCAACCCCCATCTCCAGTCATTCACACAGCCACTATCGTCAAACATTTTGCCATGGTTGTCTACATGCCTGAGGATATGTTGACAATGCAATCAATGCAATGCAATG
This sequence comes from Monoplex corrugatus, assembly GCA_030674185.1. Taxonomy (NCBI): domain Eukaryota; kingdom Metazoa; phylum Mollusca; class Gastropoda; order Littorinimorpha; family Ranellidae; genus Monoplex; species Monoplex corrugatus. Next base: position 7,736,259 of record JAPXFY010000014.1, on the reverse strand, counting down.
AATGTGAAAAGAACACAGCAGAAAAGATCAATCAACTGTGTACAATATAGTAGCCTGCTCGTGAGAGTTAGCCGGCTTCAAATGAAACTACACCAACAGTGAAAGTGACAAATGGCAGCACAAAATAGAACATCGGACTTTTAACGGGCATCCTGTGAAGAGCTGAAACAGTGTTTCCTACCTTTTCTTCTTTCCCAAAATTATATTTCCTGCACTTTCATTTACAAAGAAAAAGCATTTTACCGTCAGGGAATTGTTTGTTTTCTTGTGCAATTCCCATACCTTTGTATCATTTATAACATTAACAAGCTCTGAACAATTTTACTGACCACTGTTCTGCACACTATAAATCTGACTATAAATTGCATGCATTATGTCTTTTTTTTTCTCTCCCTTCTTTAATGGAGTGTCAGTTGAGAGTGATGGTAGTGCATCTAGCTATATTGACAATGAGAATAATGAGATGGAATATTGATGACGGAAACGCTGCCGTTGCTGGTGAACCACTGACTTTATTTGTGTGCTATATATTTCTGATTTGATTCTATGCTTATCATGATTATTCTCAATAGAATCTGTCATATGATTCATCAGGTTGATTGCATGATAACATTCACATTCTGTAGCCCTGCTTTCTTTGGAAGTGCAATTTGTATTGATTTTAACACATCTGTGAGGACTTTTCTGGTGTCATAAATCTTATTTAGGACTGTTACTTTTTTGTTTGTTTTGGTCTCAACAGTCAAGGGAATACTGTTGCCCAAACAAAAAATGTAGTTTTTCAGTCTTCTGTTTCCTAGGTTACTCGGATTAAATGTTCTAAGTTGTGGTGCCAGTGTTGACAGACACAAGCAAGCACACATGATGTCAAGGTTTGATGTCACAGACATCCTAGGACACAACAAACCTGAAATAGACTATACACAAAAAAAATGGACTAAATGAAGAAATTGTCCTTTCTTCATGCAGGCAATCCATTCAAGCAACAATGTGTTTCAAGGAAAAAAAAATGCCAGGGTTCCAGGGGGCCGCATGTGAGGTCCAGGGTCAGAGCCCCTGGTTGGGGTCTCGGAGCATTGCCCCCAGAAGCTGAAGCATTTTAGTCTAGTAAATGGAAATTTAACCCCCTCTGGTGAAAGATAAATCAAGTATTTCATAAAAGAAAAAAAGGACACAAGCATTGTTAGTAGTAGTAGTAGTAGTAGGCCTCCTTCGGTCATGACTGACCATGGACAAAGTACATCCGTTCTAATGTCTAGATGGGCTGTCTGCTTGGTCCAAGCAGCGTCGCCTGTGACTGTACAGACCGATGCGAGAGAGGCAGTCTCTGTCGCAGCGGTCGCATGTGTATGCTGATGCTGGTCTGTTGGCTGTCATCCCTTTTCTGCGAACTCGCTTTTCTGCTGCAGCAGCTGACAGTTTGTCCTCACCAATCCGCAGCTGTTTCTTGAGAGTAGTTCTCCAGCTGTTGCGGTTGTCTGCGAGGTCCTCCCAGGACTCAGTGTTGATCTCAAGCGCCTTCATGTCACGCTTGCAAACGTCTTTGTATCTCAGCTGTGGGCGGCCAATGTTTCTCTGCCCTGTGGCGAGCTCACCATAAAGGATGTCTTTTGGGATACGACCATCTTCCATATGGCGAACGTGGCCCAACCAGCGCAGCCAACGCTGTCTCAGCATGGTATGCATGGTTGCGAGGCCAGCGCAGTTAGGACTTCGGTGTTGGTCACCTTGTCTTGCCAGGAAATGCCAAGTATGCGCCGTAGGCTTCTCAGGTGGAAGGTATTGAGCCTTTTCTCCTGATGAGCATGCGTGGTCCACGCCTCGCTGCCATACAGCAAGGTGCTGAGGACACAGGCGTTGTATACAGCCATCTTTGTCTTTGTGGTCAGCTTGGGATTTGTCCACACCCTTTGTGTGAGGCGGGCTAGTGTTGTGGCTGCCTTCCCGATCCTCTTGTCGACCTCTGTGTCAAGGGAGAGGTTATCGGTGATGGTGGACCCAAGATATGTGAATTGATGGATGGCTTCAAGCTCGTAGTCATCAATGGTGATGGCTGGTGGAGATGGCGTGTCTTGGCTCAGGACGTTTGTCTTCTTAAGACTGATGGTCAGACCAAAATCTTTGCAGGCCTGGGAGAAGCGGTCCATTAGTGACTGCAAGTCCCGCTGAGTATGGGTCACAACTGCGGCATCGTCGGCAAATAGCATGTCTCTGATGAGGGCTTCACGGACCTTTGTCCTTGCTCTGAGGCGGGTGAGGTTGAAGAGCCTGCCATCTGATCTGGTCCACAGGTGGATCCCTTCTTGCGCTGTGCTGAACGTCATGCCTCAGGAGGAGAGCGAAGAAGATTCCAAAGAGGGTTGGGGCCAGGACGCAGCCTTGTTTCACACCGCTGCGTACATCGAAGGGCTTGGAGAGGTTTCCGTTGAACTGCACCATCCCTTTCATGTTTGAGTGGAAGGACTCAATTAAGCTGTGCAGTTTGGGGGGGCAGCCGATTTTTCGGAGAGCCCTGAAAAGGCCATCTCTGCTGACTAGGTCAAAGGCCTTGGTGAGGTCAATGAATGCCACATACAGGGGCATCCGCTGCTCTCTGCACTTCTGGATTTGGCGAAGGGAGAAGACCATGTCTACCGTGGATCTCTCTGCTCGAAAACCACACTGTGATTCCGGGTAGACGCGTTCAGCCAGTTTCTGCAGGCGGATTAGGAGGACCCGAGCATAGACTTTGCCAACAATGCTGAGGAGCGAGATACCTCTGTAGTTGTTGCAGTCGCTCCTTTCGCCCTTGTTTTTGTACAGGGTGACGATCTTGACGTCCCTCATGTCCTGTGGTACAGCTCCCTCATTCCAACACTGACAGACAACTGCGTGCAAAGGGTGCAGAAGAGAAGTCTTGCAGTGCTTGATGAGATCTGGGGGAATTCCGTCGTTGCCAGGTGCCTTCCCTGATGCCAGGCTATCAATGGCCTTGCTGAGTTCGACCGCAGTTGGCTCTGCATCAAGTTCTTCCATTCCGGCATGCACTTGATGGCATCGAGGGCTAAGGGGGACACCATGTTCTGTGTGGAGTAGAGGTCGGAGTAGTGTTCCGCCCATCTTTCCATCTGTTGGCTAGGATTGCTGATTACTTCCCCAGTGGAGGATTTGAGGGGGGGCGATCTTGCTCTGTGTTGGTCCCAGTGCCTTCTTGATGCCATCATACATTCCTCGGATGTTGCCTCTTTCAGCAGCACTCTTATCTCTTCGCTGAGCTCTGTCCAGTACTCGTTTGCCTGGCGTTAAGCTGAACCTTACTTCTGGCAGCCCTGAGGATTTGCAGGTTCTTCTCACTGGGTGACCGCTTATACTTGGTGAGTGCGGCACGCTTGGCCTCAACAGTGGCATGTCATCTCAAACCAGTCGTGGGACTTCACAGTTTTCTTCCCAAAGGTGGCCATAAGCAATGCGGTGCATGGTGTCTCGTAGCGTTTCCCATCTCTCAGTGGCAGAGTCTCTGGGCTGCAATGCATCGTATTCTCTCTGAAAGGCCTCTGCGAACTGTTCTACAAGATCTGGCTGAGACATCTTCTGACGTCAATGCGAGGGTTCCCTTGTTTCTTTGAGCAGTGGAACTTCTTTGGTTGTAGCCTGATCTTGCAACATACCAGAGAGTGGTCTGTGTCGCAGTCTGCGCTGTGATAAGAGCGAGTGTGGAGAACGTTTTTGATAGCGGCACGTCTTACTAGGATCAAATCCAGTTGGTGCCAATGTTTTGAGCGGGGATGCCTCCAGGAGACTTTGTGCTGAGGCTTCGTCTTGAGAAGGAGTTGGCGATGCACAGTTCATGGCAGGCGCAAAACTCAAGCAGTCGCTGTCCATTCTCATTCATTTTCCCCACTCCAAAGGAACCGAGGCAGAAGGGCCATGAGTCATTGTCTGCACCCACTCTGGCGTTGAAGTGCCCAGGAGAACAAGTTGTTCTGTCCTGGGGATGTTCCTTATGGTTGATGCAAGATTTTCGTAGAACTCATCCTTGGTGTCTGGAGAGGCTGGACAGAGTTGGGGCATAAACGCTGATGAGAGTGACATAGCCTTCGGTGGTGTTGAGGCGGAGAGTCAAGAGTCGTTCTGAACCGCCGCTGCCTGGTTCAATCATGTTCAGCAGGCTGTTCCTTACTGCAAAGCCTACTCCGTGCTCTCTTGGGGCATCAGAACTCTTTCCTTGCCAGAAGAAGGTGTAGTCCCTTTCCTTTAATGTTCCTGAGTCAGCCAGCCGTGTTTCCTGCAGAGTGGCAATGTCCACATTGAGCCTCTTTAGTTCGCGGTTTTTCTGGCGTCGCTGATGTCTTGCAGATCTTGGGAGAGCCCCAGGCATCATTGTTCGGACATTCCAACAGCCCAGTTTCACTGCTGATCCTTTTCCTGATCCGTTTCTTGAATTTGAAGTTTTCTTTTTGTTTGGTGCGGTAATTAACGACCTGCTTGTCAGATTTTCTCCTAATCTTCATGCACCCAATGAAGAAGGCAGGTCGTGGCGGGACAGCACCTAACTGGCTGGGGGCTGCCCAGCTTAGGCGGGCGATAGCTGTCCAGTAAGACACGAAGGTCTCTCCCACCGTCAAAAGCAACCCCTGGCGTCAGCTCTACGCCAGTTGAGCAATGACTTATCACCGGTATCTGTTGCTTCCCGTGTTGTGCCGACACTAGTGTTAGTAGCGAGGCTGGAGTGTCCTCTCCAGGTCGTAGGTGCAGAGCGTTTGTGGATGAATGGACGGATGTAAGCCTGGGCAGTGTAATATGGAAGACAGGCTGTTGCCCATGCAACTTGTCCCCCCTTTCCACCTCGCTGACAGATCCAAAGGAACAGCAGGGCTGTTATGTTTTGGTGCCAACGCGGCCGCAGGAGCTGCCGGAAAGTGACAAAGTTTGCCATCCAACCGCCTTAGGGGCCCCACACCGGATTTACTGTCAGGGTTTACTCCCTTAGCTAGATGGCCGGGGTAGCTCTCCAGAACTGGCGCCCTTTGATGGATCTAATTTATTTCCACCAGGGTTTCTAGCCACCCTCCTCACCATCCTCCTGAGAGGACTGGTGGGGTTGCTGGTTTAGTCAGCCAGCAATTCGACCCTGTGACAGGTAGTACTGGGTTCCAGGTTACCAGTAGCGGATACATCTATCCGACCTGACTAGCATTGTTAACAATTAACAAAACATGCAAATACTTCTCTTCGGAATCATTCGCGGACATTTGGATTGACCTGTCATGTGAAAAAAAAAATTTCATACATGCTCATGTGTGTGCGCAAACACACATACACAAATGCCAAAGGAGACAGATTAACACAAACATACACACACACAAAAATGCACACACACACACAAAAATGCACACACACACATAAAAATGCACACAAACATACACACACACGCTCTACAAACGTACACTCCTTTTCCATATTTCTTTACAGAAAAACCATTAAAACATTGTTGATATCAACTTTTTTTTCAGGAAAACAGTGACTGTTAAAACAGCTTGATCATCTTTTTTCCCCTGGCTCGTATACACACACACACACACACATGCTCTGCAAACGTACACTCTTTTTCCATATTTCTCTATAGCAAAACCATTAAATCATTGTTGATATCAACTTTTCTCCAGTAAAAAAGTGACTGTTAAAACATCCTGACCACCTTTTTTACCCCTGCCTCATACTCACATCTAACTTTTCTGGGTGTGTGACTTCAGGTTCCTGGAACAGCACGCGGGCTTCCTTGTACATCCAGTCTTCTGGAACCGTGTATTTCTAAAAGACATATTCAGACATCACATGTATATTCTTTGACAACACATAACCTGTTTCTATTAAACTGATATTTTGGGTCTGTTTGCTTTTGGGGAAGGGGAGGGTGCTTTACAGAGAATTTCAGGTGCTGTTCTGTTCCTGTTCTTATTGTTTAAAGCCCAGCCGACTGCACAGAGACGTATCAGAGCTATAACCATTTCAAAACATACACAACATCTGGTCGGGAAAAAAAACTGGAAAAGAAAATTATGTACATATATCAATGAATGCATGCACATAATCTAAGGATATGCCCCTGGTGTTGACCATTCCATCCAGTTCATCACCAGAGGATTTCAAAAAACAAACTCGCAAGCATGTATACAATTCTGTTTTGTTCAGGAGACTAACCGTGTCTAAATAACAGACTGGTCTAAGCACACAATATATCAAACCCATAATAATAATAATAATTCTATTTGTACAATGTAAACAGTCCATGTATCAAGCCATGCTTGCTGCAATTTATGTAAGAAAAAAAACTGGGAGCAGGGATCGCCATGTGAATACATTAATGCAGTAAACACACATCTGGGCACACCCACCCACCAACATAGCATAAACATATTTAACCCTTTGACTCCCTCATCCTATCCATAAGGTGAGGGAGTCAAAGGGTTAAGTTTTTGCAGTTGGTAGATACAGTGCAGGAGTGAAAGGGTTAATCAAAAAATCACAACAAATCCTAACAAGAAATTAGAAAAAAAGTAATACTGACACCAGTCAACAAAAAACATTTAAGAAAGAAAAATGGATAAATCACCTGATAAATAGTCTGTCAAACACCATCTTTTTCAAGACTTCTTTTTATTGAAATTTACACCAAGCAGGAAGAACATGAGATGTGAGGGGTTCATTCTTCTACACAACATCTTCACAGCACAAAACGACAAACACAGTTAGGAAACATGAGACAAACAACAACAAAACAAAGAAAAGGAAAAAAACAACAACAAATAAAAAGACAAAGGAAAAAAAGACATTAACACCTTGCTCATGCACACATCTGTATTCAGACTCCCCATCTCACCTTCTTATCAAGATGTTTGAGGATGGTTTCTATGTTTTTGTGTTGTTTGATCAACTCCACAGCACGCTTGGGACCAATGCCTTTGATGGAGTCACAGTAGTCACAGCCAAGGAGGATGCACAAGTCAATAAACTGAAACACATAATAAATGTTTGTATTAGCACATTCCTCAGGTCAATGCAAAAACATGCACTCCAAGTCTATTTCAAAACAAAATTAAAAGATAAAGAACACGGTCAAGACAATCCTGTAACTTCCCTTCACAAGGCAAGATTAAGTACACACATGTTCGACAATCATGCTATACACATGCATGCTTCCAAACTAGGGCACCACAATCAGTTGCATCCATGACGGGCATGATGGGTATTATGGTGGATATAAAGGACTACAAATCAGGTCTGGGTTTAATCTTGCGTGGGTAAAGGGTAGAAAATTTTCCAATCTTCTAGGTTAATACCATTATGTTAGCAGACACGCTAGTGCATAAACCCCCCTCCTTGTGCAAACACAAGCAGATCCTGGAAGCAATGTATGTGTTTACTGATTGACAGAATTTGGAATTTGTTCAAGAGGGATTCATCATACTTGGGCAATTCCATATGTGCTCCACCCAAATCTGAGAGTACTTATCTGAAGGACTCCTTAAGCCTGTAATAAACCCTATGCTCTTGCAAGGTCATAAAATCGGGAAGGGGCTGAGGAGTGAGAGGAACCTATGAAACACTGTAAGCTGACATAAGAAAATGACATAAACATTCAGACATAAACATTAACCCTTTTCCATTTGCAGACTCTGCTCAGAAACTCTTCCTAGTATTCGGAAATTTCCCAAAGCGTGTGAATGAAAAGGTCAGACGCTGACCGATATCTTGTAAATGAGGCGATGTGTGGTACCAAACTCAGCATCATTCTTTCATTGGTTAATCCTGACTTTCGCAGGAAACTTCATTCATGAGGTGTGTGTAACCCCTGGTGCTTAGAGTGTGATGGAAATTCCCCACCAGGCCTAAGTGACAGGCGGCGGGCTGTGGCGGGTGTAAATAAAAAGCGGGTTTTCCTGGTCGGCGGGCTGCGGTGGGATAAAATGGGAAAGGGTTAAGATGGACAGCAAACAGACCAGTTTTTAATGCTGCAGGTTGGAATTGAACTCCAGATATCAGATCCAAGTCCACAGCTTTCAAGAAAAAATAAAAACAAAAACAAAAACAAAACAAGCAGCCCATGTTAAAAATAAAGGAAACAGTAAGTCATAGGCACATTTACATGCTAAATGGTACAATACATAATAAACGCAAGATGGGTTTGTAACACAGAACTAAAACAAACACACACATAAGCATGAATTCTCCAGTATTGTTTCAAACCAAAATGCTTGATTATCGATGTATTACTGAAAACTATATAAAATTACTCTAAAAAAATTTCAATTAAAAAAAGAGAGAAAGCAGTCACAATGAACAAGAAGGTAAATGTCGATCCTCCAATCAAAAGGCTCAAGGTTCAATACACCAAGACACCTTGATCTGATAAGTAAAGGGTGGAGATTCTTCCCAAGACAGTCTTCCCAATCGCCCAGGTCAACATGCGAGCAGACTTGCCATTGCCTAGGCCCCCTTCATGTGTTTACCAATACAGAATATTAAACATGCACATTAACCCTATCCCATTCACTCCGGCTGCATCCGGCCAAACACAGCTCTCCCGCATCTGTTCACTCCGGCTGCGGCCGGCCGCATGTTTGCACTCATGGCCAGTACTTTTCCATCACGCTGTAACCTTGAGCTAGCTCACTCTGAATGAATGAAATTTGGCGGGTAGGTCCACGGAGGACCAATGAACTGTTAACACTAAATTAAGACGCCACCACTGGCATCATTCACAAGACAGAAGAAGGAAATGACCGCATTCCATTCTTGTGTACGTGTGAATGAGAAAGATGGCGGCGCAGCACGAAGAAGTAGAATGGGAGGAGTATACAGAGGAGGAATTAGAAATTATTTTGAGAGAAATGGAGCAGATGGAAAAAGAAAAAGATGCAGAATCAGATGTAGAAATTGATGTTGCTGAAGGAGATGATGAGGAGGAGGAAAGCGAGGAAGAAAGCGACCCTGAAGACAATGTGCCGTTAGCGGATTTGCAGACGACATGGCGACGCGCTGCTGTAGCAAGCCGGGTGAACGAATTCCATCTCGAAACTGGCCCTTCACACGCATTGCCCGCGAATGCAAAACCTTTAGATTATTTTTTTTTATTTCTACCGGAATCTTTTTTTCAAACGGCGGCAGAGGAGACTAACAAGTATGCACAACAGAAGATCGTAGCTAGAGGCTTGGCCAGTGATCCATTGTGGAGAGATATATCATCAACTGAAATACGTGCCTACCTGTCGATCCTTATTATGATGGGAATCAACCGTAAACCGCGGATTGATATGTACTGGTCGACTGATCCACGATTCAGAGACCCTTGGATTAGCAGTATTATGCCTAAGACAAGGTTTCTGAAAATCAATCAGTATTTTCACTTGCGTGACACATCAAACACACCTGGGCGTGACAGTGCGAACTACGACCCTCTGTATAAGATCAGGCCTTTCATTGATATTATCCAGCCACTGTTCAAGTCACGATACAACCCTGGCCGTGACTTGAGCATTGATGAATCAATGATTGGGTACAAAGGGAGGGTGTTTTTCAAACAGTATATGCCCGGAAAACCTACCAAGTGGGGAATCAAGGTGTGGCAATTGTGTGATGCAGAAAGTGGATACTGTGTGGCGTTTGACATCTACACGGGTCGTCATAGCCGCCCAAATACCAACATCAGCCTGGGGGAGGAGGTGGTCGACAAATTGGCCTCAGCTTACTACAACCAACACAGGCACCTTTATTTTGACCGCTTTTTCTCGTCAGTGCCCCTTTTGAAAAAGCTGTCCAGCAAAGGGACCTATGCCTGTGCGACAATCATGTCAAACCGCAAAGGACTTCCTGACGAGGTGAAGGCGGCCAAACTACCCAACAGAGGTGATCTGCTACAGGTGCAACAAAGTTCTCTGATGGCCACCGTGTACAAAGACAAACGCCAGATTTACATGCTCAGCACCAGTCAGCCACCGGGCAAATCAACCGTAGGTGACAAAGAGATCCCCACTGTCATCGCTGCCTACAATAAGTACATGGGTGCCGTTGACAAATGTGACCAGTACATGGCCTACTATCCCGTGGGACACAAAAACAAGAAATGGTGGAAATACATCTTCAATTCCTTTGTCAACTTGTGCATTGTTCAGGCTTTCCTCACCTGGGAGAAATCGACACACGATCCACCTGTCAAGAAAAGGTACGATCATCTCGCCTTCCGAGCTGATGTCGCCGACCAACTGAGGGGTGGATTTACTTGCCGTAAGTTGACAACAGGAAAGCGGAAACAAATCCCCGAGGCTCCGATTGCTGTCCAAACAATCAACCACCACAAGCTGATCAAGCTAGAAGGACGCAAAAGAGTCTGTCGCCAGTGTGTCATCGTAGGGCGACTGACACCCACAAATCGACAGGTAGAAACGTCATTTCAGTGCGGATTTTGTCAAGTTCCACTGTGTCGTGTTGGCCGTGACTGTTTTAGGGACTACCATGACAGCAATCTTGTGCACCAAAACAACAACCAATAACTACAAGCAAACAAGTTAGGATCTGCACCTGAAAGTTGACAATTTTGTGACACTGAAATGACAGATAAAATGACAACCAACCAGCACACTGGCAGTGACCGACACGATTGTACTCTCAGATACATACATATATATACATATAGCTATTTGTTTTTCTCCATAAAGTGTACAAAGTAGACTGTGTAACAGTGTTAGTTTGTAGTGCTTTTCCTGTTCTTTGACTATAAACACGTATAGTTGGTGACATGGATTTGGTGACACTGACAATTCAGATGGATTACCATAGTGACGGGAGTGATGGGACAAGTTCAGGTAGGCCTCTCTGTATTGTTTGTAACTCACAAACGTCTGTATGTCATGTTACACCGTGTATCTTTACTAACATCATGATGTCACCCCGAAAACACCTGTGACATGTGACAATAGAGGGGACAACGACACGACATCCACAAGTGAGACACACATATTGACATGCAAACCAAAGTATGTTCACTCATAAACACTTCTGCCAAAAATTGTTGCTCTACGGCAAATGACAGCTGAATAGTGCTGTATAGCGTACATGAACCATATTTTCCTTGAAAAAAGCTGAAAAACCATGAATACTAGGGGAAGTTTCACTGCGAGCTATGCAAATGGGAGAGGGTTAAGATATCACAAGTCATATCAGTGGCTGGCATACACAGAAACATGAAAGCATTCAACATAGATGACCACCAAAGGTGGGAGTCTGCAGACTGTTCATCAATGTACCATCTGCACAACGTGGACAAAAACAACATGCATACATATGCATCCAAAAATAAAAGAAAAAAGGAGCATTAAATGTATGAGGCATCTAGACCTACACAACTGTCAGATAAGATATAACATATGGTGACGGAATCTTATCACACACACTCTTCTTGGATCACTTACCTCATCCATGGAAAATTTCATTTCCTCCAGGACTCTGTCAAGGTAAAACTCTTTTATGGGCATTTTCCTGCAAAAAATATAAACATTCTCAGAACACGGAATATGCTTTCAAGTCAAAATCGTACATTTCTTCACATGCATTGAAAGTGATTGCCAATGTTCGCGCAAAATCAACGCTATTTAAGAAAAGGCAACTCCTGCTTCTGAAAGAACCTGTTAGTGGAGGGAGTCCATGCGGTACTTTACAACAGAATGTTTACCGATCACAGATTGTTCACCCAATCTGTAACAGGTTTGGTGAAACGGTTAGAAACTTCTAATTAAGTACAGAAACCAAACAAAATGATACAACATGTATCTTATCGAGATCAAGGGATGGGGAGGGGAAGAAAACGTGTGTGCTATTGGCAAGGAAATTTGAGAGACAAGAGCAAATTTGATGAATTATTTGTAAGTTGATATGTCAAAGAAACTAGTTTAGACAGCACAGATGCTACTTGATGATTTTTCTCGCATTGAAATTATCTTCACTTGTTGTCTCTTGAGACAAAGATTTCAGTTAGGGTGAACTGAATATTTGCTCAACGTGGATTAACCCTTTGACTCCCGCACCCTATCCACCAGCTGCAAAACTTAACCCTTTGACTTCTGCATTCTATCCACCAGCTTCCTGCAGGAGGCTGGTGGATAGTGTGAGGAAGTCAAAAGGTTAAGTTTTTGCTTGGCTTGCATGGTTGACAATGCAGGGTGCTGGTGGACAGGGTGCAGGAGTCAAAGGGTTAAATATGTTCTAAGTGTTTTCCCTTTACACCAAACTGCTTAAGTCAAGAAAACGCACACACACATACAAACACGCTAAAAAGACATAATATATAAACAACAATAGAAAAACCAAATAAAACAAACAACAAAAAAAGCTAAATTAAAAAATGTAAAACAAACCAAACTAAATAAAACTATAAAAAACTAAAACAAAACAAAACAAAACACACTACCCAATCAATAAAAACCAACAGATACATAGTTCAGTACCACTACAGACCTAGACAACAGAAAAAAAATGTGACCCAATGAATACAAAACGATATTTTGTAAAACTGCAAACTAACCAGCTTTATGTATAAAACTACCAATTGTTTTGCTAGCCTTGCTTTTAATGAACGTAACAGTGCCAAGACTTCTCACGGTTAGTGTTTCACATACACACACACACACACACACACACACACACACACACACACACACACACACACACACAATGAATACACGTTCCCTCTCTCTGGTTTCATAGTCGTCTCTCTCTCTTTCCCTCCCTCACACACACTCACATTTTAAAAGTAAGTGACTAAAATTATAAAAGGGGAAAAAACATCAGGATGATGATGAGGCAATTTGCAAACATAACAAATGACTAGTTGGACTAAAATAAACTTAGGCTACATAAACAAAAAGATAACAATTATAGATATATATTAAACTAAAGAAACCTCACAATTTACACATAAAATCCATGTAAACTTCGAGATCAATCACCTGCCTTTTACAACTTCATGGTATTACTAGGCCCTCCCATTTTCACACCTTCCCAACATCCTCATGAAAATAGTCTCCAGAAGAAGGTTTGACCATCTTTGTCCTAACAATGGCTTATTCTGCTGAATATTTTTAGGCATCAGCATAAAAGAAATTTTTACAGTATTTATGGGCAACATGCTGGACTAGTGAAAATATCTGCACGCTAGCAGATCTTTAAACCCACCTGACTAGTAGAAAATGTTATTCTTCTCCAGGCTCTCTCTCTCTCTCTCTCTCTGTATATATATATCTAGATAGATAGATAGACACAAATAATGCAGCATGGGAAAACCCAGCTAAAGACGTACCCAGCCATTCATTCCTATCGCTGAAAATGGCTGGATAAGGTCAAAATCGGATTGACCGAGATCTTTCCATAGTCCAAGTCTTTAACATGTAATCTAGAATTTCCTGAAATTTTTATATCTTACCACTGAAAGCACCCAAACAAGCAACGTTTTATTTAAAACTTTTTTTTGTCACTATTGTATATATGCATTACTTCTCTTGTCAAAAATACACATACATACAAAGTTCAAATGCATCTAAGAAAAAAATGCACCAGATAAATATTGTTTTAAGATAGTTAAAAACTAAAAAAATGAACACTTTCTTTAGCCTGATTTTTCCATGCTGGGTCACATATTGCTATAGACAGATAGATAGAATGAGGTATCTGTATACATATTAACCCTTTGACTCCCGCACCCTTTCCACCAACTGCAAAAACTCAACCCTTTGACTACCTCACCCTATCCACCAGCTTCCTGCAAGAAGCTGGTGGATAGGGTGAGTTAACTTTTTGCTTTGTTTGACAATGCAGGATGCTGGTGGACAGGCGGCAAGAGTCAAAGGGTTAATATATATGTATGTATGGGAATACAGACCTGGCTTCGCTGAAAGTGAGGTGTCGCAGGAGCACTTTCGAGCCAAAAGTCAGAGCATCCATATCCTCTGTCCCAGTGGCGTACACTGTACCCGACTTCACCAAAGCTGCACACTGTGCTTCTGCTTCACATGGCGCCTAAAATACAACACTTTTGGCAATCATCAACCATTACATCAACCAAATATTACCTCCATCTTTTTTTCATTTTACTTACAAACTCAGCCATATCATCAATACAAATTAAAGAAAAAGAAAACGAAGATTAATCACAAGCATTTGTTGGAAATGAATACAGCGATATGGATTTTACCTTACAACTCATCTACAAGCACTACAGCAAAATCTGCCTTCAACTGACTCTGTCTGAGCAGACATCTGTGATCAGACATTCGACTTGGCACAAAATGTTTCTACACACTAAATACATATTGACAAAAGGTACCATCATGTAGAAGTGAACAGCCGATATTGTAATTTTGCTTTAATATCTCCAGAAGATCAAGAGAGAAGACCCCAAACAACTGCAACAAACAATGGACTATTGTATACTATACTTCAAGGCTAGCCAAACAACAGAATGGGGGACCTTTGTTGCTGTCCTAAATACCTATGGCATAACGTACAAAGTATGTGAGGACAGACATACAAAAACAGATATACTATACTTCTTATATGTTAATACACACTTCCTCTCCAAGTTGAAATATATATAAAGTTTGAAGTGCATATTAAAAAAATACATTCTGACTATGGAAACTGAAGATTGTAATTCAAATTCTGTGTGCGTGTATGTGCGCGTGCTTTTCCATGCGCGCGCATGTGTATACTTTGTGTGCACATACACACACAATGTCTGCAAGGGGGTGGAGGTGAATATATCACTGATGTTTTATTAGCAACATCTCTTTAACAGTGGATAAATTCAAAATCATACCTACACAAAAAGAACTCTTTCTTATATTTTATTAGCAAAATCTTTTAATAGTGGATTAATTAAAATCATACCAACTCTTTCTTATATTTTATTAGCAAAATCTTTTAATAGTGGATTAATTCAAAATCATACTAACTCTTTCTTATATTTTATTAGCAAAATCTTTTAATGTAGATTAATTAAAAATCATACCAACTCTTTCTTATATTTTATTAGCAAAATCTTTTAATGTAGATTAATTAAAAATCATACCAACTCTTTCTTATATTTTATTAGCAAAATCTTTCAATAGTGGATTAATTCAAAATCATACCTCCACATAAGGAACTCCCATCAACTTGAGCAGTTCCCTGCACTCTTCGTTGTGTTGTTTGGTCACTTTCACCAGACGACGGTTAAAACGATCAATGTTTTCCTCATCACCTGGATAACAAAACATACAAGACTGCAAGCCAGCAAGAGAAACAAATTCTCATTACAATTCATTTTACAAAACAAGACGACACTGTACAAAGCACTGAAATCAATTGCATTAATGCATATTCTTTTGTTTGTTTTTTGCATTCCAATTCTTCTTGAATACATGTATGTTGCCCAGCCCACACTGTGAATTCATGATCCTGAATAGTTTGCAAATCCATCTTCAGTGGGTGTGCTTGCTGGCTGTTTCCATCAGTCACAGTGGGTGTACATGCTGGCTGTTTCCATCAGTCACAGTGGGTGTACATGCTGCCTGTTTCCATCAGTCACAGTGGGTGTACATGCTAGTTGTTTCCATCAGTCACAGTCGGTGTGCTTGCTGGCTGTTTCCATCAGTCACAGTGGGTGTACATGCTGGTTGTTTCCATCAGTCACAGTGGTGTATATGTTGGCTGTTTCCATTAGTCACAGTGGGTGTGCTTGCTGGCTGTTTCCATCAGTCACAGTGGGTGTACATGCTGGTTGTTTCCATCAGTCACAGTGGGTGTACATGTTGGTTGTTTCCATCAGTCACAGTGGGTGTACATGCTGGCTGTTTCCATCAGTCACAGTGGGTGTACATGCTGGCTGTTTCCATCAGTCACAGTGGGTGTACATGCTGGTTGTTTCCATCAGTCACAGTGGGTGTACATGCTGGCTGTTTCCATCAGTCACAGTGGGTGTACATGCTGGCTGTTTCTATCAGTCACAGTGGGTGTACATGCTGGTTGTTTCCATCAGTCACAGTGGGTGTACATGCTGGCTGTTTCCATCAGTCACAGTGGGTGTACATGCTGGTTGTTTCCATCAGTCACAGTGGGTGTACATGCTGGCTGTTTCCTTCAGTCACCAAATATTGACATGGCGTACAAGACCTTCAATAAACATTTCATGTTCTGCATACCCCTTGCACCTACCACACACGAGGTACCTAGGCAAGACCAAACCCAGGTGTTCTGATTGTAATTCTGAAATCTTACCCGTCTGACTACTGAGCCCCTCTTTTCTCAGTTTAAAAATTTGTCCTGTCTTCTTACTGATTCAGTTTTATTGCTCAAGATCAATCAAATACAGAGTAACAGTTTTTTTGCATCTGCTTGTTACTGTGAGTTTCAACTGCACTCTTCAAACAACCAACAGCCCATGAACACCACAAGTGCCAAATACATATCCTGGTCCAAGGTGGCTTTGTCAGAACATTACTAGCATGTTACACCCAACTTACCTGCTTCTTCGGCCTTCTCAAGTTCCTTCTGTGCGACTTCTCTCATCTCTTTCCTCTTGGCCAACTGAAACAAAACAAAAAATGATAAAAAACTACATATTTAAAAAAACAAAAAAGAATTAACAGATGACAATAATGATCTCCAAACACACCTATCTTGTGTAGTAACAGTTTTCAGGCCCTTTTTTTCATGATGTTCACTTTATGTTCATACGTGGTATGTCAAAACCAACTGGTTTTAGCATTCACATATATTGATATGGTCAAAACCTTTAACAGAACAATGTTCATATTGTAAAATGTTTATCATTTTATGTGGGTAACTGTATTTCTTATCTTCCTTACTTCATGCATGCACGCACACACACACACACACACTCACTTTGGAAAATTAATCAAACATGCATTCTCTTAGTAATTTTAAACTGTATCGGAAAAATATGAGTGACTATACCTCTCCAGACTTCATCTCTGGTGGTTTGCCATCAAATACGTAGACTGGTTTGATACCATTTTCCAGCATGCGGATAGTTCGATAAAACATGCCCATCAGATGACTGAAACACACATAAAAACCTTGACAGCTTGACCTGGTGTGCTTGTGTATGTATATATTATATGTTTGCATACGTGCTTAGATTTATCACCTTTTGTCTTTTTTGTCAGTTCATCCTCCAATACAACCTAATATGAATAGCAGTTCTACCATGCTTTATAAATCAAAATCAAAATTAGAAATAAACAAGACAATTATTGTGTAATGAATACGAACTAGAAGGATTGAACTGTCCATTTTCAGCTAAATAAGCAAACAAAAACAACAAATATTCAAGACTTCTAAATTCAAGACAAAAAGACTGACCGCACCCCCAACAGGACAATACTTGGAATCAAGTGACAGGATTTTCAAACAAAGTTGCAATAATGGCATGAACTTTCAAAACTTGCAGTTGTACAAAAAAGTATGAAAAAAAAAAATGTCACAGAAAAAGAAATATATAACAAATAACATTCTGTTTTAATCAAAATATTTTTTCAAAATTTCTATTTGCTTTACTCTTTGTCATTACATCTATTTATTATAATTGTTTCATGTTTCTTTAATCATCATTTTTTTTTGGTATTATTTCTTTTCATTTAATCCTTATAAGAAGTATTCTTCTCTTATAAAATGTTCTGCACCCAGAACTGATTTAACAAAATACACTCCTCTTAATCCCTTATATACTTATTACTGAATCAGGAAAAAAGGAGCTAATTATTAGATATTTTGAAAGCTCTTTTGCTGATCATCTGTTTAGTTTTTATTCAAAATAAACTCATGATTTAAATTCTAGTTAGTACTTCAGGCCTTATGGCCAGAAAAGTAGTATGACTTAACCAAAAACAGCATGCTTTAAGTTACATGAGTGCACCTGTTGAAACACATTTCTGCTCATATATATACATTACACACACATGCACAATTTCCCTTCACATTGTTAATGTTAGTGTTAAGTTCTCATTCCATTTTCTATTCTCACACCTACTTATGTCTCTTACTCTGTCTTCCCTCTGCCCCCAATCCAACTCACCCAACTCATGTACTTTTTTCCCCCGTCTAATACCACTCGTAGTGAAAAGATATCAAATCAAAGAATGAACACACACACACACGCAGGCGCGCATGCATGCACACACACACACACAACTCTCAAGATAACAGTTCAACCTTGTGGTCTCTCCTTCCTCATTTGTAAGTTGTGATCCATCTTGTCGGACAGCAATGAGAAATTGGTAGATACTCATAGATGCATCAATTGCCACTTTGCGACCTGCACAAAAAAAAAAAAAAGGTCACAGTTTAAAAATGGACAACAATCATCAAATTACGTTTATTGACCAGCCACCCACAAGGACATTTTAAGGCTGTCAAACCAAACACTGTCGAGACTATCTTCTGTTTTCTTATAGAAATTCAACACAAAATGATTTTGAAAACTGAACAAGAAGTTTGATGAATGAACAAAAAATGAGAACACTTATTTTGCTCCATATGTTTGCAAGTCCTGTGGACAACCAAATCAATCATATCACTATAGACTAGAGCTACAGAGCTAATTTCTTGTCTGTCTATCCATGCCTATGTACATATACACACACTAGCACTGCTACAGAAATAGTTTCTTATTATGTCTATGTACACACACAAGTGACACAAAAATTGTATGTACACACACACTATATGTGTGTGTGTCTGTGTGTGTGTGTGTGTGTGTGTGTGTGTGTGTGTGTGTGTGTGTGTGTGTGTGTGTGACACGTGCTAATGACATTGCACACAGTAAAGAATGGACTACAGTGACTTGCATCATTACACGATTGGTTGGTGCAACACATGGATGACTTGCGTGGTGCTCGTCAATCATGGGAATGGATGGGTTTGGAATCCGAATCGATGGAACAGAAAAACAAACAGACCAGTGTGTCAAGTCATGATAAGAAACTGAGAGAGAAAAAAAGTCCAGTCACTGTATTCCACTTCAGTTTTGTACTAGTTTCGAGAACACCAGATCCAGCAATCACACTGCTCAATTTACTGTGTTTTGCATGATGATGATATTGATAAAATATAATAATGATGATGATCGACACAGTATGATTATCATGAATATGGGAGGGGGGAATCTCAGAAACACCCAATTCAGCAAAACAATGTTCAAATAAATACCAACCAAAGTAGTTTTTGATGTCGTTTTCTTTCAATGAAGACGGTGCATAATCTCCCAAAACTTTGGACAGGCCGTGAATTCCCATTGTTTTGGCATGCAGACAGAAGGAACGATTGATAATGAAAGTGATGCGTATGACTCCCGCCAGTTTGATTTTGCAGAGTTAGCAAAAGTAATGACATAGGAAAGTTGCGAAGATAAACATTGCAAAATTTCATTGCATTCATGTACAAAGAAATGCAATGATCCTTAATTTCTTTTTATTACAATAGGTGTGCAATGAGCATCTGTACTTCGAAACAGATTGATTATGTACGTAACAAACATATTAACTTTACGTATTACCTGGCATCCTCTCAAGTCTGTTTCGCACGTCATCATTTATTTTTAGATGGAAAACATTGCCGTAGAGACGCGCAGTGTTCCAGCTTGTTCAGGGATGGTCCAGTATCTGGGCTAGGTTGGGTCCCAAAATTAGTGTGAAAATAATACAGTTGTTTTTGCAGATTTTACACAATTTGATGAAATTTCTCTTACCATATAAACATCTTATTCTGCATTGGGATCAGTCAAAGGTCAAGGTCACAGCTGAGCAAACTGTGTACAAGTGTTGCCAACGATTTCTTGATCATTTTTCCATTAATTTTTAATAAAATTTGGACAGTATAAGCAATATGGAGTTACTGGTGCACATGGTCCAACTAAACATGACATGGTCTAATGTTTGGACTGCTGGAGCGAAAATTAAGTATAGATACATTTAGAATATTGTGAGTACTTACATTTCACACTCAAAGTGACTGGTAGCAAACAAACAACAAACACATGAACAAAGTATAAGAACACATGTTTAATTGGTGAAATAAGTCATACATACTCATCTGGAGCCATCTAGAAGAAGAAGCAGTCACATATCATCCACTGACTGCTTTCCATACACAGGTCAGAATCCTGATCTGCTAAAACAGGATAGTACCCTACCCTTTTCCATCATGTTTATTTTAGTTGTAGATTTTCCAGTATTGGCCTTCATATCAAAATAAAAGCATTGAGAAGAACAGATGCCAGTTTTGGCCAAATTGGCTTTATCAAGTTTACATGACAAACAACGAAACGACAAAGAAAGTTCACTAGTTCAAGAACAAAAATGACTTATTAAACCATTTCCTCTCCTCGTTTCTCTTAATGACAAAACCAACCAACCAACCAACCAAACAAACCACCAACAACAACAAACCCAGATCAGAATATCTCATCAAATGTTATTGCAAGAAGAAGATGGAGATAAAGTAATGTGATGTCATTTTTCTCCTAAATCTAGTGAATGTATTTGTTGTCTTTTATGTACCTTGATAAAAACAAATTGGCCAAAAATTAGGGCTGGTCTTGTTTCATCAATGAAATGTGTATTCTTATTCTGCTTTCATGTATTTCTGGTTCCTTTTGATCATATATCTTATTCATTCATGAACCAGTCTGGATCACTTTTGAATTATATGTTTAATACTTGAGGGAAAAAATCATAGGAGATCAAATGATTTTCATGGTAAATATGGTACAAAATGATTAAATAGGTGCTTAAGGGAAGACTGTTAATTAGGCTTGACCATCTTTTTTTTTTCTCCTCTGTATGTGAAAGGAAGGAATGTTAGAATGGTTTAACCATCTCAATTTGTTTCAAAGGCAGATAGACAAATAATGATTTATTGTCTGATGCAACTGAGTCAAGACACTGAAGTGATGAGGACACAAAGAACCCACTGTGCTCCTTCTGTACACAGGTCTTCAGTCTGCTGGGAACTCCCAAACACAACAACAATAAGAAGGTGAGATGCACTCAAAATAGATTTTCCCTTTTCGAAAATAGAATGAAAGCTTGCTTGTTACATTTGACTAAACAGCTCCGTTTGTGTTGTGTTGGTTATGACACTTATAGCCATCAATAGTTTTATTTTAGGTTGCCTTTAGTGTGTGTATGTGTGTGTGTGTGTGTGTGTGTGTGTGTGGAGAGAGAGAGAGAGAGAGAGAGAGAGAGAGCATGCATGCTGGAAATATGCGTTCACACACAATGTGCACATAGATATGCTCAGTGTATATATGTAAGTATTCTATACACGGTGTGTGTGTGAGTGTGTGTGAAGGATGGGAAACAAGACTGTGAAAGAGAGAGATGTACAGTGAGCAGGAGTGCAGTATGTGCACACTCATTGTCTGTACGTAGATATCACTGTTGAAGCAAAGTGTGTTTGTGTACATATGTGTGTATGTGTCCATGTGCATGTGCATGTGCATGTGAGAGAGAGAGAGAGAGGAAAGATGTATTAGTACAAGACTTTCAAAATAATACTGTCATGGACTTCACATGAACTTAATCTATCCAAGAATCTTGGGGCTGAGGCAAGTACCTGCATTTACTCTCTTTTCATAAAGAAAAGTTAACCTTCATTTACAACCCAATGCATTCTTTAAGTATCAAAGTATGATGCACATTTTGTTATTATAGTGACTTTGAAAGTTAATGAAAATCTTTTAAAATTTTGTATCAAAAGATCCAACATTTTGCCAGGCAATACATCTGCCATTTGCTTTGCATGCACACACACATATTAACAGATCTGTTTTCTACTATGATTGTTCCACTGCCTGTATACTCTGCTCAAACACTGCCCCTCACAATGATCATTCACACTGTGTTAATTTTTATATCAAAACTTGGGTTATAGCCTTTCTCTGAACAACCTAAAATAGTGATATTTTCTCATGTCTAATATTAATTGTTGATCAGGATATAATCCTTTTACTGGTTAAGAAAGGTTTCGAGCATCCAACTACTTTTGTAACTAATGTGTTCATCTCCATGGATCATACAATTTTCCATGAAACTTTCTGCAGTGTAAAATATAGAAAATAAGTCCCTTGCCTGTGTGAATGCTAAGAGAAACTATAGTGCCCCATTTGATAACAGACAGTACTCATTTATTGCTCATTATGCCATTGGTATATTGGACTGCAACAAAACCCTCAAATTTTTCTGTTTGTGCCAGCCTCTATATGGTATCCCACATGTGTTTCACAGCTGTTTCGTTCTACTGTTCCATCCAACCTTGCTGGATCTTCCTTTCTTGTGTCTTCCTTCTGGTATCCAGTGAAGGGCAGTCCAATTGATTCTCCTCTTTTCAAATGGCATGCCCAATCCATTGCTATATCTTCATAACGATGATGTCTAATCTCTCTTAATTGTATAGGGCAACTACTTGTTGATTGGAGAAGATGTTGAGCCAGAAGAGTCACATGATTCTTCTGTGAGGAAGGTTGACAACTTGGTAGGGTCGCTCTCTGCTATCCTACTGCATTCTGAGCTATAAAGTAGGGTGAAAAGGACACAGCTCTTGTATGGTCTTAGATTGGTGTTCATGCAGTATATGGGGAATTCCCACAGGTTGTTCAGCATTCTGGCAGTGTTTCTGGCCTTAAAGTTATGGCTGTCGATGTCACCACCTGTTTCTCCATCATATCTGACAGTGCTGCCAGGTAAGCATAATAGACAAGCCATTCCTTATTTGGTAATACAAACCATGGACACATGTCTGCAGAATTTAGAAATACAGATATCTGGCATTGTACACTGGAATTGTATGTCAGTTTGGGTCATTTCTATCCAGTGAGACATCTTTTGATCTTTTGTAAAGATGCAACACACACACACACACACACACACACACACACACACACACACACGCACGCACACACACACACGCATGCACACACACACACACACATGCACACACACACACACACACGCACGCACACACACGCTGAGATGAAACGCCAGTAAATGTACACAATTCTTTTTTTTTATTTGGACTGAAATGAGTAAGTTTTTGTGTGAAATAAAAATGCATGCCTATGAAACAAATATATCTATAAAATACCCAACATAACAATATCAGACATCGAGAGAGAGGAAGAACAACACATAAATAATACACAAATGCTCGCATTTTCTGTTGTATGAATATTTTTATGAACACAGTGAAAGCATACCACTGCTTTCACATTGGAAAACTGCATCATTAGAACATGTTCAGAGGAAACGATACTTCTTAAACATTACTTTCAAGAATCTGCCTGTGTCATCAATTCCGAAAGAGACCCTGCAAGGCTGTCAAACTACTGCCATTTAGTTTACTGCATAACCGAAATTAACATGTTTGCTTCATGTTTTTATCTGTCTGCTCGATTTTTCGAAAATCATTCACCACCTGTCCTTGCGTTTTCACTCTGGCATGAATGCTCATTACTGATTTCAACTTTCATATTAGACTGTCATTGGAAGAAACAGGCAGTCAAATGTTTCATTGTTAAATGCCACACTCTGTAATCCTGTAAAAAGGATGAAGAACTGAAATGAGCGCACATATGCATGCACACACATACACACATTAAAACAAATCAACACACATGGCATCAAACACAAATATACACAAACCTTCATAAATATTCTTCAACATCATATTTTTCACATCTTTCAATGTATTTGAGTACCCTGAATATTTGCACTTCAGTCATTATA
Source organism: Monoplex corrugatus (assembly GCA_030674185.1). Lineage (NCBI taxonomy): Eukaryota > Metazoa > Mollusca > Gastropoda > Littorinimorpha > Ranellidae > Monoplex > Monoplex corrugatus. Next base: position 7,712,449 of record JAPXFY010000014.1, on the reverse strand, counting down.
CACACAGAGTATGCATTTGCTGGGTCTAAAGACTTAAGAGAAAGCCATAATTAAGCATACATCAACCTACCTTGGTCTTTACACAAAATCATTTCAGTACTTAAGTTTCAAGCAAAATCTATTCGATCTTCAAGTTTAAACAAAGTCTTGATGATTACAGTACTGAAATCCTGAGGCTTTCACATTCTTTCAGTATTATTAAAAAAAATTCTTTTTGGAGCACATAAATGGACAATATTTCAAAACAACTTTCGAAAGTTTTTTTTCCCTTAACCTTTTGACTACCGCACCCTATCTACCAACTGCAAAAACTTAACCTTTTGACTCCCTCACCTTTTCCACCAGCTTCCTGCAGGAAGCTGGTAGAAAAGGTGAGGGAGTCAAAGGGTTAAGTTTTTGCTTTGCTAGCATGGTTGACAATGCAGGATGCTGGTGGACAGGGTGCGGGAGCCAAAGGGTTAACTACTCATGCCATCCCAGTTTTCAGACATATTCTTAATTGCCTTAAAAACACAAAAATTCATTTTGCTCACAAGTAATTCAATAACTACTATCTGTACAACAAAAACCTGAAAAATTCACAGATGAAACTAATTTTCCCTTCTGTTTGGCAATCTGTGTGGCTTTGCATAGATATTATAGCCTGTTTCAATAATGTTGGTATTATAGTCTGTTTCAATAATATTGGTATTATAGTCTGTTTCAATAGTATTGGTATTATAGTCTGTTTCAATAATATTGGCATTAAAACCTGTTTCAAGAATATTTGTATCATAAGTCATGATCTGAAGTCACATGGGAACAGATACCATCCAGGTACAGATCAGTGCCAAAGTGATGCTGGATATAATAAGCCATTCTTGAAAAAGATCACAGATGTCATTTCCTGTGGAACTGTTACTGTGTCCACCATAACTTTTGAAACTTTACAGAAAAATAAATGAGAAATGCAAATATACCTTCAACATCAAAATTACATGAAACCTTGTGCTGTTTGATGCTGATCAAAATATAAAAACAGATAAAATATTTGATCTTATAGGCCTACTAATACTGGCAAAATCATTTATCTATAATGCAAAATTGACAAATGTGTTCCAAATGTACATCCTTTCCAAGGAATGCTAGATCTGAGATTCAAAACTGCACACTATTATGCCAAACAAGCTTTCACTTGTCTATTTTTAATGCTCAGTGCAACAACTACATGCCAATGTTTTCCCCGTAAAAAAACAGATTTTCTTCCTGACATGTTCTTAAATCTTGATGTACACAATGAAACATTCATGGTTAAGAACACTGTCAAATATGTTCTGTATGTTATATGTTGTTCGTGTGTCAACAATACCTTTCCTGGATATATAAGTTGATATCATTTCTATTACCACAATGTTCATTGATGTTTGATTATCGTACAGCAATGAAACATAATTTGAAAAAAAAATTACCAACTGTGCTTGGGTCTTGATATTCACTTTTAAACCGCCAATGTAGAAAATATCATTACACATATTCTGTATGTTATATGTCGTTCTTATATCAACAATACTTTTCCCTATGTATATGAACTAGTATTTTTGTTACCACACAGTACGTTGATGTCTGTTCATTGTAAAACGAAACAAAATTTTTAAGTTTTTAAAAAAATCACTGGATGTAAATTGTAATAACACATTTTTGAAAGTGATCACGGGATCCAATGAGGCATTTTTCACAGTCAATTTTCAGTCATTTATCTGGACCAATCTCACCATGCTTAAACAGCTTGCACCTGCACCACAGAGATGGAGGACCCTGTCTGCTGCTAGATCCCAACAACTAAGCCAGTTATGGGATTAGATGATGACAATGAAGCTTCCTGTGCACAGCTGGCCAATCTACTGTCATTGCCAAGAAAAGCTTGGGTCATTCAAGCCTTACTTTTACTTGTACGCAGCAGCTGTGATTTGAAACTGAGTAAAAGGGGTCCAAAGCAGCTCAAATTACACTAAAACATTTTTCATAAACAGATTCAGGCTACCTATTACGCTATTTACAAAATAATCTTTGCATAGCCTTGAGCATTATGCTAACATTTTATGCCACAGACACAACCACACAAAAATATTCATATTTTCAAGCACTCGCACATTATGTAAACACTTACAATCCACTGAGATTGGGATAGGTACAGAAACCCTATCATATAATCAGCATTTCATTTAGCTGAAAAACAACGTATAAAAAGATACCAACTTTATTATCACCCTTCTTGATTTGCATCAACAGTAGTAATATCAATAAAATTTAAGTTACTCAATCACATAATATACTTCATTACTTGCATAACAATGTATTCTTGGCACTGAAAATGACCGTGACCTTTCTGTCACATTCAAAGTTATGTACACAAACAAAAAGTTATGTACACAAACAATTTATACACTTGAAAATGGCAAGAACAACTATTGCAAAGACGGTACTAAAAACCATTGCCCACTGAATTATCTGATACACATTTTACAGTCAACGTGTCCTTTAAGAAAAAAAAAAAAAAAAGGAAAAAAAGTGAAATTATTTTCGAAACATACATATATACGGGCTCTCCTGCCCTCTTAGAGGATACTGTATCTAACATTAATAACCACACACAATAATTCTCTCAATTTACATAAGAGGAAAATTTAACTACCGATATAAACTAATAATAAAGTGATACCAAAGTATGAATTTTCTGTTACTAACAGATTTCGATCCTCATAAGTACAGAAGGAAAAAATCAAAGTATACTACTTGAATGAATCTCATCAGAGGGAACATTGTTCACAGTCTCTGAAAGAATAAAAATCATGTAAAATGTCAGATTACCCCAATCTTAAACAATCAACACACTATACTGGAAAGCAAGCAAATCATGACAAAATTTGTGTGTGGAGTGTGCCAGAGGTGAGTGTTGGGGATGAGAGAGAGAGAGAGAGAGAACAAAGAGATAGACAAAAATGGAAATATGACAACAAGAAATATACAGGGTTTACTTACTAAAACTAAACATACAATATCCATATAGAAAATATGACCAGGCTAAGAATGTAATGTGTTCATACATAAAAATGATCAGTACAAAACAGCATTGACATTCAAAACAACCAAGAACGACTCAATTCCACAAAACTGCATCATGATATCAAGATGGTAAACACTCGATTGTTTTATGGACGGATACCCATTGCAAAGAAAAAAATGAAATCGACCAAACCATGGCAGGAAAAACAATGATATCAGAACATACAAGTCTACTATGCTTATTCAAGACAGATACAAGCACTTCTCCATTGCTTTCTTTCTTCCATTTGGACGGATTAACATTCATACAATCCCAAGAGCAGAACATATGAACACACTCAAGTTCCACAGAGCAATGTACAAAAATGCATACAAACAAAAACACAAAAGTAATGTAAGGTATTAAAAAAATATCACTGGCTGTCATTAGGGATTAACTGTTCATCTTTCTCTGTCAACAAGTAAACCTCACCATCTTACAAACTGAAATACCATCCCTACAATTTTGTATATATACTTAAAATCAGTGTCACCTTCAACATGAGCCATATTCAATCACCAACTGTACTTCTGTGATCAACTGGCAAAGATCGATCCCCAAACACCTGAGAAATTTTTGCTGACAATTCATCTAATCTACGTGTCTTTAAAGTACGACATGCAAATTACACATTCCAGCTTGTCTGCAAACAAGACCCAAATGTAACTGTATGTGCCATGACATGAATATAATACTTTAATAGACATGAAATCTGTTGAATTTGTCAGCTGTTAAAGAATTCTGTTCAACTTTGAAGAACTTCTCACACATTTTGATTGCTCGCAGTATCATATATGTGTGTGTGTGTGTGTGTGTGTGTGTGTGTGTGTGTGTGTGTGTGTGTGTGTGTGTTGTGTGTGTGTGTGTGTGTGTGTGTGTGTGTGTGTGTGTGTGTGTGTTTTTTCTGTGTCTGTCTGTGTGTGTGTGTGTCTGTCTGTGTCTGTGTGTGTGTGTGTGTGAATGTGTGTGTGTGCATGCATGCATGCTTGCATGTGAACATGTGTATGAGTTTTTGTGCGTGTGACTTGGTCCCATATGATCAATACTACTACAGCAAAATTAGAGCTTCCATGGTATCCCTTGAATATACATTTTTGAAACAGAAGAAAAAAAAAAGCAGGTGAACAATGGCTGAAGCCAAGCACGTAAATTTTGATGCCAGGCATGTAAATTTTGATGCCAGGCATGTAAATTTTGATGCCAGGCACATAAAGTTTGATGCAACTGGGTGCTAGTAGTTCTCAAAGAATAACTCCAAACGAAAATCATCTAAAACTCTTTGACTAGTGGACAATCCTCAATGTCAACATTTTTCTTCAGTTGATCCTTAAGCTGACATGTCTGTTTTCATCAAGATGGTTGGAAATAGTTTAAACCAGGCCAGTTGACACCACTAATCAAAATATGTACTATATCTCTGAAAACAAATGACCAGTGCGTATTCAGATTTCCCCAGTCATAACTTCTGAAGTAAAAAATCAAACAGAAATGAAATCAATTCTTTCATGTAAATGGGAAAGAGCACAGTGACAAATCACACTTGAGGCAAAGTACAACACATCATGGCAATGTACGCTCGCACTGAAAATAGATAATATCCTCCCAATGACAGTAAGAAAAAATGTCAATAGACCGGCAGACATACAAACAGATGGACGGATAAACCAACAGTAACAACAAGGGATATATCAATGTAAAAGAAAAGAGTGAAAACATCCAACACGCTTCTCTGAAATGCCCTACTTACTGATAATATCGAACAGCACCATAACAATTATATACATACACATACAACTAGCTTTCATTCAAAATAAATTTTAAAAAAATTTAAAAACTACAACAGCTTAGCACCAGCAATCAAGTACTTTTCTTTCTTTGATCCCAGAGCAGACTAGAGATAAAACTTGTCCATAGAAAATCTAAGTGAAAATAACGCCATACAAACATGTGCGCTAACAGAATAACTTCATTTTTGTATTTCTTCAAAAAATCACTAGACAACAATCTGTAACTCCTGCCTTTTGCATCTTTCACACACTGTAACCACTGAACCAGTGATTGTCCAGAAATGGAGAAGATGAAGCAAGGCTTTTTAAATATCTTAACTTAAAACTTCTTGATGTATGTCAAATTCACAACTATATTCACTGTGTGTGCAATATTTGCCTCTTCATATACATGACAAACTCAAACTATACCTAAGATATTTTTGTTCTAAAGCAAAAAGTTTACTTGAACATGCCTTTATCCTGTCTATTCAGAAGAGACATTTTTATATAAGTCACACGAAATCTATGTATGTCTACAAAATAATACACTGAATTCTGCTTACCAATACTTACATCATATGGGTTACCAAAAAACCCATCTAACCTTGAGATTGCATTAAAATTCACTGTAAGCAATGGCAGCTGCATTAAATCAGTAAATATTGTCGCAGTTTCATTATTTCAGTCTGTGCCTCACCAAAGTCTGAATTAGATATATGATAAATAACAAAAATACAAAAGTTTCAGATTCACAAAATAAACATAATCTATGTTTATTTTTCTTTCTATTGTAATACCCTTCTGCAAAATGCTGTCAAATCTTTATTAGGACAAGGGAGTGACTGACACACATAATCTTATGTAAAGATCAATTTCATTTCCCTTTTATTTCTTTGACAGACAGGAGGAACTTCAGCTTTATTTTCTTTCATACATTCCACTTTCAATTATGGCTTTAACTGATAGCCACTCAAAAAACAATGCCAGTGTTTCATGGTTTTCATGCAGAGGTCTAAACTATCCATTCCCAGCCTTGCATCTCATAAACCTCCCACCCAGAAACTGATTTCAATTCCAAGATTAGTGAGAAACACCAATTTACACTCCTACGCTGGGGTTATGCAAATCACACTATTTTCATTAATATCTCTTACTGTCTTATACCTCCCATCCAGGAACTGACTTTTGTTCCAAGATTGGCAAAAAATATTAATTTACACTCTTACGCTGATGTCATACAAATTACGATATTTTTCCAATTACACAAACACAAGGATAAACAAAGCAAAATAATTAGTCTTCCTTCGCATTACATTTTCTAGAAAAATGAAGTATAATCTAGTGCATACTGATGAGTGTGTGCATGCATGTGATCATGATTACACATGTGCTGTTCTTGCTTTTCATGTCTTTTAAAGCTTTTTGTTCAGCCTTCTTAGAGAGTATTATAAGTGGTGATTCAAGAGCTTCTGAAATCAGCATCACACAACATTACAAGTGAACTACGAAAGCAGTTAACACAGAGTAGCAGCAGTTTCTCTCAAGTCAAAGCGCAATCTCTTCCCCCTTGATGTATACATATTAATCAATATTATCATACATTGTAGCTGATATAATTCCTGTAGAAAACTGCAGATGCGTCAGCAGTCATCAAATTATGAAAGCGCACCACAAGGGGACTCTGCTGACATTTTTGCCAACACATTTTAACCTGAGACAGAAGGCAAAATCAATGACTGATCAGCTTATTCATTTCCTACATGATCTGAACTGACAAGAACAAGAAGCACAAATAATTTCTACTGTATGCCACATGTACAGATGTTCCTCAGCTGAGTATTGCACCAAGTGAATGATTTGCCTTCCTGCTGTGCGCTGGTGAGATGATGACTGGACTGATTCAAAGACCATAAGATACAAAACATCACGCTAAAGCAACTGTGATGATAACTTGATGAGGGTATCTGTCATATCAAACATCAAAAAAACATAAAATAAACAAGCTATTTCATGATTACCAATATATGTAACTTTGTGATGAACAATCAGCGGTGAAAAGTTGTACATGTTCCCCCTAACTCTTGTGGTTATACATTATATCCACTGTAGTGACTATGCAGACTGCTCAAAGACGCCAGCTCGGCTTGAACTTCTGGATCTTTGTGCAACTCGTCTATCTCTTCTCGCTGAACACGGCGCCGGTCTGACCTTAGAGAATGTCCTGACCGGTTGGACCTGTTGCTCTTGGTGGACTTGGCTGATTTGGTACTGTTCTCACGTGTAGACTGCCGCTGCAGAAGGTTGTGGGAAATGGTGCGGTGGAGGTTTTTCTGAGACGCTGATGACATCCCAGAGGCCAACCATGGATGGTGGATGGCTTTGGATGCTGTCAGGCGTTCAGAGGGGTCCACCACCAGGGTCTTGTCAATGAAGTCTTTGGCCAAGGATGTCACATCTTTCCAGTGCTGAAAAACAAAGCAATCCAAAACACTATCAAACGAAACTGTTATTATAACAATGACAGTAAGATAAAAAAAAAAATTCTTTAATAACTAATCTTATATGTAGATAAATCATTTCATATCATCATACTAATTGGAAATGAATTCCTTAAGCTTTGACATGACTTAACTGAAAAACTCACGTATTCAGAAGTAACTGATCAAATAAATATGTAAACATGAAAAAAAAAGCATATTAAATGAGCACCATCACTTTTAAACCCAGTTCAGTCATGTAGTTATTTCATGCAATCTTAGTCAAGTGCATAAAAGACTAAATGAAAAAGTTTTTTTACTTTTTATAAGAAATAGTATAGCTCACTTTATCAAACATTAATTTCATCACTATCTACTTTTTCCTGAAAGAAAAATGAGACGGCATAACAAAATGACGCTAAGCATAAACAACAGATTACCTTATAAAGCCCATGAATGCATATGTCCCAAGTGTTGTTCCACTCAATTCAGTAAGTACTATTTATTGCACAACACATTCCCAAACCCAAACACATACCTACAGGTAGAAACACAACAAAGATACTTTACAAATCCTGAGAGAAATTCCCATAAAAACAAAACAAAAAAACAGAACATTAAAAAAGAAGACATTACATTTACAAATAATCCAAGAGTTTGACACAAAAAGTGTTCACCATCAGACCCGATTTTAAAACTTAAAAGAATCATCATCACATATGGGCAGAAAAAAGCAAAAAACAATCAATAATTAAAAAAACGATTAACACACAATACAAAATACAAACACACTTCTAAAAAATATGAGATGCTTTATGACAAAAAAGCAGAGACATCACTGAAGTGAAATAAGAGAAAAACATGAGAATAACAGAAAGGGTTGGGGGGGGGGACAAAATTAGACAACACAGATTTTCATTACTTCAAGGTGAAGACACGTGTATTACAATTCATGCCATTTAACCCAAACATCCCAATGAGGGACCTATGGCATTCTAACCAATGAGCTAACATGGCCACTTATAACTTACACTGTGGCCTGCCTAAGGGTCAAACCCATCACTGCTTTATCAAGCATGGTGCTCTAACCAACTGAACTAACAGGGCCACTATGAGGGAAATAAACACAATCAACCAACCAAACCAAGAGAGAGAGAGACAGCGAGAGAGAGAATTAATCAATAAAGTAAAGTAAACTAACAAATGCATACATAAGATTTAAAGTTTGAAGAAAAGTGGAATTGAACATTAAAACAAAACTGGTTTGTAACCAATCCTTTCAACCACACACCACAGATGATAGATAAGGCAAAAGGAGTGGTATTCTGCACTTGCTCTATTTGTTTTTGTTCTCTTTCTACCTTGTTGGAGCAACTCCAACTGACACCTGTGAGGCTAAAAGTTCACAGAACATTAGTCTGCCAGAAAGCCAAAGCAGTAACACTGTGTAGAACAAGGGTGTGTGTGGTGTGAGGTGGAGGGAGTGGGAGAGACAGAAAGAGACAGAGACAAGAGAGAGAGAGAGAGAGAGAGACAAGAGAGAGACAGGGAGAGGGAGAGACAGAGGGGGAGAGAGAGAGAGAGAGAGATAGATTATCATTGTATGAGTCCTATACTTAGAAATGTTAATTTTGGCCCTTCCCCCAAAGTACCAACTACCATGTGGATCTATATCTCTTTCTTTGTGTGTTTTCTTGTCCGTTATACAACATATGATGTAGGCGGTAAGCTGGAATACAGTAAGGTAAAAGATTTTACCTCTAACCTGAACAGCCGTTTGAGAGCTAGATATATTTACAGACCTATACTTCTTATGGGGCCAGTATTATGACAGCGATACTCATCTCCTCTTCCTTGTTGCTTTTTCTTCCCTGTCCTTCAAAGTTTGGTGTATGTTCACACAGGTTCATTACACTCAGGCAATCCCATAAGCGCTCCACCCAATCTGCCAGTTATTACCTATCAGACCCCTTGAGGCTGAGCCCTCCCTAAGCCTTATGCTTTAGTTAAGTCTTGAATGGGATGTGGGAGCAGGAAGGAGTGTGGGTGGGATAGAACTGGACTCATCAAAGACTACTAAAATGACAACCCCAAAATGACTGAAGAATACAGATTAGCAGGGAATCGGTCAGTTTATATATTGTGTGCAGAGACCGAACATGTGGCATCAAATCTTGGTGTCTGGGATTGAACTCAAGGAATCAAACCTCTATTAAAACAAGAAAACAACCTGTAAGCAGTGTAATGATACAGCAATACCAATTTACAGCTGTATGGATGGGGCCTGTTCACCATCATTATGCACTCACATTCAATTGTGATTTAACTTGATTTTTGTAAGCAAATACTTTAATGGTCACACTAACCAGCTTACCTAATTTGAAAGCAGCAACAATTAAATCTTAATCTAAAATAATAATCATTTAGTATGATTTACTAAATAAATATAAATCATCTATTACTAAACAAGAACATATATATATATATATAATATATATATATATATATATATATATATAATATATATATATATATATATATATATATATATATATAGTTTCACTTAAATTTCACAATCATATTTCCCTCACATGAAACTGACAGTTGGGTCTTTCAAAAAAACGCCTCATCTTTAACAGGTATACAGGTATATATTTTTTATTTACTTTAACTATTTGTTATTATTTGTTAAACATGTATTTATACTGTTACGTACTTATTTACTTTATCATTTAATCATTTATAATAATAAAAAAAAAAGCTATTAATTTATGACAAGATGTAGTCACAGTCACTTTTGTTAGCAGGATGAATGTGACATCCTTTTAGAGATGACCGGAATTGGTGTGGACAAAATCAATTTATAACCGTTTGCTTTAAGAGTTACATCTGAGTTCTGACTGGCTTGACAGACCCTCTATTTAGCCAAGACTAAAAGTAAAAATGTACAGTCTTTTGGGTGGACATATTTCAGTTTGGTTTCTGGTAAAACAGGTCTTCATACCAGCATTGAACATACCACAGGGTTGATCCCTTTGTCTCTCTGTTCACATGTTTGTCAACAGCATGTACAAGATGGTGGCACACACCATTGGATTCCACTGCTGAAAAAGCATGCTGTATTAATGGTCTTTCTCTGTTAAGCGTTCACTAGTTTTACAATATAAACTTGGAGGAGTACTTCTGAGGAGAATGTTAAACAGTTTTATGACTGTTCATGTGATTGAGTCAGAAAGTTTAGAGCATGCGCAATTTCTTCAATACAGTTAAAAAGAGAGACACACACGGGTCAAGACTACAGTATTTTGGGGGGCACTGCAGGATAATTTTTCCACTTGATCCACATTGACTGTTTGAAAGGATCTATACTAAAGGATCCAGTAATGTTGTTCTGACTGAATTCTGATAATGATTACCAAAATAGCCATATGGGCTTAGTGTGATTCTCTGGAGTGGGTAGTACTAGTATGAAGAATTTCTTATTTAGATCCTTTCAACCAGTCAAGTCAGATCAAGCAAAAAAAAAAGATATCTTGCAATGCCCCCCAAAATACCGTAGTCTTGACCCATGTGTGTCTCTTTTTAACTCTACTGAAGAAATTTCAAAAGAGTCCTTGAATGTTACATAGAACCAATACTGTTGTACGGATGCGAGGCGTGGACAGTCAGCAAGCAAAGCCAGAGCAAGATTGAGGCAGCCAAGATGTGGTTTCTAAGAAGAATGTTGAGAGTTCCATGGACAGCAAAGAAAACAAACGAGACAGTCTTGATGGAGGCAGACACAAGTAGATCACTCATAAGGAAGATTAGGAAAAGACAGGCAACACTTACAGGCCATTTTATGAGGAAGGGGGATTTGGAGCACCTAGTCACAACAGGAAAGCTGGAGGGAAAGAGAGCACCAGGTAGACTCAGGGAGAGAATGCTGGACGGACTTGCAGAGTGGCTGGGGATGAGGAGGTGGGGGAGATGCTAGGGGCAACGAGAGACAGAGATGGTTGGAAGTCCATGGTCGCCAACGCCATCCGGCAGGGCACCTGCTGATGATGATGATGATGAAGAAATTTCTCATATCACAATGGAAATCATGAATACTTCTTCAACACAGGTGTTGTGCCACAGAGCTTTAAACATGTCCCAGTCGATCCATTGCTCAAAAAGTCCTATCTTAATCCAAACAATTTTTTAAAAACAACAACTAACAGCCTGTTTCCAGTCTTCAATTCTTGTCAAAAGTCCTTGAGTACATCACATTAGCACAACTGAATCACCTAGAAGCCAATACTCTCCTGAACCTTTTCAATCTGGTTATCGCGCAGCTCACAGTACAGAAATTGCTTGGTTAAAAGTTGTTAAAGATCTTCTTTAGCCTTCTGATGATGGAAGAAAGCCCACTCTATCACTGCTTTCACAGAAGATACCTCAAACATTGCTAGAGAGATTAAAAACACCACTGAAAGCAAGGCTGCCTGGATGAACGCAAACAAAAGCAAACAAACTGTGAAAGAATGAAGCAAAAACAAAACTCAGACACTAGTCTAAAATCAAACCTAAAAAAAGGTTGTCTTAAAAGCCATAGTTATCTCAGACTCTACTGTAGCCTTCAGTAAATCTGCACAGAATCTTGGTATTTTTCTTGATGAATCCGCATTCATGTTAAATACCTGAGCAAAATTGTTTACCTCCAACTGAGAATAAAAAACAACAAAAAACAAAAACAAAAAACCATGCCCATTTCTCTATGCTGATGCCACAAACAAGCTGTATCTTTCATTCTATCCAAAGCAGACTACTGTAACTCTCTCTTACTATCTTAGCTGGACTTTCTGATGATAAGCTACCCAAACTCCAACAACTCCAGAACTGTGCAGTTTGACTTAGACCTACGGGAAAGCAAACTGTGCAGTGCAAAAGAGCTCTTGCAGAAGTCAGAAAACTACACTGGCTTCCACTCAAAGCAAAAATTGAGTATAAAACTGCCACATCCTACTTTCAATGTCTAAATTATAAAACCATGCCAAAGTATATCATATGTCAGAACTCCTCCCACATAACAAACTTTCCAATGCTCTCAAGTCTCAAACAGCTTCTCTCTGAACTTTATCTGGGTTCTTACTAACAACCTGTGGCAAAAAAAACATTCTGTTTTCAGCCCAACAACACTGAACTCCCTCCCAGTGTCTTTGAGACAAAACAGTCTTCTGCTTGCTTTCAAAAAGTATTTGAAAACTCATCTCTTTCAGAAGTATCTCCAAAATTCATAAATAAATGCTTGTGGTTCTTTTTCACATCCAGTCATTTTGCAGTTTGTCTATACAGTGTGTGTGTGTGTGTGTTGTGTGTGTGTGTGTGTGTGTGTGTGTGTGTGTGTGTGTGTGTGTGTATGTGAGTGCATGCGTGTGTGCATGCGTCCGTGCATGCATGCGTGTGTGTGTGCATGTACGTGTGGTGGGGTGCCCAGTGTATGTGTCCGTTGTGTCTATAGATTATATGTTGTTTACACATATGAGTCTGTGCCAAAAGTTCATCAAGGGCTATATGCCATCATCAACTTCAAGGGCTATAAGCCATTCATATGGGTTAAAGAAGAATAAAATTTCTCATGATCAACAACAGGTACACTTATGTAATGCATATCTGTGGATCAAAAAAAAAGACTGGAGAACTACGTAAAATAAAACTGCACTATAATGGTAACAACAACAAAATGTTGTTTGAAGTGGGTTTTCCCACAGAAACGGAAAAGGGATCATATCAGGCTAATCAGGTGAAATGTTCCACCTCATTATCATTTTATCGCATATGATCATTTCTCACACAAGTCTACCGTTAAACCAGTATTTTTACAAATATTTCTTCATATTCAAATGCAAAACTATAAAATATAATGCTTTATACTTGATAAATTTTACCCAGAAGTCGGAACTTACTGATGCAAATTTCAATGCATTTTTGTCTGCAAACTGTGTATCTCTCGTGATCTATGTATAAAACAGGCACGTTGCAATGGATGCTAAGCACACTAGAGCTTCATTCTGAAATTGCTCAACAAGTAGAACAACAGAGAACTGATAGATTTGACTTATATCACAACTTGAACGTGTGTGTATCCAAAATTGGGAAAGAGCATGAATGTATTACTATTATCTATAATTAGATGGTGTATTTGGTGACTCCATTCACACCACAAAACATACTAAACTGCATTAAATTAGGCGTCTACAGGGGGAACAAAACACTTTAAAGGGCAAAATTTTCTTCAGGACTTAAAATAAGACGTAAGCTTGAGTAAAACCAAGCGTCTGGAAAAGAAAGAAGCGTGTGTCATTACCTCACTGACAAGTGATTTTTGTATCATTTCATCAATGTTGTAAATATCAGCTTATTGAAAAGAAGATATGTTGCATATTTCTTGCAAGAAATATAGGGCATCTTGGGACAGCCGGAGTGACTCACCGACTGATTTGGAACCATGATGTGTGGAGACCATTTCTTAGTGATGTATGTCCCAGGTAGGGAACAGGCGTAGATGAGATGATTACTACAGTTAGTTATTACTGCTTCTACTACTACTACCACACTACCATGTTCAGAACACAGATTATCACATTTGGTAAACATGTTTGTTTCAATTCATTCTGGTCTCACTGTTGATTTTTGTTGGTCTCACTGTTGATTTTTAAAAAATTTTCATAATGTTCTTACACTCAAGAAACTACTTTCAGCAAGTGCATCATAGTCTGTCGATTTTCTATGTTTTGGTCCTGACCCTCTGCATGATAAAACAATGATAATACAGCATGCCTACTTTCACAATGCACAATTCATCTCTATTTCCCCAAGACATCATATTTATCTTCCTTCTTCCCAGTTATCACTACTCACCAACATTTATGATTTCATATCAGTAGTTTTTTCCTATTCCACAAAACAAACAACAGTGACATTTTGCTGTTTTTCCCCCAATTTTTGTATTTGTTTTGATAGATGTTTTTTGTTGTCTTATGTTTATGCTTAACAAAGGCAAGTTGGCCGAACATTTGCTCCTGTCTTGTCCTGTCAAATTAAATAGGCCTGCAGCATGTTCTGATTTTATGTTCACATTTTTCTGGTTCCTGTCTGCTGCAACGCAGGCAATCTCAATTGCTTTGGATTACTTTGTCCTTTGTAACATCCTCAACACTGGATTATAAGGATTGCCTTCACAATGAAAAGAATTTGCCAGTCTTACATGTATGCACTATTTGTAACTGAAGTTTTAAAAAATATAACTCTTCACTGTAACGTCTGCTACACCGTTGAAGATATCAGTCAAACTGCATTTCAAAAAATCAAGAAGAGTATAATCTTTTTTTGCATGCAAATTTCATCTGTCAACATCAAACACTTTCAAAAAATAAAAAGAACTAGGATGATAAGTGACTTTTACTTCTTGGCCTCTGGCCCCATTTTTAGTGACGAAGTTTTGGCACAGGTTTAAGTATACATTTTCATGTGTGTGTTCATGATAAATGAAAAACATAGATCTATTTGTTGAACATTATTTCTGATGAACTATGTTTATGCTGCATTGATGTACTGGTGTATTCTGACTTTGTATAATGTATTGCATTAATTAAAATACTGACATGGAACCTCCCTTTTCTTTTCTGTTTGTTTGTTTATTGTTTGTTTTTTATGTGGGTTTTTTGTTGTTGTTGCTGTTGTTGTTGCTGTTTTTTTGTTTTAGACTCTATTTGTTTGGTTTTAGTACTTGCATTTTTCTTCTGAACTTTCACAGATGTTGTTTGTTTCAATGTTTGTGGTAGTTTTTCCAGGAACTTAGTTTGGGGTTTAGGGTGTGTGTGTGGGTGTGGGTGTGTTAGTTGTCTTGAGTTGAGCTCCATTTCTATCACTTGTGGGTCAGTGTGCAAACAGTAACATTATTTATGCACACACTCACACAGACTGTAACATTACTACTACACTAACACACTCACAAAGAGAGAAAAAGAGGTGGGGGGGGGGGGGGAGGCTAACAAAGACTGAGAAAGTAAGTTCAGAGCACATTTCATACTCAACTTTTGAGTCTTTTCTCCTTCTCCTTCTCTCTCTCTCTCCCCGTCACCCCCTCCCCGAACACACTTCTAACATGGCAGACTGGCTGTTCAGGTCAAAGTCTACCAAATTTCCTTTTCCACTCCCCCATCTGTTCCAAACCCCATCCCATCCCAAACCCCCCTTTTTTGCTCCCGTTACTAACAGAGCCAGTTCCAGTTCAGCATTTGCAGCAGCAAGCATCATCACCTACACTTCACACACACACACACACACACACACAACACCACACCACACAGCCGACAGGGCACTGCAGACAGATCAACGGAGAGGGAGAACAGGGGGTAATGGTGGCAGACAGAGGGCCGGAAGTTTCACCTGCCTCTCCTGAGTCACACTCTGCTTCACCCACCTGCCAAACTAGGTCACCCGTTTTTCATTCATCTTCTGGTTCTTCCAAACGTTAATGTCTAGATCTAGGCAAATCTTCATCTAGAGGTGCACAGCATTTCATATCACTGTCATGAACCACTGACTTAGAATCATTTTTAGACATATCTGAAATTGTTACAGGCAGTTGTTATTACCAGTAATTGCTGAAGTAGCCTAGTTTTAAAAAACGAAGAATTTAAAATTAAATTAACTCATCAAAATATAAATCCTCTCAGTAAATCAATACAAAAAGCACACAAATGGATAGGCCTATGGCCTTAACTTCCATGATAAAAAACACTAAAAATTAATTTGGAGTCTAGAGTTTCTTTAAGAGGGATTCATTGCACTCAGGCAATTCCACATGTGCTCCACCCAAATTGGCCAGCGATTATCTATCTGGCACCTCTGAGCCCACACAAAACCCTATGTGCTGGCAAGGTCTTAACCCTCCAACTCCCACACCTTATCCACCAATTGTAACTTAATCTTTTGCCGCCCCCACCTTGTCCACCAAATTCCTGCAGGAAGCTGGTGGATAAGGGGGGAAAGTCAAATGGTAAGTTTTTGCTTTGCTAGCATGGTTAACAATGCAGAAGGCTGGTGGAGAGGGTGTGGGAGTCAAAGGGTTTAAATAGGGATGGGGAAGAAAAGACCATGGAAAAACCAACCTGACACCACCAGAATGATGGAAACATTAAGATTTGGAATCAACAGGCCATTTTTTAATGTTGCAGGCTAGGACTTCTGATATCAGATCTTGAGACCATAACTCTATCAAAACAACCAACCGGCTTGCATAAAGACATGGCTCTTCCGAGGGCTGAACCCACAATCCTTGCATTAAGGCATTCTAGGCATTCTAATGGGCCACTAAATGCTGAACGATATATAAAACCAAATTTCTCGAGATGTAGGCACTCAATTATCAAATGACAGTCATTCACAACAGCTGTGCTACAAATCCTGAAACGACAAAATTCTACACACAATACTGACATATGAAACAGGCTTAGAGAGAGACAAGCTCTCACACACATGAACAGACAGACAACAGCGTCATCCTATTTCCAGCTTTTAAAAAATCCTAGTCCTGAGTTGAACAGAGTGAAGTCCAATCTAACATCCTTGTTTCAATTGTTAAAATAACGCAGCCCCCGATTACCTGTCAAGCCTACTTGAGATCTATGTTCCCTCACGTACCCTCCGCTCTGCCTCCGATCCTCTGACTTTTCGCTTTCCACACACTAAGCTCAATACCTATGGTTCACGAGCCTTCTCTGTTTCTGGTCCACTTTCCTGGAACAAACTTCCTCTCTCAGTCCGTCAGCAACCTACTTTTGTCTCCATCAAGTCCGCTCTCAAAACTCACCTTTTCTCCTCTGCATAAAATCCTGACCTCACTCAATCCCCTCTGCAGCCTGTCTCCACTCGGAGGGGAATCACATTGTAATATATAATTGTATATAATATGCTCTCTATAATTTTCCATTGCTTTTATTCTTTCTCCCCATTTATAGCCGTGTGCGTGTGCGTGTGCGTGCGTGTGTGTGCGTGCGTGCGTGTGTGTCTGTTTTACTTTTAGCGCTTAGATTTGATTTTATCAAGATTTTGCGCTATATAAAATATTGTATATTATATTATTATATTATTATTATTATATTAAAAAAAATCCTAGTCCTGAGTTAAACACGGTGAAGTCCGCCTCTAATGAATCTGCCTACAACAAATTTCTTGCAACAACATACTTTTTCCCCTTGCTCACCTCTTTCTCTTTGTAAAATACTGTCCCTATTAATTAAAATTCCTCTTTGTACAAACGAGGTCTTGTTTCCCTAAGGCCAAGTGTACAAACGAGGTCTTGTTTCCCTAAGGCCAAGTTTGTTATGTACAGTATTACCTTACAACAAATAAATGCTCAAGACTGGTACAGCCATTCAGTTTTTAAATTGCATAAACATGTAGGCCTACTGTTCAAACAGCAACACCAGCAACAATGTGTGTATGCTGTGTGTGTGCATGTGCCTGTACATCTTTCTTTTTGGATTCTACAATGACTAAGCCACACAACTGATCACTTTACAATGTGTATGTATAAAATTAAAAATAGAGATGTCGTGAATAACATAAGAACTCCACCAGCGAGCAACAATCAGCGCTGTGTGAGGTCAACAATTTTTTTTTTTACTTGCAGCCAATACAAACAAATGCAATAACAAATACGTATCTGTCTCCACTGATTTCATTGTAGGTGAACTCCACTCTATTTGAATGCATCATACAACTTCAAAACTGACATTGCCAAATCAGTAAAGCCACACTAACAATCTCCTGATCTAATCTTTTTCCATGGAAAAACACACACATATATATATATATATATATAATATATATATATTATATATACCCTTCAGTGATCACACGTATACAATACATGTATCACAGATTCACACACACACACACACATATACATACTGCACACACATAATGAGCACAAAAAGAGAAATTTTCTCACTGCTCATTGGATGAGGGGAAAAAAATCACAGACAAAAAAAACCAGTAAACCAAAAAATGTTTTAAAAGATAATGAATAAAAAATGAAAGCAATATACAACACAAAACACAATTTATCACAATTACACTTGACAAGACATGCAGTTGTAAGGAGACTTGTTTGTTTGTTTGTTTACTTTTGAAGAAAGAAACCTGTCAATAAAAAAGTTTATTCTGTAATTCATTGATCAATATGTTTGTTTCCTTCGTTTCTTGTTTGGTTGGTTGGTTGGTTTGGTTGCTTTTGTTGTTGTATTTTTTACCACCGAAAAAAATACTGCAAAGTCTACAAGTCAGACTAATAGTAATACTAATAGTTATAATATGCCCCTATATGTGAAAATGTTAAGCAATGCCAATGGTAAACTCACAAACCATTATGCCTATAATCTGTAGAAATCAACCGTATGTCCATGAACAAACTCCAAACTTAATGTCATGACTAGTTCTAGTTCTTCCCAATGACATGAAACTGTTAACAATTATTTGTCCTCAGTACGTCTCAGGCTTCTTCGTGTGTGTGTGTGTGTGTGTGTGTGTGTGTGTGTGTGTGTGTGTGTGTGTGTGTCACTGTGTGTGTTGTGTGTGTGTGTGTGTGTGTGTGTGTGCTTAGTCACGCTGCCTTCTCTTTTTCAAGTGCAGACATTATGTTGGTGCATAATCTGCAGACTCTGTTCTTGCCTCCACAAGCCACTGAACACTGAAACGGCTTAACGACAATACATTATGATAATATAGGTATCTTATGGTCCACATGTATATTATGCACATGAAAGGGGTTCAGATACTTGCAGGTCTGCACAGTCATGTTGACATGGGAGATCAGAAAAACCTCCACCCTTTACCCATCAGGCGGTATCTAGGCTGGACTGAACCCAAACTTTCCTACTTAAAAATTTCACATCCTAACTAAAACTGGCTATTGCTTCTGATGACTGGCTTAACCCTTTGACTTCCGCAGCCTATCCACCAAATGTAAACACAATCCTTTGACTCCCTCACCCTATCCACAGCTTCCTGCAGGAAGCTGTGGATAGGTGAGAGAATCAAAGGGTTAAGTTTTTGCTTTGCTAGTGTGGTTGACAATGCAGGAGGCCGGTGGACAGGGTGCCGGAGTCAAAGGGTTAATCATCCATGATCCCAGGCCTCAGGTAAAATCCTAAAAATACAAGAATTACAGTAACCAAAGAAGGGATACTATTGCATAAACATCTATTCTGTACACATCATTACCTCTCCAGTGTAGTTGTACTTTGCCTTGAGAATTATTCTGTATAAACGTGTCCTGTTTTCATCATCAAAAGGCATTGTTCCACTCAACAAAATTATGTGATCACCCCAATGGCCCACAAGTCCACTTGCACACTATATGTTTTCCGGGCAAGAATCTCAGGAGCAATATATTCTGGCGTGCCACAAGTAGTTCTCATATTGTTGTCTGGGCCACTCATCATGTGACTCAGTCCAAAATCTGTTATCATAATCTTTGAGTCGTGACCTGGGTGATAGTAGAGCAAGTTCTCTGGTTTGAGGTCTCTATGTGCTATGCCTAATCCATGAAGGTACTCAACACCATCAAGTACCATTCTCAACACTCGCACAGCATCACGTTCTGTGAAACTCCCTTTGGCGATGATGCGATCAAAAAGTTCACCGCCTGTAGCAAGCTCCATCACCATATAGACCTTTTCTGTACATTCAAACACCTCCACTAACTGGATGATATATCGGTGTTTCACCCTCCGTAAAACGTTCAATTCTGCCTCGAAAACTTCCTTCCCCTGTATACGGTCGATCATTTTGATAGCGTATGGCTGCTTGGTCATTCGGTGCTCTACTCTCACCACGCGGCTAAAACTTCCACGGCCTATGAGTGCTTTGATGTCGTACTTCGCCGTCACTCGCGGATCAAATTTATCCCGATACTTTTTCACTTTTTTATTTGTCCGAGGACCTTGTCCAGAGTTTGAGTCGTCATTTTGGTTATTTTTGCCTCCGCCGCCTCCATCGCGCGGTCGATTCGTTGTTTGGTTGAAATAATCCCCACGGTAAGCCTTACCAATACCAGTCTTTGCATCCTGGCCATAAAATGTTTCTACAAGGTGCGCATTTGGCGGAGGCTCTGGTACCAACTTGCTACTCACACAGCCCATAGCTGCTCGAAACTGCTCCGTCTTTCCGTGTTCATCCCCTCACCACGACAGTAAGGGACGAAATCGATGTGGTGAGAAAAACAAAACAGAATGATATCCCGCTGTTTCCCCGATTCAGACTGAATCCCCCATATTAGTTCCTGTCTGAGGCCAACTACAGTGCCTGACACAAGTCTGTTTATGCCTACGCGGCAGAATATAGTGCAAAACACAGTCATGGTAAAGATTACTTGATATTTTTGTTGTTGTTGTTGTTGCTTTGAAATATGAGCGTGTAAACATAAATAATCCATATTCCATGAGTTTGGTATGTTTTAAATACACGAAAAAAAAGTTCTTTATTTTCTGTGCGTGTAGCTCCAACTTCTGGTAAGACCGCGTACTAATCTGTCACAATATCTGAGAAGAACTAGGCCTACTACTTTAGTCATGTGACCAGGTATGACGTCACATTTTCTCTGGTGTTTTTCAAAATAAAGATGACACGGTCGCTTGGTGATCATTTCTAACATGCAGAGTTACGGGAACGTCAGTGACCTGTGACAGAATGTTATAAACCGTCAACATATATCGTTTTAATTTATTTCGTTCATTAAATTTTGACGGGGACAGAGACCTGTTAAAAATTACAAATAGCCTCTGAAATTAAAAGGCTCAGATGGGAACAATTACAGCATGTACAATTCCATCATAATTGTAAGGTAGAGTGACCGGAAAAAGACCCAGTTAGTTTTCAACACTTCATTTTTTAATTGTCTCTTCGTTTCCTTCTTCATACACGATGTACTGCAGCCTACCTGCAAGTTCTTTGGCACATTCATTTCCCTTCACAGCAACAGATCTGGAACAGAAGATCCACATAAGCTTCTGTGTCTTTTTGTTGTTTGGAATGTGCTGCACAAGTTTGTTAGGACAAAATTAATAACAGTAATGGTAAGCTGCTGTGGTGATTCTGATGTTTCTGGACGTTGATAAGTTTAAACCATCTGGGAATGGTCATCTCACCAGACAGTAGACGAACATCAGAAATAGCCAGCAGAATTGGCCAAGCCAAAGCAGCATTCAAGAAGATGAAAAGCACTCTTACCAACAAATGTTTATCAATTAACATCAGGAAGAGAGTTCTTGAATGTTATATAGAACCGATACTGTTGTATGGTTGTGAGGAGTGTACAGTCAACACGCAAAGTCAGAACACAATTGAAGCAACTGAAGTATGGTCTCTAACAAGAATGTTGAAAGTTCCATGAACAGGAAAGAAAACAAATGAGACAGTCTTGTTGGAGACAGACACAAGAAGATCATTGATAAAGAAGATTAGGAAAAGACAAGCAACATTTATTGGACATTTTATGAGGAAAGCGGAATTAGAGCACTTGGTCACAACAGGACAGCTGGAGGGAAAGAGAACACCAGGTAGACCCAGATAGGAAACATTGGACGGACTTGCAGGGTGGCTGAAGACTGAGAAGGTAGGAGATGTATTTGCAGTGACAGGGGATAGATTTGTGTGGAGGGCCATGATCACCAAAGCCATGCGGCAGGGCACATAATGATGATGACATGACGTACTAGTAGTTATAGTTTTAAATTTTCTTTTTCATCAGCTGCTGTCTGTTTTGCCCAGTCAATAAAGTGTTATAGAAGTGACCCTACCCGCGATTAGTTGCATCTTACGTCAAATAGCCGCATGGTCTGGGCGACCTTGTTTCATCTAACAGTCTCGATCCGAAACAGAAATTGAACAGTTACAAAGTCTGCATAATACCTATGATACGAATGAGGTAATAAACGTGTATAGGTAACTAAATAATCATAATAATATATGTATATAAACTGTTCTTATATAGTGCTATTCTCCAAAATTTGGACTCATCACACATTACACATAATCAGACTATAAACGTTACACATAATCAGACAATGAATGCATGATGATCAAGACTTTTATAGTATGTCTGGGTTTTTTAAAGATAGAGTTTACCAAATGTGTCAAACATTTATCAGATAGGTCAGAAATCAACGTCACAACTATACTGATGGGTCAAAAATCAGTCACAACTATGCACAAAGTTAAGGAAATCTGTAAAGGTACCCGACTTCATCATAATCCATATAACAAAAGGTTCCTTATAAGAGTCAATGAATCGACAAGCAGGCTACATGACCTCTCCCAACAAATGGACATCTCTGAAGAGGCATGGCTTGTTGTGTGGCTGGCCCTGTCTCTGTTGGATGAGTGGTGATCACACAGTGTGACAACCTATCATAGACAGCCAAGCCATGATTTTTCAGTGCACACAGTCTTGATGGAGACAGACACAAGATCATTAATAAAGAAGATAACGAAAAGACAAGCAACAATTGTAGGATGTTTTATGAGGAAAGAGGTATCAGAGCACCTGGTCACAACATGAAAGCTGGAGGGAAAGAGACCATCAGGTAGACCCAGGGAGAAAATATTGGATGGACTTGCAGAGTGGCTGAGGACAGAGCGGGTAGAAGATGTGCTTGCAGCGACAAGGGATAGATTCATATGGAGGGCCATGATCGCCAATGCCATGCAGAAGGACACATGATGATGATGATTAATTATTCTTAAAACGTTTTTTCTTTAAATGTAAGCAAGGTCCTTGTGGTGTTTTTCTGTTCTTTAACTCTACCTACAATCTTGTACCTCTGTCAAATCACAGTCTGTAATGTCTGACTGGACAAATTATTTCATTTATTTCTGCCAAGTTACTTTTTGTTTGTCAGGGTGGTTGACTGGATGGGTAAATGGAGGTGAATTTTTCATCAATTGTTCAGCTACCTTCAACTGTATTTTGACAGTTCATGGTTTTACTGGTATAACTCTCCACAATCTGCATGACAAAGCCATTCTATTAATCATGATCCCTGTGCCAAAATCAAAACTAAAACTGTATTTATGTAACAATGTTTTCTCGTGTAACTTGCTACATTTACGGCTGGATAACTGAAAATTTCATCGCCACAAACAGAAAAAAACAAAAACAAAAACATATTCATCCTGATGACAAAATTGAACAGGCACAAAGTATGATTTCAATGGCAAGATCCTCAAACAGGTTGTCTACAGGAGCTGTCAAGTCCATGAAGGAATATGGATCAACTGCCTGGGCTATTGCTGCCAAGACCCATAAAAAAAAAGCCTGCCAAAGTCCAGATTACTATGAGGAGGATCATGACAGGCTGAATGAGGACCACTTAGAAAGAAAAAAAAATCTCATTAACAGTCAGCTGATTTTGGCAGTACATGTATCTAGCAATCATGCATTTGGAGTTTCATGTTACTTTACTTCATGTGTTTTGTGTGTGATCAACACACTCTCAATTTCATATGGAAGCTGTGTATGAAATAGTAGTGACCCCACCCGTCTCACCCGTCGGCGTCACCGGGAACAGTGTTGGCCGCTGCACATGATGTCCTCACAAGCTGCCTCCAGCACTCTCGATCTTGACTAAGTCTGACCACCTCCTGGAGTTTCTTGCCACTGATGTTTGTGATGTTTCTAGCAAGTGATGCAGGTGGCCGACCTCTGTTTCTCTTTCCTTCCACTTTACCCTGGAGGACAGTGGACATCAAGTCTGTTCTCTCATTACGGATTGCGTGTCCAACATATTTCAGTTTCCTCCGTTGTATGAGTACTAGGAGCTTGCGTGTAGTACCCAACTCATTCAGTATGCTTTCATTTGAGCGCCTATCCGTCCATCTGACCCTCAGCAGTCTTCGGTAAAACCACAGCTCTGCTGCTTCCACACGTCTTTCATCCTCTTTCTTCATTGTCCATGCCTCGCAGCCGTATAACATCACTGGCCAGACAAGACATTTTAAGAGTTTTATCTTAAGGTCTGCTGTTATGCTGTGGTCTTTCCAAATATTGTTCAATTGAACCATACTGTTCTTGGCCATTCCAATTCTCATCTTTATGTCTTTTGAGCATGTTCCATCGTGTGTCTTGACTGAACCTAAATATTTAAAGTCCTTGACATTTTCTAGAGGGACTTGGTTTAGCATGATCTGGTCCTGTCTAGTGTTATATTTGCCTGCAACATGCATAACCTTTCTCTTCTTTGAATTTAAGTCCAGCCCAGCTGCCTTTCCAACCCGGTCTACCCTGCTCAGGATCCTCCTAGAGCCTGTAATGTTGTCTGCCAGTAATCCTGTGTCATCTGCGTAGCGTAAATTTGACAGGTTTCTACCACCAATATTTACTCCCATGTCTTCTATGTCTGCTTCACTCATGATATGTTCAGTGTATATGCTGAAGAGATGTGGAGACAGGATGCAACCTTGCCTTACCCCTTTAGTGATGTTAAAAAATTTGCAGTTTTGATTATTCCATCTGATTGTTGCTTTTTGATCATTATATAATGAAGCTATGAGGGAAACCAGATGTCTTGGAAAACCCATTTTGATCATGAAGTGGAAAAGACTTTGGTGAATCACGCTATCAAACGCTTTGCTGTAGTCAATGAAAACGATGAACATCTCTTGGTCTGTGTTTCTAATCTTTTCTATCAATATCTGGAGTACAAACAGCATATCTATTGTTCCCGTTTTTCCTATAGCCTGCCTGACAGTCGGATAGCTCTTCCTCTACTTTTGGCTTTAACCTGTTTAAAATTATTATCAGCAGTATTTTACTGGCATGACTGATCAGTGCAATTGTTCTATAATTGTTGCAGTCTTTGACATTTCCACTCTTATGTAACATGACAAATTCTTGGAGCTTCCAGTCTGTAGGCCATTGACAAGTCTTCCATATCTTGCAGCATAAGTGATGCATTACTTTGAGTCCACCATCACCTGAGTGTTTCAACAACTCTCCAGGAATATTGTCAAGACCAGGAGACTTTCTGCATTTTAGATCTTTAATGGCAGATTCAACTTCGCTGAGCAGAGGTTCAGGTTCCATATCTCCAGGGGTCAATTCCAAATTTGGCTCTAAATTATTTTCATGGCTGTCAGGCTTGCCAAAAAGTGATGTGCCATATTCGTTCCACCTATCCAAGACATCATCTGGTTGTCAGTGTGCGACCATCCTTGTTGTTGATGCATTGGTTTGTTGCTTTGAAATTTGTTTTTTTCACTTTTTTTATTTGTTTGAAGAGCTCCCTCGACTTCCTGTTTTCGTTGTGTTCATTGATTTTACTGCATTCTTGTGCCAGCCAATTTGCTTTGTCTCTTCTGACTTTACTTTTTATTTCCCTTTTCAGTGCTGAGTATTTTTCCCGCTCTCCCTGCTTTCGAGCTTGACTTTTCTTTTCTGCCAGATCTATCACTTCCTGACTTATGTAGGGCTTAGCTTTTTTCCTTTTCTTTTCTTTTCCTAGTTTTTCTTCAGAGATTTTGGTCAGTGTGTTTTTTATGTCTGTCCAGATTTCATCAGGATATAAGTCATTTTCATCCCAAACTTCAAGTAACTTTAAGAAACGATTACTTGTTTCTATACTAAATTCTAACGCCAGCTCAGGGTTTTCTAATTTTGATATGTCGAACTTTGGCGTCGATTTGGTTTTAGGCTTCTTCAATATTTTCATTCTTAATTTGGTTGTCACAAGAAAGTGATCCGTGTTGCAGTCTGTTCCAGGCTTTGTTTTTGCATTGAGGACAGTTGATTTCCAGGATCTGTCAATGATAATATAATCAATCTGATTACGACACCTGTCTCCTGGAGAGATCCATGTGTATCTTCTGCGCAGTGGTTGTTGGAAGAAAGTATTTGTGATGTTCATCTCATTTGCCTGACAAAACAGAGCCAGCATGTAGTGACCAAAGATTAATAAATGTCCATAATCCAGTGTGTTATTAATCAAACAGATTATGTGAATCTTTTGTGAAATTGAAGTGTTCTGATGATAGGTCACATATCATGATAAGAAGCCAATAGTCATGACAGGTCTATTGTTAGACATTATGATTATTATGAATTGTTCTTGTGTATCACGTTCCTCAGAACTCATTTGGATTCATTGCATGTGACATACAGTCAGTCTTTTCGGCAAGCTAACCATAGCCCACTATTCCACACAGTCTGTATCTTTAGTGGACATGCACGCTGTGTATGTTCATGTGTCCACAAGCAACTGTTGACATGACTTACAAGATTGTTAGCATGCATACTTGATATTCTGCATGTATATCCACATGAAGGAGGTTTAGGCATTGGCAGGTCTGCACACATTTTGATCTTGGAGATCAGATAAATCTTCACCTTTTATCCACTTGGCTGAGGTGTCTAAGTGGATCAAACCCAGGACCATCCAATTAAAAGTCCGACGTTTACCGACTTGTCTACCACGCCTATCAAATTATATGTTGCAGAAACAGCAACAACATTGACACAAAATTAAATGAAGAGCAAAAGCAATGTCAACAAAAATATGAAGACATTCACTGATGGGTAGTGAGGTTTGCCTATAACCATTACATTGGAAATGTATGACATGGTGGTATCATTATTAAAAACCAGTCATGGCATACATACTGCAGGGCGTGTTTGTGGGGAAACAACGACAAACAAAACGCTTAAAATTAGATGGAAGAAGAAATGTCCACATAGGTTTTCAAGCTACTTTGAAATGGGATAGAGGGTCTCCATCACATAGCATCTATAGAATCAGTACATATGGAATTTACTGAAGTGCAGAGACGCCATTTTGAAAACCTGAAACAGATGGTTTTGCATTTAACAAATACGTTACATATGTATCTTAACTGCTAAGCAAAGGCCTTTCCCAAGGTCAGACAATGACTACTGTCAAAACCATGCTAAGGCCTGTACAAAAAAAATCCCAAGATCTCACCCTACTCTACTACCACACAGACGTAACAACTCTCAACCCCAAGAAGACAAGTTGACAAATTCAAACATTTTGAAAACACGAACATATACATAATAAACAAGCACAAACAGCAAAACAAACACCACCACCCCAAATCAGACTACACACAACACACACACACACACACACACACACACACACACCACATACGCACGCACGCACACACATACACACACACACACACCAGAAAACTACAGAATAATGCACACCAAACAGGTCTACAGATTGCACATTATGTTAACCACAGGGTAGTTTCTGAACCCGTCAGTGAGCACCCACTTGTTGCTGTCCACACGTAAAGGCTCAAACTGCTCCTCTCACTGGTATTGGGACATCAATTTCAAACAGTTCTGAACAGGAGTTCACCACTAACTCAGCACTGATACATGAGCTAAAGATGCTTCTCGACGAACCCGTGAAACATGACCTAGTAAACTTACAAGAAACTCTACGAAGGTGTCACACATACATGTGCACAAATGCAAATAACTGTAAGCACACAAACATGCACAGGAATCCACAACTACAGTACACACATATACACACAGCTTACACAGGGCTATCTTGGGAGAAAAAATAAATTTTGTATGAGCAGTGTTGTCCAAGGCATGACAGTGGGAAAAAAATATATGAAGACAGTTGTATTTCAACTGTTGTAGAATAAGTGCAACCACGATTTGGATCGGACTGGGGATAAGATGTGTGTCCATGACAACTGCAGAAAAGTGGTGGTTTTACGGGTCTATAAACTTTGGATCACTGACTCAGACATGGTAACATTTTTTTCTTCCTGAGAAGAACAAAATATGTCACTCAACTGTCAAGAAAACAGGAAGAAAAATATGTAAGTAAAAACATGTACAATTTCAAAGTCAAACACGTAAAAAGCATACACTCATAAACACAATAGTAACCATTGGAAATTTTATTGAACATCATCCTCTGCTGCTTTTCTGTGGTACATAACAATCAAACATGAACAATATAGTAAAAACGAAAATAAAAGAAATCACACTCAGTAAATTTCTCAACGACATCTTAAGATCCAGATAGAGTACACAGATTGTGTGTGTGTGCATGCATGCTTGCATGTATGTGTGTGTGTGCATATGCATGTGCAATCAAACAAGTGAATAGTGAGAATGTGTGTGTGTGTGTGTGTGTGTGTGTGTGTGTGTGTGTGTGTGTGTGTGTGTGTGTGTGCGTGCGTGCGTGTGTGTGTGTGTGTGTGTGTGTGTGTGTGTGTGTGTGTGTGTGTGTGTGTGTGTGTGTGTGTGTGTGTGTGTGTGTGTGTGTGTGTGCGCGCGCGCGCGCGCGCCTGCGTGCGTTTGTGTGAAGCTGGACTGATCATTCAAGATTACATACCCCAATTGGTCACAGATATGACAGTAAGCAGGCACAGACAATGAGACATTAACATTTTCACAACTTGAGTGAACTGACATTAAAATTCATATTTCCAGACACAAAACAGCAAGTTCATCTTTTTAGGAAGATTGCAATAAAATGGGAACCGAGATGGTATGTTCATGAGAAAAACAATGTCGACAGTCTGTGCAAAAGTTGAACAAAAAATTCATGACAATATTATCAACAGTCACTGCCAGCTTCATATCAGTCTAAAACATGAAGTCTCGGAACCCTACATGTTGGGATGATTAACACTTAGCTGTTCACAAAGCCGGTAACCGTCCTGCGGAAGAATGTGCCGATCCATTCATAGCGGTTGAGATCGCCCGACCATTTCCGGCACATGTGTGGTGAATTTCCCTCACTACTGGCCTTGCTGTCTTATCGCGCGTGTGGTAAGAATCTTGGGTCAGTCTCGCGTTGAATGTTCTAAAAACAGTATGAGCATTCTGGGATGCAAGGAACTTTCCATTCACTACTGAAAGACTTTGTACTGACGCTGTCCTACATTCGAATGCGAATACTAGGAGCTAGCTTTACATCTAGCAGTGCAAATGCGAAAGGGTTAAACTAAAACATGCTGTTGGAAGTCTATATGGTTAGATGATTAGACTAAAACATTATGTTCGAAGTCTATATAGTGAGATGATTAGACTAAAACATTGTGATGGAAGTCTATATGGTGAGATGATTATACTAAAACATTGTGATGGAAGCCTATATGGTGAGATGATTAGACTAAAACATTCTGATCGAAGCCTACATGGTGAGATGATTTGACTAAAACATTGTGATGGAAGCCTATATGGTGAGATGATTAGACTAAAACATTCTGATCGAAGCCTACATGGTGAGATGATTTGACTAAAACATTGTGATGGAAGCCTATATGGTGAGATGATTAGACTAAAACATTGTGATGAAAGCCTATATGGTGAGATGATTAGACTAAAACATTGTGATGGAAGTCTATATGGTGAGATGATTAGACTAAAACATTGTGATGGGAGTCTATATGGTGAGATGATTAGACTAAAACACTGTAAGTCTCATAAGCCTATATGGTGAGATTGTCAGTTTGAATCTCTACACTGAGCTGCGTCTGCAGATCACTGAGTTTCTTCTTGAGGACACTGAGAGATGAGAAAATGATGTTTTCTGGTTTCAGGGAGCCACAGGATTCCACATTGAAGAAAAATTTGTTGGGTTTACTGGTCGAGTCATATGGAGCTTCACCTGAAAATGAAAGACATTT
Organism: Monoplex corrugatus; assembly: GCA_030674185.1. NCBI lineage: Eukaryota > Metazoa > Mollusca > Gastropoda > Littorinimorpha > Ranellidae > Monoplex > Monoplex corrugatus. The sequence goes on along the minus strand of JAPXFY010000014.1, from coordinate 7,682,411 downwards.
CCATTCAATGCTTCAACTGAAAATGAAAGACATTTTCACTCACTTCTAATCTATCGATAAATGTATGAATGACAATAAATATGGTATGACAAGTGCAATAACCCAAGTGAGTAGATGGTCAGACTTCTAAACAGAAGATCTGGGTTCGATCCTGCATGGGATGTCCTGGTAGATAAAGGTGAAGAGTTTTCAAGTCTCCCAATCAATATATCAATATGTGCAAACCTGCAAAAGCCTGAACGCCTTCATGTATACAAACATCCACGCACTAATCATATTAGTTCCAGTTTCAGTCAATATATGTGCAAACCTGCAAAAGCCTGAACGCCTTCATGTATACAAACATCCACGCACTAATCATATTAGTTCCAGTTTCAGTTTCTCAAGATAACATCTCCACACCTGGAATGAACTCCATTTCTTTTTATTATATACTTTTTTGTAGACTAGTGGTATTATTACTTGTTTCTGATTTCATACTATGATCTTTTAATTCTGATCAAGTGATACTGTTTATGCTGCAATGGTGTGTTTATACTGGATTAATGTGTGTTTATACTGGATTAATGTATGGGCATGGCAACATCCCCTTCCTATTTCTTTTTTTAGTTACTGTCGTTGTTGTTGCTATGTAAAATGTAACAGGCATGGACTGTTTGTGCTACACAAAAGGAATCACTGTTATGTATATTTTCTGTTTGTTCTCCATCATAACTATGAATGGAATACTTTCGATGTTCACAAGACATTTCATTTCCGACTGGTACATATCCGCATCTGGTATGATTTCAAGGGTGAAAATATAAATTCTTGTTAAACTTAAAAACAAGACCAGTCGCCATGGTGTAGTGGTTAACGCAATAGACTACCGACTGGAAGATTGTGGGCTCGAATCCCCATCAGTCCCTTCAAAAATCATCGTGGGATTTTTCGGCTCTCACCGGCTCCTACCCAGAGTTGGGCGTGCTATGGGCTCATTGGAAAGACTGGGACCACACAGTTGAGCCTCATCCACTTTATGGATGCATCACTGAGGGTGCTGCTCAGATCTTCTGACCAACTCTGCAGATGTCTGTACCTCTCGGGCCTGGTTGACACCAGGATATGTTATGTTAGTAAGAGTAGAGTACAGCCCTGTGACACAGTTTCAATCCTAGACGGAATGCCATAGCTTTATGATTGTCATCCTCACTGACATCATGGTCATCGCATTGCAAAACTGTCCCAGCTTCTCTGGCCATAAAAGTGGTGTAGAAAATGGGATGAAAAAAATAAAGGTGTGCACTAAGATAACCTCCATGAGTGCAATGATCCTAAAAAAAAATTTTTTTTTTTACATCTGTTTAGCTCACATGTTTTATTCCACTGAAAATTAATTATCTTGGGGTTTTGTTTTTTTTCATTCTACCAGTCGACTACTGAGGACTCATAGCCTTGGTAATATGGTGTAATATAAATATATATATATATATATATACACACACACACACACATATACATATATATATATACACATATATATATATATATATATATATATATATATATATATATATATATATATTATATATTATATATATATAAGACTAAACAAAGAATTCCAAAGTTCTACAGTGGGGGCACTATGATGATTTGACATCTCTGGCTCCCATGGACTTTCTGGCACTGGGACTGAATGAACTTAGGATTGGTGGTATTTTCTTGAGCTGGAATGTATACATCAAAAAACCAAAAACAAACAAAACAAAAAAAAGGAATCCTCAAAGGCTAGTCTATTTCAACTTGGAAGGTGGAGGAGCAGGAAAGGGGTTGGTGGGTAATGACATATTGACAAAAAATCTAACAATCCACAACATGAAAAAAAAAATTAAAAATGCAGATTACTTACACTGATCACTATCTGGGTCCAATTCTGAATATTCACTTCTGGGCCTGAAAAAAAAACACCAATCAATCCAATGATATAAAAAGTGGAAAGGAGTTAAAATTTCATAAATGTCTAAATAACTAAAACGGTGCAATTTTAGCTTTTCATGACATCAGTATAATTCATGCTTTCAAAAAAAGGCATGGATTTGGAATTAAAGGGGGGGGGGGGGGGGGGGGAATCAATAGGTTAGAGAAACAAAAATACATAAAGAATATAAAAAAGTCCAAATTATGGCTCAAAAATGATCAAAATAAATAAATAATCCACTGAAAACATACCAAAATCCAATGTTTCAGTGTTAAGCCTTGACAGATGGTGATAATTATGTTCTACTGAAGGGTGCCTCAGAAACATTAACCCCAAAGCAAATAAATGATCTTCCAAACATATGAGGATTCTGAATGTGCAACTTTTATATATACATATACATTCTATGGTACATCTGTATACAGCCTAATGTAACAAACATACCATTCCTCAGGTTTGGGATACGTAGTGTGACGCAAGGCATTGTCAGGATCATACTCAAATGGAACTCCAGCGGTGGGATTCCATTTTGCATGTTCCTTTGCAAAGCCTTTCCTGGCAAAAGCTCGCACCTTCAGTTCTTGTCCCTTGCGTAATTTACAGATGAGAATATCTGGGAGGAAAAGACAAGACAGACAAAGATGTACACATCTTCAAAAATCATTGACAAGTTTTAAAGATATTTTACATGTATATATCTGAAGCTCAAAGGAAGAGGTCTTTGTGCCACATGTTTGGAACAATAATGTGTGACAGTACTGGCATGTGACTGCGAAGAAAAGAGAATAAGGACCAGTGACTTTGAACTGAACTGAGCTTCACTTGTCAACTCTGTTGGGACACAACTATGATTTCGTTTTGCGGACAAACTAGCTTCACTTGTCAACTCTGCTGGGACACAACTATGATTTCTCTTTTGCTGCGAAACTATCTTCAATTCAGTAAGTGGCACCAACAGTCGGGCATGTCACTATGAGTTGGTGGATGGATATGGGAACTGGTCAGGGAGCATCAGCAAAATCAATGCACTGATTTTTTTTTCAGAACATTTTATGTTCTAACCAGGGGTCTATAAAATATTTTTGGCTCTAAATTATTATGACCAGTACATAGTGACAGTATCTGTGATAGACACAGAAACAAACACATTTAAAACATTGTATGTACTGGTAAGTATAATTTCTGATTGTTCTCATTGAATAGAGATTTGTCACACAATGAAGGCTCACTAATGCTCTCTCACATGACCCAAACTTCCTGCAAGAGTTCTATATTATATATCAAATGTCTGATATACAAGTGTACATGCACAAGAACCCTGTGACACATTTTTTTCCCTCTAGAACATATTCAAGTAGACAAAAGTGAACGAACCTTCTGATTCTTCATATTCACTGGCTTCCTGTTGTTTTCTTGATGTAACCTGCGCACATTCAACACATAACTAAGGTGACACAAGCAAACATGATATGAATTTGTCATTAACATATACCTGAATAATATGTAATAATAAATAAAGTGAAATAATCAACCAACAGTTTAGTGGCCTGGCACATCTGCAACTAAGAGCAGTTACCTTATACAGATTTCAGTATTTTGTTTCCTGTTTTTGTTTTTGTTGTTGTTGTTGTTACTGTTGATGTTGTTGTTGTTGTTGTTGTTTGCATCAACATGCAAAGGTAGAAGATGCTGCTTATATACACATTTCAATGACCAGGGTAAATCACTGCCTCCGACATACACACATCAGGACACTTAGCTAAAGTGACTTAAAAAGTACCATCTGGAGTCAGATTTGACAAATTACAAAATTTTCAAACCAAAGATAAAGCTTACTAAAAATAAATGGCCCAAGGACTGACCTACCTTCAGAACATTAAGTCTACCCTATCTTTGTAAAAATTGAGAATTGTCAAGCTTATCCCCTATTTATAAAAAATTAAACGCTGTCAAGCCTACTATGTATTTAAAAAAAAACAACTATCCTATCTCAGAACTGTGATGTTTTCATTTATAAACTCTACCCTATCTCTGTCAAACCTGCTATGTATTTTTCAAAAAACTATCCTTCCTCAGAACTGTCAGGTTTTCTTTCATAAACTGTATCCTATCTCTGCAAAAGCTGCCAAGCCTACAACATTGTTGTAAAAACTCTCAAGCCCATCTTACTGAAAATGTTAATACAAATTGTCAAGCTTACTCTATCTTTGTAAAAACTACCTATTAAGACCTTTGTGGTATAAGAATGTTCTCACTGACCGGAATGACTTTAGGATTGCTGGAGATAAGGTCAGCACTGGTGACGTGACGTGTCTGCTCATCTATGCACTTCACTTCCAGAGTGAATTCCACTGAACACTCAGAACAGAACTCTTCACAACCACAGTCCTGAAAATGAAATACAAACACACTACGTCACAGGTATCCACGTAATGTTTCAAGTGCGTCAAGAATGCAACAGCCAAGTTAGTTAAGCTGTCAGTCTTCCAATCAAAACTTTGGTTTCAATCCTGCCCAAATTCACCTTGTGGAAATTTTCCAATTTCCCAGTTCAACGTATGTGCAGACCTGCAAGTGCCTGAAGGCTGAACCTTCTCTGTGTGTATATGCATGCAAAACATCAAGCCATGCCTGTGCTCAGTGGCTCATCAAACACCCAGTAATGGGTACACACACATACACAACACACACACGTAACACACACACGTACGCAAGCACACACACACAGCAATATATAAACACAGTATGCCTCTTTGTTCATATGAAAAATCTGTTAATCTTTCTTCATTACATAAGTCAGTGTTTAAATTTTAATATTCTGTGGTTTCTTATGTGTTTTCTTACTTGTATAGCTTTAATGTTTGTTGTTATCTTATTGTGTATGTAATTGTGAGCATTTTTTATCACCTTTTGCCTTTCTTGCGAAATGTAAAGCGCTGGTGAGCATGTTTTTATATGGAATATGCGCTATACAAATAAACATTATTATTATTATTATTATTAATGCATGCCAGCCATAGACGAATATTTTATGCAAGTTATTATTATGCAACAACATATACATACACCTGCAGAGTGTGGGCTAAACAAGATGTACATCCAAGAAAGAAAACAACAATGCTCAAAAGACAAACAACACAACAACAACAACAACAACAAAAGAGAGAGAGAGAAATATCAAAAGTGATTAAATGACTAAAATAATGAACAAGTGACCAAAAATAATAACTTAAAACAAGTCCGATTGTATTTCCATCTCCATACTCAATATTTTTTCCCACATACAGACACATAGAGAAAGAAGTGTATTTCAAAACAGCATAAGACATTCTATTCTAATACTTAATAAGTTAGAGCAAAGCCAACTTACTAGTACATATTACTAAACATGTGGCAAATCTAAAAGAATCAAGTATGTGTGTGTACTCCAAGCATACATGCTTGTCTGAGTGTACACACACAACACAACACACACACACACACACACACACACACACACACACACACACACACACACACACACACACACACACACGTCTCTTTCTCTCTCTCCCACTTTTAGTGTCAGTGTGTGAACTTGAGAGTAAATGCACATGCATATATGCGTCCATGTAGGAACTTTTTGTGCCTTTTATTAGTATTAATCTTTTCATATCTTATGACAAATCTTATGATAGACTGAACACGGCACTAAAACTGAGACACCTGTTTCTCCTCATTCCTGAACGTAACAGTACGGGTGGTAGACTGGTGTAATCTGTGAATCATCACTGCCATACAAGTTTCACTAATACTAACAGCACTATCATCTTATTAATTATAAAACATAAACTTGTGCTTTTCACTCTTGTTATATTTCTCATTAATTTTTCCCCATACTGTTCAAACACAAATTAAAACTTTGCAATTCCTTGCATGCATAAAATGTGAGTGGTTTTCACAAAAGGGGGCATAAGTTACATGCAAGCAAACTGAGATATAGCCACAAAAACATGGCAAATGTTTATGTAGGTGGAAACTGAGATGAAAGCTGCAACTTGTTCTATGGCGTTTTCTTCAGATGCATAACAAGTTTCACAGTAAATAAAAAAAAAAATCTGATTTAATGATTATGGTGATATCCCTTGGCAATGCTCCGTTGAAATCACCCAAACTTGGCAATTTTCACATCACCACCAAACTCAATCTCCTTATAGAATCCCAGTATTCCATATATTGTTCTGAAACTTACGTCAATATTACAGTGCTGTACGCTACTGTGTACAGCACTGTAATATTGACTAAATATACTTTCTCTAAAAAAAACAAAGATTACACATATGTAGCATTTCAGTTTATCGCACAACTACACATTTTGTTCTAGACTTCCCTATGTAGCACTGGAAAGGAAATCTCAAGACCTTTCCAATGTTACCAATTCGATATCAACAAAAATCAATGTATATCCTCCTCTGTGAGAATGGATCACAAATTTTATTTCAATAAACAATATTGTTCTTTGTGTTTCATTACATCCTTCCCACCCCTATTTCTATATATATCCTTTTACCATGACTTAATCAATTCACAGTAAACAGACGTACCCTGGAATATTGCATTTTATCCACGCATTCATCACTGGTGAGAGGGATGAGACCAAGGCGATGAGAAATAAATTCATCAAACAGGACTGAGGAGTTGGCTTCTATCTGTACCCAGTCAATCGCTGGAAAAAAATTACAGCATACATGATAAAATCACTTCATATACTAACTAAACATGCACACACACACACACATACACACACACATGCACGCGCGCGCACACACACACACACACATGATGAATCTGCAATAGCATGCAAGCAACAGTAAAAAATGTAAAATATGAATATGGTCAACAGACATATACAGAACATTAGCTCAAGGGTTTCAATAGTTTCATCTAACAAGCCACTAACAATGCAGATGTCATTTAAATATGAATTCTAAACTTGATGACAAGTGTTTTTTGTTTGTTTGTTTACAACTTCTTTTAGGATGATAGTAATTTTTGTTTTTGATTAAATAGAAAAGGACTTCAGATCTACATGAGAATAACCTTGCTGAGTGTAAGCATATGCTGCATATACTGCGCATACACATGAGCGAGAGGCAGATTGTATGCATGTGTGCGTGTGCGAGTCAGTGTGGGTGTGTTTGCGTAACAAGTGTATGAGTGCACACAAACTAAAATGTGTGTTTATGGTCTGATTATTTCTACCACCGTCAAGTCACACGCTTGGCCCACTGTGATGTTATGAACTAATTCAGTAAACGACACATTCTAAGTCATTCTTACGAGCCAATGGCAATACCTGGCCCTCAAAAAGACTAAGCAAGGCACCATAACTATAACCACACTGGCCACAAACAGACAGCCCTACATCTTTTTCCAACCATTTGTAGGCATAAAAATATTCATACTGAACATGAACTGAATACAACCAAACGTGGCAAGTGATAGAAGAAAAGATTATATATGCACAAGGCAACAAAAGCTGATATTGTGGTAATGGTGGAGAAAACGAGACAACAAGCCTAATTTTTTAAAAAGTTCATCACTCTAGGAAAAACCCCATTACATTAGGCTAGATCATGATGTCAGACTTCCATTCTGCCTGGGTACTAAGTTCATGCCTAATACGTAATAGATAAAAAAAGGAGATTTTTCCAATCTCCAGGCAAACATGTGTGCAGACCTGTTAGTGCCTCAACCCCCTTCTTGTGTATAAAAACACAAAACATCAAATATACATATGCTTGTTAAACTTAAAGATCGTGTAAGTCATGTCAGTCTCTGATGGCTTGTGGAAACATGAAAATATCTATCATGCATGTCAACTGAATCAGCATGCAGACTGTGCAGCAACATACTGGAGTAAACTGGAAAGAAGACAATCAATGTAAATAACTTTTACTGCTGTAGAATGATATACAGCAGCAACAACTACAAACAAACAAAAAACCACCCCAGCCTGTAAGAATAACTTAATATATGAACCTTTACTGAATATATAAAAACAACCATGAACATAAAATGGACATTCTGACACTTCAAAATTAACACATTCCATACTGCGTCACGAGATCCTCGTGACTCAGCTTTCTCTCTCCGTGGACCACGTCACGAGGATTTCGTGCCCTAAACCGTAGTTTCAGTTTCAAGTATATAAATAAAAAATGACCGCATTGCTATCGTGAATCCTTTTCAGGTAAAGGGAGTATACTCTTGTCTTTTCCTTTCTGCATTTACACGACGTTTGAAGCAGCAAAAAACAGGCGTAATTTGAGTGTTTCTGAAGTCTCTCTCCTAACATTACTTGGTCAATAATAAGTACAGTGACCTATTTTCTTTGTAGGAAAAGGGTTAAGCCCTTTCCGGGTCTCCTTGTTTTTTTCTTTTTCCGCTCTGTCTTCACACACACATGCACATGCAAACATCACACATGCACACACACAAACACAGGACAGCTCAGATCATTTATAGCACAGGTGTGCGCACGCGCACACACACACACGTGCGCACACACACATACACAGTGACACACACACACACACACACAATTTAGCATCATATGGACACTCACAAACTCGTGCACATACACAGAGCTCAGAGAACACAGGGATATATAATATAAGCTACGCACAAAAAGTTAAGGATCACTTGCACAAAAATTCATAACTTTCAAAATAAGAAAGCCAATGCGTTGAAGTTTGGCAAACATTTAATTCCATGCTTTAGTGATAACGATACACAATTGCCTTCAATTTCGAGCAATCGTTTGGTGTGTACATTTGATCAAAGTGGGTATGTATCGAAATTTGATTTCCCAAAGTCATTGAAATCACAAGACAGGGCATTCTGATGTCCCAAAAGTTCAGTAATGCGTGTAACCGCCATGGCTGTTCTGGCACTCGATGCAGCGAGTCCTCATCGAGTTGACCAGGTTGGTGAAGATCCTCTGTGAAAGCGCCTGCCACTCAGCCTGCAGCATCTGGTAGAGGTGTTGGGCATCCCTAGGAGGGGGGTGGTTGCTCCTCACTTTGCGATCCAGCTCATCCCAGAGGTTCTCAATCGGGTTGAGATCGGGACTGCATGCTGGCCACTCCATTCTGTTGACTCCAGACTGCCGCAGGAAGTCGTTGACCACCCTTGCCCTGTGGGGGCGAGCGTTGTCATCCTGGTAGACAGCCGTCGGTCCCATCTGCTGCAGTGTAGGCACAGCCAGCGGTCGAAGGATCTCATCCCGGTATCGGAGGCCAGTCAGGTTACCCTGTACATGATACAAGGGTGTTCTGGGGTGAAGGCTGAAGGCCCCCAGACCATTACAGAACCTCCACCAAAGGCCACCTTTTCTTGGACAGTGGTGTCAATAAAGCGTTGCCCTGGGCGCCTCCAGACCCTCAGTCGGCCGTCGTTGTGGTTCATGGTGAAGCGTGATTCATCACTGAACAGGACCTGGGACCATTGCTGACGTGTCGCGACGAGAACGGAGGTTAAACCATGAAGGCGGTTCCGTATGGTCTGCTGGCTGATGTTAATGTTAGGCCACCCTCAGCTGCCTTCGAATGATGCTGGAAGAGGCTGTTCTTGTCTGCAGGGCTTGTCGTTCAATGAGACGATCTTCACGTAGGTTTGTCTTCTTCGGTCGACCAGATCTGCGTCTTTCATGGACCTTCCCAGTGGCTGTGAAGCGTTGAATCAGTCTGACAATGACCGAGATGGACACCTGAAGTCGCCTGGCCACTTCTCGCTTGGGAACACCATCTTGGAACCATGCAACAGCTCGTCCCCTCTCAACTTGCTCAATTTTCGTCGTGGAGGCATTGTCAGATCAGGCCTACTACTGGTGGAATGTCTTCTTATAAAGCCAAGCAAGAGACAGCATCTCACACATAAACAGCAGTGCTTGCATGTGCATAATGGTTTTTCCATCTGGCTTGTGCAATGTGTTCAGGCAGAACGGTCCAAAACAAGGTCGTTTTTCGCAAGTTTCCGCTTTTCCGTTTGCGGCCAAGCTCAGTAGTAGAGAATCCCGTGCAATTTTCGCACTAACACAACATCGCCCACTTACAGCTGAACAAGAATTCATAACAATTTGGCTGGACTGAGAAATAAATAACAGTAGCGAACTGAGTTTATTACGCACCTGTTATCTCATAGTGATCCTTAACTTTTTGTGCGTAGCTTACATATAACTGGTGTGTATAGAAATCAAAAGTATTCTGAGTGAAGTACTCATATGTGAATAGTATTCTGAGTAAAGCACTCTTCTTCTCAGCAATAATTTGAATTGAACAAGTCCTGACTGTGATGTTAAATGAGGGGATAAGGCTTTGCAAGAAAAGCCATTTAGTGTGAAATTATGAGAAAAAATTCTGTCCTTTGACACATATGGACAGAAAATGTAATGCATACAAAAACCAAAATTTTCTGATGGTGGAAGGCAATAGCGTGCTATGCTCATCATGAAAACCCTTCGGTTTGCAAACGGGAATTAACACTACAGTGTTCTCTGCTGGATGCACCATTTTTCACTGGTACCAATAGAAATAATCAGTTGACATCTGTGTTTAATATCAACCATGTACAAAATTTAAAAGGGAAAAAACTTATCACATGGCACAATACAAGAAGTTGAAGAACACTTCCCCTGTGCATATCTGGTATACAATGTAAATCTCCATATGGTTGTTTTCATCTGTATTATTAGTAAGGCAAAAGTCTGCTGCTGTTTTTAACTTCAGCAGGGAAAAGGAAGATTGCTTATAGGTTATATTTTCTTTTCCCCTAAGAACATTTTATGAAGCACAAGCTCCAACTTACTGAAGTTATAATTCAACTGTTTAAAGTCACTTGCATTCAAGAAAGAAGAAGAGTAAGACTCTAACTTCTAAGGATTCTTATTCGGTCAAGTACTGACTTTTAAGAAAGACTGCAACAGAATGAGATGTCAGGTCCGTATGTGTTTTATGAGCAACAGCCCTGAGTCTCACTCTTGTATCATTACTTTAATAAAATCATTTCTTGCCGTTTCTTACCTATAGTCGGTACTTCTGCAATGCACACTCTCCGAAATCCATTGGCCACACTGTAAATAAAAGATCATAAACAAGCTGAGTTTCACATACATGATTACTTGTATTGTGGTATGCAGTGTCAATTACTAAATATATATATACATGCATGCGCCTTGAACACGCGCTTTATAATAGATTATGACTCAGTCAAAATAAAAAAGGCTGCTGTTTGTTTTAATACAAATGAAGATATGAACAAATACTAAACTGCCTAACTAGCATGTCACATAAGTTTCTTGAGAATTCAACTGACATATCATAGTCTGTTGATTCAACTGTAAAGATTGTAAACAAACTCTTACTGTTGTTGGCAAAAGGCATGCACACACACTCACACAGAGCAGGCCTGTATTCATTATCCTTTTTGCTGTGATGCTTTTGACAATGGATCATGCTGAGAAAATGTCCATAAAAACTGTAAATTGTTCATTCATACCTCTAAAATTTTAAGTAAAAGTATAAAATGACTGAGTTATGAACAATATTTCTTTTTGTAACGATATTATCAATGTCAGCAAACATTGAACCAGACTGTCACACAATCTTCCTGAAATGCCATGCTTATTTTTTATTCATAAAGTCTCTTCATGTCTCTGTCTGTCTGTCTGCCTGTCTGTCTGTCTGTCTGTCTGTCTCTCTCTCTCTCTCTCTCTCTCTCGAATCAACAAAGGGAAATGTCCAAATCCAACATGAAAGTGGCTGTGACATTACATGATGTATGACAGCCTCTAAGTTTACGGATTAGTGCAAACATCCTGTGAATTATGAAGGCCTTCGTCATCTTGGGCAAAAAAAGACCTTTATATTAACCCCTTAACTGCTCAGTATAATAGCACTTTCGAATAACTGCTTGCCAGGGTAAAATTTAGCTTTTTAGGGTAGGTTCAATAAAATGGTTACTGCTTATTTATTTCTTGACAGATCTCTCAGATTTTTTGCATGTTTTGTTGTTATGCATTGGTCTACAATGTCCTGTCAAAATAACTTGATTATGTTGATAATTAGTATAGCAGAAACTGACATAACTACAAAAAATTACCAAAAAATAACAGCTTTCGAGTATACACAAATACACTGTGCCACACAAAATGAGTCAGAACATTGGAAAAGTGGTTTTACTATTTATTCAACATCAGCACTAACACATGACAGTCATATAAATCCCAAGGAATGTTGCTCTTGATCATAATCTGCTCATAATTGGGAGTACTATTTTTTAGGAAAAAAGGGGCATAATCATGCTTTTTGCAGTATGTTCACTAACATGTACATTACTCATCCACTTATTGAGTTATTTGTTAGATTTTTTGTGGACTTCTTCCTTATACCCTTGTTTACAATTTCACATCATTCTAATTTGATTTTGTTGGTAATGATGATGGTTCACACTAATAACATGTGATAAATCAGTTTTTGTTTTGTTTTCAATTTGAGAGTTTTAGAACAATTCAGCACATAAAAGCCCACTGAACAAAGCAAAATACCTTTTGGTGTTTGCTCAGCAATATTACAAACACCTGGGATTCAAACTGATGTCAATAAATGTCCCTCTGTGTAACAATCTGTATGTTACTGGGGGTACCCCAATTCTACTGGAAAGGGGCATAATTTTTACTATTTGGGGTAGGTTCAGTACCGCAATCACTGCTTATTCATTTGTTGACATATGACTTAGATTTTATGGCTTCTCTTTCATTTTACCCCAAGTTATAATGCTATATAACAATAGTGTAATTTTGTTAGCCATTGGGAAGATGGCCAGGGATATAACGGATGGTGGTTTTACAGAAAATAAAAGTTTCTAAAAACATACACATGTTACAACACATAAAACCTGTAAAACACTGACAAAAACTTCTGTTAGTGTTTACTCAACATCACTGTAAGTACACAGTATGGTCCAAATTGTTATAGTATAATATTATACATATTGGTAAATGTTCAAAATGACAACTATGGGAAAAAAAAGTCTGAAGAAAAAAATAAACAATTGTCTGTTCAAAAAGAAAGACCCTCCCCCCACATACACACACACTTGGTATCCATTTGTTATCACATAAAACACTGTGGGAACTGTGTTAGTGTTTCTGAACATATTGTACTCACATTACTGCCATACTGTTCTATAGGAATCCAGCACTTGCGCTTGGACATAATCCTCAGGTTGTCTACATTCGTTACTTCATAACTTTGGGGGATGGTGTTCATTTTTTTGTCTGTCCAAATTGTGGTTCAAAGAAACACACAAGGGGATTCATTCTATACTCCACTTGGTCTTCTTTCACTGATGGCACTCAGTCTTGTCACAGCGTTCACAAAACGGTGAACACACACACAGGTGAGGAAAAAAAAATGCACTGTAGAATGGAAAACTAAGAACACAAAAACAAAAGCACAAAAAAGCAGAAGAAAATGAAATATATATAACTGAGGGGAAAAAAAAAACTAACACAGAACACCCTACTGCCAATACACAAACTTGGTGTGGTAGTCCTTGAAACATTGGCCTAAGCACAATCCAGGCTTGGATGGGCAGGAGGGGCAGTAGTAGCGGGATTCCTTCCGCACTTTTATTTTCTTCGTGCAGACCCGACACGGCTTGGTGGGGTTAGACTTGTTTGGTGTCGGTGGCAGTGGAAATAAAAAGTGGTGTGCACCCACCCTCACCTCGTCATCTGTTTTTCCCTCTTCCACAGCTGGCACCTGATCTGGCCAAATCCAAGAGGTGATGACACTCTCCAAAAAACTTAGGAAAGTGTTACAGGAGTCATCACCTCTTGACTTTTGCAAGATGAATGCATTGCAGGCTGCAACCTGCAGAAAATGGAAAAACAGTTTTTTTGTCCATTTCATCGACTTACGTGAGCAGTCATATGGGTGAAGCAGCTGATCTTGTTTGTCAACTCCACCCATATTCCTGTTGTAATTCGATGAAACAGACGGACGCATGTTGACACCCCGTCGTCCCCGGTGTGGAATGGGTGCCTCAGTGTGGCCATGCACAGAGGACAGCAGGTGCACCACTTTTGTGCTGTGGTACTTTGTGGCGACGATCTTGTTGTCACCACAAAGAGCAGCTGATGATCCGGGGTCCAGCTTCACTCCACGTAGCTCCTCTGGAATACCCCGGTTCTCCCGGACGGTGCCGCAGGCCAAGGTGTTCCTTTCCAGGAGGTAGAGGTACAGCCGCAGACTACTGTACCAGTTGTCCGTGTAGACATGGTAGCCCTTTTCCAGGAGAGGGGCTACCAAGTACAGCACCATCTTCTCGCTGGCCGAGAGAGTTGGGTTGTCTGCATTTACGGACTCTAGGACAGGCTGCACCTCATTGACGGGGTCCTCCTTTCCAGCATACACCTTGAAGCGGTAGCAGTAGCCACCACTTCCCTTGACACCGCCGTCAGACTCACAGCACAGGTATATTTTGATGCCAAACCGGGCACGTTTCAACGGTATGTATTGACGAAATATCAGTCTACCCTTCCAAAGAAGTAGACTTTCATCAACACATACCGCTTGCCGGGGCTCATACACCTCCTGGAACCTCTCATGCAGATGATCCAGAATAGGACGGATCTTGTAGAGCCGGTCGTACGCTGGATCACCTGGCACTGGCATGGCTGCATTGTTGTTGAAGTGCAGAAACTGAAGAAGAATCTGAAATACAGAGTAAACTTTCAAGATAAGTAAGCAGACCCACAACTGGGCACACACACACACACACACACACACACACACACCACACACACACACACACACACACACACACAGCCTACACACACAGCCTACACACACACACACACCACACACATACACACACACACACACACAGCCTACACACACACAGCCTACACACACACCCACTACACAAGCACACACTGACAGTATCACACACACTTGAATATATAAAAACACCACACTGGTATAAAAAAGTGCTTTTGTCTTTTACAAAATGAATAAACTTGCATGGAAAACTTACACACAGAAAATAAATAATGCTTATGCACACACGCGCGCGCGCACACACACACACACACACACACACACACACACACACACACACACACACACCACACACACACACACACACACACACACACATCACCACACACACACACACATTCACACAAGCACACACTGACAGTATCACACACACATGAATATAAAAACACCACACTGGTGTACCAAAAAAGTGCTTTTGTGTTTTACAAAATCAGCAAACTTGTATGGAAAACTTGCAAACAGAAATAAATAATGCGTATGTACACATGTGCACTCACACACACACACACGCACATGCACACACACACACACACACACACACACAACACACACACACACGCACACACACACACAGCCTACACATACACACACACACACACACACACACACACACACATTTACACAAGCACACACTGACAGTATCACACACACTTGAATATATAAAACCACACACACACACACACACACACACACACACACACACACACACACACACACACACACACACACACACACACACACACACAAAATGAATAGTGGAGGGATGAAGAATCAAGTAGTGAAAAAAAGAAAAGAAAAAAAAATAGAGCTACTTGCCTGGAACCGGTTTCTTGTCATGATGGAGCTGAAGACTGGAATTCTGTACAGCACCTTCTTAGACCAGTACAGTTCAATTGAAGGTAGCCGCACAATGCCCATCAGCAGAACCAGGCCCAGAACCTTCCCATGTTGCACTGGTATACTGTTCTCCATTGGTTGTTTGCCCGGGTATATAGTAAGGAAGTTGGGTTTCTCTTCGAGGAAAAGAGTTCATAGTTATATTTTTTCCCTAATGAACATGATTTTGAACCAGCTCCAACAAAAAATTAATGTTTCAAAGTCACGCATCAAAATAGCACAGGTGACTCAACTTCTAAGGATTTTTCCAGTCTGAAAAAAGACTGCAACAGGGATTGGGTGTGTTTTATGCAACAGCCTTTGTCTGCCATTCTGTATCATTACTTTAATAAATCATTCTTGCCTTCACCCATAGCGTACCTGCATGCACCTCTCCGAAATCCTTTGGGCCACACGTAAATCAAAGACCAACAAGCCTGAGTTCACTACATGTTACTTGTATGGGTATGCAGTGCTTGTACTAAATTAGTATACCACCCATTGTCCCCTTCTTTAGATTTGCTCAGTCAATAAGCTGTGTTTCGCTTTTATCAATGGATCGAACGAAATACCAACTGCCAATCACATGCACATATTTCGATAATAACTGAATATGTCTGGTTGATTCCTTAGTGTACAACTCTCACTGATTGTTCAGGATCACATCCTCCACAAGCAGCTTATCATTCTCCTGTCTTGATCTTTTGAAAATGATCTCGTTCCATAAAAACTTAAATTGTCATTCATACCTGCTTTTAATAAAAGGTCAAATGACGAGGAAAACATAGTTCTTGTACGATTTACAATTCGCTAAATGAACACTGTAACCTCTTCCAAACTGCCGCTATTTATGCATAATCCTTATGTCTTACTGTCTGACGCTGATGTCATGGGCTCTTCGCTGTTCTCTCTAACACAAAGGGAAACATTTTGCCAATCAATCATGAAGATTTGCTGTGACATTTACATGATGTATGACAGCTCTAGTTACGGGTTGGGTGAAAAATTTGATTATAACTATCGTTCTCTTAGCAAACAAGATTATATTAATAACTGATTTTAAATCTGTTACGCCATTCCATTATGGTGCTTTTTGTGAAGAAACAGCAGATACATAGTCAATTTTTTTAATCCAATGTTGTTAAACATCAAAAACTAATTAAAAAATCCTAACTTTTGTCACAGACAACCAATTAACTCTTTTCCCGCCATGGTCGCATTTGTGCGACTTGGAGGGGTCATGCTAAACAATAACTCTTCACGCGGGTACAAAGCTTCTGTCAGCTCCACTGGTGAATGCAGGCGACTGTGCTATTTTTAAACTTTATCCAGTGACCTAGTTTTTCAGCAGTAAGGCCGAAGTGTGGCTTTGTTAACTGTCGGAATTTACGTCACGTTTTCTCCGAAGCGTTTTCTCCAAAATGGCTGCAAATCGACACGCACTGTCTACCACTCCGAGTAGAATAAGCAGACAGCTGACTTTGTGTGTAGATTTTCCACTGCTTTTCCTCATTTATTATGATATCTGGTGCACAACTCACGAAATAAGGCACAGTAATGCAACTAAAAAAATGTATGAAAAAATTGTTTGTTTTTCTTTATAATAAGAATTATCTATGGAATAATCAATCAAGCAAATAAACATCAGCAAGCATTCATATAATATACACAACATCTGCCCTTTACACAGCAAAAAAAAAATAAGTAAAAATCTTTAATAGTCTTTGAGATATAAAGCTTTTAGAAATGCATACTGCGCTGCAAAATTGGCTGCCCAAAATATACTTGGCATTGAGGAGTGCCGTTTCTGGGGAAACTTTTTCTTCTTTCTTTCTTCAGTATTGAGGGCCCACAATCAAACTTGATTATTCTGGCGCCTATAACTGGGGGGTTTGCAGCAGATAAATCTGGGGCAGTGGACATGTCTTAAGACTAAGAGTTCAGTTTTAATCATGATAATGATGGGGTGGGGGGTGGGGGAATGAGGGTGGTAGGGTGAGGAGGTAGGAGGGGGAAGGGGGTGAAGAGGCAAGAGGGGTGGGGTGGGTGAAGAGGGCAAGAGGGGTGGGGTGTGGTGAAGAGGGCAGCAGGGTGGGTGGGGCAGGGGCTCTGAGTGGAAGTGGGGGGGGGGAGAGGGAAGGGGGATCGGTCTAGTTTGGAATTTTGGAGGCCCTTGACACGAATGTGTCAAGTGTTGTGGCCTCAACTGTTCCTTGTTGGAGACTGTTCCAGTTCTTGACAGTTCTAGGCAGAAATGAAGCAGCTCTATACTGGGTCCTTGATGTGATCAAGTGGAACTGTCTGTCATGGCCACGCTGCTTACGGTCAGGTAGAGGGCCCAGTTTTGCTTTTAGGCTGGGACAGTGAACAAGGCCTTGGTGCACTTTGAACAGCATAGAGAGTCTTGCTACTTGCCGTCATTTCTCCAAAGAGGGCCAGCCCAGTGTGACCAGCATGCTGCTAACACTAGAAGTGTTTCTATATCTGTTGAGGACGAAGTGTGCAGTGAAAGAGTTAAAGAACTTATAGTAGGCCTATAACTTATACTATTTCAAAGATGATGTAGTAGTCGTTGCTGTTGTTGTTGTTTTGCTCTTTTCAGTGGTGGCAATTATATATTTAATAAAGATATTAAGATTTTTATTTTCAATATTAAAATCCATATACAATATATATATATATATATATATATATATATATATATATATATATATATATGCCTATGCCTACACACACACGTTGTGATTGTGACATTGTCAGTTCACGATCACGACATGACGACTTAGTTTATGAGCCATGAGGATGCTGAATCAGAGTACACTCCGCCAAACAAAATAAGCCTACCTTAAGTCTGTGTCTTCCAAAACGAATTTGATATTTTCTTCTGTGAGTTCAGAAATAGCGACCGTCGGTTGATTTGCGTACGGCATTTTTACACGCCACTAAGAGAGCCTACTTGCACAACACAACTCGCAGCACACTTGTAGAAGCTGTAGACAGGAAGTGGATTACACAGGGATTGTCTTCTTACTAGAAAAGTACACCATTACAAGCAATAGCCACCAGAATAAGCAATATTAAGCCTACAAAAACCGTACAGAAACCACATGCGTCGATTTAGGCACTGTCAAAAGAACAGTAACAACAAAAGAACGAACAAGACTTAACAGATGAAGAAATATGCAAACAGATACACAACGACAGAATAATCAAGTTTGATTGTGGGCCCTCAACACTGAAGAAGAAGAAGAAGAGAGCAACGACATACAGTGTGAACATTTAAGCCCTATTCAGTACATTTTGGCTAAAAAGTGAGTTCTTGAAAGGATTACAAAGCTACAAAGACGCACACACAGCACGCGCCGCGCGCGCCGCACACACACACACACACACACAACACACCACACACACACACACCCCACACACACACACGAGCTCTTAGCAGAAGAGATAATTCATATATTGTTGTTAGTTTCTACAAACATGGGCTAATTTACAACCGGTTTATCCGTTCTTATCGTATAATTGAATGACTGTGGGACTCACAGACATTATCAAAGGACGACTATGTTATCTATTTTGTATTGTTACTTTGAGTCTAATTCTCTATCTCTGTCTCAGTGTCTGTTTGTCTGTCTCAAATAATCTTATTTTTAGACAACCGACCAACCATCAACCAGTGTTACCAATCAACCAACCCAAACAATTAAATAAAACCAACAAAACAAGCTAGTTTAGTTTAGTTTAGCAATAGGGACAAAACATATTAGCCGTTTGGCTATTTCAAGTCCCATCATTTTTTTTTTTTTCTTATACTCGTAATCAAGGTTTGTCGTAAGCTAGGAAGTAAACAGTTTCGTTGTCACATTTTACTGTCAAATTTTGAACAAAAGGCTTTTGAATGTAGGCTTGACCATTGTGTTGCAGGAATGGGGAACTAAAGGGAGACGATTTGGTACACTCCTTATTTGTGACGTCATTTTCTATTGCGAGCTTATATTTCCCGTGCAAAATGGCCGACACGAAACTGTATGATCTTCTAGGCGTCGGAAGAACGGCTCCAGACACCGAAATTAAAAAGGTAACGGAATAAAAGTACGATACAGATTCACAGCTCGATCTCTGGGGAATCGGGCGTTGTCGATTTTCATTTTTGGACAAGTTAGTTGGTGTGTTGTCACTGACGGAAGTTATTCAAACAACCGAAACTGATTTATTCTCTCAATCTCTGCCTCTGGTATTGCCTAATTGCGGTAGATCTAGTGTAAAAAAGAAAGTTAAATAAAAATGAATTTCTGTAATTGTCCTTATGGCATTTTTGTTTAGATAATATTACGTACGTGATAAAGAATACACTTAACTTCACATACTGATATTTAAAAACAAATTTACAGTGAGTTAGGTGGCAGTTATCGCGCACAGCGGTCGACGGTGCCAGTGCCAAGGGCTCTGGGGCCTGAGTGAGTGAGTGAGATATCATGATGCATGTGTGCGTTGCAAAGGCCCGTGTTGCTGTTGAGTGTGCAGATTTAGCTATATGCGACAGACAGCTGTTGTAGCTGGGTCTAGAGGTGCCTTTTTTGTTTAAATTGATCTAAAAACAGAACTGTTGGTTAGCATTGGTTGATTCACCAACAGAACAAAATCAGTGTTTGAACCTACCAATCACGCTTTGATCAAGCAGTGTACAGCAACACTTTCCTGCATAAGAAATGAACCACCCAGATTTTTAAATTATGTTCTTGAATGAAAGATCACATTCACAACTTGCAAGATGAGATTCTCAAGAAAAGCAGTAGGCAAGATGAAATGAGACATAAATAGAAATTAAGAAATATGGAATATGGGATTGGTTGTTCTTGTTCTTGTTGTTTAGTGTCCACAATCAGCACGTTGATTATTCTGACACTATCACACGGGGGGGGGGGGGGGTACGCACAAAAAAACAAACAAACAAAAAAACCCTACTTCTACTACTACTGGTGGAGTATGCGAGCTCACCGACGTGAACACGCGGGAGGAACGAATACATTCTGTAATCCCGTGAACACTGAAGTCTAGCAAGCTGCCTTGAGTGTGCTCTTCTGTCCCTCTCCTTTGGTGCTCTCAACTTTGATTCCTGGGATTTGTGTATTTTGCCAAAATCCACCTGGACCCTGTTGTTAATAATTTTGTACATCATAGTGAGCCTTGCGATCTTACGTCAGCTTTGTAGAGATATCCATCCGAGGTGGTGTAACATGTTGGTGACGCTAGCGGTTCTTTTATAGCGATTTAAAACAAAACGTGCTGGTCTTCGTTGCACGGCCTCAATTTTTGTGATGTCCTTCTTTGTACGGGTCCCACACAGTACTTGCATATTCGAGAATGGGCCGCACCATAGCTATCTTATAGGCTGTCTCTTTGAGTCTGATGTTACTGACTCTGAGGTTTCTTCGCAAGAACCCTAACGTTTCGTTGGCTTTGTTCGTGATGTTTTGAACATGGAGATCCCAATCTAGGTCTTGTGTGATCGTAATCCCCAGATACTTCACCGAGATGACATTGGCGAGAGTCTGGTTGTGCAGCTGGTACGATGGTGTCAGCAGCTTTTTCTTTCTCTTGGGACTGATAACCGGGAGGGTGATGCATTTCCCAGGGTGGAAAGACGTGTTCCAACTTTCTTCCCTTTTCTCTAGTTGCTGGAGATCTGTTTGTAGTTGTGCCTGGTCTTGGCCTGTTGTTATTGACCTGTAGACGGCGGTGTCATCTGCAAAAAGTCGCGTGGATGAGAGGACAGTTCCGGGCAAGTCGTTTATGTAGACCAAGAACAAGCTTGGCCCAAGAACGGAGCCCTGGGGTACTCCAAGATTTCACAGCGACTGAGTCTGACTTTGCACCGTCAACCACCACAGCCTGCTTCCGCTCACTAAAAAAACTCTGATATGGCCTCGAACTCCATAATGGTGCAGTTTGTGCAGGAGGAGGGAATGATAACCTTGTCGAAGGCTTTCGCGAAGTCCATTACCACGATGTCAGTTTGTTTGCAGGCTTCCATATTCTCGGTCAGCTCCTCCATGAACTCCAGCAATTGGGTTTCGCAGGATCTTTTACGATGAAAGCCATGCTGTCTTGGAGAAAGGATGTTGTTCTTCTCTAGGTGGTCCATGAGTGAGCTGACGATGACATGTTCCATGATCTTACATGGGATGCTGGTCAATGATAGGGGCGATAATTTGCTGGATCGTAATGTTCGCCCTTTTTGAAGACTGGCGCGATGTTGGCTGATCTCCAGTCTTCTGGCACGATGCCTGTGTCCATGGAGGTTCTGAACAGTAGTGTCAGGATGGGAGCGACTTCGTGTGCGAGCTCTTTAAGCACTCTCGGCGAGATCCCGTCAGGGCCGCAGGCCTTGTAAGGATTCAATCCTTTTAACAGGTTCCTGATGCCCTCCTCTGAGATGTGGATCTTGCTGAGCTCGGAGTAGTCTGCCTCATTCATACGACATTTGTCCATAAACTGTTCCTTGGTGTAGACCTGGCCATTGGTAAAGACAGACTGAAATTGTTCATTCAGAGTCTTTGCTTGGTGCTTGGGTTCTGATATCAGACCTGCCCTGCACCTTCAAAGGTGACACCCCTATCTTTGCAGTCCTCTGGTGTTTAATATAGGACCAGAATCTTTTTAAAGATGACGTAGGTTCATCTGGAGGGGTCTCTGACAGGGTTTCGTTTAAGTATGTCCAGTATGCCCTGCGTAGTTTGCGTTGTATCATTCATCTCAGCTCTGTGGACTCTTCTCTCAGGTCCTGTCGTCCTGTCTTCTTCAGCTTCTTGTAGACCCTAGCTCTCCTGTTAATCACTTAATGAGCTTCTTTTTATCAGGTGTAACCCAAGGCTTACTACATTTGGGACGTGCTTGTTTACGGGGGACATAAGTCTCTTCAGCTTGTAAGTATGCTTCCTTAAAGCGCGTCCATAATTCTTCTGTAGCCAGGTTTCCCTTTTCCTCCACAAGGCTGGAGTGCAGGGCCTTCATTGCTTCTCTCATACCGTCCCAATCTGCTTTGTTGTAAAGTTTAATCCATCTGGGGCTCTGCTTGGTTTTCTCCACCGCGATGTTGTACTCACAGTAGACTATCTCATGGTCAGAAACACCCATGACAGTCTCTACTCTTGGAATGAGGCCTGGTGAATTAGTGAGGATAAGGTCAAGGGTGTTCCTAAGCCTAGTGGGCTGAATCACCATTTGCTCAAGTCCATGATCTCTAATCTAATTAGCTCAAGGAACTCCCGGTGTTGTCCCACAGCTGGGGTGTGAAGTTTCAGCGTGGCTGTCTCCCAATCAAATCCAGGGAAGTTAAAGTCACCTCCAATTAGCACGTGTGCATTTGGATTTGTAGATAACCTATCAAGAGATTCTCCAAATTTCCTCAAACTTTCGTGGTCAGCATCGTCAGGACGGTAAAATGAGCATAAATACATAGACCTTTTTCCTTTTAGTTGCAATGCTGCCCACGCAATTTCACAATCAGTTTCCAGTTCTTTCACAGTAAAGCTGTTCAGGTTCTTATGCACTACCACAAAGACCCCCACTCCGTCCCTGTCATGATCATTCCGATAGAGAAGGTAAGGTCCCGGTAATGCTTCTGCATCCGAAATGTCATATGTCTAGATGTGTCTCTGTTCCAGTATAATATCCGGGCGGAGACTATCAATAACATTTTGCATTGGTGCCCTCTTTGCTATGCATGACTGAAAATTAATGTTCAGAATACGCAGTGGACGACCTTTCCACTTGTCTTGTTGACTGGCTCTAGTAGGCGTTGATGCGTGCAGGGGGTGAAAGTTCTTCTCTGTTGGCGTTGTGCACGAAATATCCTTTTCAGAACTGCAAGTAGTATATCCGGATTGATCAGTTGAGAAGAATTGCCAATCGTTGACATGCAGATTAAAAACTATGATGCTATTTGGGTTACCACATAGAGCACAGTACCAGGAGACATCAGTTTTAGTGTCACTCAATTTTGCGTAATGTTCGTCTGTAATGCTTTGACAACTAGCATGAAACCAATGACCGCAGGTTTTGCATTGGACACCTCTTTGTTCCCAGGTAACTGACAGGTCACACTCCCCACATGGGCAGTGATCCTCGGAGTTTTCTGGTAGGGTGGCAGAAATGCTATCGGGGCCTGGGTTTGGTTCTGGCGCATAGGAGCTTAATAACAACAAAACAATCAGGTACAATTTCACAGTCTTTCGTTTAGGAAAGGATCTGCATCTTTCTGTGTATCTGCAGGCAGCAAGAAGGTGGGTGACTAGACTCATGCATGTGTTGGTACTCCTGAAGACTGTTTTATATGCAAAACCCGAGTGTAGCACACTGTTACAACTGTCTGGACTTTTGGCCTCTGAAATTAGCAGTCTGTGCCCCAGGAGAGCAGCCACAGTGAACAACAGCGTAATGCATGCCATGGTTCATTTCGAGAGTTCATACATGAAGTTTACACTAGAACAGAATCAGCGTACTCACAATTTTGTATCTGTAGTCCTCAGAGAAAAGGATAAACGTCCATCAATACGCTACCGGACAAACCCGGTCACACTGTTCAATAATTGTTATTTCTGTCCTCCAGTCCAAACTCCAACGTGAGCAACAATACAACGTGAGCACTTCAGCAGACGTGAACACTCCCGCAGACTTTTCAACAAACTTTAAAATAGCATCTTGGCAAAAACTTTTACCTTTATCCTCCAGTCCAAACGTGAAATACACTGGTCACCCATTATATTCCACAACAGTAGATTAAGTGATTTGACTACCTGACGTGGATGCCGGTCAACCAACCATTCTTTGAGCTTACATCACCAGATATTCAGGCTTCAGAACCCCAGAACGGCAGAAGAAGGACATAGTGGTGCTGGATGGATGGATTAGATCAGCAGATACAGTGTGTCTTCACACCTACAACATGATGCTGCCCCAAGCTTCCCTCATCTAGCAGCAGACTTTCACTAGTAACAGTGCCAGCTTCATCTGCTTGTAACTGTCTGCTTCAAGGAGATGGGGAAAATAATAAAAACAATGTATGAATTATAATAAACAGATTCTCTTGGAGAGATTGACTTCTGGGCATATTATGAAATCTCAAACTAAACTACTTCCTGTATTCTGCATGTGTAAATGAAAAACAGGAAACTTGTATTAGTTGTAATCACTGTAGTCAAGGTAACTGCTAGTGTTCAAGAAGTTTGAAGCCAGAAATGTACAAAAGTACAACTTCCCTATTTTTTTTTAGAGCTTTAGAAACACCAGGGAGGTTCTGTTATTATTATTAGGAAATTCTCTTGTTCTTTCTGTCATAATTTTTGTATAATTATTTCTTTGTGATCTTTTGTGTATGCTTGATGAGGGACAGTTGGCTGAAAATTTGCACCTGTCTTGCTCTGTGAATTAAATATATGTTCTTATTTTATTTTCTTGTGTATTTGGTTTGTAATCCTTTATTTTCCTCTATTTATTTGATTAACCCTTTTACCACTGCTCTTCCAGCCAGACTGCACTGCGGTGCATTTGCCTGGGAATAGTAGGGCAGCTGCTTACTGCTTGTGCATGTAGAGGTCTGGATGGACTTAGGTTGCAGGGTGACTACTCATTTTAACTGTCATTTCTTTGGAATGTTACCATTAAGTTGATTATTATTGCTCATGCCTCATGTAGAAAAGAGCAGTGCAGAAATTGATAAAGTTTTGGTCAAATGAAATTGTTTGACAGCGTGTCAGCTGGAGTAAGTATCAATATTGTTCATGCCTCATGAAGAAGAGCGTATCCAAGGGTGACAGTCTTCCGTCTGGTGACGGAAATCAGTTTTTTTTTCAGTTTCCAAAAACGGATTTCCGTTTAAACATCAGGAACTTATTTTTCAAGAGACCTCGTCTGTCCGATGATGCCTAGAGTGGTAGAGCACCCTCTCATTGGCTCCATTATCATGTGTTAATCAACTTAATGGTAGGTAGTGCTTCCCGGGAAAACTTCTGACTTCAAGAGTAAAAGTTTGGAAAGTTCTTTTTCTTCTAGTTATTCACTTACTCAAGTTATTGTACCACAGCATGCCCAGATCAAAGGAGAGGTCGTTTTCTGCTTTTTAGATTGTACTTTTGCTTCAGCGGCTGGCCAGACCCCCACCGGGGCGTTGCCCTTGCACCCCACCAGGGTCCTGGGCGGCCCCTGGACCCCTGCCCTATTTCAGTTTTTTACAAAAAAATTACTGTCACCCTTGCGTATCAACTGGAGTAAACAGCAGTTGTGAATTCCTATGGTCAGTTTTACTTGCCAAAAGTGTTGAAAGGGTTAAGCTGCCAGCATCCACTGTTCACCAGCTTACGAACTAATCATCAAACCAGTGAACAGCCATTGAACCTGCTGAGTCACCAAATAAGTCTGTATTAATCAATCTGTTGACCGATCAGTCGACTAATTTGTAATACTGATGCCTGTCTTTTTGCAATATGACCGGTCGACCGTGACTTAAGGTTTACTATATCAGCATTTTATAGATGTATGCATGTGTGGTTTTTGTAGGCCTACAGGAAAAAAGCCAAAGAGCTCCACCCTGACAAAAATCCAGCTGCTGGAGAACAGGTAAGTGTGACGTTTTTGAATCATGTAAATCAAGTGTCACGTTTATTAAATGTGACTGTTGTTTTCACGCAGCAGAGATTCATATTGATACTTACACCACTAAGTACATTTTTTCCTTTCATTTTCAGTTAAGAAGTATATGATGTCGAAAGTGACATAACTTCCACTGCTTGAAATTGAACAGATTGAAGTACAATTGACAGTGACATAGCTAAAAAGAGGAAAGTGAATTCTGAAATGCTGTATAACAACTTGGGGAAAATTATGGTTCTTCCATTTCATAGAAGACATTCAGACTTTGTATTGTTTATATTTTGCATGCTGTAGAGGGAAATTTGTGTGAATGAAAGAGGTTTAGGAAAGGGCAATCCAGTTTTAGTTCTTACTGGAATGCCTAGAGAAAGTCTGCCTTCATGTCTCATTCACAACACACACACACACACACACACACACACACACACACACACACACACACACCACACACCACACACAACACACACACACACACATAGATGCATGCACTCACGTGCACACACAACACACACACACACACACACACACACACACGCACGTGCACTTGTATGCACACACACACACACACACACACTGATAAAAGTCTGTCTAGAAAATTTTATGTGTAATTCTAAGTTTGGCTTGATGCTGTCTAGATGGTTTTATTTTTAATTTCAAGTTTACATACCTTTGATGATAATAATCTGTTATTTTGCACTAGTTTTTGTTGTTGTCCTCCAGTGCTGAACCACTTTGTTTTGCAGTTTAAAGAGATCAGCTTTGCATATGAGGTGCTGTCAGATCCAGAAAAGAGACGGACATATGATCGCTATGGGATGGATGGACTGAAGGATGGAGGTGGAGGTAATATGTAATTATTATCAGAATTCTGGTTTGAGAACAGAAGGGTAGGGGGGAAGTTGGACAGGATTTCAGCTACATACCTTCTGTAGGTATACCAGACTGTTTTTTATTAAGCATTTTACGGTTTTGTGGTCGAATCCAAATCAGTGTGACTACCAGCATTCAGGCAATAGGAACCATAAACACACAAAAATGAATAAGAACTGGAATTTAACATACTAAAGCAAGACAGGTGCAAATTTTGGCCAACTGTCAAGCGTATATGAAAGATAATGAAAAATGAATACTGAAACCTAGCGGGGGGGACAGCAGAAAAGTTATGTACATTTTGTTGAGCAGGAAAAATGGTGGACATACATGTTTGACACAGGCTTGTTGGCTGAATTTTGCACCTGTCTTGTTCTGTTTTATCAAATACGCATTCTGTTTGTATTTTGTCTGTTTGTAGTTCCTGCTTTATGGTCGACTAAAATCAGAAATGTCAAGGTTACCAAGGATGATTTGTATTTAAATGGTGCTAGTATGGAGATTGTGTGTGTGACTCCACAGTCACATCTATTACATTGTACAAGTGACGTTGCACACTTGGCTTGCCAAGACTTATAGTGTATCTTTACTTTATTTGCCTCCGCACCTGGGAATCCACAACAGTTATCATTTACGAAATCAGTTTGAAGCTGCCCACCAGAGGAGACACTGCATCATTGTTTGAGTTCACTTGTACCTGTTCTGAACCTGCACATTTAACAACAGTACAACCGAACCCTCTTCTGATGGCGTTACGTAGTTATGGAGTGATATTGACAAGTGTCCTATAATGATACCTGCTTACACTGTTATGAAGCGATATTGACAGTGTCCTGTAATATCTGCCATGACTTTGTTGCCATCAGTGCCAGACCTTGACTTGAAATTATGTCATAGATATAAGTGGCAGAGGAAATTGGAGGTCACTATAAAGCATGGCATGATGGGCCACAGAATTCGAGACAGCGTTTACATGGTGATTCATGAGTGTGCCATGAGAGTGATGACTGCAGTATGGTGTTCCATGTTTGTTTGAGATGCTGACAGGGCTCTACTCTTTTTGTTAATTTTTTTTTATTATTGTAACATATCTTGGAACGCTTCAGGTTGGCAATACACACATTAGAAATTTGAATAGCACCTTTAAAGAGGCATCTGCCAAGTGAGGAGCTGAGCGTGAATACAGCTGGATGAAAAGTGAACTTGATGTGTTTTCCTGGCAGATGGGGGATTCGGAGGTGCTGGCCTGTTTGAAGACTTCTTTGGTGGGTTCTTTAATTTTCCTGGAATGGGAGAGTTTGGTGGTCACAGTCGCAGACGAAGAGGTCAGGATACTGTCCACCCACTCAGGTTTGTTGTCCATGTCAGATTTTTCTTTCTTTCTCTGGTTAAGGAAATAAAGATTTGAAGTAGAATGTATTTGGATCATTAGGATATATAATATGTGCAAAAGGAATTCACTACTCTCAATAGGAAATATATGTGCGAAAGAATGGAAAGAATTCACTCATTTATCAGACAGTGAAATAGAATATGTGCAAAAGGAATTCACTATTCTCAGTTAAGAAATTATAGGAATAATATGTGCAAAAGGAATTCACTATTCTCAGTAAGGAAATATAGAATATGTGCAAAAGGAATTCACTATTCTCAGTAGAAATAGAATATGTGCAAAAAGGAATTCACTATTCTCAGTAGGAAATAGAATATGTGCAAAGGAATTCACTATTCTCAGTAGGAAATAGAATATGTGCAAAAGGAATTCACTATTCTCAGTAGGAAATAGAATATGTGCAAAAGGAATTCACTATTCTCAGTAGGAATGATTGTCAAAAGAATTCACTTATTCAACATATATATATCAGACTTCTTGAACTGTACAAAACTCCATCCACTGCCAAGACCCTGATATGGTTCTACGTTAAAAAATTCTTTTCAAATAACAGTCTAGTGCCACCAGAATGTTTCTCTCTGTCATGCCACACACACACACACACACACACACCACGACGCACGCACGCATGCACCACGTACGCACGCACGCGTCTAATATCACTCATAGTGAACAGACGTTGAATCAAAGAACGAACGAACACACATGCACATGTACACACATGCACGCTCACAAGCACGCACGCATGCACGCCCACCACACACACACACACAACACACACACACACACAGATGCATGCACTCACGTGCACACACATACACACACCCCACACACACATATATACAGACACATGAACAGATACACACACACTGGCACGCACACGCATACACACACACACTTACACTCACACACACACGCACGCACGCAGCACGCGCGCGCACGTGAGTACACGTGTGTGTGCACTACCATGCGTAGTTTGTTATACTTGTAAAGTTTCTCTCAAGTTTGAAAATGTCTCGCTCTGGCTATTTTGTTTTCTTGGAATTTAGAATTTGTTTGGAATTTGTTCCGTAGAGGTTCATTGCACTCTGACAATTCCATATGGGCTCCACACAAATCTTCCAGCAGTTATCTGTCAGACTCAAGAGTCTGTGCAAAATCCTGTGTGCTGGCAAGGTCTTGAAATGGAGAGTGGGGAAGAAGAGACATGTGAAACACTAAGCTGACACAACCAGCGTGATGGATACGTTAAGATTTGAGCAGACCAGTTCATTGTTGTGGGCTGGGATTGAACTCAAGATATCAAGTCTTGAGTCTACGGTTCTACCAAAGAAACAAACATGGAAACATACACTTGAATTCAGTTAGAATACACAGAGAAATACACACTTACATTCGCTCAAGAGTCTTTGCCTTAGTCTCTCTCTCCTCTCTCCCTTTCAGCCCGTCTCCCTTCTCCTAGCCTCCCTGTCTCCATGCCTTGTTCTGTTCTGTCTGTATATAATGTTTAACATATGATGGCAAACATTGTTTTTTCCAGAGTTTCTCTTGAAGACTTGTATAACGGCAAAACATCCAAACTTCAGCTGAGTAAAACTGTGATCTGCAGAAAGTGCCATGGGTGAGTATAATTACTTTGTGTTGTGTTGTTGATTTGAAAGTAAGTCTTTTGTTTTGTGCTGCGTCAAGGTGTGCATTATTTTATGAAAGGAAAGTAAATGTTTATTATATTGATTTTGTTTTTTATGGATGTTTCTTTTGTAAAACTTCTCCGTTCAGCATTTTATAGATTTCAGTTTTTCAGTTTAGTTGGCTTAAAAGAGTGTTACAGTATGAAAGGTACCATGTGCTTCATAATCACAGTGTGGTCTGACAGTGTGAAAGGTACCATGTGTTCTGGCAGGTGTTAAATGCAAACTAGTCATAGACAGTAGTGTCACCTGTACAACTTAAGAATTAAATAATCGTAACGAATAATTTCAGATTACCTGCTAAGATTTTTATCATTATTTGTTGACTTCACCTAAAACATTATGTGGTTATTCGTCATTTTTTTTTTTTCTTTTTTTTTTTTTTTTTTTTTTTCTTTTGAGGGGATGGGGGACGAGGAGTAGTTTTGTTTTGTTTTGTTATTGGGGAAAGTTGAGATAAACCATCTGGGTATCCTGTTAATAGCAGTGTGCTGTTTTTTGGTTAATGTTGTTATTTTGCGATATTACTTTCGATTTTGATAATCTTCTGACATAGTTGCCATCACTCTTGGAAACAGAAGTGAAATCTTTTGTTAACCGGTTGCAGTGCTTGAGATGTTAGTGAATTTGAAACAGTAGTACATGTAGTCCTAACAATAAAATGTATTTGTAATTATTGGTGTACACATATGAATGCAAGTATTGAATATTCCATAGAGTACTCATCCTTGGTACCTAAATCAGCTACATAACGGTGACTTCTGTTAGACGGTTGAAGTTACTTTGGATGTCTTTGTGTATTGAAATAAGGCTGATGAGAGAAAGCTGCCTGTTATTAGATATGCAACTTTGTATCTGCTGTATTATAAAAAGAAAATCTGTTTTCAGCGTTGGGGGAAGAGCTGGGGCAACAGTTCATTGTCGCACGTGCAATGGTCGAGGAGTCAAGATCACATTGCGACAGTTTGGACCAGGCATGATACAGCAGATGCAGAATATATGTCCTGATTGTCACGGAGAAGGTAATTATTTGGCTGTGTTCTCTGCCACGTGCTGAAGTTTGAACAGATGTTTTGTTGATAATAAATGACCTGGTCTCTGGTTATTTCTGTGATTTTTGTATTTCAAGCATGCATTGTTGGTAGATACTATGTGCATTTGTATGATAGGTACTTATTACGCTTTCACCATTGGCTCATGATGTGTGTTTCTTTGATAAGATCTGTTGAATAGAGATTTAGATGATTTTATAAAAGGTTCTCTAGATTAGTTTAGGTTGGAAATAACACACAGATAGATCCATCTAGGTGTGAACTATCATGTAGATAGCAGATTTCCATCATTATTGTCCACAGCCGCAAGCAGTTTGGTTGTAAAGGCGTAAAGGCTGGTTAAGATTTGTGGCCATGAAGACAGTTGAATTTGTAAATGAAAATGCATTTGACATATTGCTTATGATGTGCGTTTTCTAGTTTTTGAAAGATAAAGAATTTTTATCCCCTCCTCCTTGACACTCTTTTCCACACAGCAATGTGTAAAATACGTCTTTGATGTGTGTGCAAGTTTCAGTTTGATAGGTGATACCAGTTACAGTGTCCAGAGTGATTGCACAACAAGACTACTGACTGGGAGGTTTGGGGTTTGAACCCCCATCAGTTCCCCACCCCCCAAAAAAATAAATTTACCATGGGAGTTGAGCATGCTCTTAGCTTATTGGGAAGATTGGGACCACGCAGCAAAGTTTCATCCACTTAAGAGATTTTTTATTGAGAGAGGTTGTTCAGATTTTCTGATCAGCACTGAAGGTGTCCGTATTTCCCAAGCCTGGTTGACGCCAGGATGTATTATGATAGTATGCTTAAGAGTGCAGCCATGTCGCACAATGTATCTTAAATGGAACTCCATCACATCACAATTGTCATCTACATCATCATGTATCATGATTATAGCATTTTGAAAAATTGTCCCAGATCTGTAGTGGCATAAGTGGTGTAGAAAATAGGAAAAAATTGAGATTATACCATTGTTGTTGACTTTTCCAGGGGAAATAATCAGTGAAAGAGACCGATGCAAAGAGT
This sequence comes from Monoplex corrugatus, assembly GCA_030674185.1. Taxonomy (NCBI): domain Eukaryota; kingdom Metazoa; phylum Mollusca; class Gastropoda; order Littorinimorpha; family Ranellidae; genus Monoplex; species Monoplex corrugatus. The sequence goes on along the minus strand of JAPXFY010000014.1, from coordinate 7,650,009 downwards.
GCAGAGGAAAGAAAGTTGTGAATGAAACAAAGATTCTAGAAGTGCATGTGGATAAAGGCATGAGGAATGAACAGAAGATCCCATTCCGTGGTGAAGGAGATCAGGTGGTAAGTGACAGTTTGTGTTTGCTGCTTTCAGTGGTTATAAATTAAGAGTGAAGGGGCACATATTTCTGGACTTATACAGCATAGCAAGCTGTCAATTTAACTGTTGCGATAGAAGCCTGGATGTCTGAGTAAATATAGGCGTGTGGGCATAATGTGTGTATCTGTCCTTATGATGAGTGAGTGTGAGATAAATTCTACTTTCTTGAATTTTTTTTTTCTGGCGTCTGCCATCCAAACGCCAACAAATCTGAAATAGTGTCACTTGACTTGTCCTATGGAAAAGTATACTGTACTGTGCAAATGCGCTCATGGGAAAACAACACTAGCTTCCAATCAAAGTGTGAATTCAGTTTAAAGTTGCCACACTTTGCTTTAGGTGCCTAAATTCGAATATCATGGCACCATGTATGTTGGAACTCCTGCCCAACAGACCTTTCAGTGTACTTGGATCTCAAAGAGCTTTGCTCCTGTGTACATATTGGTTCTCTCTAACTGCTTTAGGAAATAAATCTTTGTCTGGATGTGGCCCAGCAGCATGGGATTCCCTTCCACTATCTTTTCAACCTGTATGTTTCAGAAAAATGTGTGACACTGCATAGATGAATAATCATAAGTTTGGTCATTTTACAGTTTAACTCTGTGTGTGTGTGGTGTGTGTGTGTGTGTGTGTGTGTGTGTGTGTGTAGTGTGTGTGTGTGTTGTGTGTGTGTGTGTGTGTGTGTGTGTGTGTGTGTGTGTGTGTGTGTGTAAAAGACTCGAATTATTAAATGATTTGTACATTTTTGTTTGTTTCTTACATTTTTTGTGTCAGCTATTTCTGATTTCATGTTATTCAGTTTTATTTCATGTAGTTGTCTTTTCTTTTTTTCTTCTTTTGTTTTTGATATGTATGCAGTTTTATGAATGGTGCTTTAGTGTATTTAAAGAAGAGATTAATTGTGTCTGAAGCAGGCTTCTAAAGCTTCTTGTTTAGTCATTTTGTCATTCATCCATTATAGTAACATCGTTGTCATCAGTTATGGAAACTTCTCGTAAAAGTGCGTGCATTGTGAAACGTGTTATTAATGTGAATTGTGTGCTACAGTATTGGAGAATCGAATTGCATCTTGATTAGAGTACTTGCTCCCAAAAGCTGAGATAAACTCCTTGACTGCTCACCCTGTGGTGACCATGGGGCCATTTATGTGTTTTCATATGCCTGTGACCATGTCTAACATGGGGTATTTTCATCAGCAAAATTTTGGAAAACTAGAAGGGAGAGGATACTCTTAACTGGTGCAGCCTCATGTAGGGCAGTCACAACACAATTCTATCCCTTTAATTGTTCGAAGTATTACTATTACTACTTGTAGAGTTTTGGAGAATATTTGAGACGATAATCAAATTGAAAATGGCGGACCAGCATTGAGCTTTTATTATGCAGACCTGTTTTCAAGTGCTGCTGTCTTCTGGAAGGTTTAGAAGATTTTCTTAACCCTTTCACTCCCGCAGCCTATCCACCAACTGCAAAAACTTAACCCTTCGACTCCCTCACCCTATCCACCAGCTTCCTGCAGGAAACTGGTGGATAGGGTGAGGGAGTCGAAGGGTTAAGTTTTTGCTTATGTACCATGGTTGACAATACGGGATGCTGGTGGACAGGGTGCGGGAGTCAAAGGGTTAATAACCAGAATAGTGATGCTGAGGACTTTAAAGGACGAAACAACAGCAGATTTTACACAAGGGGGATGGATGTTAACTAACACTATCATGTTTTGTCAGACGTGGAAGATGATAATGACCCGAACTTTGAACCTGGCAAACGCGAAAGTGACATTGAGCAACACAATTCTGATGCTGCCAACAGAATAAAATTATTATATCACATCATAGCCAAGTGTACAAGGAAAAAAGCGGAAAATCCTAGATGTCTTAATAAATAATTAGCAGTGAACAGGCGAACAGATTAGTGAACCACCGAAAATAGCAACTTTATGCTCTGACACACAGCAGCACTAAAATGTTATTGTTACTGGGGTGGGGAAGGGGTTAAATATGATTGAGAATGGTTGCCAGTATATGATTGAGAATGGTTGCCAGTTGGTAGGTGACCACATTCAGGCTTGAACATACATTTTCAGTACACCCAGCTGCACATGGACACCTATCCCTTTTTAAGGATAGGAAAGATAAAGCAGCGAGGAAGAGGAGCTGGGCACTACTTATGATGATGGCCTTAAGACAAGCTGAGTTCGTTTAACTCGTACCCTCTCCATATACCCACTGACCAGTCAGTGTACCATGTTTACAGTATTTGCCGCAGAAGAAGTACATGCATGATTGAGATATTGTGAAGTCTGTTGCAGCCAGAGGTTGAGCCAGGTGATGTCTTCATCATTCTACAGCAGAAGGAACATGAGGTGTTTTCACGAAGTGGCAATGATCTGTACATGACCAAGACCATCGGTCTGACAGAGGCCCTGTGTGGCTTCAATTTTGTGGTCCAGCAGCTAGATGGCCGTGATCTGGCTGTGTGTAGTATGCCAGGCGAAGTTATTCACCCAGGTTAGTATATCATATAGGACATTATAAACAGCTTCTTGACAGATTCTCAGTTAGAAATCTTGATCTTCACAGAAAGATAGAGGACAAAAATATTTCATATCAAAGAAAAATACATACATGTACTGAATTAAGATAGCAGCTTCTTACATCATTGAATTGACTTATTAAGCAAAGTGGAAATGCAGTGCAGTACAGACATTTCAAATGTTCGTTGATTTTGGCATAATGTAGGACTCTGAGTGATATTTAGTGTTCCGTGTTTTATTTAACCAAGGGATTGTCTCTGTGCTTACTCTTTTATGTATATTTAGTTTTCTTTATTTTATGCTGTTTTTACTTTTGGTGTATCGGAAATGGCAAACGCACTGTTCAGTACACATATTTTTTTTAGGATTGTTAGGTTTTCCCATGGTGATGACAGGGATTCTGTCAGAATATATAAATAGTATCCCCACCTTCTGGAAATTCTGTGCTGGAAATTTTCTCTTTTCTGTTACTCTTGTTTCTGCCATGCTTCTTTGCTCTCTGTCATCTCTTCCTGTCATTTTCTGCTTTGATGGTCCATTTACCAGTGTGTGTACTATAATTATAGCCCTACATACTTTCTCTTAGGATTAATAATTGAGTACATGTATTGAGTGTATTTTTGGCTGTAAAGAAATGTGATGTGCATAAGCAGTTTTAGGTAATTTAGGCCAGTTTTTGTGTATGTTTCAGTGTCCTTATTTATGTGCGCTTGTATTCAGGGTTTTCTTTTTTGTTCTTTTTCTTTTTTGTAATCCTCTGGTGATAGATTCGGTGGAATGGTCAACGCTGGGGACATACCCTGAGATTTTTGCGCAAATGCATTGATGTATGTATTTTGTGTGTGAATGCATTGAAATTGTACTTAATGTACTTTTCCAGTTTGTGTGTGTGTGTGTGTTTGTGTGTGTATGTGTGTGTGTGTGTGTGTGAGCTGGGCTTTAATTAAACAGTAAGTTTTCTTCTTCTTTGACAGGTATGGTGAAGACTGTTGTAGGGGAAGGGATGCCCAAGTACAGACATCCTTTTGAAAAAGGCAACTTGTACATCAAGTTTGACATCAACTTTCCCACCAACAATTTTGTGGAGGAGCCAAAACTCAAAGTATGTCATCTAATTGAAAAAAAATTGTTTGGTCAATTAAACTTGATTTAAAGTTTGTTTGTGTGTGTATGTGTGTGTGTTGTATTGTGAGTGCACGCGCATGCACATGTGTGCTTTTGTGTGTGCACCATGCATGTAATTTTTAATGTGTGTATGTGTGTGCACATGTATATGTGTGTGCGTGGATGTGTGTGTGCAGGTTTTGCATGTCATTGTTATGTTTATCTGCACATTTGCATGTCATTATTTATATCAGCGCAATAAATGTAGAGATAGATATATAGGTCAGAATAAAAGCTGTACTTTCATAAAGTGATAACAGTATTATGACCTCTTTTTGACAGACATTGCATGGAAAGTTTCTGCAAGTTTCCTCTGTCTCTTTTGCTGTCTTTTTGGCAGACATTGCATGGAAAGTTTGTCCAAGTTTCACAAGCTTTTTTGTGTCTTCAGACATGGCATAAGTGAAGAAACAGGTGACAGTAGTCACAAAGATGGTTCAGTCGTCATAAAGTTATGTTACTTTACATCCCATGAAATAAAGACATTTGATCCGAGTTTCTGCAATGTGATCTATGTACAAAAAATTACACTTTTCATTATTTCAAAAAATTGCAGCTTTTGTCCCAGTTAACCAAATAAAACATTTCTACACAATTGTAAAGCGTTCTTTCTCTCTCTCTTTTGTCTGATATTACTAATGATTTCAAATCAGTTTTTTGTCACGTAGAGTATCTGCTTGGTGTATTGCCAAATATGTTAACCCTTTGACTCCTGCAGCCTGTCCAACATCATCATCCTTTGTCAACCATGCTGGAAGAGCAAAAACTTAACCCTTTGACTCCCTCACCTATCCACCAGCTTCTGCAGGAAGCTGGTGAATAGGGTGAGGGAGTCAAAGGGTTAAGTTTTTGCAGTTGGTAGATAGGGTGCAGGTGGCAAAGGGTTAAATAGCAGGAGGCCAGCACTTAACAAACTAAAATATTTTATAAACTGAATTAATAATATCATCGAGACTGACAGTGACTGAATGAGCGAAACTGATAGTGGTACTCAATAACTGAAATAGTATTTCATAACATCCGTGGCAGAGATACATCAGCATCTGAAATGGTTTGAACGAAACCACCTTGAGCAACTCTGATATAAAAATCATTAGATTTTGCTTGTTTTTTCCTATCATTCTGTCAAGATCTAAACGACTACTTTCAGCTGATAACATATCAATTTCATAACCATACATCAACAAATATTATGAGCAAGTGTCGGTTTGATACCTTTTCTGCGTCATCCAACCACTCAATAACCATGGTAATTCTGGCAGGGGAAGCAACTCTGGTAGGAGTGAGAGTAATGTCCTCTTCAGTCTGTGCGTCCATAAGTCACACCATGTCGAGTGTAAATGGTACACCCTCATAACCGACAAAACCATACATTTAGGACCTCACACTGATAGTGATATTCATTCCAGAGATAATTCTGGGTACTTTGTAACAGCTTCTAATTTTGAAACCCACGTTTACAATGAACCAACTTGTGCATATGTGTAACCATGTGAGAAATCGGGTTGTATGGTTTTCAACCAGCACATACATATCATACACATATTATGTACTGTTTTTAAGCTTATAGTTTGGTTCAGATTTCAGTCTGAAGATACTTTTTACTTATTAACAGCCCCATCTTGTGCTTAGTTTTAATGCGTCCAGTGAGAAAGGTCTTTTTTGAGGACATAAAGTATGAGTTGTTTTCATGAATTTGCAGGAACTGGAGGCAATTCTTGGTGACCGTCCAATAGAGGAACTCCCAGAGGGTGAAGATGTGGAGGAGGTCGACATGGTGGACTATGAAGATACACGGAGCAGTGGCGGTCTCCGTGGAGAGATCTATGATGAAGATGATGATATAGGACTAGGAGGTCATGGTCCTCGGGTTCAGTGTGCCCATCAGTAAACGACCAGACAGCTGTTGATCCTTAAACCCTTCACCAGCTCATTCAGTTTATGAGCTTGCTGCCGTGAGCAGGTAGATAGATGAAGGAGTGAAAGTGTTAATCTTTGAGTTTGGATGCTGGAGGCGGTGCAAGGAGGGATGATAGGGTCATGTTGATTTCTCTTTTGATAAAATTCCTCTTGGCAACAATGCAAGGATGAATGATGTAACTGATGCGTGTTTTGTCAGCATTCAGATGTACGTAAAAGATGTGATGGGTTTCAGACAAAAAGCATTTAAAAAGAAAGGTACAATTTTATCATGAATTTTTTATTTATGCAGAAAACATGGACCCACCTGGAGTTAATTTTGTCTATACCTTTATCCTTCTGCTTGTTAACCCTTGGACTCCCGCACCCTGTCTACCAGCATCCTGCACTGTCAATCACACCAGTGAAACATAAACTTAACCCTTTGATTCCCTCACCCTATCCACCAGGAAGCTGGTGGATAGGGTGAGGGAGTCAAAGGGTTAAGTTTTTGCAGTTGATGGATAGGGTGCGGGAGCCAAAGGTTAATGACTGGCAGTGGACAGGTTTATCTCCTGTAGATAAATTCACATATAAGTATGCTGTATGTGATTGAGTTCGTGTGTGTGTGTGTGTAAAAATATGTATGTATGTGAGACTGCGCAGTGTGTATTTTAGACCACACACTGTGTGACTGACTGCACCAGTGTGATGTCAAACTTCCAGTCAGAAGGTCCTGGACTTGATTTGCCGAAACACATTTCGCCTGGTGGGTACAGGATGGAGATTTTTCTGATCTAGGTCAGTAGTGTGTTAGCCCCTTCATGTGTATAGGTATGCAGGATATCAAACATGCATGTTATTAAAGATCCTGTAAGTTGTGTCAGTGGCTGGCCTAGGGAAGCTTGAAAGCACCCAGCATGGCCACCAGAAATCCAGACTGTGCAACAGCATCGTGAAATGTGGTCAGCGCCATTGAAAGTCAAGTCGTGTGTAATGCGCAGTAAGTCCAAAATGAGTTTGGAAAGTAGCACTGTACAAGAACAATTTTTTGATTTATGTGTGTTTTGCCATACTCATGTACATGTGTGTTTATGTATAAACTGTATTTTATTTTTGTTGATTCTGAGCTTTCAACATAACTGTAAGGACCTTGAAACATGTATTCAAAGTAAAAGAGCAGAGTTTGTTATTGACCAGATAATTGAAGTTCATTTATTAGTCTGCTGATATTCACAATCTGCAGTTAATCCTTTTGCACCCTCACCCTTTCTGCGGGAAGCTTTTTGACAGGCTGAGGGAAATGGAAGGATTTAACCCTTTGACTCCCATACCCTATCCACCAACTGCAAAAACTTAACCCTTTGACTCCCTCACCCTATCCACCTGCTTCCTGCAGGAAGCAGGTGGATAGGGTGAGTTAGTCAAAGGGTTAAGTTTTTGTTTTGCTAATATGGTTGACAATACAGGATGCTGGTGAAAAACATGCAGGTGTCAAAGGGTTAAGAGCATAGCAGGACAGCCTCATGTCCACCTGTCTGTTAATGAGAATGTACTTGTTTAGGACTGGTGAAGGTAAAGCAGCAAGATAGAGGAGTAGGCATCACCCTTACACAGCTGACCAGAAAATAATCTGTCTTGCTGTGCCTTGACTTCACAGTTATGGACGAACTATTTTACACAGTGTAATGGTAGCCGGGACGATTAAATCATCCAGTTATGCTTCACAGCAAAGTTGATGTTGATTAGGTAAGCTGTGATTATCCTTCACAGCAAAGTTGATGTTGATTAGGTAAGCTGTGATTATCCTTCATAGCAAAGTTGATGTTGATTAGGTAAGCTGTGATTATCCTTCACAGCAAAGTTGATGATGGTTAGGTAAGCTGTGATTACCCTTCACAGCAAAGTTGATGATGGTTAGGTAAGCTGGGATTATCCTTCACAGCAAAGTTGATGTTGATTAGGTAAGCTGTGATTATCCTTCATAGCAAAGTTGATGTTGATTAGGTAAGCTGTGATTATCCTTCACAGCAAAGTTGATGATGGTTAGGTAAGCTGTGATTATCCTTCACAGCAAAGTTGATGTTGATTAGGTAAGCTGTGATTATCCTTCACAGCAAAGTTGATGTTGATTAGGTAAGCTGTGATTATCCTTCACAGCAAAGTTGATGATGGTTAGGTAAGCTGTGATTATCCTTCACAGCAAAGTTGATGTTGGTTAGGTAAGCTGTGATTATCCTTCACAGCAAAGTTGATGTTGATTAGGTAAGCTGTGATTATCCTTCACAGCAAAGTTGATGTTGATTAGGTAAGCTGTGATTATCCTTCACAGCAAAGTTGATGATGGTTAGGTAAGCTGTGATTATCCTTCACAGCAAAGTTGATGATGGTTAGGTAAGCTGTGATTATCCTTCACAGCAAAGTTGATGATGGTTAGGTAAGCTGTGATTATCCTTCATAGCAAAGTTGATGATGGTTAGGTAAGCTGTGATTATCCTTCACAGCAAAGTTGATGTTGGTTAGGCAAATTGTAATTATCCTTCACAGCAAAGTTGATTTCGGTCAGGTATGCCATGTGCCTGTGTGTTAAAACTAAGACCACATCGCTGGTTGCGGTGCTTTAGTACCTGTGTGTTAAATTTATGACCACATCGCTGGTTGTGGTGCTTTTGTATCTGTTTGGGGCTATTTCCAACTTGTCCATGTACAGTTTTTACCATTACTTTTTCAAGCAGAGTAACTTTGTATCCAGTTTGAACAGTTGAAGAGATGGAGTGTTTTTGTGGGGTTTTGTTGAGGATGAGAGAGATATTTTTGATGAGAGAGATAATTGTATGTTCCTGATTTCATTTTTATTTTTGCTCTTTAACATTTCAGTGGGGGAGAGGGTAAGGGTAAACGATTATGTTGATTGTTGATAATGTTGTGTCTTTCTGTCTGCTGTGTTTGAATGAGTGTGTACGAACTGAACTGAAATGGGATATAGCCCTAATATGGCTCTACGCATTTGCTGGACTTTAAACAGAGATAACAACAAACAAGTGTGTATGAATGAATGAATTGAATGAATGCTTTGTGATGTAGGCTGTATTAGCCCTGTCACAGGTGGAAACATAAGGGTTTTACATGATTTCTGTCAACAGGAAGAACGTGCCATAATTAAATCCCATATACTGAAGGTGTATGACGTAATCAGATTACCAGATCAATGTTCTTTTGGTGTTATTAACTCCATTATTTCTGAGTGGAAGTGTTTTCTTTATGCTAGGGAATATTTTTCTTGCTACGTTTACTTTGCAATATCTCAGAAACAACTTGGTGTATAACACTGGTATTTAAATTTTGCCCACGACGTTCACTCCATGATTAAACATCCTGATATCACTCTGGACAATTTCCAGGTTGTATGCATATAAAATGCATTTCTGGGCTGGTGTAGTGAAGAAGTTTGATATGAAATCTTAACCCTTTCAGCCCTAAGTACTTCTAGACCTCTGATACCCTCAACCCTGAGTATTTTTAGAGAAATTCTAGCGAAAACCGGTGTCTCAGAATAAATCCTTCTAATGCTTAAAAATTTGCCAGGAAGAAAGTATAGGGTGTCTGGGATTCGGTAATATAAACAGGATGTGGCAGAGAAGAGTAGGTGCCAGTAGGTCGCATACTGCACGCCAGCACCATACGAGGCCAGGTCAACCGGACATGTTAGGCCGCTCCTGCGGCCTGCCGGGTCCAGAGGTATTAATCGCACTGGCCGCTGCATTGGCCAGCCGGGTTCAAAGGGTTAATCACAGCATCACAGTATTGTAAGAAGCACATGACTGAAGTACAGGGTGATGTTCATCAAACCTACATACATACAGGAACAGAATCAAAGTCAACAGAGATATGGTCAGATTAAGTAGACTGTTCAGTTAGTTCATTTCCAGGATAGGAATGATGTTCGGAATTGTCACTTGTTCCTCAGAGGAGGGGGGTGGACTTGTTGATAGTGAACCAGTATAATTGTCGCAGCAACACACAAGTTGATTTTGATCCAGTATAATTGTCACAGTTACACACAAACACCACATTTTTACCGTGGCACAGCAAATCTTTCTGTAATATGGGAATTGGGGACAGTTTTAGTGAAATTTCTGTTGAAAGTTGGGGTCAAAGGAAGGTCTGAATTGTTGTGTCTCTGATTTTCTCAGTCTGATTTTTAAATGTTTGCAACATTAAATCCTACTCCTTCTGCAGCTGACTCATGATCAACATCAGTCTTAGTCATCATACTGTTAACCAAAGGAATGTTGCATGTGTCATTAAACACACTGTTGTCCACTTAATGGAATTCATTCACTGGACTGTTAAAAGGAGGGGAGCTATAGGTGTTGGGGTGTACATCCAGTGTTAAAGACATTGTTGCTGGTATTACATTGTAGCAGACTGCCTGGTTCTGCTGAGGGCTGAAAATTATCGACAGCAGTACGGGAATGTTTAAGGAATGTTCTGAGCTTACCACTTTATGCTTTGTGGCTGCGCCTATGCTAGTTGAATGGGTAGCGCAAACTGTGTTGGGTTTGAGAAACTACATGGGAGATAACTCCGTGACTCTCAAGAGTTATGTTACTTAGTTGATATTTAAAAAAATTCTCCCTGCTTCCCTCTTATTTCCTTTAGCAGTACAGGAGTTGATCAAACAACCGTGCTGTTGTTACAACTTCTGCTGCACAAAATGATGATGTCATTCCCAGTCACATCTTAGTTATGATGCGATTTCCTTCTAAAACTAGCTGTCTTGTTCTGTCCAGCAGGTGTGGACTTAATCGCACTGCAATTGTTCTGGAAGTACCCAGACTGCAGATTTTCCAGGATGACTGGTCTGGCTCATCAAAGAGAGAGTTAACGCTTCACTACCCTAGCCTGGAAATTTTTGGGCCAGAGGTGCATTCTATCCACTTATAACGGGGAAATTTTTCCATGGTGATGACATGATGTTTATTGATTATTTTTGGAGTGAAATACAATGACAAATTTTTTTTCAAATTGCTTGGAAGCAATCTGCAGTATATCTATCAGGTAGGTGGGTTATTTATCAGAGATAATCCTAGCAGATTCTGAGATTAATTAAAGTGAACTTAGCACATGAAGTATTCCTCAGTACAAAGGATGCACTTACACTCACTAGTAATGGGGTTTATACACGTTTCTAAATTTTTTATGAAGATTTATAAAACTGGCATGTTTCAGTCTAAAGAGACAAATTTGTGTCTGGCAGAACATGAGTTAAAAAGAAAACATGTCTGCTAACTTCATTGCCTGAACTTGGAAGTCCTGAATGTTTTGTGTGTGTGTGTGTGTGCGTGTGCGTGTGCAGAATGAAGATTTTCAAGCTAACAGGAAATATTGCAGCATAAAGATTGCTTCCCTACCAAGTCATTACAAATTGTTAAGAAATTCTCACCAGTAGCTTTGTAAAGCTAATGGCATATGCCAACCAATCTTTGGACCCAAAAGGAAATAGCTCATAATGTGAGAGAGAGATTGTGTTTGTTCGTGTCTCTGTCTGTGAATGTTCTGGAAAGAGTATCCCTACAGTTCAGTCAATTAACTTATTTATCTGTGTGTGTGTGTGTTTCGTATAAGTTTACTTTCCAGTTTTGAGTGGACATAGCATTTTTTTTCGTTTGCTTTCCAATTTTGATTGAGCATAGTATATTTTTTTCTTTCATCATCACCAAACTTGGTCATATTTTAGTCATACATTTTACCCTCTTGCATTCATACTGGGAGCTGCTTTGTGCACCGTTAGATTTCGTGACAGGAGTAACCTGAGGCACTGACCATGTTTTATCACTCGGGGAGGCTCAGAAATTAATCAGGGAACCTCTACAATGGTCCAGTAAATTGGTGCTGTATTTGGAGTCTGGCTTCTGTTCCGTTCATTGAAAAGAAAAAGGAACTAAGTACAGCAATTTAATGGCCACTCTAGTGTCTGCTACAGAGGTCAGTGAAATGATTGACTACATGCAAGAAGAAATGGATCAGATAGTTAGATAGTTCAAGAACTGGGAAAATACACAAGAAAGGAGCTTGAAGATGAGTCAATGTAGATGACCAGGGAGAGGAAGAAATAGGAGAAAGCGATCTTTAATACAATGTGTTGCTCACCACATAGCGACCTGCAACATGGCGAGCCATCATGACCAACTTTCTGTTATCCAAAACAAGTGTGACTGCCTGCATTCAAGCAAACAGGAATCAGAAAAAAACACACAAAAAGAATAAGAATGCGTATTTAATACAAGACAAGACAGGCCTTTGTCAAGCGTAAGATCACAAACAAACAAACACCAGGTACAAAAATTAGGAGAAGGAACCGCATGGAAGGTTGTCTTTTTCTCCTAATTTTTGTACCTGGTGTTTGTGTGTTTGTGATCTTAGCTTGACAAAGGCCAGTTGGCTGAAAATCTGGGCCTGTCTTGTCTTGTATTAAATATGCATTCTTATTCTTTTTTTAATTTTTTTCTGGTTTCTTCAACTTTATGTTGCTCGCTGGTCCAACATATTCACTGCCAAACATTGCTATAACTCTACAGATTTTTGGGTGGATTGTCTTTTTTGTTTTTTTATTTTTTGTTTGTTTGTATTTTTGGTTCTGCCGTTTTCTATTCAAACTGCTGACGACAAAACAGGTATGATTTACAGAAACAAGCTATGAAAAGCACGCCTGACTCTTTTAGTTTGACACCAAACTTATCAGCATGTCAGATGTCTTCAGCTAAGAGATGACAAGTGGAGACATCATACAACTGTTTATTATGCCAGATGCCTTTTTTCTGAGACAAGAATGACTTTTCCCAATTACCAAGGCCAGAATAATGCCCAACGATAATGCAGTTTCTGCCCTCATTTTTTTGTGCCTACCTGTTTTGTGATAACAATGGGGACAGTGATGTTTGTGACTGTGAAGGTTAATAATGTGTTTTACAAGGACAGAGACTAGATTCACATGTATACAGTGCTGTAAATTTTCACTGGAAATATAGGAAAGAGAACATGAATTGAAGCTGCTGTGAAGTGAGTTGTGTGAGTATGTTTTTGGGATACCATTTGGACCTGTGCAGTCAGGTAAAGGAAGGATCACATCAGGTAGGCCTCAGCTCCCATCTTTTACTTGTAACATGCACATGAATAGTTTAACTGCATGTTTGCATGTGGTAATGTCATTATCACCATGAAATGTGACACGTTTGGTGACAGTTGCAGGATATTTCACGCTCGGACAAACAAAATGTAGTACAGGTTACAGTACATGAACTCACCTGACAAGTCATTATCCAATTAGTTCATATAAATCAGTAGTATATTATGAATTATGCACGCCCAATTCGGGAAAGCTTCACTGAGAGAATCTGAATGCAGGAGGGTTAATGAGATAATGACTTGCAATTGTACATTTGAGGCCACAAGTACACCAGGGGTGCTGGAGAACTGGTCTGATGTTCATATGACATTCTTGCCTTTGATGATTGCATGCTTGTTGTGTGTCATTTATTTCATCATCTTTTGCACATTTTCCCTGATTTTTATTTGATTTCAATTGAGTTTTGACGTTACTCTGCAGACAGTGACAGCAATCTTACAGAATGTTTACTTTCATATTTATCTCGAGGTACTTATATTATTTCATTTTTTATTGTTGTTGTCAAGGTAAATCTTTGTATACATCAGGTATGCAGGTGAGTGTGAGGAAAGATATATAACCTATAACTTGATACATGTGTGTGTAAGATGACATTTTGGCTGAAACACCCCCTTCCCCAGCCCTGCGATGACGATAATGGTTTTTAGATAATCGAAATGATCTTTTCCCATCATTGTCATGGGCTGCATGTATATGATTGTTCCTTAATTTTTAATTGTTCTGGTATCAAGGACGCAACATCAGCATTAACTGGTTCAGTCATGAAGCTGATATTTAGATACATTTTAACATAAGAACAAAAGAAAGCCAGTACACACTTTTTGTAATAAAATGTACGACATTATCAAAGAGTAACTTCAGTCGTTTGTTTGTGGTGTGGTGTTAGATTAGCACTACAGCAAAAGTAGCTGTCATTACAGATATATGGAAACAAAATCAAACACTTTGTTCTTGAATTTTAACCATGTTGCAGAAAGATGTAAACTTGCTGAAAAAATTCCGTCTTTAGGTTTTACATTCTTTGAATTCCAAGTGTTGGACGTTTCAGCAGAAAGTAAACTAGTTCAGAGATTTGTTTCAGTAGAAAGTAAACAGGTTCAAAGATTTAAGTATTTTAAATTTTTTCTTATTTCAGTAAAAAAGAAAAATACCCAGAAATCCCCTGTATCTGTGCCAGTCTTTAGGCGTCAACTTTGTGGTTTTTTTTAAGCGTATGAATTATTATTATTATAATGTTTGCTATGATTTCTTTCGGTTACAGCAGTCATCAGCAACATTCCCTGATTATGCACATAGTTTTATGGATAATAATTTCGTTTATTTGTATACATATTTATTTTGTTTTCTACCTGCGTACTCATATATGCACATAGATAAAAATCCATATCTGCTTGGCGGTTATATTTGAGGTGCATACATATCCAGTTTATTTTAACCTGGTGTGTGTGTGTGTCATGGTTTTCATTTTCTGTTTTGACCCTTTCATTCCCTGGCTTTATTTGCCAGCTGCAAGAATCTGGAGAATAGGATGAGGGAATGAAAGGGTTAAGTGGGTTTTTCGCTATCGTGGGTGATAATGCAGACAAAGTGACAGAGTGAAAGGATAAAGAAAAGGGAAGAATGATGTTAAATTACCTGAACACATAAAACATATGAATTATGTATTTATTTGCTTGTTTTTCAGTGAACCTTTGCGTTTGTGAGCAAATTGTGTCTACAAGCATTTCATGATTGGATAGAATTTTAGAAGGAATGTGAAAAGATTGTTGTGTAAGTTAGGTCGTTGGTCCAAGGTTATAAGAACACAGGATCGAAATTCAGTGCATGTGATCTTATTTCAGTCTTTGAATTATCAAAGACTTTGAAGTGTCAGCAGTAATCTCTTGACAGTTTATGAATTCTTTTTTCTTTGATGTATCCTGGTTTTGGACAAGCAAGGTGTTGCGAATGTAATACATAGATTTTGGTTGGTCTGGTTTATATTCATCTTAATGGTGATGCCAGAATGCTAATAGACATCTGCCAGGATTTCTGGGGTTTTCAAGGGTGGGTCGGAACCAGAACAGGACAGGGATTTTTCTTTTCCTTCCACTGAGATCTTGAATGGTGTCCAGGAGGTAGTCTTTCTTGATGGAAGGTCTTTGTGGGAAACAAATGACGTATAGATGGGTCTTTGTCGGAAATGAGTCGTTGATGCGTTTTTGATGGAAATGAGCCATTGATGCATATTCATCGGAAATAGATCATCAATGTATGGATGGATCTTTGGTGGAAATTATCATGGATTGCTTGGAAATAAGTAATCAGTGTATTTATATTTTTTTGCCATAATATCAATATATAAGAATAATCATGTTGTTTTCCTAATTCCACAGAACAAAGAATGAATAATTTTCAATGGGCATAAAGCTATACACGTGTTATTCCTTGTGTGAATTAAACAGGGACAGTTATAGCTGGACCACTTCTCTTGATTGTTTTTGGTTAGAATTTTGTGATATGTTTTGTTCGATTTACATTTTGAGTAAGTGATGCATTTGACATATTTGTTGTTGTTAAATTGAACACAGTATAATAATTATTTTGAACATGTTTTGCATATTTTTTTTTATTTTAGTTTTTCTCTAATTGGTACAGTTCATCCATTTCTTGAATTGAAATTGCCAATGAAAAAGTTATATTCAGCATTTTGCAAGAATTTATTCACTTTATTGAATTGAATATTAAAAAATATGTGAAGGTTCTGTCTGTTTTCTGTTGTGCTGTTAGGTTGTGTGTTTTTGAGGAGTGCTTGTTGGATTTTGTCATTCACGTGAGTTTGTGTTTGTTGTTGTTCTGCTGCCCCATCTTCTGGGCTGCTTCAGAGGCGTTGGTTGCATGCCATTTGTTTTCAAATTCTGGCGCACGGTAGTCAAATAGATAAGACGTTAGACTTTGATTCAAAAGGTCGTGGTTCAGTTCTACTTGGGTACTTCTCATCTGGTGAGTAAAGGATGGAGATTTTCCCATCTCCCATGTGAACGTGTTTGTAGACCTGTTAGTGTCTTAACCCCTTCTTCTCACTTGGTGAGTAAAGGATGGAGATTTTCCCATCTCCCACATCAACATGTTTGTAGACCTGTTAGTGCCTTAACCCCTACTTTTCACCTGGTGAGTAAAGGATGGAGATTTTCCCATCTCCCATTTGAACGTGTTTGCAGACCTGTTAGTGTCTTAACCCCTACTTCTCACCAGGGAGTAAAGGATGGAGATTTTTCCCATCTCCCACATCAACATGTTTGCAGACCTGTTAGTGCCTAACCCCCCACCCCTTCATATGCATACGAATGCAGAATATCAATTACACACATTAACAAATCCTGTACATCATGTCAGTGTCCAATGGCTTGTGGAAAAAGGACAACACCTAGCATACCTGCCCACCAAAGACGAAGTATGCAGACTGTGCAGCAAGAATCGCCTGCACGGTGTGAGCCAAATAACTCGCACATGTGCAACTGAGAAGAATTGGGAATGCTTAAAAAATTCCAGTACCAGAAAGTCATGGGAGCCAGAAATGTGAAGTCACCGTGAGGATGCCCACCAGAGGAAACTGCACTGCTGCTGGGCTTCTTTAGTGAAGTTCATTTGTAGGCCTACCTGTTCTGATCCAGTTTACTTAGGAGGCTATGTGAGACAAAAGCACTATACGGCAGACTCCTTTACCTCTTTGGAGACATCCCTCCTGGTGCAATTTTCCAGTTTTTACAAGAGATCAATAGATTTTACCTGATATGATTTTACGGCTGTTTTTCTTTATTTGCATTTAAGTTTGCAAGGTTAACGGTGAGCATGGTTTTTAAATGTTGTCTTTTATCTTAATGGGTTGTCGTTTTTGATGTGGTTAGCCCTGATATGGCTGTAGTAGTCGGCTGGGCTATAAGCAATATGAACTTGACGACTTAGGAGGAGGCTGCTCACTAAGCCCCACCCCCACCCCAACCCCCATTAATAACAGTAATCATGAAGCCAGACTGAGTGAGCGATCCCCTGATAAGAAGACCACCACATCTGTCTGCCCGACAATCCCCATGAACCACTGATACTGAAGACCCTAACTTGAACTTAACCCAGTCGTGGAAGAGACGGAGAAAATGCAAACCAAATCACCATGAGACCAGGATATGAAGGTCCACAGAATCAAGACAACTTTCGTGATGCTATGATGATTATTTCATGCTGATATGGATGATGATAATGATGCTGCAGTTTATTTATATATTTTTTTATGTAGCCTGGTGGAAAACGATAAAAATGTAGAATGGAATGGTGTTTATGATCTGTCATCTTCCCGTCCCAGCAAAGGTTCATTCACTGGAGATAAGAGGAGGAAACAAAAACCAACTCACCTTCATCTTCGTTCACTGGAGATAAGAGGAAGAACTGAAATTCACTTTCATCAACAAAGCAGTCAACAGGGTTCTTGAAGCTTTATTGATATTTCTTTATTTACTCTCTGTCTTGGACGTCTTCACTGTGATGTTACGTTGGTAGACCCTACTATTTATATAACAGCCTGCTTTGATCATAAAGTAACTAAACAATAAAACTGCTGGTTTCTTCAAATAATATTGATGACATTTTTACATCAGAATCTCTTCTTATGCATCTAAGCTCATGATCAGGAAAGCCAAATGTTTTTCATTGCTTGCCACTTGAAGAACACCTTTAACGTGTCTATGAGAGACTGTACACCCAACAGCACAATACTTGAAAAAACAGGAATCTATTCCATGTAAATCCTCCTCAAAGAAAGATACTTGCGCTGGCTGGGTCATGTCTCCTCTTAATGTAGCCTATGGCTGCATCCAAACGACTTCCTTTTTGAAGAACTGGTGCAGAGAAAGAGGCTATAACCAGTGGTGGTATAAAGATACATGCAAACATGATTTCAGGGCGCTTGTCAGGAACACAGACATCCAGCAGATATTGTTTCAGGGTAGGGCTAAAATCAGATACAGGACATGGCAGATCACGTGACTCCAGTTAAGTCATTGTATGTGAAGTTGGGTGACATGCTGATGTCGTATCATGTGACTGCTCTTCTGTCCTTTTCTTCTTCTTTTTTTCAGAATAAAACCTATGCCATGTGGTGCGACACATTTTAGTAGAATGGAGGTCTTGGAGTCAAAAATAAGTTTGATGACTGAGAGAACGTGTATGTCATTTTGGGCTGGCCGGCTAAAGTATGTAAGTGAACCTTGTTGCCTTACAGGTCATTGTGGAAGCATCAAAGTGTAAGGGAGAAGACAGAAGACAATCTGACAGAATTGTGGAAACATCAAAGTGTAAGGGAGAAGACATGGCAAAAAGTGCAGAGAGGATCTCCCAGTTTTAGAAGATAAAAAGTGTCCGTTACAAACAGGCAGATCAGTTCCAGCTTTTCTGCACAGACACCAAGGTAGGGATTGCCACTCTAACGTGAACAGCCACAGAAGACTGTTAACAAAACTAATTTTCATCCAATGGCACAAATCCATGGATCTCGCAAGCCAGTGTCTACATACGACTTCAAAATCAACAGTTAGGCAGAATCTCAATATTTCCAACGCATGTCATGGCAGTTAACAGATACTGTGAATTGTGAAAATATAAATCTAGCTCTTGAAAGCACAACACTTTGGTGGTACTATTTTATTGTTATTTTATGTAATCTGTTTTTCGTCATTTAAAACCTCTCCCTCGTCCCTTTTCTGTAATTGAGAGATTATTTAACACAGACATGGAGGTGTGTGTGTATGTTAATGTTTGTATGTCTGTGAAAAATCTGTCAACAAAGATTTCTCTGCTGATTGTGGATGGAAATGTTCATTTTGGGAAATTTCAAAATTCAGCTTGCAAGATTCTTACTGTAGTCATGAATGTATAACTATTGACCAGACAGTCCAACAGAGCGATCCAAACCATTAAAATGTTTACTTTAAAGGCACGTTGACTCTTTGGCGACAGATTTTAACCAAACTTGTGAACAATTTTTAGTGTAGTAGTAAACATTGCAGTAAGTTTCATTCAGGTAGTCGAATACCCGGGTCACAAGTGTGCAAAACAGGTTATAAGAGCCTGCAAATATTCCTACCAGTTATCAACAAGTTTTGACCCAATTCACACCATGTGTCTAGTAATAATGTGACAGGATGAAAATCTTTCACCAATGCAGCTTTTGATTTGCGTAATTTTATTCCAGATTGCCGGTCATCCAGTATATTGGTACATATGTACTGAACTTGTAGTGGCATTGTGTTGTATGGTACACATATACTGAACATGTACTGATACAGGACATGGCAGATCACGTGACTCCAGTTAAGTCATTGTATGTGAAGTTGGGTGAAATGCTGATGTCTTATCGTGTGACTGCTCTTCTTCGTGTCAAGGTTTCTTTTTCCTTTCTGTTCTTTTCTTCTTCTTTTTTTCAGAATAAAACCTATGCCATGTGGTGCGACACATTTTAGTAGAATGGAGGTCTTGGAGTCAAAAATAAGTTTGA
This sequence comes from Monoplex corrugatus, assembly GCA_030674185.1. NCBI lineage: Eukaryota > Metazoa > Mollusca > Gastropoda > Littorinimorpha > Ranellidae > Monoplex > Monoplex corrugatus. The sequence continues at coordinate 7,630,554 of JAPXFY010000014.1, read as the reverse complement.
TGACTGGAGAACGTGTATGTCATTTTGGGCTGGCCGGCTAAAGTATGTAAGTGAACCCTGTTGCCTTACAGGTCGTTGTGGAAGCATCAAAATGTAAGGGAGAAGACAGAAGACAACCTGACAGAATTGTGGAAGCATCAAAGTGTAAGGGAGAAGACAGAAGACAACCTGACAGAATTGTGGAAGCATCAAAGTGTGAGGGAGAAGACAGAAGACAACCTGACAGAATTGTGGAAGCATCAAAGTGTAAGGGAGAAGACAGAAGACAACCTGACAGAATTGTGGAAGCATCAAAGTGTAAGGGAGAAGACAGAAGACAACCTGACAGAATTGTGGAAGCATCAAAGTGTAAGGGAGAAGACAGAAGACAACCTGACAGAATTGTGGAAGCATCAAAGTGTAAGGGAGAAGACTGAAGACAACCTGACAGAATTGTGGAAGCATCAAAGTGTAAGGGAGAAGACTGAAGACAACCTGACAGAATTGAGGAAGCATCAAAGTCTAAGGGAGAACATACAAGACAACCTGACAGAATTGAGGAAGCATCAAAGTCTAAGGGAGAACATACAAGACAACCTGACAGAATTGAGGAAGCATCAAAGTCTAAGGGAGAACGCAGAAGACAACCTGACAGAATTGAGGAAGCATCAAAGTCTAAGGGAGAACGCAGAAGACAACCTGACAGAATTGAGGAAGCATCAAAGCCTAAGGGAGAACGCAGAAGACAACCTGACAGAATTGAGGAAGCATCAAAGTCTAAGGGAGAACGCAGAAGACAACCTGACAGAATTGAGGAAGCATCAAAGTCTAAGGGAGAACGCAGAAGACAACCTGACAGAATTGTGGAAGCATCAAAGTCTAAGGGAGAAGACTGAAGACAACCTGACAGAATTGTGGAAGCATCAAAGTCTAAGGGAGAACGCAGAAGACAACCTGACAGAATTGTGGAAGCATGACAGAATTGTGGAAGCATCAGAGGGTAAAGGAGAACACAGAAGACAACCTAACAGAATTGTGGAAGCATAAAAGTCTAAGGGAGAACACAGAAGACGACCTGACAGAATTGTGGAAGCATAAAAGTTTAAGAGAGAACACAAAAGACAACCTGACAGAAGGCACCGGAAAACCACTGGTGTACCTTTCAACAAAAACCAAAAACAACAACAACAACAAAATCACCTGCAAAGTCAAAACAATGTTCTCAAGATTGACAATGTAAAGGGGACCTCTCATATGAGAGATGTTGCGTTCGGTAGAAAGCGCCACAGGGGAGAGCAGCTGGCCTCAGACCCTTATCAAGCTCCTGTTTTTCACAATAGGGACCCTCTTCGTTTAGCGACATGGAGTGCTTTGAATCAAAAAGGTAAATTTGAAAATGTTAAACAAGGAGTGAAGAAATTTCAACTTTGATGTTTTAGGAATGGCAGAATCAGAGTGGGCTGGTGTAGGACAATCTGATACTGATGAATATGTAATGATATATTCTGGAGAAACAAAACACGAAAGATGTGTAGGTATGCTGATTATGAAAACAACAAAACCAATTACGGGATATTGGGCAATATCTGAAAGAGTTCTTCTTGTGAACTTCACGGCCAGATCTTTTAACATGAACATTAGTCAAGTATATGCACCTACAATGGTAAGTAGTATTGAGGACATAGCAATATTCTATAAAGGTCTAGAAAATGGTTTGAAACAGCGTAAATTTTAGGAATTCACCATTACCATGGATGATTTCAATGCAAAAGTAAGTGATAGAAGACTTGGCAAAGTCTTAGGCCAACACAGGCTTGAAGAACAAAATTATAGGGGTGATATGTTAGCTGAATGATGTGAAGCCAACGACTTCTTTATAGCAAATACATGGTTTAAAAACCGTAGGAGAAGGCTGTGGACATGGAAACAGCCAGGAGACAGAGCCAGAAATCAAGTATACTACAATTTGATCTCTCTTAGATTTAGGAACGCAATAAAACAAGCAATACCATACCAAGTGCTGATTGTATCGGTGACCGTTGTCTAGTGAAGGCCATTATTAAAATCAGATTCAAAAACGTACAGAAAAATAAACCTCCTCCGAGGTTCCAACTAGACAAGCTCTGAGATCCTGACATCAACACAAAATATAACGTAGAAAAAAGAAACAGATATGAAGCTTAAAATGATTTAGGAGAAAAGGAGAAAGACTGAGATAAAGTGACGAGAGAAAGACTTAGATAAAGTGACAAGAGAAAGACTTAGATAAAGTGACAGGTTATATCACTGAACTTATTGAGGAAGCTGTCCAAAAGCTAACCAGAAAAGCCAAGAAGAAACTGATGACAGAGGAAATCTTAGGCCGAAGAAAATATTTAAAAAACAAAATTGAGGACAACAAGAAAATGAATAAAATTGTCAAAGCATATTGTAATAAAAAGGGAAAAAAAGGCTGAACACGGAATGTGAGAAGTTAAATGAATTAGAACACACAATCTCTAAGCTATTTTATTCAGCACTGACAGAAGTGAAAAAAGTGCCAAGCGAAGGAAACATTCTGATGAGCAATGACACAACGAAGAGATGGTTAGAATATGGTAGTGATCTATACCTTGATCCGACTAGGAGCAAAGACCACCTGTATTTCAAGGTGAGATGGAAGGACTTAGCATGTTGAAAGAAAAAGTATAAGCAGCTATTTCAGAGATGAAAGAAGGGAAAACCTTACGTCAGGATATGGTGGCAGCTGAAATGATAAAAGCCCTTTGGGGAAATACGGTATTAATTTTGACTAAGCACATTTAACAGAGTGCCTTGCTCTGTTACGATCTTTCCCCATTTACTTACAACGCTCAAAGGCAACACCGTGTAGCGTGCTTGCCTAGATCAAAAACGCCTTGCGTTCTCTTGGTCAAATTGTACTATTATCTCACAGCCTCTGCCTACCCATAGCTATGCATTGAACATTCCAAGGATCTAGCCAGTACATGACGATTGTAGATAACACACTGCTAAACAATTAGCAGATCTACAATGTGTACATGTACTCTAAAGCGGGCCTACGACAAGATTTTGTCGTCATCTCCAGTCAGTATTACGTGGTAGTTTTACAGAACGTAGAGGGGGCCGTCACTAATGTATGCATGCTGCCTTCAGCATTATAGAACAATCGCCGTGTAATTGCCGGCGGGAACACTCAGACAATGACCGCAGGGCGTGTCTGTCTCAACCGCCTTAGGTATTTGTGGCTCGATAGCGAGGACATACCCACTCGCGAAACTGCCGGACAATGACCAGCGTTTCACTTGTGTGTACTGACGCGCTGCGTTAAAACTACACACTAAGTGTTGACTTATTAATTAGGTGAGAACAACCAATCAGACCTTGGCATCTGGTTGATTGATTAATTTGGTGAGAACAACCAATCAGACCTTGCCATCTGAAAGGTTTGAGATTTGAAAATATGACCATCATGCTCTGTTCCCAGAGTACAAATTAACAAGGCGCATCATAGCGTGTGCTTTTCCACCGCCACTCTCAAGATTACCAGAGGTGCCCTTTCCTGCCACCACTCTTGATCTCACAGCAGGTGATCATCTTCACGGCGTTACTGTAGCACTGTCTTCTTTGGCATCCTCCTTCCTGTCTTCTTCTTCGTATTCTTTTGTCTCCTTCCATATCCCAGTACGGTCCTTTTCCCTTATTGTCATTTTCCCATTTTCCCTGTTTTCCTTCCCTACCTATCCTCATCAAGAGATAATAAAGAGTCAAGTAACACAACGAGGACTTGTGTTTTGATTGAGAGACTTCCCTTTCTGCTCTGGATTATAGGACCACCACAGCAATCATCACCAAACCCCTTAACCCACTCATCCATCTCACCTGGCGCTGCGATATCATCAATATCATAATCACCTTACCCCCCCTTAACCACGCGACCCATCACACTTGGCGCTGCAAAGCAGGATCCAGATTCGGAAAGGGAACTAAAAGGAAGACAGTGCTACAGGCTGCCCAACTGACCGACAACACTCCCACGACATGGCTGTAGTGAACACTCCGATTCTTCGCCCCCAGAAATTGCCAAAGTTCTCAGGAGAAGATGGCACCCTTGATGCTGAAGATTTCATGCGTGAAGTCAAACTGGCTCTTCACCTACAACCTATAGAGGATACAGCAGCAGCAGCAGGATGGATCCTATCTGCACTAGATGGACAGGCCAGAAAACTAATTGTTCGCATGCCAGCACTGAAAATCAATACGCCAGATAAAATCTTCAAAATCATCGATGAGAACTGGGGCGAACAGAGGGATGCTTCAACATTGGCCGCAGCATTCTACAGGACTCAACAGGGTCTTGGTGAATCTGTCACTGAGTATGCCACTAGACTTTGGACTCAGTGGAACAAGGTGAACCAAGTACAAATTGACAGCCCTCTCTCAGAGAATGTCTTGAGGGACACCTTCGCCAATGGCCTACAGCCAACAGCCCTCAAGAGGGATATCAAGCGGTATATTCGGGACCGCTGTGATGTGTCCTTCGAAGGAGCCCAGAGAGAAGCCCAGCGCTGGGTACGTGAAGATGGCACCCAGGAGTCCCCAGCCCAACAAGCGGTAACATTGGAATACAATGCCACACTGGCACGGCTGGAAGCACAGATAGCAGACCTCACCACCAAATTAGAAAGACGGCAGGACACGACCACACCTAAACCACCTCCTACTGCTAGTAGACCCATACCCAGCTACAATGGGAATCAGTTGGAACAGGGCAGGAGGCACAAATACTGTATTTGGTGCCAGCGTTTTAGTCACACTGAAGACCAGTGCCGGGCAAAACAGGCATACCTGAGAGAGACGGGCCAACACACCTGGCAGCAACAACGGCAGCAGTACCAAAACACATACCCACAACGCCAGCAACAACAGCGTGACCGCCCACAACAGCAACGCCAACATACCCAACAGAGGCAGCAGGGAAACTTCTAGTCCCCGTTGCCAGCAACAAACGGGCAACGGGGAACACAGTACAATCAGGACTCACCGGCCAGTGCCCCACTGCAGACATCACCATCAACCATAAGAGGGTCTCTGCACTTGTCGACACTGGCAGTGAAGTAACTACAGTGACTGAAACATGGGCTGCACAGCACCTGAAAGACCTTTCACTTCAGGACTGCCATGTTACCCTAAGAGCAGTCAACGGCGCAGAAGTTCCATACTCCGGCATCTACGTCGTCGACATTGAACTCTTTGGACACCGCTGCCCCAATATCCCAATCCTTGTAGTCAAAGAGCCCACAGAGCCGTCTATGCAGCAACGCAAAAAGCGCCTGCCGGTTCTGCTAGGCATGAATGTCCTTGGCCCTTGCCTTTCCCAAGCCCCAAACCTCCCTTCATCCCTCCAAGCCATAGCAAGAGAGATTCGCAGAGAAAACGCCCTGACCCGAGGGATGGCACGAACCATGCGACGTTGCAGAATACCTGCCAACTCCATGGCTACAATCCAGGTGACGGGAAATCAAGTTGCCCGTCAGTTCCTCGCGTCACCATTGGCCCGACCACTGCCTGGGGGTCTCATGCTGGTTCCCACTCTCCTGGATGCTGACCACAACTCCAGGTATGTACGGCTTGCAAACTTGTCCCAGGAAGATGTCTTTCTCCCTGCCAAAACTCCTGTGGCAGTTCTAAGTTCCATCACAGCTGTTGAGGGCCCAAGTAATGTCCAGTTTTCAACAACAGTGAACGAGCTGGTAGTCTCCATGGAAGCCCAAACATCTAGCCCTACTCCACCTCCCTCTCCACCTAGTCAGGCGCATCCTTATGTCAAGTTTGATGGCACTGCTGAACAGCAAAAACAACTGCAAGAGCTGCTTTCCAAACACACAGCAAGTTTCACCAAGGATAACAACGACGTAGGCTACACAGATGCAGTTCACCACCGCATCCGAACAACAGACCCTACGCCTGTGGCCGTACCATATCGACGCATTCCCCCACACCAGCTGAAAGAGGTACAGGAACACATCAAGGGACTTCTTGCAAAGAAGGTCATTGTTGAGAGCTACAGCCCATATGCTGCCCCCATAGTAATTGTCAGAAAGAAAGATGGCAGCCTCCGACTTTGTGTTGACTACCGACGCCTCAACAAGAAGACTGTTGGTGACGCCTACCCACTACCACGGATACAAGAGTCTTTTGATGCCCTTGTGGGTGCTCAGTTCTTTTCAACACTTGACCTGGCCAGTGGTTATCACCAGATTGCGATGCACCCAGACGATCAACACAAGACAGCATTTGTCACTCCCATGGGTCTTTATGAATATACAAGAATGCCTATGGGGTTAGTCTCGGCACCAGCAACATTCCAGCGCCTGATGCAGTCAACAGTGTCGGACTTCATGTTTCAGTTTCTCCTTGTATACTTGGATGACCTTCTGGTATATTCGAAAACCTTTGAGGAACATCTGGAACACCTTGATCGACTATTGGGACGCATCGCAGCTGTGGGCATGAAACTGCGCCTGGACAAGTGCCAGTTCCTTCGTCGGGAAGTTAATTACCTGGGCCACACCATTTCAGCGGGGGGAGTCAGCTGTGAAGATGGCAAGATTGAGGCAGTGAGAGACTGGCCAAGACCTACCACAACAACAGCCCTGCGAAGCTTTCTGGGTTTTGCCAGTTACTACCAGCGTTTTATCCACCGCTTCTCTAAATTAGCAGGACCACTCCACGACCTGGTCGCAGAGGGTAGTAGAGATGCTAAGAAGAAAACTGTGGACATTTCCAACCTGTGGGCGCCATCCATCAGACAGCCTTTGATGCTCTGAAGACGGCACTGATCTCTGCGCCAATATTGAGCTACGCCGATTTCACCAAACCCTTCATCCTGGAAACAGACGCCAGCCATGATGGGTTAAGTGCCATCCTATCCCAAGATCAAGAGGGAGGTCGGCGTGTCATTGCCTATGCCAGCCGCCGTCTTCAGTCTACAGAGAAGAACAAGGCCGCCTATAGCAGCATGAAGTTGGAGTTCCTGGCTCTCAAATGGGCCATCACTGAAAAGTTCCGCCACTACCTGCTGGGAGCGAATTTTGTTGTCTTCACCGACAACAATCCCCTAGTCCACTTCAGAACAGCTCCCCTTGGTGCCTTGGAACAAAGATGGGCAGCACAACTTGCCCAGTTTAATTTCGACATCAAATACCGACCAGGAAAGACCAACCCTGCTGATGCCCTTTCCCGATTACCCCACAGCCCCAGTGCCCTACCCCCTCCCACACCCATGCCACCTGAAGTTGCTATAGTCCAGCAGACCTGCTGCAACAGCCAGAACGCCACTACCCCACAGGCTGACCAACAGGACCATGCAGCACCGCCTGACGAGTCCCTGCAAATGGACACCATCTTGCCACGCCTGTCAACAAAGGAGCTCCATCAACTGCAGACCCAAGACAACACTTTGGGACCTGTACTGAAGTCCTGGCCAGCCAAGCCACCAGGTAGCCACAACCACCAGCTGCGCACGCTAGTACGGCAATACCCTCGTCTCATCTGCAAAGAGGGGTTGCTGTATCGGCAGGTGACGGACCCATCGCATGGAGCCTGTGAGCAACTAGTCCTTCCCAGCTCACTATGCCCTGATGTCCTGGCATCCCTGCATGATTGCATGGGCCACCAGGGTTACGACAGGACCATGGAGCTACTCCGGACCCGTGTCTATTGGCCTGGCATGTATGCAGATGTGAAGCAGTACCTGGCAAACTGCCAACGCTGTGCCATGAATCGCCTTCCCACTAGACTGCATACCCCATCTACCCCCCTTTTGGCAAGTAGACCCTTGGAGATCCTCGCAATAGATTTCACCAAGCTTGAACCTGCAACTGATGGCCGCGACACCGTTCTTGTCCTCACAGATGTGTTCACCAAGTTTGCACAGGCCATTCCTACCCGCAACCAAGAAGCATCAACAGTTGTCCGGGTCCTGGTACAAGAATGGTTCCAACGCTATGGGGTACCAGAACGGATCCACAGTGACCAGGGGCGAGAGTTTGAATCGAAGCTGGTGAAGGAACTGTGTGATCTCTATGGGATCCGGAAGACGAGAACAACTCCGTACCATCCCCAGGGTAACGCACAATGTGAGCGATTTAACCGATCCTTGCAAGACCTCCTGAGAACACTGCCCCCAGAACAAAAGAGGCGGTGGCCTCTTCACCTGCCAGAGCTGCTACAGGCGTACAACACAACGCCCCATGCCTCCACAGGTTTTACACCATATTTCCTCCTCTTTGGCCAGGAACCCAGACTCCCAGTAGATGACCTTTTAGGACGGCCAGCCACCACAGCAGCTGGGACAGTTGACTGGGTAAAGCAACACCGCGTACGACTCCTGGCAGCACACCAGAAAGCCCTGGACCAGCTCCGAAAAGCAGCAGCGGACCGAGCCCGGTATGACCCCAAACAAGCTGCAGACCATGAGCTACAGGTTGGTGATCATGTCTATGTCCGTAACCGTCTCATAGGACGCAACAAGATCCAGGACTACTGGCAGCCCCAGCGTGTGACAGCCAGGCCATATGGCGGTCAGCATGTTTATTCAGTACTCCCTGTCTCAGGTGGACCAGAGCGGGTGATCAACCGACGGGACCTACAGCCAGCAACTGGACTCCTCAATGCAGCTGTGGGTCAACCACTTCCACAACCTGTACCACGACAACAATACTCTTCTGAGTCGGACTCGGAAGAGGAAACCTGGGTCTTCCGTCCACGGCCAAAACCAAGGCGCACTGTGCCGGCTCACCCTTTACCCACTGATCCTGCACCACAGCCAGCTATACCTGCACTTCCGCCCATCCCTCCACGGCGCTCCCAACGTCTCCTGAACAAGACGCAGTGAGAACTTCAAAATAAGATGTAGACTCTTATGCGATCCTTTCCGTGGTCGCATGAAAGAACTTTTCATAGCTTGCCTATCTACAGATATTATGAATATTTTTAGTAAGACATTTTACATTGTATGCTTCATAATTGCATTTGAGAGACTGACCTAGGTGTACTATTGTACCATGTATATGCCCATGTATGATTTTTTGCACATTCTCTTTTCAAATTTTTCTTCATTTTCACTGAAGCATACCTTCGGAATTTTGATTGACATTGATGTGATGCTCTTTACATATTACATGTAGTTTTATACATTTGTCATTTTGTTTCCCGTAATGAATGTTTTGATGCATAGGTATGGCAAAGAGGCTTTAGTGAATTTATTAAATGCTACTTTCTTTAATGCTACTTTCTCTAGCTTATTATGTTAAGGCATTTGCCATTTCAGTGTTTCATACTTTCGTACTGCCAGTTATGTTGACCAATTCAGAGTCCTAACCTGACCAAGCAGTGTAACTGTCCTTTCGGAACTGAAATTGCAACTCTTCCAGTGTGCCCATGAATACCCTAGTTAATATACAAGTGGATTCCATACTCCACCATATTCATAGCATTTCTCAATTTTATGAATTCTTGAGGTGGCCCTGAAATTTCAGCCCTCAAGAATTTACCCAATGTTCGCGCACCATCGCGGACGATGGTTTTCAAATTGGTGGGGGGAGGTGTAACAGAGTGCCTTGCTCTGTTACGATCTTTCCCCATTTACTTACAACGCTCAAAGGCAACACCGTGTAGCGTGCTTGCCTAGATCAAAAACGCCTTGCGTTCTCTTGGTCAAATTGTACTATTATCTCACAGCCTCTGCCTACCCATAGCTATGCATTGAACATTCCAAGGATCTAGCCAGTACATGACGATTGTAGATAACACACTGCTAAACAATTAGCAGATCTACAATGTGTACATGTACTCTAAAGCGGGCCTACGACAAGATTTTGTCGTCATCTCCAGTCAGTATTACGTGGTAGTTTTACAGAACGTAGAGGGGGGGCCGTCACTAATGTATGCATGCTGCCTTCAGCATTATAGAACAATCGCCGTGTAATTGCCGGCGGGAACACTCAGACAATGACCGCAGGGCGTGTCTGTCTCAACCGCCTTAGGTATTTGTGGCTCGATAGCGAGGACATACCCACTCGCGAAACTGCCGGACAATGACCAGCGTTTCACTTGTGTGTACTGACGCGCTGCGTTAAAACTACACACTAAGTGTTGACTTATTAATTAGGTGAGAACAACCAATCAGACCTTGGCATCTGGTTGATTGATTAATTTGGTGAGAACAACCAATCAGACCTTGCCATCTGAAAGGTTTGAGATTTGAAAATATGACCATCATGCTCTGTTCCCAGAGTACAAATTAACAAGGCGCATCATAGCGTGTGCTTTTCCACCGCCACTCTCAAGATTACCAGAGGTGCCCTTTCCTGCCACCACTCTTGATCTCACAGCAGGTGATCATCTTCACGGCGTTACTGTAGCACTGTCTTCTTTGGCATCCTCCTTCCTGTCTTCTTCTTCGTATTCTTTTGTCTCCTTCCATATCCCAGTACGGTCCTTTTCCCTTATTGTCATTTTCCCATTTTCCCTGTTTTCCTTCCCTACCTATCCTCATCAAGAGATAATAAAGAGTCAAGTAACACAACGAGGACTTGTGTTTTGATTGAGAGACTTCCCTTTCTGCTCTGGATTATAGGACCACCACAGCAATCATCACCAAACCCCTTAACCCACTCATCCATCTCACCTGGCGCTGCGATATCATCAATATCATAATCACCTTACCCCCCCTTAACCACGCGACCCATCACACACATAAATGTGATTTATGACTCTAGAATGATGCCATAGAAATTGCGCAAATCCGTCCTCATCCCTTTGCAAAAGACACGAGGAGCGACAGATTGTGGGCAACACCAAACACTCAGTGTAATGAATCAGATAACAAATATTATCCTTCGAATCATCATGAAGCGTGTAAGAAAATAGGCCTAATTAAATTGTCTCCACAAATAGGCCGAGAACAGTCTGGATTTGTGAAAGATAACAGAACAGTCAATACAATCTTCACTTTGAAGGTGATAATGGAGAGATCAATGGGGAAAAAATGAATGACCTTTACTTATATTTCGCAGTTTATTCACAAGCGTTCGATTTCGTATATCATGATGAACTTTTTTTTTATGCTGCACCACGATGTTGGTATTGACAACAAAAATCTCTGTGTTACAAACGAACAACAGGGTGAGGCTCGATGGAGATATCTCTTGAGTTTTTCAACATAGAGAAGCCTTACAGTAGTGTGCTTACTAATGTAAATCTTACAGACCTACATGTGTTCAGTCAGCCTCCTGTTCGACCAGATTCTCTTTGTTAGTACGGAATACAACGAAAGCCTTCCCATTCGTTAAGCTCTGATTCAAGTGGGAAATTGTAAGAGAAGGTGGAGTTAAGGACATGAATTCATGCACAGCTTTAGGCTCATAGTTCTGGATGTTGACAGAAAGTGATTCATCCGCATCCTTTTCCATTACACCATTGCCTGAATTTTCTTAAGGTTGATAAGCCCAAACATGCTGTAAGCTGCAGCAGATTAATTCATGAGCTGCCGTTTGTTTTCGTCTGTGAAGGCAGTCAGCTGCATCTGACACAAACAGTCCCTGAAGCACTTCGTTTGCACTCTGGGCCTTGCTCTCGAGAAGGTTTGAAGTTATATGAATAATCTGTTCTATGCTTATGTAGATCTGCCTGTCAGTGACAACAATCAGGTTGCCTTTGTGGAGTGCAGACTGCAAACCCAAATGGTTGAATTAAAACATGTAGGCCTACTCAAAAAAAAAAAAGGATTGTTGGAAGAGAGAGAGAGAGAGAATGTATGTGTGTGCGTGTGTGTGTGTGTGTGTGCGCGCGCGCCCGCGCGCCCGCGCGTGGCGTACGTGCAAGTGAATGTGTGAGACAGAGGGAGAATGACGACTTGGGTCACGAGTTACACACATCTTACTCCCCTCCTGCCACCTCCACCTCCACCACCACCACCACCACCACCACCACCACCTCCCCTCAGTTTGCGCGTGCTTTGTGCCCTGGAGGTTTCGTTGTTGTTGGTGATTGCTTTGGTGAATGTGCGCCTTGATTTGATTCTTGATTCAAGATTTGGCACCTTATAAATGCCATTATCATCATCGTCGTCGTCGTCGTCGTCATCATCATCATCATCATCATCATCATCATCATCATCATCATCATCATCATCATCATCATCATCATCATCATTATTGTTGTTGTTATTATTATTATCATTGTTGTTGTTGTTGTCTATTCTTTTGTTTCCTTTTCACTGGTTCTGTTCAGTGGAAGCCATCAGTCATTCCAGTGAAAACAGTAACTTACAATCCTCATTACAAATGATCACTCATAGCATGAAGGGTTTTCACAACTTATCAAGACTTCCGGACTATTTTACTACATTTCAGGCTCGTGAAATTCTTTACCTTCTACCTCACTGATACTATCAGTCTTTTAAAAAAAATGTATTTATTGTTTTATTTATTATATTTGTTAACTATCCCTCTTCGACTTCCAGGATATAAGCACACGTTTTACTGGTGTACTCTGAAAATCAAAAAACAAACAAACAAACAAACAAAAACACTGGCTTTTTCTCTCCATGCTTCACTGTGCATGCACACTGAAATCGTCTTTTTTTTTTCTCGTGGGATCAGCCCCACTGGTGTGAAACTTAGTTGGCAGGTGCATTCACTGCATGGCAGCTGTTCCACAACCAAATACAGTCGCCACTTAGAATAACACAACAAATCTGATCAACACACTTTTATGATGCAAAAAGACATAATAATACATTGTCGCACTATTGTTTAGACACTGGTTTTGCTTGTATGACTGGTTTAGATTTTGTATGGGGTTTTGTGCTTTTCTATGTCATTGTTTTCTTGTACCGAAATTCAGTTTGACTGCTTATGCGCGAGTCTTGTGTCCTAGTAGGCATGGTTTTGTAATGATAGCTTCCCTCCCCTCCTCATGTCATAAATAATAACCTAAAAATCTCTAAACTCTTGGCTCATTTATCGTACGGGTATGTGTATTGTTCTTACTTGTATTGTGCTAAGTGTACAGTGTTCATTGTACAGGTATGTGTATTGTTCTTACTTCTATTGTGCATAGTGTACAGTGTTCATTGTACTGGTATGTGTATTTGGTTTCTTACTTGTATTGTGTACAATGTACAGTGTTCGTTGTATGGGTATGTGTATTGTTCTTACTTGTATTGTGACAATGTACAGTGTTCGTTGTACGGGTATGTGTATTGTTCTTACTTGTATTGTGCAAGTGGTCAGTGTTCATTGTACGGTATGTGTATTGTTCTTACTTGTATTGTGTACAATGTACAGTGTTCGTTGTAAAGTATGTGTATTGTTCTTACTTGTATTGTGCATAGTGTACAGTGTTCATTGTACAGGTCTGTGTATTGTTCTTACTTGTATTGTGCATAGTGTACAGTGTTCATTGTACAGGTATGTGTATTGTTCTTACTTGTATTGTGTACAGTGTACAGTGTTCATTGTACATTATGTGTATTGTTCTTACTTGTATTGTGCATAGTGTACAGTGTTCATTGTACATGTATGTGTATTGTTCTTACTTGTATTGTGCATATTGTACATGTTCATTGTACGGGTATGTGTATTGTTCTTACTTGTATTATGCTAAGTGTACAGTGTTCGTTGTACATGTATGTGTATTGTTCTTACTTGTATTGTGTACAATGTACAGTGTTCGTTGTACGGGTATGTGTATTGTTCTTACTTGTATTGTATACAATGTACAGTGTTCGTTGTATGGGTATGTGTATTGTTCTTACTTGTATTGTGTACAATGTACAGTGTTCATTGTACGGGTATGTGTATTGTTCTCACTTGTATTGTGCATAGTGTACAGTGTTCATTGTACGGGTATGTGTATTGTTCTTACTTGTATTGTGCTAAGTGTACAGTGTTCGTTGTACATGTATGTGTATTGTTCTTACTTGTATTGTGTACAATGTACAGTGTTCGTTGTACGGGTATGTGTATTGTTCTTACTTGTATTGTGTACAATGTACAGTGTTCGTTGTATGGGTATGTGTATTGTTCTTACTTGTATTGTGTACAATGTACAGTGTTCGTTGTACGGGTATGTGTATTGTTCTTACTTGTATTGTGCATAGTGTGCAGTGTTCATTGTACGGGTATGTGTATTGTTCTCACTTGTATTGTGCATAGTGTACAGTGTTCATTGTACGGGTATGTGTATTGTTCTTACTTGTATTGTGCTAAGTGTACAGTGTTCATTGTACTGGTATGTGTATTGTTCTTACTTGTATTGTGCATAGTGTACAGTGTTCGTTGCACAGGTATGTGTATTGTTCTTACTTGTATTGTGCATAGTGTACAGTGTTCATTGTATAGGTATGTGTATTGTTCTTACTTGTATTGTGCATAGTGTACATTGTTCATTGTACAGGTATGTGTATTGTTCTTACTTGTATTGTGCATAGTGTACAGTGTTCATTGTACAGGTATGTGTATTGTTCTTACTTGTATTGTGCATATTGTACATTGTACGGGTATGTGTATTGTTCTTACTTGTATTGTGCATATTGTACAGTGTTCATTGTACAGGTATGTTATTGTTCTTACTTGTATTGTGCTAAGTGTACAGTGTTCGTTGTACGGGTATGTGTATTGTTCTTACTTGTATTGTGCATAGTGTACAGTGTTCATTGTACAGGTCTGTGTATTGTTCTTACTTGTATTGTGCATAGTGTACAGTGTTCATTGTACAGGTATGTGTATTGTTCTTACTTGTATTGTGTACAGTGTACAGTGTTCATTGTACATGTATGTGTATTGTTCTTACTTGTATTGTGCATAGTGTACAGTGTTCATTGTACAGGTATGTGTATTGTTCTTACTTGTATTGTGCATAGTGTACAGTGTTCATTGTACAGGTATGTGTATTGTTCTTACTTGTATTGTGTACAGTGTACAGTGTTCATTGTACATGTATGTGTATTGCTCTTACTTGTATTGTGCATAGTGTACAGTGTTCATTGTACATGTATGCATATTGCTCTTACTTGTATTGTGCATAGTGTACATTGTACATTGTACGGGTATGTGTATTGTTCTTACTTGTATTGTGCGTAGTGTACATTGTACATTGTACGGGTATGTGTATTGTTCTTACTTGTATTGTGCATAGTGTACAGTGTTCATTGTACAGGTATGTGTATTGTTCTTACTTGTATTGTGCATAGTGTACAGTGTTCATTGTACGGGTATGTGTATTGTTCTTACTTGTATTGTGCATAGTGTATCATGTTCATTGTACGGGTATGTGTATTGTTCTTACTTGTATTGTGCATAGTGTATAGTGTTCATTGTACAGGTATGTGTATTGTTCTTACTTGTATTGTGCACAGTGTACAGTGTTCATTGTACGGGTATATGTATTGTTCTTACTTGTATTGTGCATAGTGTATAGTGTTCATTGTACAGGTATGTGTATTGTTCTTACTTGTATTACTTGTATTGTGCATAGTGTACAGTGTTCATTGTACGGGTATGTGTATTGTTCTTAATTGTATTGTGCATAGTGTATTATGTTCATCGTACAGGTATGTGTATTGTTCTTACTTGTATTGTGCATAGTGTACAGTGTACATTGTACAGGTATGTGTATTGTTCTTGTATTGTGCATAGTGTACATTGTACATTTTACGGGTATGTGTATTGTTCTTACTTGTATTGTACATAGTGTACAGTGTACAAGGGAGTAAATGGCTTGGAGTAGAAAACAAGAACAAAATAGAGTCACCAAAGCATAAACTAACAAGAGATCAGCCGACACCATTTTACAGCAGTAACCTCCCTTTTGCTACATGTACCTTATTGTACATAGTATTCCTTACGGTCTCTCGTTTTATTGCAGCGTTCATCGTTCTATCAAGTGTCCGCAGTTTCACCTCAGTGTCCCTCATTCCGCACAAGCACCAATTTTCTCACTCCAGTAATCCTCATTTGACCATTAACCCTTTGACTCCCGCACTCTATCTACCATCTACAAAAACTTAACCCTTTGATTCCCTCACCCTATCCACCAGCTTCCTACAAAAACTTAACCCTTTGATTCCCTCACCCTATCCACCAGCTTCCTGCAGGAAGCTGGTGGATAGGGTGAGGGAATCTGCAGGAAGCTGGTGGATAGGGTGAGGGAATCAAAGGGTTAAGTTTTTGCTTTGCTAACATGGTTGGCAATGCAGGATGCTGGTGACCGGAGTGCGGGAGTGAAAGGGTTAAACTTCCCGTCTTCGATTAACCATGCCTATTGCTCTCCTACGTCCTTCATTCCATCTCAGTGTCCTATGTTGCACAAACATGTTCCGAAAATAATCATTAACCCTTTTTTTTTTTACTCCTGCAGCCTGTCCAACATCATCCTTCTTTGTCAACCATGCTGGAAGAGCAAAAACTTAACCCTTTGACTCCCTCACCCTATCCACCAGCTTCCTGCATTTTTGCAGTTGGTAGATAGGGTGCGGGTGGCAAAGGGTTAATTTCGTCCCCATTTCACCTTTATGTCCCGATTTCCACACTTACGTCTCCTATCCCAGCCCATGGTCAGTGTTCCTTTGGTTTTCTTTGTGTGTTTTTTTGCTTTTTATTCCGACTCATCTGTCTCACTTCCACGGACAGCAAAGAAAACAAACGTGACAATCTTGAGAGAAGCAAACACAAAATGAATATTAATGAAAAGTATTAGAAAAAGACAATCAGCATTTGTAGGATATTTTATGGGGCAAGAGAAATTTGAACAGGAAAGGTAGAGGGAAAAAGAGCATCAGATAGACCAAGGGAAAAAATATTGGACAGTTTTGCAGAGCGGGTGGGGTCAAAACGATAGGAAATATATTTGCAGCAACAAAAGATAGATTTGGTTGGAGGGCCATGATCGCCAACACCATGCAACAATGTTATCACGCCTGCCGCCTCCCATCTCACTTCCCGTAGTCCTGAAATACTGAACTTACCTGTTCAGTTAATGTTTTGCAGCCTGTTCCTGTGTCCATCATATTTGTTTGATTGTGAATACAGGTTTGTGACTGATCATGCCTGCCCTCTTCCATCTCACTTCCCGTAGTCTTAAAATATTGAACTTACCTGTTCAGGTAATGTTTTGTAGCCTGTTCCTGTGTCCATTGTATTTGATCGTGAATACAGGTTTGTGACTGTGAGTGTGTGTAAGTGAATGCGTTCTTGTAGGTGCTATATGTTAATAAGGGTCATTATCATTATTATCACAATATTTTCCCCAACTCCTTACATCACCATTTACATACTAACACAGTTTACGGTCAATATACAGAAATATCAGCTGCAGGAAAGATGGAATAAAGGCTCGTCAGTTTCTTTGCATGTGTGCCGAAGTGCGTGTGCCTTCCTTGGGGAAGGGGGGGGGGGTCCCAGTATAACCAGCTTCTTTATTTAGATCCTCTTTATTTAGAATTTATTTACTGATGCAACCGAAAACAGTCCGTTGACGATCCCCCCCCCCCCCACCTCCTCCCGTTTTGAATTGAACTTGTTGTCTCTTTCTCGTGTGCATGTATACGAGTGGTCCGCCGTTTGGCCCACATTATGTAGGCTGTAGCTCACTGTTTTATTTTGGAAATTTTCCCACACATGGCATCTGTGGAGTCAGTGCTTGAGGAATTTATTTTGAGCGAGGAGACCACATCTTGAGAAACTGAAACTGATATAGTGTTGCTGCAATGTGACAATCAGCATACTATCACTATGTCTTACACGGGCGTGCAAAGTGGGCTGTGTTGTCATGTTTTTATGAGCCACCAAACGCTGACATGGCTAACAGTAACAGGATCTTTAACTCGAGTTCCGTTCCAGCTTGCAACACAAAACTGTTAGCCTGTTAATCTTTTGAGTCCCGCACCCTGTGCATCAGTATCCTGAATTGTCAACCATGCTTGCAAAGCTAAAACTTAAACCGTTTGACTCTCTCACCCTATCCATCAGTTTCTTGAAGGAAGCTGGTAGACAGGTTGAGGATGTCAAAGGGTTAAGTTTTTGCAGTTGGTGGATAGGGTGCGGAAATCCTCTTTATACTTCAGTCATTTTCGATCAGACTTCACAGTGATATCAGCTAAATCAGTGTTTCATCCGGAGTTTTTTCCCCCTTACTATTTGAAGACCTTGCCCGAACATAATGTTTTGCGCAGGCCCAAAGAAGTCTGCACGATATAACAGCTGGCAGATTCGGGTGATGTGCTTATGGATTTGCCCAGGTGCGGCGAAGCCCAGTTGAGCAAACTTTGACTTCAAATCTGGGGCCTATTGCGTTAGACTTCGTGCGTACACAAATGAAGTGGGTTCAGGCGCTTGGCGGTCTGCGCGTATTATTGACCTGTGAGATCGGAAACATTTTCATCCTTCGTCCATCAGGCGGTACCCACGCAGAATCGAACCTGGCTCTTTAGAAAAGTCTGACCTCCTAACCAACTTGTGCCAGTCTATTTATAAATAATAGTGAATGTTTCGGCGTCAGTACGGGATTGGACCACGAAAAACGAAAGCTCATGAATATTAATAACCTCGGCTAACCGTTCTGCGCGAGCACAACGCACACTGGCGAGCACAGCCAGACTGAGCGACAACAGCGAGGAAGTCTAAGATGTCCCTTGTCAAGACGTGTACAACCCTTCTTTTGGATAGATCTAGGTAGTCCAAGGCACCGATTGTGTACCAGAAAGTAAGAGCGAGGTAAGTTCTTTGTGAATAATAGATAGTAAAGACTGTTTTTACACTTTTGGCGTGTTTTGGGGTTGTGTTCGTTGCAGCGGGCAACTAGGCCGATGACTTCGCGAACAGCCCATACCATGGCCATGTACTGTAGTGATGCATGCAACGGCCACTTCGTTTGTTCCATGTCCACAGCAAGATTGTTGAAGTGTGGAAAAACTGTTACTTAACAGAAATACATACTGTAGCGGAAACGGGCATTGTTATGGAAACGAGATGGTTGGTCTGCACTTAGATCCACCTAATGACCGAATTCTGACTTGTCATCGGTCACTGGTAAGTAGTATGATAGCTATCACAACACGCCATTCTACAGGACCATGTTACATCTCGCGTACCAACGAGAGTCCGCAGCCATTCATGTCGGTCCGGAAGGCGTTGGGCCTGTGATCCATTCCATGTGTCGCCGGATTGAGCCCATGATCTCATACAGTCCATTCAAGTTGGCATTGAAGGTCGAACACTGCCCATTTGACGAAAAGGTATGATGATACCGTTGTTGCCGACTAAACGTTGTCATGCTTTCTTTGTTGCCGAGTGGAGGTACAGTTGCCCACATGAGCAATGTCATGATCATGATGGACAAGGAAACCTGAAGCCGGCTATCGTCAGCTTAGTGATTGTCAACAGTAGGACTGTCCATCGTTTTCAGTGTGCTTGGATATGGATGACTGTTTTGGTGTTGCTTAAATTAACCCCAGTCAATTGGCCTTAATCTTCGGTGTTGGAATTTCTTTTTCTTTTCAATCTTTGGTGCTGGGGAAAAATGTTGGAACCTCCCATTTTAGACACTGATTTTGACCATGCCTTTTGACCACAGATGGACTGGTTCTTCTTCCTGATAGATTATGAAGCCTAGTCCTGCATCTGAAACTTCGGTATGCATTTTGTTTAATGCTCCAGATAGATCAAACAATAAGACTTAATTCAGTTGGGCTAAACTTTCTTTGTCATTGTTTTTTTCTGAAACATCCATCCATAGTTCTCTTGAGTTGGTGATGTCAACCATCAGCTTCAGTGCAGGAGTTGCCTGAAGTCAGCAGTGTTAAATTTCATTGTGGCTGTTTCATTAATGGTTTCATTTGGTGTAAACAGAAATATGAAATAGGTGAATAAAACTGATTTTTTGAAAAATTTGTACACTTTTCTGGCATATGTATAGGCCTATAGATGCATTTGGTTTTCTACATTGTGCATCATGTTTGTTGGTGCACAGTCTGCATACTCTGCCTTAGGTGGATGTGCTTGCTGGGTGTTCCTATTTCTGTAAGACACTGGACACTGACATAATTTACAAGATCTTTGAAATGCATACTTTTATGTTCTGCATGATACACGTGAAGAGGGAAGACACTATCAGGTTTTCACATATGACCTAGGAGATTGAAAAAGTCTAAAAAGTTACACTTTACCCGTCACTGAGGAGGTACCCAGGCGGGATGGAACTGCAAGACCTGATTGGAATGTTTTGATGGTTTATGCACTTGACTACAGCATCTGTCAAAAGCAGCTGATACTGTAGTGATACAATAGTTATTATTTGGAATTTAGACAAACTGTTGACAAAATAATGAATATGATTTAAATGAAAATGAAAATATCAATCTGTTTGAAAAGTTTGTATCAAAACCAGATTGAAATGGAGTGCCTTTTCATTTCACTTTTGCCAAATTGTTCTCCTGATTTCTCTTTCACATTGCATTAGATCTAACGTGTTCTTTGTATCCATGTCCCAAAACATGTTGTTGCTCTGCTGTGCTTTGCTGTGTTGTATACATGTACAAGTGCGTCTGTGATGCTTTTATTTGTTTCATACATAGTCTCTCACATCTAAAACTCTTAACTAGTAAAAGCTAGTTCCAGATAACAGGAACTTTTAAACTACTTTGATATTGGTGACCATTTTTTGTATGAAGGATCTTTTACATACATACTTATTTCTTCCTAAAGAAGTTAGCTTTCACATAACAAACACTGTAATGCTCTACCAGTGTTGTGCCTGAAGAACTTTACATTGTGCAGCGTACTAAGTACTGCTAGTATGAATTGATGTGGTAATGCTGTCTTGGTTAATAATACCTAATATACTTACATGGTTACATGGCTGAAAGGAAAATTAACCGTGTCATTTACAGCTAGTGAAATTGTGATGTAGTTGAAAGAGTTCTGTAGTTGGCATGATGCTTGGGTTTAGGACTGGAATGTACAGATAGTTTTTCAGCAGCGCAAGGTTGTTACTGTTTTTTTTTTAAGCCCAGCCAGCTGCATCAAGCTGTATCAGGACTATGACCATCTCAAAAAGTAGGCTACATATACCACACTGGAGAGAAATAAAAAAGAAAACAAAAACCCTGGAAAAGAAAATTTAGTTATGTAACATATCATCAATGCAATCACGCACTTTATCTAAGGATATGCTCCTCACGTTGACCACTCCATCCAATTTATCATCAGGGGATTGAAAAAAAGAAACAAAACATACCTGAACACAAATGTAGACGTAACTAAGGACATTAATACATACAGGCTTGAATTACCTAAAATTACTTCTGCACATCACATTTTGATAGAAGCCAAAATTGCACTTAACACATGTATGCATCCAGTTATAAATCCAAGGAAAATTATGTAAGGGTTTATTGAACACATAAAGGTGAATGACCAGCAAAGCAGAAAATGATTATAAATAAAAAATGACAGAAAACAAAGGAGCAAGGGAGAAAGAAAGAGAGTAAAAAAAAAAGTGGAAATATCTAGCTCAGAATTTCCAGAAGGTGGGGATACTATTTATACTGAAAGAGCCTTCAGCATCCCCACAGGGGAAGCTGTACAAGGTAACCAGATCTTTTATTATACCCGTCCTATATTGTGTACTATTTGTTACCAGGCAACAAGAGTTACTTCCAAGATTACCAAAGGATCATTATTATAAATACAATAGCCTCATCTCATGAACAAGATATGAACATATCTGAATTTGTCTTGGAATGTAGGCAGACACAAATATCACAAGTCCCTCCCCTAGTCTGTTTTTCCTTATCTGCTATGACATTTTAATGACTCAAGATTCCTTGTGCAGTGTGTCCAGTTGGTGGATATACAAGCATCCCCCACCCCCCTCAAAAAAAAGATTAAAAACAACAAAATGCCCCCCCCCCCCCCCCCCCCCCCCCGAGAAAAAAACAACAAAAAACTCAGACCTCAAAGAAATACACCCAACAGCAACAACAACAGAAAAAGCCTCCCCCAGAAAACACAAAAACAAAACAAAAACAAGAACTCTCAATCCAAACAGAAATCAAAATAGAACAAAACAAAGTCGGCAAAGACACAGAATGAATGAGAATTTGGCATTCTGTTAGAGACAAGCGATGATGTAATGCTGCTTGGGCAATATGGAGGATGCTGTCTTTTTCGAAAATGTCTTGTCTTGTCCATTTCCATCATGTGTGGTTGAATTGCCAGTTTTGAGCAACAGATACATGTAATGGTTAAGAGCAGACCAGAAAAACAAAAACAAAAAACAAACAAACCCAAACCAAACCAAACAAACAAAGAAACAAAACAAACAAACAAACAAAAAATGAAATCACCACCACCACCAAATTCAGCATGAAATAAACCAACAAGAGAATCACTGGTGATTGTTTCAGAAAGATAGTACCATGAATGAAACAGAAAGAAATGTTTTAGAAAGATGGGTACCATGGATGAAACAGAACAGAAGGTGGGATGTAATTCTAATTCTAGGAATGGTTAAGCTTATCTGTTTTTATGCATTCAGGTTTTTTTTCAAAAGATTGCTGAGAACAGCTTGTGGAAAATGACATACAAAAGATTGTGATGGCATGCACTCAAGCCATATTAAAGGCATTAATTTCACATTATGAAATTTTGTTAAATTCTGTTGTGAATGAAACTGAGTTTGGTAGTACTAGTAGTAGAAGTACAGTAACTTGGGTAAGTAATAATGTTTGGGTGTGAGTTTCCATATTCCAACACTAATTCAGTCAATGTTGCCCTTGTTTTCATGCTGATCTTCAGGAATTGATTAAACTGGTTTTTGAATTGATTCCATTTAGCCCTAAGAGGGTTATTCAGTAAATAGTGAGAATGTACTAATAACTTGAAAAGTAAAAATTTTTTTGTCACAATGCTTTGAAACTTTACACATACCTGGTCCAATTAGCCTGTTATGTAATTATTAAAATGCTTGTAAATATTGTGATATCATAATCATTTGACATAACGTCAAAGTTGAGCGCAATCATTCCAAACATTGTACTGCATTCAATGTTGAAGAACAATGCGCTAATATTAAAATTTAATTAATATTAGAAAGAAAGTCACACTTGTATTGAAATTGAAAGTTCAAAGAGAAGAAAGTTCTGTTGTATATTAAAAACCACTGCAGAGTGTATATGGGACACAAACTCTTTTTTACAGATTGTAGGTAACTTAGAGGTGGGAGACATGGAGGGAATGACGTTAAAGGCGACATAGGTAGGGTGGCCTGTTGAAGCTGCTGATGAGAAAAATGTTAAAAAAAGAGAAATTTTGTATGATGACAGGCAAATAGCGTGTGACAGGATCACCCACGACATTGAATGATTTTAGTCATGGATCAGTTCATGTAATTTTAACAAGTACATTTGGAATGAGATATGTTGCGGTTCAGGTGGGTCCCACACTGCCGTATTGAAGGTCCAAACAAGGGCATGCTGCACTGTTTCAGAGACTTTGTTGAACAAGTACAAAAATGAGGGTGACAGCTTTTTAAACCAGATAGTTGTCATTGACAAAACCTGGGATAGAAGTTAAGAACCAGAATTAAAAAAACAGTCATGAGAATGTCACACTCCTGCCTCTCCGAGGCATGACGGCCTTTATTGACGCTCAAAAGAATGCACGGAAATTTAAAGAAGACGGTGATATCATTAATTGTGCCGATAATAACAAAGGTGTATTGATGGTGCATCACGTTTCAATGGGATGGAATTACTAAGACTACTATGGGATGGTTCTGAATACTAAGACCTGTAAGAAAGAAATGTAAAATACTGTTAAGTGACATCTTGCCATAACTTAGGGCAGCTTGTTGACATCAATTATGACATTTTAGTGGGATGCTTTGCCAGCCTATTCTCTACATATGGTCCCCCAGACTTGATCCAATAATTCCCCAAAAGTTGAAAGATGCAGAGTTGACCTTGGAAGTGTTCAGCCAGGTGCAGCAAAACTCTCCTTGCCTACCAGCAGACATTGTGGACCTTACCAGTAAATGGGAATCGATCATTTGGGAAAAGGGATATTATATATCAAAAATGCAGAAAGGTGCAGACCATTTTCTTTTTTGTTTTTGTTTATATTTTCATTAACATATTCTGACAATTTGTTGGATGATCAGTGTTTTCCATTACGCACTATAATGCATAATCAACACATTAAAATCTGTGAGTAACCGAGTGGTTTTTAGCTGTGAGTCCAGGGGATGCAGACGTCCCCCCCCCTTTAAAATTGCAGAGCAAGACTGCCTAGAGTCTCTCAACCATAACCACAGCAAAACAAACAAACAAACAAACAACAAACAAACGCGCGCACACACACACACACACACACACACACACACACACACACACACACACACACACACACACACACAACACACACACACACAACACACACACACAACACACACACAACACACATACACACACACACACACACACACAACAACACACACACACACAACACACACACACAACACACACACACACACACACACACACAACACACACACAACACACACACACACACTAAAATGTCTTCCTTCTCTTCATCAATGACTGGTATTTGAGCCGCCCAGGTGTGTATCAAAACTGCTGTGTACACAGACAGCTTTGCGATCTGATGCAAGGAGGAACATGTGACAGCTGCCTCACATACAGTGCAACAAGCAGCATATCAGCTGAATACATGGGCAGAAAAATGTTTTGCATTAACAAGATGTTCTCTTCAAGTAGTAGAAAGTGTTGACTTTGTTGACCAAATGGAAAGCATCATCAAGCTTGGAGACCCCTTTGGAAGGATGAAGAAGTAGTCTAACTTGAAAACACTTTTGACAGTAAACAGGCTTAAAAGTCACACATTGAAGGAGCAGAAGCTTAGGACAGGTGCAGGCTAGCGATCCACAGGAAGTTGGCAAGCACTACATGTTGAGTTAAAAATACAGCTGCATTGTTTGTTTTCTTCAACCAAGCCAATACCAATCTACAGGCTCTTGACAAAATGTAATCTGGTGGCAAAATACAGAACTACTTCAACTAGGTCCTCAGACTCATCATTTGTGCAGTGAGGTCTCTGCCTATTAAAAAAATGGAAACACTTAGACTAGAGGAATCCAGGCTCTCAACCAGACAAGGAGAGCTAAGAACATGATGCTGGCTGAGAAGTTCAGGTGTTTGACAGGTCATCCCATGAAGCAGAAGTTGGTCTTGCCAAAAATCTCAAAAAGAGGAGCCCAAGAAGATGACGAGACAACAGTGCCACTACTGCGAAAAGGTGAATGTCATCAGGTTGCTCTTTCAGCCATACAGAAAGTAACGACTACCACTTCTGTCCAGAGAGCAGCAAATGGTGGGCTGATGAGACTCCACACAAGCCTCAACCTCATCCGCAACTTAAACTGATGCCTTCATAAACCTGCCCCTCCAAACAGCTGAATGTTATATATGCAGCAATATTGTTTCTACCAAGTGGAATGACAGGAGATGTGGCTGGTTACAGCTCCTCTGACCCCACCAAGCTTTTTGGCAGCTGGCAGGTATGGGAAGACACGACTACATATTCATCACCAAATATGGCGTTACTGTTAGATGACAAACAAACTAATCTGACCAACATTGGTATCATCTCAAAAGTAACACTGCACAGACTCTTACTGAGACAGAGATTTATAAAGGAAGAGTGAAGAAAAATAAACACAACTGGAGAACAAGCAAGTTTGCTAAACCGTCTGTCTGTGTTTGTGGGCTGTTTGTTGATTGTTGTCCAGATATGTCTAAGTTTGTCATGATATGTATTTATGCGTGTTTCCTCTTTGCTGATGTTGTTATTCTTGTTGTTGTTGCTGTTGTTGTTGTTGCTGCTGTTGTTGGCCATCATGCTGTATGGATATGGGTGTGCATGTATGAATCGAATGTATGTGTCTGCGGGCATGTGGGTATATGCATGTATTTACTGTTATTTGTTATTTTCATCTCTTACCTGTTTATTTATCTACATACTCCTGTATTTTGTATATTTATTTATTCACCTATTTATGTATTTGTATACTTAACTTACTTCTTTCTTTCTTACTTATTTACTTACTTACTTACAATAATGCATATAATCTATTTCCTCTTTTCTTTCCTGTGAAGTGAACGACAGACAGGCAGGGCTATGATTAAGAAAATATTGTCTTTACCCACAACTGAAGCTTTGTGCATTGACTTGGGGGGTGGGGGGTGGGTGTATCTTTTTGTCATATGAGATGAGTTAATACAGAATAGCTAGTTGTGTTGTGATTCAGACCTTTAATTGTTTATTTATTTACTTTTATATAATGTTAATTTTTGTGAAGGTAAGATACACAGATACGCATGTCATACATATTTTAATTAACCAAGATTATTCCAATGATAGGCTGATACAATACCAGTATAAAATATAGACTAAGTAAAACATAGGCTAGGTAGGATGATCTCTGGACCTGGCCAGCTCATTGGTTTATGTGCAGGCTTAAGGCTTGTGCCATGATCACCATACACATAGCACCTGTGAAATTAGTGTATACAGAATTCTTTCCAAGTGCGGAGACATCGTCTTGAGAAACTGAAACTGCCAAACAAAAGAAATTGACGTATGCTTGAAAAATTTATGCACTCAGTGAGACTGTGATATGACCGTCTTTCTTTTTATTCCAATATCTGGTCTCTAAATTTTATACTGATCCATGTGTCGGGTAAATTTTATAACAAAATGCAGATTCAGAACCACTTTTAAGTGGGAATATTGGCCTTTTTGTGCTGGTTTAGTTTCTAATTCATGCCCACTACATGCACCTGATGACTCCAGCGCCATAATCAGATAAAGGCATGTATGAGGGGTTGTCAATGTCATCGTGTCTTGTTTTGAACATATCAATATGCAATACATGCTGGCTGTCAGTAGTGTCATTGTGTAAGTACAGGACACATCACAAAGTTCTTGTGTATAATTTTGTGTGTGTGTGCTTGAGTGTGTGTGTGTGTGTGTGTGTCTGTGGGCTTGAGTGTGTGTGTGTGTGTGCTTGAGTGTGTGTGTGTGTGTGCTTGAGTGTGTGTGTGTGTGTGCTTGAGTGTGTGTGTGTGTGTGCTTGAGTGTGTGTTTACATTTTGAGTAATTCTGGAGCATTTATGTGTTTTTTTGTACACATCACTATTCCTATCAGATATTTAATGATAGTGAAAAAAAAGTTGTATTGAAATTGCAATGCAAATAACTTGCTGAGTTGATATTTGTTGTATATTCATGACCTATAACACTGATGTACCAAGAATGAATTTGTGTGGCATGTGTATTGACTAACTGAAAAATAATCTGTATTGTTACATATTTTAGAAAATTTTAAATATTAGTAATGAAAGATTGAGTTCTTTGTGTCTCAGAATAGAAAATCAAACTGAGCTGAAGAGAGGTAGCTATGTTAATTTGAGCTGAAGAGAGTTAGCTTAGTTACTTTCGCACACGTTCAGTTACATTGATAACAAGTGGAGAATGATGGTCATATTTTGCTCTTCTTCAGGTTTTAAATCTCTTTCAAGAAATTTATAGATAAAACAGTTTGTGAAAGTTTGTGTGTGTGTGTGTGTGTGTGTGTGTGTGGTGTGTGGCTGTGTGTGTGTGGGTGTTGTGTGTGTGTGTTTGAAAATGGGGGGAGAGGGGTGGGCGGGGAGGCGGTGAGAGGGAGAGAGATTATTTGGTGTGTCTGTGTGGTTGTTGATTTCCTGTGGATAGTTTTTGATGAGTTTGTTTGTATTGTAGCCTGTTATTTGGTTTATATATGTATGGTTTACTGATGTAAAGCGCTTTGAGGTTTCGGAAAGCGCTCTATAAATGCACTATTATTATTATTATTATTAAAGTGGCATAGATATAATAACACAGTTACACCTGCTCATGTCGTCTTTCTTTAGTTCCTGGAACTTCCCCTTCCACTCAGCTGCCTCCCTATTTTAACATGCTTGTTTAGAAAATAATTTTTATTTCACAAACGGTACTTAACATTTCTTTGATAGAAGATCCCCAAGAACTTATTGCAGTACTTAATGTGAATAATGAGCAAATCCACAACACCAATAGCAACAGTAGTCATACTCTTTAGCAACATACTTCTTATTATCTTTTTTTAAAAATTCTTTAATGCATTTTATGAGGAGTGTGGAGTTTATTCAAGAGGGATTTATGACACTGGGCCAATTCCATGTGCGCTCCACCCATTCTGCCATCTGTTATGTAGCAAACTCCTTGAGCCTTCACAAAACTAAACATTGGCAGGGTCTTGAAATGGTGGGAAACAAGACCTGTGAAACACTAAGCTTACACTACCACCGAGTACGGGAATGATAGGATCATTTGATATGAGCAGCGAACATGCATTTGATATGAGCAGCGAACAGGCCAATTTTTATTTTGTGGCCTGGGATTGAACCTGAGACATCAGGTCCTGAGTTCTGTATCTTTTGCAAGAGCCAGCCAGCCAGCCTGATTGGAAAATCCCTACCAACCTTATACTTTTCAGTTTTCAGTTTTGCAGAATTTTCCCCCAAGATTCTGTTTTATTTTGTTTTTGCTTTAGTTGACAAAGCATTTGGGCACATTTAAAATAGGACTCATGTGATCAAACTCAGAAATGGACTTCTAGCATTGAATTGGCATCATTTGTCGAAAGATATATAAGCTGTAGCAATTTTTGTTTCTAAATAGACTCTCAGGAGTACAGTGAGTGTGATTGATAATGTTCTGAATGTAAACTGATTTGTCATGTGTTTATAAATGTATTGAAAAAAAGTATGTAATAGGAGATGACAAATTGTGGAAAAAATGCAGTTAACTTTGTTTTATAGTATACTCAGACTCATTGTTTTAGATTTTGATTTAAAAACAAATCAACTATATGTTACAAACAAACAAAATATCTATCTCTCTATCTTACAAAATATCTATATATCTCTCTGTATATCTGTCTATCTCTCTACCTACCTACTATCAATCTGTATGTCTGTCTGTCTGTCTATCAAAAACAGTGTAGAATTGTTTATTGTCAAAAATGCCCTTTATTGAAAGGTAATGGTCGGTGTTACTCTTTGCATACCTTGAATATTTTGTGTTGCAGATATCAAGAGGAAACGATGCCTCGGAATCCTGATTTGCCTTTATTGAAATGTGACTTTTGTTCTTTGACTACAAGAAATCACTTTATATATAGACGTCATCGCAAACGGTGTATGCGTGAAAAGACATCATTCTCACAGGGATCAGAAACTGAAGAATCTGCTACACATGCAGAAGCAATGGAGGGGGAAGAAATCTTACAGAATGTAGATGAATTTACTGGAGGAGATGATGAGATTTCTGCTGTGAATGAGAAAAATGGATTGTTATCAACAGAGCAAGCAAAATCCAACTCAAGTGGTAATTCTCCCCAAGGAAAATCAATGCCTGGTGAAATATACGGGCTTGTAGAATCTGCCACGCAAGATATGACCTCTTCTCCTTTAACATTAGGATCATCAGCAGATGGTAAGACTAAAATAACCTTGAGACTGAGGAGACGATCCATGTCGGAATTTGATTCCAGTGTAGAACATGCAGAAAAGAAAAGCTGCACCATAGGCGCTGTGCAGAAATTAGATCCTGAATCGGAAATGTGGGTAAACGCAGAAGAACTGGGCAGTACCTTGAACAAGTCGGACAGTTTTGGTGCTCTCGTTCCTCCGCATGTCAGCCGTTCTTACAGATGTGATGATTGCTCTTTCTTTACCAATAGGTCCAAGGAGTATCTTCGTCATAAAATAGACGTGCACAGGGCCCACATTTATATTTATTCCTGCACCGTATGCGAGTACGCTTCTGCATACAAACACAAACTTGCACGTCACATGGGCCATATGCACAATCTCCATCCTGCAAATAATGAAATATTTCCAGACTATGCTCCACCAAATGTTGAGGGAAATGACAGCCCACTCAAGGGGCCACTAGTGCACCCTCAGGGAAAAGTGAAACCAAAGAAAGTGGTGTCCAGCAAAGCTGCACCAAAAAGTGGCCAGACCCTGGACAGTCTCTTGCTCAAGCTAAGGACAAAAAACAAGGTGAGCTGTGCTGGACTACTTTATTCCATTTTAGAATTTAAAAAAAATGTTAAAATGGTTACAGTTGTGCAAATTTATACATTTTCAACACATGTATGTATACTGATACCTGTTAAAATAGTTCCTGCCTTTTTTGTTGTTTGTTTAAAGAAGCAAAAATGTGGCTGTTAATTTTTTACAGTTTTTTCAAATGCAGAGTGTAGAAAGAGTCCAAGTGTACTAAGTTTAAAAGATTAGTTAGTTATTCCCAATTAAAGAGTGTAGAGAGTGTAGGCATACTACTAAGTTTGAGAAGTTAACTATTTTATTCAAATACAGAGTGTAGTAAGAGTGGGTGTACTTGGTGGTTAACTGATTTGTTCAAACTCAGAGTATGAGAAGAGTATAGGCATAATTAGCAGTTAACCATTAACTAAGCAACTCTTGAGAGTCACAGAGTTATCTCCCATGTAGAATTTCTCAAATCCAACACAGTTTGCGCTACCCATTCAGCTAGCATAGACGCAGCCACAAGGCACAGAATTGCAAGCTCAGAACATTCCTGGGTAACGCAAACTGTGTTGGATTTGAGAAATTCTACATGGGAGATAACTCCGTGATTCTCAAGAGTTATGTTGCTTAGTTTGGGGGGAATGTTTAAAATTCTTCCTGCTTCCCTCTTATTTCCTTTAGCAGTTAACCAGTTTGTTCAAACACAGTGTAAGGAGAGTCTAGGCATAATTAGCAGTTATCCAGTTAACCGAAAATTTGCACCTGTCTTGTCTTGTATTAATACACATTCTGATTCTGATTCTGTTTTCATGTTTTACTGGTTACAGAGTGTAAGAAGCATCTAGGTATAATTAGCAGTTGACCAGTTTGTTCAAACACAATATGAGAAGAGTCTAGGTATAATTAGCAGTTAACCAGTTTGTTCAAACACAGTGTGAGAAGAGTCTAGGTATAATTAGCAGTTAACCAGTTTGTTCAAACAGAGTGTAAGAAGAGTCTAGGTATAATTAGCAGTTAACCAGTTTGTTCAAACACAGTATGAGAAGAGTCTAGGTATAATTAGCAGTTAACCAGTTTGTTCAAACAGAGTGTAAGAAGAGTCTAGTATAATTAGCAGTTAACCAGTTTGTTCAGAGCGTGAGAAGATCAGACAATAATTAACAGTTAACCAGTTTGTTCAAAACTGAGTGTGAAAGAGTCTAGGTATAATTAGCAGTTAACCAGTTTGTTCAAACTGAGTGTGAGAAGAGTAGT
This sequence comes from Monoplex corrugatus, assembly GCA_030674185.1. Lineage (NCBI taxonomy): Eukaryota > Metazoa > Mollusca > Gastropoda > Littorinimorpha > Ranellidae > Monoplex > Monoplex corrugatus. The sequence goes on along the minus strand of JAPXFY010000014.1, from coordinate 7,599,113 downwards.
ATAATTAGCAGTTAACCAGTTTGTTCAACAGAGTGTGAGAAGAGTAGGCATAATTAGCAGTTAACCAGTTTGTTCAAACACAGTATGAGAAGAGTCTAGGTATAATTAGCAGTTAACCAGTTTGTTCAAACAGAGTGTGAGAAGAGTAGGCATAATTAGCAGTTAACCATTTGTTCAAACACAGTATGAGAAGAGTCTAGGTACAATTAGCAGTTAACCAGTTTGTTCAAACACAGTATGAGAAGAGTCTAGGTAACAATTAGCAGTTAACCAGTTTGTTCAAACCAGTATGAGAAGAGTCTAGGTACAATTACAGTTAACCAGTTTGTTCAAACACAGTATGAGAAGAGTAGGTATAATTAGCAGTAACCATTTGTTCAAACAGAGTGTGAGAAGAGTCTAGCATAATTAGCAGTTAACCAGTTTGTTCAAACACAGTATGAGAAGATCTAGGTACAATTAGCAGTTAACCAGTTTGTTCAAACACAGTATGAGAAGAGTCTAGGTACAATTAGCAGTTAACCAGTTTGTTCAAACACGTATGAGAAGAGTCTAGGTATAATTAGCAATTAACCAGTTTGTTCAAAACAGTATGAGAAGAGTCTAGGTATAATTAGCAGTTAACCAGTTTGTTCAAACACAGTATGAGAAGAGTCTAGGTACAATTAGCAGTTAACCAGTTTGTTCAAACACAGTATGAGAAGAGTCTAGGTATAATTAGCAGTTAACCAGTTTGTTCAAACACAGTATGAGAAGAGTCTAGGTATAATTAGCAGTTAACCAGTTTGTTCAAACACAGTATGAGAAGAGTCTAGGTATAATTAGCAGTTAACCAGTTTGTTCAAACACAGTATGAGAAGAGTCTAGGTATAATTAGCAGTTAACCAGTTTGTTCAAACACAGTATGAGAAGAGTCTAGTAAATTAGCAGTTAACCAGTTTGTTCAAACAGAGTGTAAGAAAAGTCTAGGCATAATTAGCCGTTAACCAGTTTGTTCAAACACAGTATGAGAAGAGTCTAGGTATAATTAGCAGTTAACCAGTTTGTTCAAACACAGTATGAGAAGAGTCTAGGTATAATTAGCAGTTAACCAGTTTGTTCAAACACAGTGTAAGAAGAGTTTAGGTATAATTAGCAGTTAACCAGTTTGTTCAAACACAGTATGAGAAGAGTCTAGGTATAATTAGCAGTTAACCAGTTTGTTCAAACACAGTGTAAGAAGAGTTTAGGTATAATTAGCAGTTAACCAGTTTGTTCAAACACAGTGTAAGAAGAGTTTAGGTATAATTAGCAGTTAACCAGTTTGTTCAAAAACTGTTCAAACACAGTGTAAGAAGAGTTTAGGTATAATTAGCAGTTAACCAGTTTGTTCAAACACAGTGTAAGAAGAGTCTAGGTATAATTAGCAGTTAACCAGTTTGTTCAAAAACTGTTCAAACACAGTGTAAGAAGAGTTTAGGTATAATTAGCAGTTAACCAGTTTGTTCACAGTGTAAAAAGAGTCTAGGTATAATTAGCAATTAACCAGTTTGTTCAAACACAGTGTAAGAAGAGTCTAGGCATAATTAGCAGTTAACCAGTTTGTTCAAAAACTGTTCAGACTGAGTGTAAGAAGAGTTTAGGTATAATTAGCAGTTAACCAGTTCGCTCGAACACCAAATGTAGGAAGAGTCTAGGTATAATTAGCAGTTAACCAGTTTGTTCAAACACAGTGTAAGAAGAGTTTAGGCATAATTAGCAGTTAACCAGTTTGCTCGAACACCAAATGTAGGAAGAGTCTAGGTATAATTAGCAGTTAACCAGTTTGCTCAAACACCAAATGTAGGAAGAGTAGGTATAATTAGCAGTTAACCAGTTTGCTCAAACACCGAATGTAGGACGAGTCTAGGTATAATTAGCAGTTAACCAGTTTGCTCGAACACCAAATGTAGGAAGAGTCTAGGTATAATTAGCAGTTAACCAGTTTGCTCAAACACCGAATGTAGGAAGAGTCTAGGTATAATTAGCAGTTAACCAGTTTGCTCGAACACCAAATGTAGGAAGAGTCTAGGTGTAATTAGCAGTTAACCAGTTTGCTCAAACACCGAATGTAGGAAGAGTCTAGGTATAATTAGCAGTTAACCAGTTTGCTCAAACACCGAATGTAGGAAGAGTCTAGGCGTATTTAGTGGTTACCTAGTTTGCTCGAACACCAAATGTAGGAAGAGTCTAGGCATACTTAATGGTTACTTAGTTTGCTCGAATACCGAATGTGGGAAGAGTCTTGGCATAGTTAGTGGTTAACTAGTTTGTTCAAACACGGAGTGTAGGAAGAGTCTAGGTTTACTTAGTTCAAAATATTTCAGACACAAAACTTTAGGAACCTTCTACTTCTAGGTTTATTTAAACACAAGAGCATAGACACTAAACTTTAAGAACAGTCTAGGTTTATTCAAACTCAAAGAGTATAGAAAGAGTCCGGGTGTACTCAGTGGTTAGACCAAAACTGTAGGAAGAATCTAGGCTAAAGGTTCCTTAAACTTCAAGTTTAACTTAAAGTGATGTTCAGTTTTCAAGTGTCCTTTGATGTGCATTCTGTGAATTAATCTAAAGTTCTGTATTAACCCTTTGACTCCTGCTTCCCATCCACCAACTGCAAAAGTTCTGCATTAAGTGTTTTTCAGTTGTAAAGTTTACATTCACTGAATTAATGAGCGTCAGTTTTATACTGCAGGGGCTTGGCTGCTTACTGTGAGGTGTGTGGGACTGGGAATCATCAGTTTAGATTTTCTGGATTTAAGAAAAAATGCACTTTGAGATTTTCTTAAATGAAATAAGTACCTGTATCATCATAATTGTGATTGATAATTGAGTCATTCGCAAGCCCACTTTAGAGTAAGAAGTGGAAAGTATATGTGTTAGGTGTACTTTTTATCCCCTTTTTCTTTTCTTCTTTCTTTTTTCCCTGTTGTTGTGTGTACATTGTGTGTGTGTGTGTGTGTGTGTGTGTATGTTTGTGTGTGTGAGAGAGAGAGAGTGAGAGAGAAATTGAAAAGATTTTCCTGAAAAGATTTTCCAGAAATGTGTGTGTGCATGTATTTGAGAGGGAGGAGGGGGAGAGAGAGAAAGAGAGAGAAGGAGAGAGAAAGCATAATGCCTGTTGTGATTTCATAATAATAATTACCATTTTATGAATTATATTTTTGCTTAGTACTGTTCTGCAAACTCATTGGACTCGCTGCGTATTGCACATTTTGCAAGACGGAGTGTAATAGTGCTAATATATCACACTTACCGTAGCACGCACAAACATTAAAATATTATCAGGAATGATTGCATAGCACATGTAAGCAACATAGGTACCTTGAAACAGGTGACAGAGGCCAACCTATCCAGTTTGTTCACCAACATGAGCAACCAGTCAGCGGAGGAAGGAGGCAGTGGGGAAGGGGACTTGTACAAGTGTAACCTGTGCCTCTTCACGGCCAACAGCAAAAGCAAGGTGACACGTCACATACAAGCTTGCCACATCAATGCCAGCCTCTTCCGCTGCAATCTCTGCTCCTTCAAGAGCTACAGTAAAATTGAATTTTATGCTCACAAGAAGAAGCATACCAACAAGAACACGACAATGTTCAAATGTGCTGAGTGTGCCTACGCCACGGAATTCCGTCCCAACTTTGATCGGCATATGGTGCAGCATGGCTGTGACAAGCCTAACAAGTAAGTGCTTGATAAAATGCTTTATCGCTTTATTACATTTGCCAAGAATGCCACAAGGGAAAAGATGTCTAAATTCTTCATACCTAGATCTGAAACCCAAAGTATAAACTTTTGTAAAAAAATTTCTGGCAATAGGATTGGAACAACCAGACTGACAACAAACTTTTCCAATCCACTACAACCTTAAACAGATTGTCCAATCTGTTCCTGAAACCATTGGAAAGAGAGTGTTGTGCAGATTACACATGGGTCACACATAGTACACTTATTCATTTGTGTTGAAAAATGGAGCATCATGGTGTAAATCGTGTGACAAGCCTCTGGGCATCAAATACCTTTTTATCGAATACTTGAACTTGCACAATGTGAGACACAAGTAGTATACAGTAGACTGTTTAAAGATAATCTTCAGAGATGTTCCTCCGGATGAATTTTCATGCTTTTACAAGAAATCAATAGATTTCGTCATATATGATTACATGCATGGGGAAGATTTTTAAATGCAGATTTTGTTGCAGCTAAAGCTTCATTGTCACAGTGACATTTTGAATCTCAAAATTTGGATTTTCTGTATTATAGTGTAAAAAGGGAGATTTTTAGAATGGCTTGACCAGCTTGTTTTTAAGTCATTTGTTATTTTTGACAGTTACTTTTTTAACTAAAGGGAAATTGATTTTAATGATCCTGTACCTGTGCTTTCTCTATGTAAATTATGTTTTTTGGTCAGCTAGAAAATTCTATGTAGAATGTTAATATATGGCCTAGGAAATTTAGCGTAGATGATCATAATGAATACGTTATGTTTACAAATCAGTGCTGAATGGGAACTGTTGAACCCAGTCATTGTGGTGAAGTGATTAGCACAACAGACTGCTGATTAGAGGGTCATAGGTTCGAACCTCCAAGTGGACTGAGGGTTTTTTTTGTCCCCAATCATGCTTTAACCCAGAATTGAGCATGCTGTGGGCTTGTTGGAAAGACTGGGACCATGCATTTGAATCTCATCCACTTTACAGATGTGTCATTGAGGGTATTGCTCAGATTTCCTGACCAGCACTTTGGCTGTCTGTATCTCTCAGGCCTGGTTTAGTTGTTGGCACCAGGATACATTATGAAAGTGAGTCAATCTGGAATGGAATTAATTCTGTAGTATCATCACATTGACATCCTCATAGGATGTGAAAAAGTTGTTCCAGATTCTGCGGCCATTCATGCCCTGCTGTCATGATGATCTCAGTGTCATTCTGTTTGGAGGTGTATCGGAGAGCTGAAATGAGTGGCGTGGTGGTAGTGACACAGAGATGATGGCAGAAAATGGGGCACAGAAACAAACAACAAATCAAGAAATTGTTTTGGTCACAGTCATATAGCAGTTTAGGAACAGGTCTTATCCATTCGCAATTCAGCTTTACATTGAGAGAGACTGCACTACACTCAGTTCAGTTTTTGAGGGCTGATCATGCTCCTCTGTTACTTTACTTTCTGCACCCATAAACAGATGAAATACCCAGTCATAATCAGATGAACTTGAGGCTGCAGGCACAAGGTTTTATGAGTCTGGCATTTAGATTAGAAGTGTGAGCTTCAGCATAGATAGATAGATAAAGAGTGTGTGTGTGTGTGGTGTGTGTGTGTGTGTGTGTGTGTGTGTGTGTGTGTGTGTGTGTGTGTGTGTGTGTGTGTGTGTGTGTGTGTTGTTTTGCAGAATGGAAACGAAGAAAGTACATTGAATCTGAGGAAATGTTAAGTTACTGTTGTGGCATAGGAAGTAATATTTGAATATCAGGAGTGACTTTATTTGGCAGTGGTTTAAAAACATTCAGATGTTGGTCGTAAATGTTCAACATGCATTGTGCATCAATTGTGCCTTCCAGGTGCTCACTGTGTAGCTATGCTACGGACCATGAAGGGGCGCTGAAACGCCATGTGACCAGTCATCATCCAAATACAAAAGAGAACCAGACACTAGTGATTGCAGGAGATGAAGGCACAGCCATAGGACCTAATGCCAGTGTTGATGATGATGATGATGGTGATGACAGCAATGAACCAGAAGCAGAAGAGGAAGGATTGGATGGAGATGGCTTCAGGTTAGAATTTAAATACAAGCAATACAAATGGTATTATAGTAATGTGACACTGTCAAGCATCACTGGGGTGTAAATACAAGCAGTGCAGATCATATATTTCTTCATAGTAATTTTAAACTGTCAAGTGTTATGAGATTAAATTAGATACAAGCAGTGCAAATCATAGATTTCATGATAGTAATTTTACATTTGCAAGTGTCCATGGGGCATATCTCTTGAGTTGTAGAGTTTGTGCAGTTATTGGAAAGCTGTTTCTAGGTTTCTGTGGATAAATGGATTGTATGTAATGTTGTTAGACACAAGAAAGTGACTGTGGAAACTGAAGCACTGTAGTTCTGTACAGGTTATATTCAGCTTACTGCAATTTACAGGTTATTCGGCTTTCTGCAAAGTGGAAGATAAAGAAAACATGGGATTGGTGAACTTTGAAAAGTGAAGCAAGTCTTTAATGGTTAAAACAACTTTCTGTCAGTGCAGGTATCCATGGATAATGCACACTGGCTTAAATAAACCTGTTTATTTGTTGACAGAGACACTTCAAGTGGTATGTTTGTTTTAAAAGGAAAAAGTTTCTGGTTCTGGCTGGAGGTGACTGTCTTCTGTTCATGCCTATTTTGGAAAACTCATGGATTTTTGTCTAAAAACTAAGTCTGAACCAGATTTTATTTTGAAAGATATTGTAATTGGTCCACTGCAGTCAGCTACTCTAATGTTTGGTTATGTTGTAACTTCAGGTATGGTGATGAATTTTTGAAAGAATTGTTTGTATTCTTTGTCTTGCAGATGTCCAATATGCTCATCACAGTATCGGCGTTGTGCAGACCTGAACCGCCACATGAAATTGAAGCATAATGTCACTCGAAAAAATTTTATTGAATATAATGATGCAGAGAATGATGAAGAAGAAGAAATATTTGACATTGATGATGAAGATGACAATGGTGGTGATGATGATGATGATGATGATGGCTCCAGTAGAGACATGGATTTGGAAGAACCTTCAGCGACAGACGATTCTGATGAGAGCCAGCCATTGTCAGAACTTTGCTCAAAGGACTCTGTTATGACCAGGATCAACAAGAAGTGCTCATACTGTTCGTACATAGCCAAATGGCCCAGTGATCTGAGGCGACACATGCGTGTGCACTCTGTCGTAAAACGCTTTAAATGCTCTCTTTGCACAAAAAAGTACAAATACCTGGGGGACCTCAATGTCCATATGCGACGGGACCATGAGGTAATGCATCCATTTTGTTTGATTTGCTTCATTTTTTATACCATATATCACTGCAGCCTGTATAACACATGCTTTTGTATAGTTGCTTTGCTTTGACACTTACATCTGTCACCAGGAAATTACTATTGAATTAGACTGAAGATTGACGGATACATTCTGTACTTTGAAATTGAGTAACAGAAAATTAAAATACAAAAATATGAATGGAAGATTCTCACTGTTTGTCTCTGTATTTCTCCATCTCTTTTGCTTTTACCTCTCACATTGATCATCTAAATAAAAATTCAAAATTATTTGAAGTGCTGCTTTGCACAGATTTCTCATTTGTTTATGGGTAGTCTAAATTAACCCAAGTTGACACATAAATCATATGAGAGGTCACTAAAAAGTACAATCACATGACATTAGCATGGGTTATTAATACTGAAATGTAGAAATGTTTAGTCCAGCTTCAAGGATTTCTTGGTTAATATAAGTGGCAAGATCTTAATTAAGCCAGAACTCTTAACTAAGCCAAAACTTGGTCAGGCATCTTACGCTGGCCAGACGTCTTAATTAAGCCCAAAATTGCTCGGGCAGTTATTCACACTACAAACAGGAAAACATTTTGTGTGTACATCATAAGTGAATGAAATGTTATATTCAGAGTTGCAGGTTTGCAACCAGTGATTCAAAGCACAAGAATGTTGTTTGATCATTTTTTTGTTTGCCATTTTCAAGGAAAAGGAGATAGAAACTTAGTTTAAGCTTTTGTTTATTCTACTACTTGATGCTGATTGGACTGTGTGATCTGTAATGTGTGTGTGTGTGTGTGTGTGTGTGTGTGTGTGTGTGTGTGTGTGTGTGTTGTGTGTGTGTGTGTGTTTGTGTGTGTGTGTGTGTGTGTTGTCACAGGCCTGATTGGTTGAGTCATAAGTGCATATTATATTCGAATGGGCCTAGCCAAGGTGTTTTTGTTGTTGTTGTCACAATGACTCAGATTCTGAATATGTCTGTGGTGATTTTACCCTTGTTTATCAGTTTGTGAGTGGGTAATAGTCATATTTGGATTGGATGGGAAACTTTACAGGACTGTGGTAATGAACAGAGGTAAAAGTGTGCAATATGTGATCAACATCACAGTGTTCAAGCAAATAGGAGCGAGAGATACATGGAAACAGAACATATATTTAGTTTATTCTACAAAATAAGGCAGGTGCAAATTTTCAGCTAGCTGGTCATTGTGAAGCGTACAAAATAGACAACAGAGAATACAAATTTATAAAATTAAGGACAAACAACCTACAAATAATTAGTTAAATCATATAAATGCCCTGTTGAGCTGAGCTGGAGAAAAAGGAAGACAAAGATTTTGTGAATGTTGTGTGTGTTCAAGAGATTTAGTTTTTAATAGTTTTGTTGTTATGTAGCTTTTCTCCTCTCCTTTCCCCACTTTTTGTCATTTCATTATCTCAATTTCTCCTTTTCTTTTCTTTTCCTGAAGCATTTTTATTTCCTTGGTTTCCCTTAAACAGTTTTTATTTTATTTTTTTAATCTCTCATGTGTTTACCCTCTTTGTTTTCCGTTTTTTTAAAATCTTGCTTTTCGATTTCCTTTTCTCCAGACATTTTCATAACACAGTGACCCCCCCCCCCCCCCCCCTTCCTTTCTGCATAACATTTTTAATCTTTTCCCTCTTGTTCTCCAAAAGTTTTATTTTTTGGTTATCTTGCTTTGGGTTTTGCTATGAAACATTTTCTTCTTGTGCTTTTCGGGTCTCCTTTTTTCCCAAACAGTTTTTTAGAAATTATTTTGCTTTTCTCTCTTTGGTCTTCCCTTAACATTTTCTTTATTATCTTGTTTCTTACCCTTACCTTCCCCTTAGAAAAATTTTGATTATCTTGCTTTTCCCATTTCCTTTTCTCTTAATTTTTTTTTTATTATCTTGCTTTTAGTTTTACCCTGTCTTTTTCCCAAAATGTTTTTACTGTCTTGCTTTTTGCTTCTTGTTTTACCTGAACGTTTTTATTAGCTTGCTTTCACCCTCTTGTTTTCCCAAAACATTTGTATTATCTCACTTTGCCCCTTTCCCTTCCATTATATGTTTTTTTATTATCCTTTTCCTTCCATTTTTCTGTAACATTTTTTTAATATCTTGATTTTCCTTCTTTCTTTTCCCTAAGCAATTTATTATTTTGCCTTTTCTATCTCCTTTTCCCTAAACATTTTTCTTATCTCCTTGCTTTTCTTCATGTCCTTTCCCTAAACTTTTGTTTTTTGTTTTCTTGCTTTCCTCCTCTTTTCCTATTGTTTAGTTTAGTGAGGAGTGGGGTTATTTTTGGAGTTGTCATTCAGATAAAATGACAGTTTCTTCTGCATTTGAGCAGTTTTGTCCTGGATATAAGTCTTCATATATTGTTGTGTGGTCTTTGGCATGTAGTATTTACCAAGCAAAGTCAGACTTTTCTGAAAATGAACATTTGAATGGACTGTAAAGCAGAAATGATGAAAGGAAAAGCCAGCAGAGAGGAAAGAAATGAGGCAGAAACAAAGAGAGTGATAGGCTAGCAGAAATTTCCTGCAGTTTTGATGAGGTGGGGATACCATTATATACCGAAAGAGCTGCCAGCAGCACTGTGGGGAAATGATGATTTAGATGAGATAACATGTTTGGGCTAGTGCTGGGATGGAAAACTATGTTTGTAATTATAGGGCCTCAGATCCTTCAAAACTTCAATAGGACAAATGTCCTGGCCTCAAGAAAGTCAATCAAGACATTTGTCCTGACTGATAAAAAAAAATCGGACATTTAGTAAAAATTAATTATGACAATTTCTAACTCTTGCAACGGATGAACAGTGTATGAAGTTAAAAGATAAACAGGAAAGTCAACTTTCTAAAGAACAGATTTTATTGTATGTCACTGCTGTCAACATTCACATGACTAGAACTAAGAAGGCTGAAAGAAGAAACAGCCTGCAGATGTCGAGCGCAGCTTCAGTACTCAAAATCGGTAACTCCTTCAGATGGTCTGCTTCCAAGAACAGGTTGCTCTTTCACAGGGCAACTGTTAGGCCTACCTGTCAAATCAGTCTCTTCCGCGGGTGTTCGGTTGCCGGTTCCAAAGAAAAAATGGAGTGGCTGCTGATCTTTGTCAACTTTTGACTTTTTTTTTCGGTGGCGGCGGCATGTTGGATAGATTCGCTGACTTGACAACGTGTAGATCTCACAACGCGGTATGGAGATCAGTGTAGACACTCCGCCGCAAGAGAATACGAGCGAACGTAGTTGACAGTACTACTAAGTCAATGCGACGTAGATTGATTTCACGCGGCGCGCAGATCTGAGTGAGAGAGATTGACGCCTCAAGGCGTGAAGGCCGACTCGGCGGTGCAGAGTGCAGACGTAACAATTGCTTGACGCGAATCAACCCGGGGAGAAAAACGCATGATACGATGTCCTGGCCTACAATATTTTAATCGGACAATGTCTGCTTTTCTAAAAAAACATAAGGACATTTGTCCGCTGTTTGGAAAAATCTACCAGACATTTGGGAAAAACGTCGGTCAAATGTCCGATGTCCGATGGGGATCTGAGGCCCTGTAATTATCATGACACCATTCACTGGATGAAACATAAATGTGTTATGTGGATGGATGGATGACAACTTTAAGTAGTTGGTGCTTGTGAATCATGCTTTTTGTCTTACCAAATAAATGAGCTGCTCTGGCTGACTTCGCTTAGTGTTTTGTGTTGGCTTTCCACTGTTGTTACAACTCGTACTGTTAGGGCTGAAATATTCTTGCATATTCTGATTGATTTTTCTTTAACGATCTAAGTATTATTTACATTTTTGGCTGAAATATTCTTGCATATTCTGATTGATTTTTCTTTAACGATCTTGGTATTATTTACACTTTTGGCTGAAATATTCTTGCATATTCTGATTGATTTTTCTTTAACAATCTTGGTATTATTTACACTTTTGGCTGAAATATTCTTGCATATTCTGATTGATTTTTCTTAACAATCTTGTATTATTTACACTTTGGCTGAAATATTCTTGCATATCTGATTGATTTTTCTTAACGATCTTGGTATTATTACACTTTTGGCTGAAATATTCTTGCATATTCTGATTGATTTTTCTTTAACGATCTTGGTATTATTTACACTTTTGGCTGAAATATTCTTGTATATTCTGATTGATTGTTTTTAATGATTTTAGTATTATTTACACTTTTTTAAAATCTGTAATATGACTAGATCTGATGTGATTGTTCTCTGAAGACTTAATGAATGATTGATTATCAAACCAATAGCTTTTGGACGTTTTCTGACTTTTCTGTTGAGGCGCCATTGATTCTAAATTGTGTTTTGCTATCTGTGAACAGAAATCATTCAGCTTGCATGGTAACTGACTTACGTTTGATTTTACTTTTGATTGTTTTTTCATGAATTGTGTCTTGATGAATAGAGTAATCTGTAAAATTATTTTTGTGTGGTTGTACAGATAGTATAATGTGTTAATGAAAAAATGTACATTGCATAGTAGAAATTAAGAGACTTGACCATCGGGGTAAATGTGATTTAAAAGAAAGAAAATGAGGGAACACATGCATGCATGCACATGCACACAGGTGTTTTGTGTGCATGATGAAAAAACATGTTGTCCACTGAAGTGGATACTTTATAGTATACATTTTATTTGATGTTCGGATTGTTCTTGGATATATTTGTGCATGTTGCTTTGCCCACACCGTGCAGGCAGTATATTGCTGCACAGTCTGCATACACTGTCTTTGTTGGGTATGTAGGTGGGTGTTTTCTTATTTCTGTAAGTCACCGGACACTGACATGACTTACAGGATCTTTAATGTGCGTATTTCACGTTTGTGTGCATGTGCACATCAAGGGGTTAGACGCTAAGACTGGGAGATAGGAAAAATCTCCACACTTCACCATACCAGACCAGAGGTATCCAGGCAGGATCAAACCCAGATCTTCCAATTGGAAATATTACATTCTTAATCACTTGGTTATTGTGCCTGTTGTACACTGGTTATATTCTGTATGATGCAACAATATTGAGTGTGTGACGCTGTATAGGAAATGCGGCTAGGTCCACAGCCAACCAGTCATAAGGATCGCTGAAAAGTATGACAACATATTTTTCTGTATATATCGAATCTTTAATGTCTAATCTTCAATTTCCCATAGTTTTAGGGATAAAAGCACACTAACAAGTACTTAGAAACTTCTTTTAAGTTTTTGAAATGTTATGAACTCATTTCCCTCATCAAAAATGCAAAGTGTAAATGTGTCTAAAACGAAAACTGCAATGAATTATTTGTTTTTTGTTTGTTAATGTATAAACTTTGAATTCTAAAGTGGGTTTAAAATCAGAAATAAAGTTTTTTGTGCTTTGTAGAAAAGCCACGAGTTTGATATTCAATATGTGTTTTGGAGAAGGCTTATTTAACCAAGTAGATCATGTGGATCATTGCACAGAATAGATAAACATAGAATAAAACTTGAAGTGATGGCATTCACAACTGCTAAAATGTTTGTGAGTTGTCACTTCTCTCGAGAGTAAGTGCAACATGATAATATTTTTGATGAGTTTTAGTGGTAATGCAAGCTTTCCTGCTGTCAGGGCATTTTCATTAACTGATTAAGATGAAGGTTGATAATGATTTTTGCAACTATCATCCTACAGTCATATCATGCCAGCTGGCTTTTTGTTGTTGTTGTTGTTGCTATTTTTCCCCTCCCCCCACCCCTCTCATATAATATTACAAGGGGCAAGGGGAAATGATGACAACAATGTTATTATTTCTGTCCTATAGTCATACCATGCCAGCTGGCTTTTATTCCCTTTTGTTCCCCTTCTCTCTCACATATTTTGAGGGAAAAGATTTGTATCAAAATATGACACTGCATGCTTGCATTTCATTTTGAAATTGTTTCTTGGTTATGTGGCTTCGAAGTCAACCACCTTTTGGTAGTTCAGCACTAATGTGGCATAATTTGTGAAAGTACATTGGCATCCATTTCAGTTTTCAGTTTTATTGGCCTTTTAAAGCAAACCGAAAAACCAAAACTATTGATATTTGTTTTAAGTTACCAAAGATGGTCTGTTTCTAATGTTAGATACAAAAGATTTAAAAAAAAAAAAAAGCAAATTAGTCATTGGTGTCTTATTCCATGAATACTTTTGTGAAAAACTGACTTGTGTTGTGGAATGTTTGTTATGACAGGTAGATCCAGATGAGAAACTGTTGAACCCACAGAAAGTGTCCACAGTTGCCACTAGGAAGAACTCGCCCAAACTGTTTCGCTGCCCTGCCTGCCCCTTCTTCACCAAGGTCAAGGTGGACATGGACCGTCACTCTCATGAACACACAGAGGAAAAAACGTACTCATGCAAGTTGTGCAAATATGAGACATACTGGCGGGGTGATATGGGACGGCATCTATACCGCAAGCACCCAGCGGAAGTGTCTAAGGATGCTGATGTCAAACAGTTTTTTATCTTCCGGCCTGAACGGAGAGCTCTGTCTAAAGGTGGAAGAGGAGCGAGTCCTTCAGACAATCCTCCTAATTCTGACAGCAAGGACAACAGTAAGAGTTCATTTTATTTGTACCATTTTGTGATGTCTGTCTTCCAAGCAATGTAGAAATGGACCTTAGACCTAGGTGGTATGCAGACACTCTGCATCTGCAATGCATTCTTCTCTCATGGTAAACTTAAGATTATGAAATTGTTTCGAGGATTTAGGGGAGCCCCCCCCCCCCTGTCCGTGGACTGTGTTGGTTCCAGTGGCATTACCCACATACTGCTTGTTTCATCTCCCATACATCACCATACTTTAAATATGTGTGTGTGTGTGTGTGTGTGGTGTGTGTGTGTGTGTGTGTGTGTGTGTGTGTGTGTTCGCTGCAATGTATAAGTATGAACTTCCTTGTCCTTCATGCATAGTTTATGTTTATACTGCTTGGATATATTTATGCGTAGAATCTTCTTTTAATGTGCCTTTGAGTCCATGCATATTTTACCTCGATGATGATTTATGATACTTTCTTTCCCGCTTTCCATATCTTATCCTGCTGAAATTCCTGAAATGGACCATATTATCACCAATTTCGCATCTCAGTGAGGTCTTGGCTTAGCGGCTGCACATATGCCTACCCCCCCCCCCCCCCCCCCCCCTTTTTTTTTTTTTTCTTCTGTTTTAATCTGTTCTAATTCTTGTTTCACAAGACAAGCCCAGTCGCGTCTAAGGGTTTTTTTCTCTGGGTACTCTGGTTTTTCATCTTCTTGAATGCTGTTTTGGCTTGGCCGATTCTGCTGGCTATTTCTGATGTGCATCTGCCATCTGGTGAAATGATCGTTCTCGGGTATTTAGACTTATCAACCTGTCCCAAGGTTGTGCCGTTTGCTTTATTTTGCATGAGGGGATTTATATTTTTTACTGATCACCATGACTTCAGTCTTCCTGCTGTTTAGTTCCAACCCCTTACCTTTGCTTTCTATTTCTAGTATATTCACAAGGTTTTTTAGGACCCTTTCACTTTCTGCAATTAGCATGGCTGCGAGGCGTGGACAGTCAACAAACAAAGCCAGAACAAGATTTAGGCAGCCGAGATGTGGTTTCGAAGAAGAATGTTGAGGGTTCCATGGACAGTAAAGAAAACAAACGAGAGTCTTGATGAGGCAGACACAAGTAGATCATTCATAAGGAAGATTAGGAAAAGACAGGCAACATTTATAGGCCATTTTATGAGGAAAGGGGAATTGGAGCACCTGGTCACAATGGGAAAGCTGGAAGGAAAGAGAGCACCGGGTAGACCCAGGGAGAAGATAGTAGACGGACTTGCAGAGTGGCTGGGGACAAAGAGGGTGGAAGAGATGCTTGAGGCAACAAGTGATAGAGACAGATGGAAATCCATAATTGCCAACGCCATGCGGCAAGGCACCTGATGATGATGACTCCGGTTTTCCCTTCAGCCCCTGGGCTGTTGGATTAGGATGTTTTTCTTCCTATTCCAAGGTCATATTGGATTTGTTGCATAGGCACGATCCATTTACATCAGCCATACCTCATAGTTATAGCCCTGGACCCTCCTCAGGACAAAATAATTTAATATGGCTTGACTACTTTTCAAATCGCAGAATTCATCTCACTTCCCTTCTGAAATCATATTTGCCTCCCCTTTCCGCACTTCTTACCATTTCTCACAAACACATTGCGATTTCATTTAGTCCTATTCTCCCACTGGATGAAGCAGCTGGGAAGTTTCAGTCTTTTTCTCCTGATTTTGTATTTGATGGATGTTTGTGGTCTTACATTTACACCTGACAAAGGCCAGTTGGCCAAAAATTTGTGCCTGTCTTGTCTTGTATTAAGTACGTGTTCTGATTCTATTTTCGTGTTTTTCTGGTTCCTGAAATATTGAAATAAAAAAATATTTATGCTTAAGATAAAACCGTTTCTTATGCTGTGCTTAACTCTTCAGTAAATTGTCCTTTTGGAGATCTGAATATGTGTATTTTTGTACTCTCTCTTCCCTTCAAAATAATCATGAGGTGTTGATTTATCTGTTAAAGGTGTCATAGGAGATGCTGCAGACCCTTCATCAGTTGTAGAGGAGAAAATGGACATGGAAGAAGAGAACGAGGACAGCATTTCTGACATTGTCAAAAACAGTGCGTCAAATGCCATCAAGATTGAGGACTTTACTTCTGACAGCATCAGAAATGATGATAACATGACTGAAACTGTTGGGAATGAGGATAGTATTTCTGACACTGTCAAGAATGGGAGTAACATTAGTGATACACACAGGAATGAAGACAGTGTCAACTCTGGTAATCTCTCAGACTCCTTCAACAACTGCTCTGTGGACATAGACAGAGCTGGCAACAAGGTCTACAGATGCCAGCTGTGTTCTTTCTCCAACTCTCAGGCTTACAAGATGAAGAACCACTTGGACACTCATCTCAATCTAAAACAGTTCAAATGCCCAGTGTGTGGCCGACGCAGCAACTGGAAGTATGATCTACGAAAACACATCTCAAGCAGACATCCAAACTGCAAACAGGATGTGATTGTGATGTCAATAGCAGAGGCCAAGGCCACTATCCAGAATTATATTGCCAGCACGTCCAGTGTCAAAAGAGATCATCATCTAAATGTAGGAGCATTGACTCCCATCAACACTAAACTGATTAGAACGATGCCTGCACAGAAATCTTCTGTGCCTGAAAGTAAGAAGAAGAGGGCATATGAGTACAAATGCTCTCATTGTCAGTTCCGATCTTGGTATCGCTCGAGTGTCATTAAACACCAAGGTGACATCCATGCGGACCAAGTAGGAATCGGAATCTTGGCTAAACCCATAATGATTTCTGCTGAGGAAGAACAAGTATATAGAAAATCAGCAGCTGCAGTCCAGGAGGAGGAGATGCTGGAGGAGGGCTGGGAAGAAGAAGAGATGAATGAAAGCACCTCTGAAAAGTTGGATGTGGATGAAGACGACCCTATCAGTGAAAGTCACCCTCTTTATCGCTGTGCTGAATGTGGCAAAGAGGGTACATCCAAGGGGTCCATAAAAAAACATTACAACTATATTCATCCCAACAATGATGTGCGTATCATATCTGTGGCAGATGGGGTTGAATTTAACTATTACACAGGTCTGCCCTCTGTAACTCAGCTTCCCCTTGTCTCTGATACAAAGCCTGCCATTTCTAGCTGTGAGCAGACGAGCTTTATGAGCAAACTCAGTGACCCTAAGAAACATGGCTATGTCAAGCCATTCAAGTGTTCCGTCTGTGGTCAGCGCTCCAACTGGAAATGGGACATAAAGAAGCATCTACGTGACAAGCACCCTGGAGAGTTTGGTCATGTAATCGTTCTGCATCTGGAAGAAGCTCGGGCTACTTGTCCCAAAAAGAACAAGATGTCTCCAAAGCAAGAGGCAGAAGACTTAGACGGTACCAGCACAGAAATGAGTGGCTATGAGAAGGAAACAAATAAAATGCTGGACAAGTCATTTGTTAGTCCAAGCATGTCTTACAAGTATCAAGATATGTTGATGGGTCGCTTCAAACGCTACAAATGTTCTGGGTGTGGCTATCGCTCCAACTGGCGTACAGACATCTGTCGGCACATTGAACGCAGGCACAAAGATGGCAGTGCCCAGGTGATCTTCATGGGTGTGCAAGAGGCCAAGGAGACCTTTGAGAGCTATACTTACCACCCAGCCAACACTCCCCAGGGGTCCTCTGGCTTCAAACCACCCAGACCTGTCACAGCATCTAGATCATCCAAGAAGCAGACTCTGGTCACAGGCAGGGTTTGGCATTGTCCTAATTGTAAGTTTATGTCAGCAGTGCGGACACACATTGTCAGCCATATGCAGGAACATGGCATGAAGCCATTCCGGTGTATGCTTGTGGTATGATGTCACGATTCCGTAGTCCCATCAACCGCCACATCCGCAAACAGCACAACTCCACCCAGTACAAAGCCTACTGCAAGCTGATCATCAAGTATTCCAAGCCTTTGGCTCAGGATCTTTCATCCAGACATGTCAGGGGGACAGGGAACGTTTGTAGATACCTACCTGTGTCGCCTGTGCACTGGCAACACCATGGAGACCCCCACCAAAGAGGACATGATATCGCACATTCTGTCCGAGCATGGCTCCACAGATGCCAGTCAGGTAAGGACTACATGGATAAATCAAACAAAAAGCATAGGTTATTTAAAATGTATGTGTGGTTAGTCTACCGATATTTGTTGTTGATTTATTTATAAAGATTTATACATAAAGCTCTTTATCGGACCCTTATACCTTCTGCCTTATACACGCTTAAGACCCCATGACAGTTGAAAATTGTGAAGAGGTAGGGCATTGCCTGGATACCTTGGTATAAAACATTGGAGAGATAGGTTGATTTCCCAGGTCTCTCCCTGTGCAGATCAATTAGCCTTCTTGCCTTTCTGAAGGAAAAAAAAAAAAAAAAAAAAAAAAGGAGGATAGCTCTGCCCTGTGGCGACATGCTGTCAGAAGGAAGAGCAGCCTGAGTTTCACATGGTAAATCCACTGTGACAGAAGAACATGAGTATGAATCTTGTGTTGAAAGCCAAATGATCATGCAAGAATTTATGGAGATAAATTGTGTGGAAAAACTGTATTGAAAGCAAGAATCTGCTAAGAAAATTATGTTAAAACCCCCCCAGCAATATGACTGGTTTGAATGTTGAATAAGAAAATCCTGACCATCATTGTACGTGTTGCTCACCCTCAGGTCCAGTTGATGTCATCTAAATGTAAGATACAGCCTATGATAGTGTCAGCTGTATCAAACCAAATACGGACTTTGTAACATTGTTGCTGATATCCTCATTACAGTTTTTGTACGTTGATCATCATAGCATTGTGAACATTTCTCATGTTGTGTGGTCAATCATGCCATACTCTTCATTTGGCATTGGTTCAGTTGTTGTCTGTGAGTTTATAAAAACTGTCATTGAAGAGATGTAGTCAAGTTGTGAATCAGTAATCATGGATTTGATGATGTGTTGGAGTAGTGGTGGCTATGGTATGAGTTAATCAGTGCCATTGAGGCAGTATAAAAAAATCAGTTGATTGCCAGACGTATAGTTGTCCAAGTGATGTAAATATCATGGTTGTGGTTTTCTGATTTGTTAATGTTAAAATATATACATGTAATGGTAAACTTCAACATACACTGATCTCCTTTCCTTCAATTTGCAGGCACTATTAGTTAAAAAGAAGATAGGACCAGAAAATGGAAGTGATGGAGACTGGAATGCAGTTGAGGAGATGTCCAGAAGTGGGAAACCTAAGCGTTATTTCTGCACCATTTGCCCATATCGCACAGACAAGCGAGGCTTGCTGACTTTCCACAATAGTTATCACCAGCCCAGCAGCCAGAATAAATACAAGTGTAAGTTGTGTCCTTACTACGTCTGTGCGCCCCGACTGCTTCACCAGCACATGAAGTGTCATGATGAAAAAATCGATGATCAGACCACTCTGGAATCCTTCGTGTGGAAAGCTCCTGCAGAGAAAGCAATGTCCTCACCAATGTCTAAGAAGAGTAAAGTGTCTTTCGAAGGGTCTCCAAAGCGACATGTATGTGAGAAGTGCCCATACACAACCAACAGCAAGAACGACTTTTTGTACCACAAGCAGTTCCATCGACCCAAGCCAGCTGCGCAGTACAAGTGTGAGCATTGTGACTACTGGGTCACACATCGCCGGCTGTTGCGCCAACATGCTCGCCTTCATGGGGAAGAGTTTCAAGAAGACTCCGTCACCTCCTCCCCATCCAAGTCTTTGACGTCTGATGCCAGCGCTGTACTGGATGCTGTGGAGATTGCTGCCATCAAGCAGAAGATGATTTCCAACAAGATCACGGCCAGCTTGTCCACCTGCCCTGCTGTATCTCCTATGAAGATCGCGACCCAGTGCTCCGCAGGCAACAGGCCTGGCTACGTGCTGCGTGATGGTGTGTACAAGAAACTCCACCACTGCTCCAAGTGTCCCTACACCAATATCCGCTCACGCAATGTGCGCCTGCATGAATTGATGCATGGCTGGCGTCGAAGTGAACACCACCTGATGAAGTGTCCGCATTGTGACTACTACGTTGGAGCCAAGGGCCTACTGTCACACCACATGAAAGTGCACAACCAGCAGTACAGGCCTGACCCATCTGACAGCACTACCTTTGACCTGGAGAGACGAGAGCACGCACCGGGCATGGCCAGAATTTCTGCTGAAGCAGATGACGATGGCCACAATGTGTTTGCTTCTCCTGATATTCCTCAGCACCATAAGGTGAGATCCTTCTTGCCTGCTTTTGATAACTATGATATAAAAGTGGAGTCTTCCAGTTTGTGTGTGTGTGTGTGTGTCTGTGCGTGTGTGTGTGTGTGATTTGTTTTGCTTTGTAACAGAGGGAGGAATGACGAAAGGAAAAAAAGAAAATAGCAGTATAAATATGAAACTTTGGGTGACCTAGTTATGTAGGAAGAACATTGTTAGGTAAGGATCAGACCTGGTAGTCATGTGGTTAAATGTCAGACTTGACAGTGGGAAGTTCCTGGGTTCGATTCACCTAGACACCTCTGCTTGGTGGATAAATGGTGGAGATTATTCTGATTTCCCAGGTCAGCATGTGTGCAGATCCACCAGTGCCTGTGGCCCATTCACATATGCATGCAGAATATCGAATACACATTAAACATCCTTCAAGTCATTTCAGTGGCAGGTCTGCGGAATGTGAAAATGCCCCACATGCACGGCCACTGAAGACAGATTGATTGTGCAGACTGTGCACCAGCATACTGCCAGCATCGTTTAGGCAGATGAATGTGCATGCATACATCCGAGAAGAAAATTGAATGCTTAAAACCTCCCCACACCCCACAGTTAATTCATCATCATCATCATCAGGTGCCCTGCCGCATGGCGTTGGCGACCATGGACTTCCATCCATCTCTATCTCTCATTGCCCCTAGCATTTCCCCCACCCTCCTCATCCCCAGCCACTCTGCAAGTCCGTCCACCATTCTCTCCCTGGGTTAATTATTTGTGTTGAATTATTTCTTTCAGCTCTAACTCTGATCCTTGAGTGTGCCTTTGACTGCATTCCAGTGAGGTCACTTCAACCTGTCAGTCTAGATTATGTGACAGAAATTGACCTAATGGCTACCTGACTGAACCTGTCTCTCAGTGAAAAAAAAAGCTACTTACTGAAAAAAATCCTGCAGTCTTGTCCCCATTCCTGCCTTTCTTCCTTATGGCTGTGTTGACTGTCCAATTGTAACTGATATCGTGAATATTTCTTTGAACACAGATGTCATGCCACAGACTGACAGAGCTGTAAAATGCCCTAGTTAACCCTCTGATTAGAACTTGCAGTCTAGATCCCTGGGAAAAAAAAGACTTTCAGCCTGTTCTAAATTTCTCATTTTTGTTCTTAATCCTTGAGCATCTCTTCTTCTCACAGCTGATGAGTCACATAAAAGCCAGTAATCTCCATAAACCTTTTCAGTGAGCTGATGTAGAAACTACTTTGTTAAAAGTTGTTAATGATTGTCATCAGGCTTACGATAATTAATATAAAAGTGTCCATTCTGTCACTACAAGATCTAAAGTTCGCTAGTTTCAGCAGCATTTGACACTATTGACCATGACATCATAATCTCAAGATTGTTATCCACATTTGGCGGCATTGAAAGTGTTCTTGAATGGTTCAGGTCATACCTTTCTAGTTGAGCTCAATCTGTTGTCACTAGTGGCAATAGGGCAGCTTCATATTTGCAGGTTTATAGTGTCCCACAGGATTGTTTTCGGGGCTTTGTTCTCTTCACTATGTGTTTACAACTGCTTAGTTTTGTTACTAAATAATCAGAAGCACTCTTACCATTTCTTTCCTGATGAGTCACCACTCCATCACTTTGTGCTCTCTGAGAGATGTCTCAAGCACTGCTATTGTGCAGAGAAATTAAAATCACCATGGAAAACATACCTTCCAGGATGAAAGCAAGTAAAAAAAAAATGAATGAATGAAAAAAACAAGCAGTGTACACAGGTACTAAATCAAACTTAAAAATAGTAACCTAAAAGACATACGTATATACATACATACATACATACATACATACATACATACATACATACATACACACATACATACAGACAGACAGACAGACAGACAGACAGACAGACAGACAGACAATTCATTCATTCATTCATTCATTCATTCATTCATTCATTCATTCATTCATTCATTCATACATACTGGATGTGTGCTGAAGTAAGTTTACTGATCAGAATTTAAGAAGAGTGGATTGAAGATACTCACAATAGAACTCGGAATAGGATTATTTGTTCATAAAGTGAGAACTCTGCTTCATCTCCCTTTTCCCTTTATTTCCCCCTTCACACTGCCACCAACTTTCCAGGATATCATGATAAATGTATCGTAAGAATACAAAGATGTTTTATGACATTGAGTTCTTAACCAGTAATTTTCATGAAGGTGGACACTTTGCTGGAGATTTCCCGCTTCAAGAAGTACAGCTGTGAGAAGTGTCCCTACGCCAGTGGCAAACGGTCCCACTTCCTGCGCCACATGGAACTGCATGGCAGTCGTCAGCGATACACATGTCAGTACTGTGACTACTCTGTGCCCTACATGAACCTGCTGCAGCAGCACCAGAAGATTCACCTCCTGCCCAACCAGAACCTGCTGGCCACCCAGTCCTTCTCCAACCTGCAGCACTTGAAAGAGGTGAGTGGCTTGCGTCTGTTGTTTTACTGATTCAAGTACAAAAAAATAGGCTATAACAGGCAGATTTTCACCTGCGGCATCCAAACCACTTGGCACAGCCACTAGCTGTCAGCCTCATGAGACCTTCATGGGACAGCTTCAGAAGGAGGTTGAAAGTTATCGAGGCTGTGGAGGGCTTGTGTTGTTACAACCATCAGTATTACAGTTTTAATCTTCATGCATTGTATGTACTTGACAAAGTTAGGGAGCCAGACTATGTGTGTGTCTGTTTGGTCTTGTGCTGTTATGTTTTAGGTGTCATTGAACTGACAAGATGCAGAAAATGAAATATTTGAGTCAACATTCTGCTGCATGTTTACCCCTTTGACTCCTGACCTTGTCCACCGTCAACCATTTTAGCAAAGCAAAAACTTAACCCTTCAGCTCCCTCACACTGTCCACCAGCTTTCTGCAGGAAGCTTGTGGATAGGATGAGGAAGTTGAAGGGTTAAGTTTTTGCAGTTGGTGGATAGGGTGCAGGAGTCAAAGGGTCAATTAAGAAAAAAGAAGATGTAAGGGTTGCCTAAGCCTTCATTCTTTCTGTCAACTGTTTTGTTCAGACGTGAGGTAGCTCTTTTCTGTTCATGAAAATCGTAGTATGAATATGTACTTGTTAAAGATGGTATGTATGTTTAAGTTTCAAAGAAGGGATTATGGTTTGTTTAGAAAATAATTACTTTTGGTCAGCTGTTTTGTTCAGAGCTCCTGTTATGCTTTGATTAATTCCTTTCATAGGAAATGGACCTGGTGAGGTATTGAAACTAAGGGTTAATCAAAGAATAAGAGAAATCGGACCCCTAAATGTGCCCTGCAGGAATTGGGTGGATGGGGTGAGAGATTGAAAGGGTTGAAATGCTTGCCTTTAGTAGATAATGCAGGTGATTTTATCTTTCAGGTTCCTTTAGTAGATAATGCAGGTGGTTTTATCTTGCAGGTTCCTGCGGATGTGGCCCTGGCCAGCGCCTTGCCTCCCTCTGACTCCTCTGAGTCAGTCACCATCAATGTCATCCATGACCACCTGGAGCTGTATGAGAACGATGACAGTAACTCCTTTGAGGCTGAGCCCAAGAAGTTGTATCGCTGTGACCGCTGTCCCTATGCCAATGTGCGCCGTGACCATTTGCTGACGCATCTCCGTTTTCATCTGACCAAGAGTCACTTCCATTGTCCTTACTGCGATTATAGGTTTGTGTGGAAAACCCCACAATCCCCCTTCCCCTGTCCTCCTCCTTCATTTGTTCTGATCTCTGGGACACGTGGCCTACACACCGTGAAACACAAGATCATTCTTGACAGGATTTTAATGTTATTTTGTCCAGTCTATCTCCGTTTGTGCTGTCAAATGTTCAGTTAGAACAACTTTGTTTTTCACACTGCTCGCACTCCTATGAGGATGCCGGGGGCTCTTTCAATATAGTGTCCCCACCTTTTGGAAATTTTGTGCTAGAAATTTCCTCTTTTTTGTCCCTCTTTTTGTTATTTTCTTCATCCTTTGCTTTCTGTCATTTCTTCCTATCATTTTCTGCCAAGCTGGTCCATTCACCACTATGTGTTCAATAAAATCTTAATACTTTCTTTTAGGATTGATAATTGGGTACATGTATAAAGTGCATTTTTGGCTCTAGGGAAGTGAGATATATGCAGAAGTGATATTAGGTAATTTAGGTCTCTTTATGTGTGTTTTACTATCCTTATGTTTCAGTTTGTATTAGGTATGTTTTTTAAATTCCCTGTACGATAAATTGCCACAGACACACGCACAGAGACAGAGGAGAGAGAGAGAGAGAGAGAGAGAGAGAGAGAGAGAGAGAGAGAGAGAGAGAGAGAGAGAGAGAGAGAGAGAGAGAGAGAGAGAGAGACTGGGTTAGACAAATGAAACAGAGAGAGAGAACTATCACTGATGTTGCCATACTATGGGCTTTTTATTGGCGTGGATGTATTGGCAGGAGAAAACAGAACTTGTGTCACTGCTGACGTCGCTATAGTAAGGGCGTTTTCTTGGCGCGGATGTGTTTGATAGGAGTTCAGCTGGCTCATCATCATCATCATGACCGGTACTTGTGTCAGTCGTCAGTTGACATGTGCTGTATGGCTTTGGATGGCACTTGTTTTCTTTTTGATAGTCTCCCATCTTTCACGTAGGTCATAAATGTCAAGCGCATCCCACAGTCAGTAACTGTAAGTGTGTCTCTGAATTGTTTCCAGAGGTGTGAGTTTTTTTTAATGCTTTTGATTGGCCAGTTTCAGTTGATGTTTGGGATGGAGCGGCAGACACCTGCAGCCTCGTAAGATTGGCATAGGATTTCAAACATAAAGTGATAGAGTGTGTGTGTCTTTAGAATCAAGTGATATGTTTATACCAAAAAAAAACAAAAACAAAAAACGATCGAGCTCATTGGTGGCATAATCACATAAAATGGGTGCTCAGGCTTAGTTGACTTGTTGGAGCGACTTCAACAAACTCTACACAGAGAGTGCGGCCTATTGTTATGTAAAAATGCATGAGCAAACTGAACCATCGCACACACTTGCTATACAATTCAAAGGAAAAGTAAAGAAAACCTACCTTCAGTTCAACAGTCATAGCCACATGATAACTCACTAAATTCAACTTTACTCCAGTGCTCTATGTGCCCCACTCTTAGTCTTAGCACTGTCTACTTCACATTAATCTCACTGAATAGCGCAGGTAATGTCTTCAAATCAAAGACAAATAAATCGCAAGTGGTCAGGGTGAAATTTTTCATTTTTCATCTCGATAGATTCAAAAGACAAAACTTTCACTTGACAAAAGATGGATGCTGACAAAACTTTAACTTATTTTCAAATCGTTTTCAAAAACAGCCAACAAATCACCACTTTTTAACAGGTGTAAAGAAGGGAAAGACCCGCATCAGTTGCTTGCTGACACTGGACTGTCAATCACAGGGTGTAATCAGGGGGGTCAAGGGCCGGGCTAGACACCATGCTTCATGAGCAACTAAAGATGCTGATTCTGGTCATTCTGCATAGTTGTGTTCGGTTAGGAATTATACTCTTAAATATATTTTCCATTCCAGCTTTTCATTTGTTGTTTGTTGGTACACAGTTATTTAGTTTTTGTTTAGTTGCATGTTTAGTTTACTATGTCTTATGTTGTGGTGGCTCTTTATCACCAAATACGCAAGTATGTACTGTGACATTTTGAAAGACAATATCAGCTTATGTACATATATGGATATGTGTACCTATTGTGTGTGTATGTTTTTGTGTGCCGGCATATACACTGTCATAAAGGATATATTGCATTTTGTTTTTAATAATTTACAGTGCCCCCAAACACCAGTTGTTGACCCAGCACATTCGAGTTCACTTCTGCCCTCTGCCGGAGTTGTCTGAGTGGCTGATTGAGAATGGTCAGAATGAGCGTGCCCAGGAGGTCAGCGACATTGACCTCACAGTCACACATGCTGTGCAGATGGCAGAGAAGTATCAGCACTCTTCCAAACGAAAACTTGACAGTTTGCTGCAGTCACAGAAAACAGATGGAAAAGGTTTGGTCATCAGTTCTTTCTTAATTTCAATGCTTTCACTCCATTGCCCTATCCACCAGCTTCTTCCAGGTTAATGATTGATTGGACTTTTTGATTTTCAAAAATGTTGATGCATAAATAAAGATCTTGAATTATTTCAGAAATAATCTGTAAAGAGCTGGTATCGTTTTAAGCTTTGTTTATGTTGATAGTTGGTTTGATTCAGATCACATACTGACTGAGTTCAGTTGATTTATATTAATTTTGCAATATAGACTTTATTTGTTCACAGCGTATGGTTTCTTTTACATAGAATAATGGGGGAATGGGACAGGATTTGAGAATGGTGCAGGAGTGAGGAGAGCAGACTTCACAAAACAGTACCTCTTTTAAAACCGAAAAGTTGTATGCTGCTGATTGTAGGTTTTGTATTGTTTTTGTATGCATAGTCTGCTTTGTACTGATAGCAGCACTCTTACATGGGTAAAATAATGTGAGCTTTGTTTATTGGTTTGAGGGAGAAAATTGTTGTCTGGCTTGTGGATTACTGGTAATGATAGTTTGGTTGTGTCACAGATGAGACAGAGAACAGGGACAATGAGCGACCAGCAAAAAGACAGAAAGTAGACACATCAGAGACCAGTGGTGTGGACAAACCCAAAGATGTAACAGCCCCATCTTGCACTACATCAGCGGGCAAAGGACAGGAGACAGCAGAGCCCCAGCCAAGCACGTCCGCTGCTGCTGATGCTGCAGAAAAAAAAATCTGTGGGGGATGGAAAGACTGATGAAGACAGCAACATCTACATCTGTCAGTACTGTGACCGGGAATTCCCAACGTCCAAGCTGCTCGTCTCTCATGAGTTGCAGCATCTGGTTGGCAATCATTTTGAGGTGAGTGGTTGCTTGATGCTTGATTGTATTGTGCTCAGGGTGTTCATGGTTTACTGGTGTGTAAGCCTCAGCATATTGAGGTATGTTGTACAGTACTTAAGTGTGTTAAGCCTTGGCATATTGAGGTATGTTGTACAGTACTTAAGTGTGGTCACAGGTGTCAGGTTAAGGTATGGTTGTGTTTGGGAGTGATTTAATTGTGTGTGATTCCTCTTTTGTTATCTCCTGAAAAGGCACATAAAGCAGAACTTTGGATTCTGCCTTGTGGTCAGTCACAACAGGCCTACTGAATACTTTGTGTGGCAGAGATGAATGGTAAGTGTGGAAGGGGATGCAGTTAGCATAGAAGATGGTAAGCAACAGAGTATAGTCATGTTAGGTACTCCACATGGCACTTGGCTTTGACACTTTACGATAACTTTTGCAGTTATAGTCCCCAAATGGGATGTGAAAATCAGTAGTGGAAAAAAAGATTTTTGTGTCATAGTCACAGAACTATGTATGACACAGTGCATTGTCCTTTGCTCATGGTCATCGCTACAGCGTTATTTTTGATACGGTTTGATTTAGTTAAACTTGAAAATTATCTCTGAACTAACCTACTAAAATCCTCGTTCCCCACAATACTTTGTCTACCATTATTTTAAAAGGTATCCTGAGATATTATCTCATAACATGGTTCTTCCTTCAGTCACGGTGACAGCTGGTTGTGCTGTGCTGGTGTGAACAGTTGGAAAAGAAAACATTGGGATCAAATACAAGCGATGGGGACAGTTAGGGCCTGTGATGCTGTGTAGGGCTTGTTCTGAACCTTCAGGGTAGATTGCACAGATGCCAGTACTTTCCTATTTGTATTATGTTGTATTTCATGTTGGACATCTTACAGTCTATTTGTTAGTGTTCTTTCTTGATTTACAGATATTTAATACCAGAACTTGCATAGGATGCTTTGTGTCTTTGTTAATTTCCATTTAACAGCACCTAATCGTATCTTACAAGTGCATGAGCTCAGCTAATGTACTAACTGCAAAATGCTTGACTGGGTGGTCAAGAAATCAGTGAAAAGACGTCCTTCGCCAAGAGCTGTTTTCAAGCCCTTCCTACTCCCTGTTCCTGGTCCCAGCCTGAGTGACGGTGGTCCTTTTTGTCTTAGTACGCCAAAGCAACAGGACCGTACTTTCTGTACTCCATTCAGTCTTTCTTTGGTTGCCTGGTTGTATTCCTCTGTTCTTAACTTTGTTAGTGTTTTTCTCTGTTTCAATCAAGAGTGTTTACCACTCATTTTTAACCTGCATACTGCCTCCCTCCCTTTTTTTTTTTTTTTTTTTACAGATCTCCCCTTTTTTGAGGGGTGAGGGGGGGGGGGTTTGATATTTTATCCCTTTTTGACAGTTTTGTCTGTTTTCTCACTCTGTTGCCAACTTCAGCCAGCAGGCAGTAATTTTTGGTCATTTGGTCTTCGGTGTTTTCTCCATTTCCTAGTTTTGGTTTGAAATTCTCTTGAGTGCCTTCTCTCCTTGTGGGGAAAATACTTTTCTTTCAGTGTTTATTAGTTTTCTCCTTGAACAATATGTGACCGTTTAACCCCTTCTTTCACCTGTCCTCCACAACTTTCCGTCAGAGACAAAGACAAGTCCTCCACGGCACTCTTCACCCTGTCATCCAAGCAGAAATCTGGCACCATCAAACTTGGTGACACCCCATTGAAGAAAGATGAGGAAGTTACATACCTTGGTGTCACCTTCGACAAGCGGCAGACCTGGAAGCCCCACATCGAAAGAGCTGAAAGAAAAGCAAGACAAAAGCTCGCCATCCTGCGCAAACTGGCCGGAACCAGCTGGGGAGCCAACAAGAAGGTGCTCAAGCAAACGTACCAGGGAGTGGTCAGACCCCACCTTGAGTACGGTTCTACAGCCTGGTCTACAGCAGCCAAAACCCATCTGCAGACCCTGGACAAAGTCCAGAACCAAGCACTCCGTCTCATCACAGGATCAATGCGATCCACACCAATTCAGGCCATGGAGGAAGTTACTGCCATTCAGCCCCTGGTGCAGAGAAGAGACATGAAAAACTTGGTCCAGGCAGAGAAGATCAAGGTTCTGCCACACCATCCAATGGGACAGAGAATGGACCAACCAACCAAGAGCCGTCTCAAACGCAGCAGCTTCCTCCACGAAACTAGACGGCTTGCCAGGGTGCACCTGGCTGACACACCAACAACACTTCCTCTAAACACCTCTGACCTGCTACCACAACCTTGGAACAACGACTACAAGTTGCTCCAAATCACCACCTCAGTCCCTCAAGTTACCCCAGGAGAGTCCCAAGATGACAGCGTCAAACGCACTCTGACACTCGCCATGATCGACGAGCAATATCCTGCAGAATCCTGGATTCACGTATACACGGATGGCTCGGCAACCAATGCTGTGGCAGATGGAGGAGCGGGCGTACATATCAACTCTCCTGACGGACACGTCATCACAGCAGGGATACCCACTGGCAAACACTGCACCAACTATGCAGCAGAAGTGGAGGCTCTTATGAAGGCAGCGGCTCTAATTCATGACATTCAGAGCGACTGCACCCAAGTTGTCTTCCTCTCCGATGCAAAGTCTGTATTGGAAGCACTTGCAGGGGACAAACTTCCACATCTCATGGAAAAGCTGCAAGATGTCGCCAAGCATCGACGTGTGGTCCTGCAGTGGGTTCCGGCCCATTGTGGGATACCTGGAAACGAAGCAGCAGACCAGCTTGCCAAAGATGGAGCCAAAGGAAGACAACCAGAAAAAAGCCTTAGCTTCAGGGAGAAGAAGACCCTTGTGAAGGCAGCCTTCTGCAGAACAACCTCAAAGGATCCATACCATCTCCTTAGCCGTCTGCAGCAGGTGGCGATCTTCAGGCTCAGAACAGGTCACTGTCGCCTGAATGCCCACCTGTTCAGGAAGATGAAGCTGGCCCCATCACCTATCTGTCCTTGTGGTCTGGAAGAACAGACACCAGAACACATCCTTCAGATCTGCCCCCTCTTCCAAGAGCAGAGGGAACAAGTGTGGCCGACGGCAGCTCCCCTCCGCACCAAGCTCTATGGCTGCCGACAGGACATGGAGGACACGACAACATTCGTCTCCCTGACTGGACTGACCTTGTGAACGTGCGAACGCAGAAGAAGAAGAAGAAGAAGACAAAGACTGTAGCCCGGTCTACTTGAGATTCTTCTTTTGTTCCCCATGACCTATGTCTGTGGGTCTGTCCTAACTTGTCATTCCTCAATGTTTCCCTTTAGAAACCCATTCTTTATATGACAATAGTTTGCTTTGTGCCTACTCGGAGCCTCCCTCACTCAAAGGAGTGTTCTTGAGTCTGCCATCTCTGTGCTCTCGCTACCCTCTGAGGATTTATGTTGTTGTGTTCACTGTACTCTATGCTTTTATTACCCTCTGAGGATTTTGTGCATGTGCCCTCTTCTCTAGATTACTACTCCATGCTCTTGGATTGCTCTTTCCTTGTGGTTCTTTTCACCAGTGTTTTGTGGATTACCCTCATCAGTGTCAGCCATACACCTCATAACCTCATACACCTTGTCTGGCTCCGTGGCTCTCCTTTTGGGTTGTGTTTTGCAGAGAGCTGGACTCTCCCGCTCTTCTGTCAGGTGATCCTTTCTTCTCCTCACAGGTTTTCCACAGGCCATAGACTCTCACAGAGTCCTCTCCAAGTGGTTATCTAGAGGGCCAGCTACCGCAGAGGACATGTGTTGTTGGCAGAGATAAAGCATTTTGTGTCCATCAACCAATTTCAGCTTCCGTCTTCCCTCTGTGTGTCCCCAGTTCTAGATCCGGAGGCATGGGCAGTGAACACCTTCTCAGTTAAGTGGGGGAATCTTCTAGCATACGTCTTCCCTATCCTCCTTGTTTAGGAAAGTAATTTCAGCTTCCGTCTTCCCTCTGTGTGTCCCCAGTTCTAGATCCGGAGGCATGGGCAGTGAACACCTTCTCAGTTAAGTGGGGGAATCTTCTAGCATACGTCTTCCCTTATCCTCCTTGTTTAGGAAAGTAATCCCCATAACACCAACATTGGTATCCAGGTCTACTTGGTCTGACCCACCTTGACCCCATCAAACTCGCGATTGTGCCTTGGGACATCCTACACCCTCAATCAGATGTATCTTACCTCAGCCCACATCTAGTCAAGCCTGGATGTTGTGTGGCACTGGCTGTCAGTAATGGGGCTTACCCAAGATACTGTTGACCTCATGCTCCTCTCCCACAGGGCTGGCATCCAGCAATTTGCTCTTCCCACTGGAAAAAGTGGATGCAGTGGTGCTCACGGAAGGGGATTATCCCCACTAACCCCTCTGTTGCCAGTGTGGTGTACTTCCTTGCCTACCTCTCATCCACCCATCACTTTTCCACTCCCTCTGTCAAAGCCGGCCATTCCACCATCTCCACCACCGTATGTCAAATCTGCGGACCCTATCTGGATGATTCTGTCCTCTGTGACCCCTGGCAGAACATCCACTTGGGACTCTTCCTTATCCTGAAGTTCCTCAGAGGCCTGTCTTTTAACCTCTTGATGCCTCTCTCAAAGATCTTTTCAGAAGAACTGCCTGCCTTGTCACACTTGCCTCTGGCAGGTGCTGCAGTGAAGTACATGGTCTCTGTGGGCTCCCTAAAGGTGTTTCTAAAGAACGTGACGGGTCGTTATCCCCCCATTTCTTACCAGTATTCCCAGACAAAAATCACCATCTAGGGATACCCTCACCTCTGATTCACATTAAGCCCCTCTCTCCCTTCTTCAGTGATCTGGACGATCCAGATCACAGCCTTTACTTTGTCAGAACGCTCTGCTACTACTTTTGATGCTTCAGTCCTCTACGGCACCATCATCAGTGCTGTCTCTTATCTCTTTCAACCCATATCATTCTGTGAATATCAAATGCTGTTCTCTATCCCAGTGGATCTCAGACATCATTAGCAGTGCTTACAGAGCTCAGAGACAGCGGCTTGACTCTACCAGGCCCAGTACCCATGAACTACATGCCTAGGCCTTGCCCATGGCTTTTCACCACAACTTCTCTCTACCTGAAATCTTTGCAAACTGTGCTCTCCCAGAATGTTCATCTCCTACCTCAGGAACATTTCACCAACACAGGAAGATGAGTCTCACGTCATCACCTCCACTGTCTATGCCCAGCATGTCATCTCTGCTTCCGTCTTATAACAGGCATTGTCACCAACCTTCCAGGTAGTGCCACTGTGCACTTGTAAGATGTGGTGTAAAGTTGTTAAATACGGGATTTTGTTTCAATCCCCTTTTAATAAACATGCTTACCATGTCTTACAACTAATACCTGCCCGCCTACCCAGCTCTCCTCTACCTGGTGGTTGGCAACAGATATTCCTGTTGTAACCTACTTTGCTAAAGAGGACAATCATCACTCAGGCTGGAACCAGGTGTCAAGACAGGGACGAGCTCAACGGCATGCATGGCGGTGGACATCCTTTCACTGATTTCTCGACCACCTGGTCGTGTATTTTGCAGTTAATATAGTCTCTCACATTAGCTTAGCTAAGATAATGGTAAGTATGTTTATTAAAAGGGGATTTTGAAATAAAATACCCTGTTTGTTTTATTCTTCTGTCTGTATCGTTTGGTTGTCTTTCTGTTCAGGTATATGTCATGATCTCTTGAAACGGATCATTATGTTAGAATGCAAATGTGAGGAAATGGTTTCTGTTGAGTACCAGTCTGGACCATTTTCTTCTCTGGGTAAAATCTGCCTCTTTTTAACCTGGCCTTCTGTCAACTTTGTGATAAAGCAAACAATAAATCCACTAGCTAAGGAATGTTTTTGACAAGGGTGTGTTGCTTTGTGTGTTTCATTGACGTAAGCAGCAACAGTTCTATGTGAAGAAGGTAAGGTTTTTGGCATGATCCTTATTAACCTGGGTTGTCCTAGCATGTCAGCAGAAGCCATTCAGAAGCTTGTAATTGTATGCCATCTCCATTTTGAGGTATCATTCCCCAGACAGCTGCTCAGGTAATGGAAGCTGAATTATCTGTTTCCTTCTGTTATGTTTTGACTGATCAAACAGATCTGCTGCTGAGGTAATGGTATACAACATGAACTTGAAACCAAAATTTTTTCAAAGAACCATTGTAAAAATAGGTGATATGTAATTGTATGTTAAAGAGGTGGCGATTACTGGAATATTGTACACTTAATCAGTGATGGTTCATGCTGAAAAATTGTGTGTGTGTGTGTGTGTGTGTGTGTGTGTGTGTGTGTGTGTGTGTGTGTGTGTGTGTGTATGAACAGACATGCCAAATGTCCACCTAGCATTGAACTTAAGACTTGTGTCATGTTGGCTGAAAGCTGGTGTTATGGTGGCTGAAAGCAGGTATTGGCTGAAAGCTAGTGTTACGGTGGCTGAAAGCAGGTATTGGCTGAAAGCTGGTGTTATGGTGGCTGAAGTGAATTTTATTCAGATTACAGAATGAATTCATAGGTATTCATTATTTGTAAAGTATTGAAACCCTTGAGGTAGGATTTCACACCATTTGTTAGGAATGAGGCAATAATTTTTTCTTTAGAATTAAACTTTACGACAAAGTTCAGGATAAAGTTAAAAGATAGTTGCATTCCTTGTAGAAATGTTCTCTTATCTTTTGCAATACAAAAGTTTTTCTGATCAATCTGTTTAACAGACCCTGTCCTGATAGCAGTGCATACTTGCTGTATTTTCAGGTCTTTTTCTTTTCTGCTAGACTTCCACATTATATGCTTTTTTATACTTCGTCACGAATTGGTGAAGGTAGGATGGGAGTAGAGTGTGCTTTCCTTCAGCTTGACTGATCATTTTCACCTATTAGTTTATTATCACAGTCACTTATCTCTGTTGGCTGATAAATTAACCAAGACAGATTTCAGATTCATGCTTTAACAATTCTTGTCATTGCCTGCTTTCGAATCATGCTTTTATTCCATTGTGATTGGTTTTCCCCCTTGTATTTTATTGGTTTGTTTTTAATTGTTATACGCACATCCGTTTCATTGCATTTCTCTTCTGCCTTTGTATTCTGCAAGAGATTAGGCTGGTGTAGAACTCCCACCTTCCAGTCTTCTGAATGGGTTCAGGTCATGCTTAGAAGAAAAATATGTGGGTGCAGCCTCCAGTTCACCCAGCTGCAAATACATGCTAGACCCTGTTCAGGGTTGGGGAAGGTAAAGCAATGAAGGAGAAGAGATGAGCACTATGTTCATAATGCTGGCCTTTAGAAAAGTTGTCTTAGCCACCTCACTCTCCAGCAACCTCGAGGTTACAAGGAAGCTTTTACCTTTTTAGACAGAGGTTGGGGATCATGTTCACATTTTGTATCACTAGAAATGTGTGTTTGCTTGCTACATTTATATTCATGATAATTTCATGGTCATAAGTAACACATGTTTGCTTTATTTGTTCACCGTCATTTCATATTCATTTCAGTGGACTTGACAGTTTTCTCTCCTGTCTTTTTCTCATCCACTGCTCAGGGAGTTGGTTTAAAATAATGAACAAGTAATGTGTGTATGCATTTGTTATATGGTCACCATCTTTTCCATGTTCATTTCCACGGACTCATTGTCTCTTTTCTGTCTCATCTGTTTTTGTTTTTTCTTCATTCACAGCACTTAGAAAGCAGCAGCAACCATTGTGATGCTTCTTCTTCACCCAGTGTGACTAACAGTACTATGCACACTGACCCATGCAGGTGACCTGTCTCTCTGTCGCTAACTTCACTAACACTGCATGGCTTCACATTGTTCAGTCGTCACATAATTCCAGTTTTACCTGTAGGATTTCCCATTTCTCCCCATCCTATCGTCCTTTTTTAAGTTATTGTTATTTTTTGTTTTTATTATGATTATGATAATGATGATGATGGTGATGATATTGTTTTTTATTAATATTGTTGTTGTGGGTATTGTTAGAAAGGATCAAAACCTAACCATGAGTGTGACAGGATCAGTTACCAGTTAATATCTCTTTTTAAAAAAAAATAAAACCCAGCACTTTTGAAATTGATGACCAGGTCATATTTATTAACATGATTTATTTTTTGACATAAATGTTTTGGTTTTCAGTCCCTGTCCTCACAATTATGGCACGGAAAAGAACCATTCTTGTCTGTGTTGAGTTCTGACTGAACACTAAGCTAACTTTTAACCATGACTATGTAACGGAGAAATCTCAGCTGAAGTTTTATGTGTTTTACATTACTAACATCCTTTAAAAAACAAAACAAAGAAAAATAAAGAAAGAAAGAAAAAAAAAGAAAGAGTAATTCCATCAAAATGTATTCACACTTTCTCACTAGGCCTGTTTCATGATTCAGCTTTGATAAAAGTTGTACCTCAGACAGCAGGCAACAGCTGACTAAACAACACAAACACGCAGAAAGGCGAAATAGAGTGGGTTGGGAGGGTGCATAACAGAACTGTGTGTTTTCTGTATGTCTTTGTGATTGATGTTACTTAAATGCACCCCTTGAAATGGGATTGTCATTTAGTATGGATTTCACAGTATGTTTTAGTATTCTGGCAGACCCTTATAATAGAGCCATGGGCTTGAGATCAGAAGTCTCAAGTTTAGTGGTGCCAGCTTAGTGTTTCGTAGGAACTGCCCCCCCCCCCCCCACCCTCTCCAATCCCTATCGCATTTCAAGACCTTGCCAACGCATATGGTTTGGGCAAGATCAGGAAGTCCGCCAGATAACAGATTGATTGGAGTGCGTATGAAATTGTTCAGTTTTGATAAATCCCTCTTTTAATATGAGTAGACTCTAAACTGTTCACAGTATGTGTGAGGGTGGAGAGATATACCCAGCAGTCTTATCACGTATACAGGTCATAGTTCAGTATTGACTGTAATAAATTAATAAGAGAACAGGATTGTAGATTGTCATTTTGTCTTGGGCTTAATTTTCTCTGTTCCATCCCCTGCTCCCCGTTCTGTCCATGTCATCTAGGTGCCTGTCTTCTCTCTAATTCCCAGACTGGCAGAGGCACAGTTTTTATTCACAATCTCCGTGTCAGGCTTACAGTGTGTTGTGACTTATCTGTTACAGGCGTTATGTCAGTTGACTCTGTTGCTTTTTGGTTTATTGCTGTATCAGTCAAAAACATGAGTTTCTGAAATGCATGACTTTCTGTAACATTGCTCGCAGTGCCAGAAATTGGGACAGGAGTCAGTTTCTTTCTTTTTTTTTTTTTTTAACATTAGAATTGACTTAACACTTGTGTATATTACATTAATATGCATGTTGTTGGCGTCATTTTTTGTTGTTGTTGTTGAAAAGTTTTACATGTTTAGATGAAGAGAAGTATAGACTGAAATGGGGTGGAGTATATCTGTGTTCAAAGTTCTCTGTGATGTTGTAACGTTGAATATGTGAGCTTTGTGTAGAGCAACAGTGCATGACAAAAGACCATGCTGATATGAGTGTAAGTGAGAATTGTGTGCATTTATAGGATTTGTGTGCCTGTGCAGGACCCGCCTTTCCTGTTCCTTACAACCTGCGCATCTGTCACAAAATCATCAGTACAGTGTTTCTGTGTTTGCTGGTTGGCTGGCTGCGATGTTACATATTGTGCCATGATAGTTTATGTCATCATGTTGTTGTTGTACCATGACTGATTTGCAAGTGTTGTCCCATCTTGATGACATTATCATGGTTTCGCTTTTTTCCACTGCAAGTCAGTTTCTCTGATGTTGTTCCTTTGACCATTCTAGAGCCTGATCGTCTGAAATGGAAGTAAGAAAACAATCGATAATGATTTGTTTATGGTTTGATATCAGCCCGGCATTCCTAGATTGGGAACCATAGTGAGAGAGCAAAAGATTAGGGGCCCTCTCTGATTAAAGGGTCAGTAGATCTATCATGGTTATTTGGGGGTGTTGACATCATTACAAATTACAGTCTGACTAAAGGGTCAGTAGATCTATCAAGGTTATTTGGGGGTGTTGACATTACAAATTACAGTCTGACTAAAGGGTCAATAGATCTATCATGGTTATATGGGGGTGTTGACATCATTACAAAGTACAGTCTGACTAAAGGGTCAGTAGATTTATCATGGTTATTTGGGGGTGTTGACATTACAAATTACAGTCTGACTAAAGGGTCAGTAGATCTATCATGGTTATTTGGGGTGTTTGACATCATTACAAATTACAGTCTGACTAAAGGGTCAGTAGATCTATCATGGTTATTTGGGGGTGTTGACATCATTACAAATTACAGTCTGACTAAAGGGTCAGTAGATCTATCAAGGTTATATGGGGGTGTTGACATCATTACAAATTACAGATGTGACTAAAGGGTCAGTAGATCTATCATGGTTATTTGGAGGTGTTGACATTACAAATTACAGTCTGACTAAAGGGTCAGTAGATCTATCATGGTTATATGGGGGTGTTGACATCATTACAAATTACAGTCTGACTAAAGGGTCAGTAGATCTATCATGGTTATTTGGGGGTGTTGACATCATTACAAATTACAGTCTGACTAAAGGGTCAGTAGATCTATCATGGTTATATGGGAGTGTTGACATCATTACAAATTACAGTCTGACTAAAGGGTCAGTAGATCTATCATGGTTATTTGGGGGTGTTGACATCATTACAAATTAGAGTCTGACTAAAGGGTCAGTAGATCTATCATGGTTATATGGGAGTGTTGACATCATTACAAATTACAGTCTTGACTAAAGGGTCAATAGATCTATCATGGTTATATGGGAGTGTTGACATCATTACAAATTACAGTCTGATTGAAGGATCAATAAATCTTTTCGTGGTTATATGGGGGGTTTGACATCATTAAAAACTACAGTTTTACAGCTTTTCATTTAGTATTCAGTTTTATGGCTGTACCTTTTTCAAGCATGACTTACTGTCATTTCTGTTAAGTGCTGGGACGGCCATTTTGATGTCATTTCAGCCATTTTGAGAAAATGATTATCAAAATTGCAAGATCAGAAATTACCTAAATTCTTTCACCAGTGGTCTTCAGAATCTATTTCAGTAATTGAAATCTTTGTCCCGCTATTTACTATTTTTCATTCAGTAAGAAAGAAGTTGCTGAAGCATCTATTGTGGCTTGATAAGAATCAAAAGAGTTGGTCATTTTTGGAGATAATTTCAGCACCCTAACACAAACAAAGCTTCCCTCCTCCCCTTTTTTGGTTTTGTATTTTATTTTAAATCCTTTTAACTTTGCTTTAAGGGTCAGGAAATACCAGAAGTACAAAACCTGGATCATGGTCGTCGAGTGATGTTTTGTGGCATTATAGAAAACAAGCTGTTCGACTCTTTTTACCCCATTATTGGAATAGATCATGTTTTTCAGATTTATCCAGGTGTGAGAACCACACCACTGGGTTGAAAAGCCATGCTGACTCTATGCAAAGAGGAGACTATACAGACTGGTTATATGTGATCAGGAATCTTGTGTTATTGAAGTGATGTCACAGTTCTTCAAATTTTTAGTCTTCAGCTGTGAACACGTGTTACTTTCTGCAGCATCTTGGGTTCTTGCAGTTTATGGTTGGTTCAGTTGAGGTGACTCAACAGAGTAAATGAGCGCTCTGATAACGTTTTAATAATAGTGTCTTATTGTGGTCTGAAAATACTAATATGACCATTGTTTTGTGAAATTATAATAGGCACAATCTTATTATAATTTACACATATATCACGCCTAAACGTCATAAAATTAAGTAACGCCTATATGGCTGAAACAAGAAAATTCTCAGCATAAAATACTAATAGTCTTTTTTATTATGGGTTGATCATACTTTCTTTTTATTATGGTTTCTTTACGCTGATAGTGAGTCTTCTCAATATGGTTTCATTATACTGATAATCATCACATTCTGATTTAATTATATGGATTGTGAACCTTATTATTATGGTTTAAATATGCTGATAGCAAGTCTTCTTGTTATGGTTTAATGATATGGATAATGAGTGTTCTCATTACTGTCTAAATAGAAAGGTAGTAAGTCTTCTGTTTATGGTTGATTATACTGATAGTGAATCTTATTGTTATGGTTTAATTGTACTGAAGTGAATCTTATTATTATGGTTTAATTGTACCAAAGTGAATCTTATTATGGTTTAATTGTACTGAAGTGAATCTTCTTCTTATGGTTTAATTGTACCGAAGTGAATCTTATTATTATGGTTTAATTGTACTGAAGTGAATCTTCTTCTTATGGTTTAATTGTACCGAAGTGAATCTTATTATTATGGTTTAATTGTACCGAAGTGAATCTTATTATTATGGTTTAATTATACTGATAGTGGATATTCTTGTTATAATTGAATTATAGTTTTCTCATTACATTTTAATTATACTGATACTGAGTCTTCTTATTATTGTTCATTGATATCGAGAATGAGTCTTTCAGTATTGTATATTTATACTTATGGTTTTTCATTATGGTTTAATTATTTGAATAGTGAGACTTCTCATTCTGGTTTAATGGCATGGATAGTCCTCTTCTTATAGTTTAATTATACTGATACTGATGCTCTCCATAAAATGCTGGGAGTTCATTCAATTTGAATAGTATCCCCACCTTCAGGAAATTCTGTGCCAGCCATTTTCTCTTTTCTGTCACTCTCTTTGTTTCCACCTTGCTCCTTTGCTTTCTGTCGTCTTTATCATTTTCTACCTTGCAGTTCCATTATCTGTATCATAGTATATGTTTTCCATAAAGCCTTAACTTTGTGCATTAAGACTGATAATTGGGTACATAAATAAATTAAATTTTTAGCTCTAGGAAAATATGAACCGCCTAGTTGCAACCTGGGTACTAAATGCCAGTTTTGTATGTATGTTTTTGTATGTATGTTTTTGTGTATTTAGTTGTGTTTATGCATTTGTATTCAGGTTTGTTTTCTTAATTCCCCATTGATGAATTGGGCAGAATGACCAACACCAGGTGCACATCCTTACATTATTTGTCTGAATGATGTTTATTCAGTTTTATTTTCCAGGTTTTCTTTTTTCCAGAGTCATTGATGTTTTTAGATTGTGTGTATTTTGGTTGAAATGATTATAGCCATGATACAGCTCTGAGCAGTTGGCTGGGCTTTAACCCTTCAACTCCTGCACTCTGTCCACCAAATGCAGAAACTTAACTCTTTGACTCCCTCACCCTACCCACCAGCTTCTTGCAGGAAGCTGGTGGATAGGGTGAGGGAGACAGAGGGTTAAGTTTTTGCTTAGCCAGTATGGTTGACAATGCAGGATGCTGGTGGACAGGATGCGGGAGTCAAAGGGTTAATCAGTAATGGTGATGATGATAAAAATGATAATGATAATACAAAGAAGAAAAAGAATGATGATAATGGTAATAGGCTTCTCATTATCATTAAGTATACTGAATCTTTTTATTATGGTTTGATTATACTGATAATGAGACTTTCCATGGTTTAGTTATACTGATACTGAGTGCTCTCATTACAGTTAAATTATGCTGATAGTGAGTTTTCTCATTATGGTTTTATTACTCAGTAATACTAATAGTGTTCTTATTGTGGTTTAAGTATACAGATAATGGTTCCTCTCATTATGGTTTATTACAATGATAATGAACTCTCTTATAATAATGTAGTTGAAGTGATTAAAAAAGATAGTGATTAAAAAAGTTAAAGACAGTGAGCCCTTTCATGATGTCATTCCCTGTGGGGATGCCGGGGACTCTTTCAGTATAAATATTATTCTCACATTCTGGAAATTCTGTGCTAGAAATTTCCTCTTTTCTTTGCTGTTTTTCTTTCTGCCTTGTTCGTTTGCTTTCTATCATTTCTTCCAATCATTTTCTGCCTTCTTGGTCCATTCACTGTATGTGTTCGATAAAGTCTTATGTACTTTCTCTTAGGATTGATAATTAGTACTCTTCATTTTTCTTGAAAAATATATATACAAAAATTATGCACCACACACAAATAGGACAAAACCACTCACTTTAAAACGCACAATGTTTCGGCCACACCGGCCCTTGTTGAAACGTTGTGCGTTTTAAAGTGAGTGGTTTTGTCCTATTTGTGTTGTGGTGCATAATTTTTGTATATATATTTTTCAAGAAAAATAATAATAATAATAATAATAATTACAATATTTATATAGCACAAAATCTTGATAAAATCAAATCTAAGCGCTGAAACAGACACACACACACGCATGCACACACACGCATGCACACGCACGCACACACACACACACACGCACACACACACATACACACACACACACACGACTATAAATGGGGAGAAAGAATAAAAGCAATGAAAAATTATAGAGAGCATATTATATATAATTATATATTACAATGTGCCCATAGCACGCCCAACTCCGGGCCGGAACCGGTCAGAGCCGAAAAATCCCACTATGATCCCCGAAGAGTATCTCCAACACCACAATGGCAAAGATATTCCATATTGTGAATTCTAAAAGATTGATAATTAGATTCATGTATTAAGTGCATTTTTTGCTCTAGGGAAACGAGATATGTGAAAGCAGTTTTAAGGTCATATTGGCCCATTTTTTTTATATATGATTTAGGGTTCTTAGTTATGTTAAAATTTGTATTCAGGTATGTTTTGAAAATCTGTGATAAATTGAACGGAGTGGTCAACTTCAGGGGCATCTCCTTAGATTTTGTCATGTTGAAGTATTGTGTATGTTTCGAAATAGCCCTGGTTTTTGTTATAGCCCTGATATGGCTCTGTACATCAGCTGTGCTTTAAACAAAATAATTGTAACAATAACACAACAGGTCTATGACAGTAAAGTTGAAAAAAAAAAGCATACCATGGATATGAATAAAACAATAGGTCTTTTTTTAATGTACTTTTTCATGTATCATGAATACTTGACACTTGAACACATACTACTGGTAAGTCTGCTGTTTCTGTTAGTATTGCTAACAATAGTGTTAATATTGCTAGCAATACTGCTATTACTAACACAGCTGCTACTGTTGAGTACTTCTTTTACTGCTAGTGTTAACTAACAACAAGGATTATTACTACTATTACTACCATGAACCTTTAGCAGATGTTTTGCAGGGCAGTGATTATAATTCTGATTCGCAACAGAAAGCTGTGCAGAATTTACAAAGTATATCTAATAGAGCTAACTGCATTCGATGACCAGACAAAACCTAATATAATGGTGTATACAAGCCTTGTAAATAAATAGAGTAAGATTTTTTTTTTATAAGAATTGAGTATAATATCTGATTTTGACTTCTCCATATCAGTATGTCTTTTTACCAGCAGAGGGTGTAGATCTCATGGGGGTTGCTGGTGGCTCTTTCAGTATAAATAGTATCCCCGCCTTCTGGAGATGAAGTGCAAAAATGTCCTCTTTTCTGTTGCACTGTCTGTTTCTGCCTTGCACCTTTCTTTTCTATCGTCTCTTCCTATCATTTTCTGCTTTGCTTGTCTATTCAATTGTATGTGTTCTGTAAAGCCCTCCATACTTTCTATTAGAATTGGTGATTGTGTGCGTATTAATTGCATGTCTGGCTCTAAGGAAGTATGTGCAGAAGCAATTTGGGATAATTTAGGCCAGTTTTATGTGTTTTTGTGTACTCAGTCAGGTTAATAATATATTTGTATCAAGTTTTTTTTAAAAAACTCACTGGCAATAAATTAGGGTGATGATGGTCAGTACTGGGGGCGTATCCTTAGATTATATATGGGAAAGCATTGATATGTGTACTTCATTTTCTTTTCCAAGTTTTTTTTTTTCAGAATCAGTGTGGTTTTGTACAGATTCCAAATGGTTATAGCCTTGCTATAGCTCTGTGCAGATGGTTGAGCTTTAAACATTTAATTAAACATTAACCCTTTGCCTCCTGCACCCTATCCACCAACTGCGAAAACTAAACTGTTTGACTCCCTCACCCTATTCACCGGCTTCATGCAGGAAGCGGGTGGATAGGGCGAGGGAGTCAGAGGGTTAAGTTTGTTTTGCTAGCATGGTTGACGGTGCAGGATGCTGGTGGACAGGGCGCGGGAGTCAGAGGGTTAATGATACTAGTTATGCGAGGGTGTAGAACAGTCTATGCAGGTTGTGTATCCAGTGTGGGGATACATAGTTGTGCATCTCATTGTGTGCAGATTTGAAGGAAAAAGTAGTATAGCAAATAACCATATGGCCGTTTTGTTCTGATTGTTTCAGTTCACAGATGACATACTTGCTGCTTCCCAGCCAGCAGACGCTGGATCGACCACGAAGACGACTGAAGCAGAAAAAGATCTTCAGCATGTGACAGCAGGGAAAGGCCAAGGTGAAGAGGAAGACACGACCATAGAACAAGAGAAGACAAAAGATGTCATATTGAAACATGCACAGGATGACCCACAACAGACACATGGCGATGACGCAAGGGGAACCAGCGATAAGAAAAAACCAGGCAGCTTTGGACGAGGAAATGGATATGACAGAGGAGGTAAAGATTGTTGATGAAAAGGAAAAGCAGAATGTGGAGGATGGTGATGATGAAGACAGCAAGGTGCCTGACAAGCGTTACATGATGCGTCGACGCATGGACAACAGTGACATTGCTGTCAGCAATGCTGAAACCAAAGTCAGTGTTGCTGACAAATCAGTGTAGATCAGATTGAAAATTTTGACATTTTCACCCTGCCTATTGCCTTCCTGCGGGAAGCCTGTGGATGGGGTGAGAGATTGAAAGGGTTAAAATTTTACCACAGCTTACCTGATCCTGACTGTATAAACCTTTTATGCTTGAACCATTGGCAATTTTCTTATCTGTGACTGAAGAATGAGAACAAGTTCCCCATTTCTCACTTTCATAGAAATTGGTCAGGTGATGGTGGACACACTGGAAGCATCACTCTTTAAAACTGGTGACTTTGCTCTTTTCTTTACCCACCTTTTTCCTAGCAGGGGAGAGGATTTGTAGTCAGGAACTGGTAAATACAAGTGAAAAACAGTTGGTAAATGCTAGAAGAGTATAAATATTTTAGCAGAAAAGTAGCTTGCATAATTTTCATGCAAAAATATGCCTTCACTTATATAGCCTGCACTGTATAAGTTGTGATAAATTTTAAACTGAAATGAATCGAATCAAACCTTATTTTTCAGTTGGATAGATATTAACTCACAGGCCAAAGTGTACATCTGCTGTTGTTAATTTGCTTGAATAAAAGCAAGACAATAAACAGCAAAATTTCGATTTTTTAATAACTGTTACGGACCAGGTTTGGAAATGGAATACGGTATGGGTCTCTGACCAGTTTCCAGTTGTGTTTGTACATCCGCAGCTGTGTATTCATTCCATGAGTAGTGTGTACCATGCTAGGTTTGTAAGTACCAGTTGACCCACTAACTTGCACTGAACAGTGATGCATTGTAAATTACTTTTCTCGCCTTTGTCATGCTCCTTTGATGATGAGAGTCATGTGTATGAGTGTGTGTGTGTGTGTGTGTGGTGTGTGTGTGTGTGTGTGT
The DNA here is from genome assembly GCA_030674185.1 of Monoplex corrugatus. Lineage (NCBI taxonomy): Eukaryota > Metazoa > Mollusca > Gastropoda > Littorinimorpha > Ranellidae > Monoplex > Monoplex corrugatus. The sequence goes on along the minus strand of JAPXFY010000014.1, from coordinate 7,554,778 downwards.
GTGTGTTGTGTGTGTGTGTGTGTGTGTGTGTGTGTGTGTGTGTACTTGCATTGTCTTGTGGGTGTGGGTTTAAGTATGTGCATGCAGTGTTTTCCTGTCATGAATTGTCCTGACCAAATTTGGGGTGTAGATCAAGAAAGCTTAAGTTTGCAATGACAAAGCCAACCTGAAATATAATGCTACAGTGACACATAAGTGCCTCAATTCATAATAAATTGGAAATTAGTGAGCATATTATGATTTGTTTGTTTGTTTGATAATAACGTTTTGAGGAATATGTATACAAGGCACCATCTATTTACCTCAAAGACTAAAGAGAATATAAAGATTCATGAGCACTTTGATGAAATTCTATGGATTAATCTATGCAATGTGTTCAGTGTTGTGTGTGATTTGGACAGATGACTTATATGATTAGGAAAGATGACTTGCATGTTGATTAATATATTTGATGTCTGTTTTAACTGAATAGTGTTACTGATTTTGAGTGTATTTTAGCTCAATTGTGTTACTGATTTTAGAGTAATACCATAAAAATTGTATGTATTTATGCAGCACCATAATGAAGTAGTATTAAATTTAGAGATTTTTTTTAGTACATATGTGAATATTTTATATTTGTAATTCATCATTATATTTGTGTTCAATATTCTATCCCACAACAGTTGCTTTCATGTTGTCTCTCTAATATGGACTTGTAGGTAACAGAGAAAACCTGAGCAAGCTGAAATGACAGAATATGAAATGTGTAATAGGTTGATAGGGCGCAGGGAAATAAAGCTTGAGTTTGCTTGTATTTAATTAAAAATAAACTAACACATTTTTAAATGGTGAAGTATGTGCCTGAAAAAAACTATTCTTATTAACTGATTCAGTGATGGCGTTTATAGACTGAAGTCAAGATGGGTGATGATGACCACTTTTTTCCTGTACCTTGTGCTGAATGCATAACTGTCGACATGAACAGTACAGCAATTACTTTCTTTTGTCTCCACTTCATTGGAGTCATTGTGTTGTGGGAAGAGGGTACTGTCACAGTAGTGCAACAATGGTGACTGGCAGTATTATCACAGAATGCACTTTGGTTGTTGAAAAAATGCAGTTTTTGCATTTGGAATCAGTCCATTTGTATGAATGTGATGTGCGTGATAATGGTTTTCCTATTGCCTTAAGTTTTAAAAGCATGAAGCTTGATGTCAGACTGGAAGTGCTGTGGTGCTATGTCTGTCCTTGTTTCTGTTCCAGTCATCAGTTTAGCTTTTCTCTTGTTTGTCTGCTACGTTATCCTCTTTCGCCGTTTATGTTTTTAAATTGTTTTAGTCTTTGATGTGGGTTTTGTTGTAGCAGCAGTTTTGTAAATTCTTGTATCTGTGGGCAGAGGTCTAAGGATGTCAATCCAGGGTGCAAGGGAAACTTTTATTGCATGTATACTTTGCTTACTTGGAAGTTTTCTGTTGATAGGTAATTTTTTTTTCCTTCTCCAAGTTATTGTGAAATCTGAATCAAAGTGACTGTTAGCATTCAAGCAAACAGCAACGACAAAAGCAGAAACCAGAAACAACTGAACACATGCGTGTGCTCATTCTGATTTCATTTGTTTCTGGTTTTTAAGGTATTGTATATGAAATATTAATGAATTAAGTGCATAAGTAAGATCTGTGTAAAGCATAGAGAGTTGTTGGCAGCTTTTCTGCTAATCAGTTACTTTTTTGATATTTTAGTTATTGTGTATGGACTTGAATGTGAGTGTATGTAATGAACCTGAATGAAGCATGTTTGTTTTGATGCAGGTTTCACAAACCTCAAGTCAGAAGCCATGTGACTGCTTTTTTTGTCTATATCATTGTTCCAGCAGAGATTTCTGGTCCGATTGTTTTCATTGTGTTTTCAACCCAGATGGAACTTTTGGGACCATCATATTTAAATGTTGAGTGTGCATGACTGAAATTGTCACCGTTACACAAGTTGTTGAAAACTTACATCAGTTTGAGTGAAGCATGCAAGTCTGTTTCTGCCTACATATTTTTTGCTTGACATAATGATAATATTGGGCTGTTGGGGACATTGTTTTATACAGAAGAAAAGTGTGATTGTTTGGTTTGACCATCTTGACTTTGTATTTCTTTGTAAATGTCAATTGTGGTGTGTTCCTGTGTAAAGGGACCTGCTTTGGTTTTTTCCCATATTATAAATAGTAACAATAGTCCGTATTTCTTTGTAAATGTCAATTGTGGTGTGTTCCTGTGTAAAGGGACCTGCTTTGGTTTTTTCCCATATTATAAATAGTAATAATAGTCCTACTCTGGAGATGTGGTATGCCACGAACACCCTCTTTTCTACATCTTCTCTCCTTTTCTGTCTTCTATTTTCTGTCATTTTTTCCCACCTGGACTGTTCGTTTTAATTTTCCACGAAAGTCTCCATATGCATTCAGATTCTAGATGAATTTCACCTTTGGCACGGCTAGGTAATTTGTAAGCAAAGGGGAGGGTTTCCATACAATTTTATGCATTTTGTACATTCTGTTTTCTATTTGTCCTGTTAGTATTGTGTTTTTAATGTGAAGGTGATAAATGTCTGTGCCTTTAGCGCAGGAAGTTGAGCGTAGTGGTGAAAGTGGTTATTTTCATTGTGAACAGTTTTTTGTTTGATGTTTTTGTTGTCTTGGGAAGGGGAAACATTTTGATGAGATTTGAGCTTGGGTGTTTTTGAATGATTTTACAACCCTAAATGGCCGACTGGGCCATAATCAATGTAACATGTGAAGGTCAGAGAATTGCATCCATGTATACAGACCCTGATTGTATTGTGACTATTTTAAATGTGTGTTTGTGTGCATGTATTTCACTGTTGAACAAATAGGAGTGAGAGACACAAAACTCCATGTAACCAGTTTCTGTCAAGCATTCAACATTTGACCAGCGGCATCGCTTGATAGATAATTAAACTACATAGTGTCTTTCAGTCAGCATGAGACACCTGTATTCTGTATTCTTTGTGCATGGTTTGGATTCCACTTCTTGCCTTAACGGTCCGGTCCACCATTAAATGAATTTCCTGTTTCTTAATGATTAATTGTGGCGTCATTTGTGGTGGATGTGAGATTGATGGTTCGTGTGTGGTGGATTTGACCTAACGGGGATAATAGCTAATCTATTTGTACTTTAATTGTAGTAACGCAAAGACATGCAACCTGAAACAGCCTGCCACTCATAGCAATCTACTTACCAATGCACATCAACACTTGCAGTAATTGAGCAGTTTTCCAAATCTTTATGTGGAGGTTATCTGCCAGAATGGAGTGTAACAAAAAAGAAGAGAGCTGCAGATACACTATTCTTGCTGGAAAACCCATGTTGTTCCTTGAATTGTACTTTGTAGTATAAATTCCTTTTTAAGAAAATGAGATTTTTCACTTCTCAGTAGTCAGGGTCAAAATAAATAATGATTTAGTCAAAGAGTCGAATCTCCAGTCTACCAGTTGTGAGTCTGTTTTTCTAATAAACTTTGTGCCAAAGAGACTGACCGGTCTATACACATCTTCCTATGCTTCATGTTTTTGATTTCGAGAAAAGTAGGACAACAGTCACCAGTAGTGTTGAACAATAGGCATGGGTGCAGAGTGTGGAGTTTGGGGTTTGTTCAAAAAAGATCCATTGCACTGAAGTAATTCCATACGCGCTCCACCCAAATCCGCCAGCAATCTGGCAGATTCTCCGAGCCTGCGCAAAACTATGCACTGGCAGTGTCTAGAAGTGTGAAGAGGGAGAGGAATCTGTGAAGTACTTAGCTGACAGGGATGTATGAAATACCAAGCTGACACCATTAGAATGATGAAAATATGAAGATGGGCAGTGAACAGGCCAGTTTTTAATGATGATGACTGGGATTGAAATCAAGATATCAAATCTTGAGTCCACAGCTCTATCAAAAGAACCAACCAGACGAAGTAGGCAAAAAGAATCAACCAGTTGAACTATGTAAAAAGCACCAGTCAAACTATATTTCGGATCCGTTTCCCTCACTGAAGAAAGGGCTAGATTCAGATCATCCCCTTACTCAGATACTGTGAAGTGTGTATGTGTGGACAAACATATCAATATAGATTTCTCTCTTTCTTTTCATTAATCATCTTTGATTCGTTTATAAATGTATTTAACTGCAAGTCTACTTTGGTGTGAAATCGCACATGCAATTTTAAATGGCATGAGCAAATTGAATTGATCAACCAACTGGAGAGACTCAATGTTGATGGAAAAGATCTACGAATAATCAGAAATATGTACTGGGAACAAACGGCTGCAATGAGAATAGAAAACAATGTAAGCTCTTTCCAAAACATCAAAAGAGGAGTCAGACAGGGTTGTGTTTTGTCACCAGATCTGTTTTCACTTTACAACGAAAACATCATGAGAAACCTAGAAGAAGACTCTGGATTAAAGGTTGGAGGGAAAATGATAAACAACATTCGATACGCAGATGACACCGTGCTAATTGCAGAAAGTGAAAGGGACCTACAAAACCTTGTGAATATACTAGAAAGAGAAAGCAAAGATAAGGGGCTGGAACTAAACAGCAGGAAGACTGAAGTCATGGTGATCAGTAAAAAACATGAAATCCATTCATGCAAAATAACAGCAAATGGCACAACTTGACACAGGTTGATAAATTCAAATACCTGGGAACGATCCATTTCATCAGATGGCAGGATGCACATCAGAAATAGCCGGCAGAATCGGCCAAGCCAAAACAGCATTCGGGAAGATGACAGGCATTCTTACCAACAAATGCCTGTCAATTAACATCAGGAAGAGAGTTCTTGAATGTTATATAGAACCAATACTGTTGTACGGATGTGAGGCGTGGACAGTCAACAAACAAAGCCAGAACAAGATTGAGGCAGCCGAGATGTTTTGTAAGAAGAATGTTGAGAGTTCCATGGACAGCAAAGAAAACAAACGAGACAATCTTGATGGAGGCAGACACAAGTAGATCACTCATAAGAAAGAATAGGAAAAGACAGGCAACATTTGTAGGCCATTTATGAGGAAGGGGGATTTGGAGCACCTGGTCACAACGGGAAAGCTGGAGGGAAAGAGAGCACTGGGTAGACCCAGGGAGAAAATGCTGGACGGGCTTGCAGAGTGGCTGGGGACGAGGGGGGTGGGAGAGATGCTAGGGGCAACAAGAGATACAGACCGATGGAAGTCTATGATCGCCAAGCCATGCGGCAGGGCACCTGCTGCTGCTGCTAATGATGAAGCAAATTCGATTTAGGCAATATTTGGGTCACATGAATGTCATTATGTTCTCTGCTAAATTTATTAATGACAGAGGAGGAGAAACTAATAACAGACAACTGAGTTTCTTAATGTGTTTCAACACTGCTTACTTTTTTTTTTATTTTTTTTTTTAAAGTTGAATGTTTGTAGTCTCTGAAAATTTTTCTTTTTTTGTAACTTTTAAATTGTTAGTATTCGGAAAAATAAAAGGTCAAACAGGACAAGTGAGAGACAAAGCAGCAAACCCAGTAAATAAGCACAAAACTATTTGCATAATTAGGTTTATTGCATCCACATCATGTTCAGTTAAAAAAACGTTAAACATTTGTACACAATTTTGTTGGAATACATATATATGATAAATGCAACAATTCATACACTGTATACACAAATCTATCTAGGTAATACAACTATCTTGTACAGCAAACAAAACCTTAAAAGATCACTGATTTTTTAGTGAGTTTTACAGCATTTATCAATAATAATTTCTCAGTGTCGTTAAATAAACATTTACACGCAACAGTCCAGTTTGTGACCTGCTTCAAAAAAGAAGTCACAAAGTTGCACAACATGTTTTATATATCGGGCTCAAAATATCATTTAGGGACTATAATCTGGATTTTGAGCTTTTAGTATTTTCAGTATTCGAACCATGTTCTACCTAGCATGTTAAGATCTAAAGAGTCTAAAAAATGTAGGTTTTCATACTTCACGGTGTTGAAATTATTGCTGAAAATGAATAGATTTTTATCGTATTTTTGTTGAGTTGCAACAGATGAAATGTTGATTTGCAACAAATGGAATGTTGACAACCAGATATACTTGTTTGTATCTGAATGACAAAATGGAGATTAATGGCAGGGTTGTCAAATTTCAGCTCTTAAAATGGCTGTAAATCATGTTCTGGAAAAAAGATGTATATCGTATATCAAAATGAAAGCTAAAATATCCATATTAGACTTTGTGACCCTTTTGTCAGAGGGAGTCACTTTTGTTTAGAATATAACGATCTCTGTAATTATCTTATTTTTTAAATGTTTTCTTTTTCCTACTTAATATTAAACACAGAAACAAACCAGTTTGTAAGTGTATCCATCAGCATAAATGTAATCACAAGCATTTTAAATTTTTCCTTAAGTAGTGTGGTTTAGTAATGACAGATAGTAACCTTGCTGAGAATTAAACCTTGTTGAGAATTAATGCAAGCACACAAAGGCACGTGAGCATATACATTCATACATAATTCAAGCTCCCTTAAACAGATCCATACACGTGTGCCTAACACTCTGATTTTTGCACGGGTCAATTAAGATGCAGTGGAAACATTCCAGTATGGTAATGAAAAGCAAAAATGATCTTAATAGAATAACAAAGTTGACTGTATTACTCATTTAATAATACTGGTGCAAGTTTATCACAGATCTGACCAGAAACTCATAGTGTAGGCCTACTTCTCTGACTGAAAAGATTTATAGATCAACAGTAATCCAAGTTTTTTAATAACAAATGGATTACTTGATTTACGTCGTTTTCTTTTGTCCATGCACCAGCTGTTGGTGATATTTAATTTCACCACTGAATACTCACACCTATCTCACCTGTCAGCGTCACCGGGTTCGGTGTTGGCTGCTGCACATCTGGACACCCATCTCCCTCAAGGCCACCGTCTTGACTTTTGTGGACAATTTCTTAAATATTTAGGCCACTGGCATTAAATACTATCTACAGAAATAAATGAGACAAGTTGTCCAGTTATCAAAGATTCCTTGCTGAAATGGCCTTGAATGTTATTTCTTTAAAAGCCTATCCATTTTGAAGTTAAAGAAAACATTTTTTTTTATAAACAATGGACATGGTAGTCTTGTTAGTAAATGTTGGGCTTCCAATCAGAAGGTCATGGGTTCGTTCCGCCTAGACACCTCCACGCGGTGGGTAAAGGCTGGAGAATTCTCTGATCTCCAACGTCAACGTGTGTACAGACCTTTCACATCCTCTTTGTGAGTATACACATGCAGAATATCAAATCTGAAAGTTAAAGATCCCTAAGTCATGTCAGGTGGCTGGTTTATGCAAACATGAAAACATCCAATGTACAACTTTTTCCATTTGACGACGGAATCCATTTTTTCAAAAGAGTCGGAAACGGAAAATCTGTTTTTTGAAAAAGCTTCAGCGTCTGGGGGGCATATGGGGCCTTGACTTTTTTCAAGGTGCACCCTTGAATATGCACACCCACTGCAGACTAGAATATACAGACTATGCAGCAATGTACTAACTGAAAAGTGGGGGCAAAACTGTATTTAGAAACATCTAAGAAGAATGAACAAACATGAAAAGGACAGCCAGTATACTTTTCCTTTTTTAGTCAAAGATGCAAAACCATATTAAAACTCCAAACAAAGGTACTGAGTAAATTAAAAGTAGCTTACCACCTGTCTTGAGGAGAGGTGGTGCTTCTTCATTTAATTTCAAAAAAAGACATTAAAACTAACCTTTGACTCCCGCACCCTGTCCACCAGTATCCTGCATAGTCAACCATGCTAGCAAAGCAAAAACTTTGACCCTTTGACTCCCGCACCATTCCATCAGCTTCCTGTGGAAAGCTGGTGGATAGGGCGAGGAAGTCAAAGGATTAAGTTTTTGCAGTTGGCGGATACAGTGCGGGAATGAAAAGGTTAACATCAGAGCAAGAGGGAAAATACAATCATGAAGAATGCAATAAAAAGGAAATATGATAAAAAAAAAAAAAAGACAACTGCAAGAATTTAACAACAGACAGAGAAAATAAACACACACATACACACAAAACACACAACAAAACAACAACAAAACCAAGTGAATGCCTGAAATGGAAAAATAAAATCTGAAATGAAAAGAAGAAAAAAAAAAAAGAAAAGTAATTCAATAATGGAGAGAGAGATTTAATAACAACTGCCTGCTGATACATGTATTCACACAAGCATACTGGGTTAAGATCAGATCTAAACTGAAGTAATAAATGCAAACATGACATAAATTAAAACTTGACCAAGATGGTATCAATCACCATTATCAAAGGCATGAATGAATTTTCCAATCTGGAAGGATGGGAAGACAAACAGCGAAGGATGTGAGGTTATAACCATTGAACAATGAAACAAGTATGATAACCAGTATCATCTCTTCACAATGATAACAAGTGCGAACCATCCATTGATGATAAGTATGTTGAAAACAAGTCACATAAGTGTGTATTGCCCACATTCTGTGGGCACACCAGTTTGTGTGAAATGAGAAGCAAGTCGTGTACACAGTAGGCCTACATATTTCCCACATTCTGTGGACACACTTGTGACAGGTCAAGTACGACCTATAGAAACGCTAACATTTTATCAATGATTAGCTGTTTCTGACACAGAAAAGTGACCTGCAGCCATGGATAAATGTCACTCAGCCAAGGAAAGATGTTTTATTTGTGTATTTATTGGTGACTTCACCCAGCACAAATTTTGTTCTTACACCTACAGTTGGCTGTCCTGTGACCAACAGTTGGCTGTCCTGTGACCTGCAGTTAGCTGTCCTGTGACCTAACCAGAGTTGGCTGTCCTGTGACCTACAGTTGGCTGTCCTGTGACCAACAGTTGGCTGTCCTGTGACCTACAGTTGGCTATCCTGTGACCAACAGTTAGCTGTCCTGTGACCAACAGTTGGCTGTCCTGTGACCTACAGTTGGCTGTCCTGTGACCAACAGTTGGCTGTCCTGTGACCAAAAGTTGGCTGTCCTGTGACCTACAGTTGGCTGTCCTGTGACCAACAGTTAGCTGTCCTGTGACCAACAGTTGGCTGTCCTGTGACCTACAGTTGGCTGTCCTGTGACCAACAGTTGGCTGTCCTGTGACCAACAGTTAGCTGTCCTGTGACCAACAGTTGGCTGTCCTGTGACCTACAGTTGGCTGTCCTGTGACCAACAGTTGGCTGTCATGTGACCAACAGTTGGCTGTCCTGTGACCTAACTGGTGTCGGCTGTCCTGTGACCAACAGTTGGCTGTCCTGTGATCTACCATAAGTTGTCTGTCCTGTGACCTAACTGGAGTTGCCTATCCTGACACCTAATGAGTTAGCTGTCCTGTGACCTGACTTAAGTTGGCTGTCTTGTGACCTAAAGCTGACTGACTTGTTACCTAACTTGAGTTGTTGTTCTATTACCTAGAACTGGTTGTCCTATGACCTAAAGAGTTTGCTACTCTATGCTCTAACAAATTTGGCTGTTATGATCTAGAGTTGGCTGTCCTATGACCACTAACCCATTGACTGGCTGTCTTGTGACCTAACTGTTAGCTAGCTGGCTGTCTTGTGACCTAACTAGAGCTGGTTGTCCTATGACCTATCTAGAGCTGGCTGTCTTGTGACCTATCTAGAATGGCTGTCTTGTGACCTAACTAGAGCTGGCTTTCTTGTGAGTACTAAGCTGCTGTCTTGTGAGCTATCTAGAGCTGGCTGTCTTGTGACCTATCTAGAGCTGGCTGTCTTGTGACCTAACTGTAGCTGGCTGCCCTTGTGACCTAACTAGAGCTGGCTTTCTTGTGAGTATCTAGAGCTGGCTGTCTTGTGAGCTATCTAGAGCTGGCTGTCTTGTGACCTATCTAGAGCTGGCTGTCTTGTGACCTAACTAGAACTGGCTGTCTTGTGACCTATCTAGAGCTGGCTGTCTTGTGACCTAACTGTAGCTGGCTGTCTTGTGACCTAACGTAACGGCTGTCTTGTGACCTAACTAGCTGGCTGTCTTGTGACCTATCTAGAGCTGGCTGTCCTATGACCTATCTAGAGCTGGCTGTCCTGTGACCTATCTAGAGCTGGCTGTCTTGTGACCTATCTAGAGCTGGCTGTCTTGACCTAACTAGAGCTGTCTTGTGACCTATCTAGAGCTGGCTGTCTTGTGACCTATCTAGAGCTGGCTGTCCTATGACCTATCCAGAACTGGCTGTCTTGTGACCTAACTAGAGCTGGCTGTCTTATGACCTATCTAGAGCTGGCTGTCTTGTGACCTATCTAGAGCTGGATGTCTTGTGACCTATCTAGAACTGGCCATGTTGTGACCTAGCTGGTCATCCTTTGACAACTGTTGGCTGTCCTGTGACCTAATTAACTTTATTATGACCATAAGTGGCTATTCCATGATAAAGCTAGAATGATTCCTTCTGATCTCAAAGTGAAGGTCACCATACCAACAGTTGGTGAACACACCAAAGTTGACTGTGTTTACAGTAGCTTTGAAAAAGGTAGGCCTACATGATTAAACAGATGCACTTAAAGTTAACTTACAGATTGTATTTCAGCCACTACTCTCTTGACAACAAAGCAAAAGAATGGATTTTGCACTAATCACAGGTTCTACGTATGTAGTACGCATTATTACAGTTCACTGATAAATGTATCTAATAAAAGTTTTCCAATCTGCTGATCTATGACACATGGTATATCTAACGCTTTTTTTCTGGTTGCTACAAAGCCATGGGTGGCATTAGAACGTCAAAGTAAAGTGGGTTTATATTTTTACAGAATCAAATACCATAGAATATTGTACATGACTTTGAATTTTGATTACTTGAGCGGTTAAATAATGCACAATAAAAATAAAGGCTTCATATGGACCATGAATGAAAGTAATGGAAAGGACATAAACACATAACACGATAGTTTATTCACACAGTTTGAGTTTTTCTACATATCTGAAACACTTTTGCATAACTGTGATCCTGAGAATATATCAGCCAATATCATACAACTGTGATTTGAAAATAATCCAATCCGATCTAACATGTCATGAGTCCCAGTCAACCTAGACCTTTGCCCAAACACAGAATTTGGTAAAGATCGGTTCATACAGAGTTGAGACATTATTACAATAAAGTGTATGTGCTAGTTTTCAGAGTCATAATCATATAAAAAGACTGTTTTTGAATAAAGTGTAGCTGCTGGTACTAGCCAGAAGCACATTTATGACAGTATATGAGCAAGTTATTAACATGTACCCAAACACACGCACAAGAAACACTTTTAACAAGGCTTGCATTCTCATGTCAACAAACATCTACACGCCGAAAAACATCAATTCAGTGCGGACAATGTCAACATCCTGGACAGAGAAAATAAGTGGTTCCAGCGAGGAGTCAAGGAGGCCATCTACATCGCAGCCACCAACCCCCCGCTCAACAGGGACCGGGGCCGTTACACCCTGCCCCCGGTGTACCATTCTCTGATTCGATCTCGTGAACTGGGTTCATCCCATGTTCGCGAGATCTGAGTAGAGATTCACGCAGACAGCATTAGAGCGCTGACGAAGATGGCGAGAACGCCATCGAAAGCTACGGAACTGTGAGTAGCGATTTTTACACTGTTGGGAGACCTTGTTCTTCAAAATTGGTAGCATTATATTCAGAAGACGATCCACATGACACTGTTTACTCCCATCAAACATATGATCCTGCTGTGGTCCCAGAGAATAGTCTCCTCCACCCCTTGTATATTGTAGTAATAAATGACTCTACCAAAACAACAGATCTCACTAATTTTGGCAACAAAACCATCAACATTTTCACAGTCTAATGAACATGATGCCCAAAATATCAATATTATAAGCTAGAAATCGGGTGAAAAATGCCACCCAATTTGCTGTGAAAAAAAAATGGTGGAGGTGGGTGATGGGTGGGGCAGACACGAATAATATAGCTGCAGTATCTTTCAGCCTGACAATGAAATAGGTTACCACGTCAAACAAGGGCAGACCACTGACAACTAGATGTGTGGTGATAGCAGTCCTGTTTGATGCAATGATCCATCATAAGGCACATGAGAGGACAGGAAGATACGAAACTTTGTTACCTTGAACTGTGAGTGTGTGTGTGTGTGTGTGTGTGTGTGTGTGTGTGGTGTGTGTGTGTGTGTGTGTGTGTGTGTGTGTGTGTGTGTGTGTGTGTGTGCTGTGCGTGCGTGTGAGTGGTGCACTGATACGTTCCTCTGACCAAGATATTCAACAGAACCTTTCAGGAGAATTCAGGGTGAAAACAAAAGGTACAAGTTGTCCCGTAACCCTGAACTGACTGAATGGCATGTGGAATGAAGTGATAGAGACCTCACTACTCTTGAGTCTGCTTTTTGAGGTGGGTCACTCTCCCCTCTACCACTGTTTTACCTCCCATAACCCTGAA
>JAPXFY010000014.1:7512309-7537309 GCA_030674185.1 Monoplex corrugatus | reverse complement strand
AAACAGACAGACAGACAAAAACCATGTCGGTTGGACCACAACGAAATCCGCATGGGTTATTTCTGTGAAATGGGCTTCACAATGGATAAACACAATTCTGTTTATCTGTTCTTTCTGACATAAAAATGCCAAATAGATACACAGTGTTATTTAACATTTAAGACACAAAGAGGTTGTTAAAATAGAGATTTACAATAAACTCTATAACTGACGCTACTAGTAACAGGATAATACTGACTTGTGACAACGTGTTTTCAAAACTGATAAACATAGCGGTGGAATGCGTAACTGGACCACAGAAATAAACGATGTAGACATTTTACTTCCAAACTATAGGGTAATGAAACCACACAAAAAAAACTTCCAGCTGGGTGAATAAGTCATCCTATGGATAATGCTGACAAAGCATCAGTCACAACAGTTATACATGTAAAATATACTACAATGTTGACAATGATATGACCTTATTAACATTAACATCCAAAGATGGGACCTTGTTAACACTCGCAGCCCACAAAATCCAGACAATTTATTTACACATTCACCCAGAACTTTGAATAAAACTGTCGACTGACTGCATTAAAAGCTTGAAGCCAGGGTGCACGAAGTAAAAAAATTTGCTATCTATTTAGTCTCATCTGCTCAGTTAAAGATGTTGTTTGTCAATCCCCTGCTACCCAGTTGATGTTGAATACAAACAGTGGTAAATAGTCAATCACAAAAGACTGTTCACACTCTATTCTCATAACATTTTTTCTTATGCTTTGAATAGATGGTGCATTATCAACAACAACATGAGCAAGAGACAAATAGTCAATCACAAAAGACTGTTCACACTCTACTCTCATAACATTTTTTCTTACGCTCGAAATAGATGGCGCATTATCAACAACAAACAACAACAAGCAACAACAACAACAGATGGTGCATTATCAACAACAACAACAACAACAAAGATACAAACAGTCAATCACAAAAGACTGCTCACATTCTACTCTCATATTTTTTCTTATTCTTTAAATAAGCATATGATGGTGCATTATCAACAACAACAACAACAACAACAAGAGGCAGAGACAGAAAGACAGATGAGAGAAAACAAAAATCTGTAAAAATAACAAAAATGCTTTTGCTGTTTACATGCAGAACACTATTTTGTTTTGCTGTAACTGTTTACATGGAAATCAATATTTTCTTTTTCTCAAGCTGTTTACATGGAAATAAACATTTTGTTAGATTTGTGAATTTATGTTTTTGGTCCAATAAACGAGGTACAAAAATAAGCTTGTATCACATTTTCTTCAAGTTCTGTATTGGACAACAGATCCTTCAGATATGCTATCAAGATACCTACATATATGGAGTGATCCTGAACTTCATTCAACACCAACATCAATAGAACCAACAAACAAGGAAGTGCTAACTTAAGTCATGAATTTTGATCACGACACTTTTATCATTCCTTTATCTGATTTTGTAATGAAAATGCATAAAACTATACCGACTGAGGTCCCAATCAAAATTCGCAGAATGAATCCATTTTCACTTGTTTAACTATGGATGATGTAAGTTACATTCAATACGACACACACACAAATGATAGGATTCAATAACAAGATGACTGTTGCAAAAGCAAATGGTAATGTAAATAAACTGCAATACACAATTCATCTGATGTAGATATCAATTACCTGCAACTTGACTTACTTGGAAAAGTACCTCCCCAGAATGGTATTCTACACACTTAAACTCCCCCTCCCCCTATTAGTTACACACAATCATTGAAACTCATTCAGCATGTTTGCAAATTTTTTTCTTCTTATTCCACATGTTTCTTCAAAATGCATTTCATGCTGAGAGATGTAAATATATAGAAACACGCTGTTTGACGTCATTTAATTAAAAGAAACATTAAAAACAATTTTTCGTTAGTCTTTTTATGATAAGACGAAGGCTTGGTATTTTTGCTTCAGGGACACAACAGTTTTCTCATGTGTGTATGCTGTTTGACCATCTACTGAAGAACTCCCAGCTCACATAAACACCTTGCAAGTCTGAAAAATGTGACCAAAATGCAACAGCACGATCTTGAAACCTTTCATTCCCTTATTCTATCCACCAGCTTCCTGTGATCACTTGGTGGACAGGGGGAGGGATTGATAGAATTCACATGAGAAACTGTACAAACAACCCACCCGTTGTGTTAAAAATTATCAATGTTATGTTATGCTGTTGGCATCTTAAGACTCAAGGGCTTTCATTCAATTTCATATGTACCTAACATGACCAACTTCTTGGGTGAACACGTTCACTGCACAAACACACTAAAAGCTTACACTTACAAAGGTTGTCATAGGAAATAATTACTAGCTCACACAAACACACTAAAAGCTTACACTTACAAAGGTTGTCATAGGAAATAATTACTAGCTCACACAAACACACTAAAAGCTTACACTTACAAAGGTTGTCATAGGAAATAATTACTAGCTCACACAAACACATTAAAAGCTTACACTTACAAAGGTTGTCATAGGAAATAATTACTAGCTCACACAAACACACTAAAAGCTTACACTTACAAAGGTTGTCATAGGAAATAATTACTTAGCTCACACAAACACACTAAAAGCTTACACTTACAAAGGTTGTCATAGGAAATAATTACTAGCTCACACAAACACACTAAAAGCTTACACTTACAAAGGTTGTCATAGGAAATAATTACTAGCTCACACAAACACACTAAAAGCTATAACTTACAAAGGTTGTATAGAAATAATTTTCTCACACAAACTAGTTGTAAGGGCAAGATTTACTAGTAGGAAATGATATACTGAAACAGTGAATGAAATTTCACATGCAGGAATAATGTGGGCCCAAGTACATGTTGTGAAATGAATAACCTTTAAAAACGAAACACACTGCACTACTAATTAATGTTCCCTCAGCTACTGCAAGAATGACAATACTTTGCGTAAAATACAAAGTGAATAGCCAATCCTTGTTTCCCTCTTCATACTTCTTTCTATATGCAGACATTGTTCTCATTGTTCTGTCATTCTATATGATATTGCAATGCTCTTTATTAAATTTTTTGATATTGCATAATATTCGAATGTATTAATATTTTCACAGAACACACACACACACACACACACACACACACACACACACACACACACACACACACACACACACACACTGCATGTGCACACTGAATGCTCATGTGATTATGTGCACATTACAAACACAAGCACAAGTGCAAAATGCATAAAACATTATCTATGATATCGTCATATACAGGTTTGTCTAAAAGCACACATGAATAAATGTTAAAAGAAACAGCAAACAAAACATCATATGATAGCGATAAAACACAATAATTCTTGCAATCTTAGTTTTAAACACTTTAGCTCATTCATAAATGTGAAACTGATATTGTAATGATAGTTCACTAGCTTAGAAGCAAAATAAACTTTAAATAATCATGAGTGCTTTTGTTATATAAACATGTAATGAACTTCTTGTTTAAACTGATTCATTAACAACATAGACAGTCTCGCTGACCTTCTTCCCACCCACCCCCCTAATTTAAAAAAAGCAAAAAAACAAACAAAATAAAACAACCCCTCCCAAACCAACCCAGTATTCAAGATTGTTAAGGGGTCCATACCTAGTGTATTAAAAATGTATATAAAAGCCAAAAACAAATATCCTTCCTTCACACAGAATCAGCTGCAGCAAAGCAGACCGTATTCAAGTTCCACATGTCCCGTCACCATGGACAGAATGTTTTCACATGTAATGCACAACGGCCTTTAAATCTGAATCTTCTTTAACCACAAGATGAGCAGCCAACAGATGCTGAGCATCATCAGCTTGTGAATACTCCCACACTCAGGTACACCCTTTTCAGCAGCATCTTTTCTTTCCTTGGGACTCGTCATCAAACTCTGGTGTTTCTCCAGGTCGTATCAAGTCCCGTCGAATTGTCATACGGTTCATGGCTTCCGTGTGTAAGACTCTGGCCATGTCCTCAAACATCTCCCCCAGCCCCCAGTTGTCTTTACACGACACATTGTACACGCCGGACAACACGTCTTCACACTCAGACATGAAAACATCCAAGTCCCTTTCCTCCACGGGGTCTTTCCCATCCCCATCAGCCATGTTGCCACAGAGAAAGATCTTGGCTCCTTCAGCATTCATCACAATGTCCAGGATGTACTGGGACAGGATGGTGAAGGTCTCCTTGTTGTTGCTGTTGTAGCACAGTAGCGCAGCATGGGCCCCCCGGTAATAGCTGGATCCGATGAAACTCATGCGTTCCATGCCTCCTGTGTCCCACAGGGTTAGCTGCACACATCAGGTACATTGTTAGTGTTCAATACAGTTACAAGTTCAATATATTTGTCACTGACTACTTATAGTTATACCGTTATTCAATTTCAAATCTATCACACTTGAATACGTAGCAGCAGTCAAGTGGGTTTTTTTTAAATAACACTCCATAATACATAATACAAGTACCCATTATCAATCCTAAGAGAAAGCATGTAAAGCTTTATTAAACACATACAGGTGAATGGACCAGCATGGCAGAAACTGATAGGAAGAAATCACAGAAAGCAAAGGAGTAAAGAAAGAAAGAGATAGAAAAGAGGAAAAGAGGAAATTTCTAGCACAGAATTTCCAGAAGGTGGGGAAACTATTTATACTGAAAGAGTCCCCCAGCATTCCAACAGGGCAATCACTTCTTCCTTTCTATATATGCATTTATTTATTCAGTTTATCAAATTATTCTTACAATACTGACTATGCTAACTCTTAATGTGCACAAACTATATGAATTAAAAAGAAAAAAGCAACAACAAAAAACAAAACAAAAAAACGGCAAATACTATATAGCACAACATACATTTTGGAACCGAGGCCACAGCACGAAAAGCAAGTTATGTTTTTCACATCATGTAGGCCTACATGTGTAACTGATATCCTTAGTCATAAACCTTATCAACTCAATTACTGTTCTTAAAATAACTTGTGATAAACACTGTCAGTTTAAAAACTATGACTTGGATGCACCTGAGCAGGAATGGGGCAAAGGCAATACATGAAGTTGCACAGGATTTCAACAAAACTCAGAAAATCTGAGACTGGCTGTATAGCCCTAAGCTGATGTGTAGCTATCCAAAAAGTGTATGATTAATTACACAAGGCCAGATAAGAAATTTTTTTGGAGAAACGCCAGACAGGGTGGGGAGGCAGAGGGTTTAAGTGTATTTATAAAAAAAAAAGGTGATGGGGGATACGGTAAAGGTATTCTGGAAGAAATGATATCCTAGTTTGATACAAAAAATAATTCATCAAAGTCTTAATGAACCAGACAGGATTTTAGTGATTTCACAAACAGGTATCATGCTTAATTATAAGTCATATCAAACTCAAACTCCACTTTCTAGCTTCATCCAAGGAAATGCTAGCTTGTTACGCACTTTAATTATCTGTTATATCAAACTCCATATCCTAGTTAAATTGAAGGAAATGCTTGTGCTAAAAGTACAGCATAAAACGCAAACCCTGAACACATGACAAAACTTCCCAAAGTAAATAATTACCACTTTCACATTACTTTCACTAGTTTAACAGCCTTTATTCCCTCTCCCTCAAACGTGATTGATCTCTCCCTTCTCCAGCACCCCTGAAATGTTCAGTTAATGAAAGATGCAAGACCCAACACAGCTGGCAGATAGTGAGGGCAGCGGGGTTCTTGTGGGCCAGCCACTGATGGGCAGCATTGTTGGGGAGCTTTGGGGGTGGGGGGGTGGGGGTGGCATGGACAGCGTGGGGGGAATGTTATCTAAAGTCCCTGGTATGGGGCACCATGCTCCACTGATTTTTCCCCCCTCACCTCATTTCCTACTATAAACATGCCTACTGGTAGGCCTAGCAGCAGTATCTAGTTGCTCTGGTAGCAGCTGCCTCAACTCGTACTACTCCCCAACGATCCCATTGCTGTCTCTTTTGGACAGTCTAGTAGCGTAGCTCAGATAAAGTGCTTATACAGGTAATTTACCTTGATTCCGATTTTAAGACATCTGTTACACTTTCTTTTTCTTGTTACATTTTATTTTGCTCATCATGACAAGATTTATTAAATTTTACTTGCATCAAAACTGTAATCTGGGTGGTTTTGTTGTTGTTGTGTTTTCTACCTATAACCAGACCATTCTCAAGTATTCTGCCATTGTACTAAATCTGCCATTGTACTAAATCACGAGGAGGGTGGGGGAGATGCTAGGGGCAACGAGAGATAGAGACAGATGGAAGTCCATGATCGCCAACGCCATGCGGCAGGGCACCTGATGATGATGATGACTAAATCTAAATGATTGAGTGGCATCATCTTTCATATTTAATGCTAGAGTATACAGTACATGAAGAGTTATGGTATTCACTGTCATATTCCAGAACAAACATAGTCTCAGACACTATTTCTAAGGTCTAAAAACGAAAACACAGAAAGAGACCAAATGCATAGTACTAGTCACATCATGACTGGCTTGCAAACTTTCCTGCAAGACCCGAACTTTCCATCCGAGTTCTATGATACAATTAAACACCACTTTATATATACAAAAAAAAATATCCACAAAATCTCTAGATAGAATGGTCAGAAAGGTCAATACGAGTTAGCAATTTTCAGAGCCTGTTGTGATGAGCAACTTATTTGACAAAGCTGCACAAAAATATTAATTAACAGACACCAACAGTTAACTGGATCTCTCCCGCGTAAAATATTGATTAATGGCACATTCGGATCTCCCCCCCCCCCTCCCTCCACCCAGCACTGATCCATTTTCAGTAAAACAACAATGTCAATATCAGATACTGATTAACACTTGTCACGGTTTCTTGTTTTATTCTACAGGGAGAAAGGAGCTGTTTCTGCTGGCTGTTGGTCTATTCTGTAACAGGGAATGTTCCTTGTTTCAACTAGTTTAGCGTTGGTAGCCTTCACGTGTCTCAGTTTGACATAGCTCCTGTCCATTATGGTTAGTACTACATGTACTCATCATCGTAGGTACCGTGTACTTGTGTGTAACTCCTGGCCTTCTTACAGTGGATGAATGATGAACAGAGACAAGCGACCAATGTCAAATGCCAAGTAAGATCGAATGATGTCACGTGTCAGTATACAACATTCCCATTAATCATCTGATTAACGCCCTGATTAATGTATGGCCTGCTATCTATCTTTTATTTGTTTACTGTATGCATATCTGGAAAAACTAATCAATAATTGTAGCTGGTCAGTGCATGAACATAAATTACAACAGAAAACAAGATGTCCAAATCATACAAACAGCAAGCAACCTTGTTGCCTCACCTGCACATACATATGCAAAATCATAACCTTGAAAACTTATCAGTTTTGGTGAAATTTGGTCAAAATTGTTAAAATAAGTAAAACAAGTCAATAAACAGCTAGGAACTTCCTTAATGAGATTAAAAAATTTTCAATTTACATTTTCAATCATTGTTACATGAATAATGGGATGGGATCATGTTTATTTCAGTCTGTGTAACTGATATGTATGATCAGGTAATCTGATTTTGGTGATGGTCCATCTTCACACATTAGACAAAATACTCGCTAACGTATTTTATTCACAGATGTGCTCACAGTCACGCACACGCACACGTGCATCCACACGCGCACGTGCATCACACGCGCACACACACACACATGCAGTCACACAATATTTTAAGCTAATTCAAAGGAAACTGAGAGAGGGGTGTGAGTGCATAACATGTTGGCTTCCCTTCCATACTTTAAACTATATGATGAATACACCTAAGATTACATCATTGCTGAAACTGCGCAACAACATGGAGTGTGGTCAGCTCGCTCAACGGCTTAACTTCTTGCTCAACTAAACTGTCTGATCATGTGCAATGCACAGTGAGTTCAAATCATTTTGGGGAATAGCCTTATACAAGAATGACTCAGAATAAAGATAATCATTACTCTTCAGTTTCACTCGGAGCAAGTTAATATCTTTACACCAGTTAAAATGAACTTCAACAGAACATGATTCTATACACTGTACAACAGAGCGTCAAATCTGCTCATTAAGTGTGAAAAACGGCCGACACGTGGAAAGGAAACCACTCCATCTTTAAAGGCAGTCGTGCCACTCTACCCATCAATTAGGGATGGCATCTCGCACACTCCTTTGTTGTTAACGGTTACATAGGCCCGTGAAAGGTGATGCCCAGCGCAGGATCCTCTCTCTCCTGCCTCTTTCTAGCCAGCCACTGAAGTAGGCTAGTGGGACCTGATGAGGTACAGTCAGTTCATTCACCAACTTGCTAAGGAAATCCGTGTGGGAACGGGTATGAAAAGTGACCCCCAGTGGTTTGTGTGTACACGCATGAATGTCTACATATATGCATGTGTGAGTGAGTGTGAGTGTGAGAGAAAAGAGAGAGAGAGAGAGAGAGAGAGGATGTGTGTGTGTGTGTGTTCTGTATGTGTACATACATGCATACATGTACACCTGCATGTGTGTGTTCGTGTGTCCTACATTTGACCCCTTAATACAGTGCCTTTTTTTTTCTCCCTCAACACTGAGCGTAAATGCACTTTTTGTGTCCAAGTTTACACAAGTGAAGAGCATTGTACACAGCACTTTCAAATTTTGTTTATGCCTAGATCTAATAAATACATACTTTTTTTCCGACAACAGGAATAGCACAAAAAAGAGGCACTCAAGTTCAGTAACATTCAATAACAGAAAAGTGAAAAATAAAATTGTGCAATTTCTGTGATGGCTACTGAAATCAGCCAAGTATCCATCAAGGCATATCACTGTGTACTAAATTTGCCAAAATGGGATTCACAGACAGTGCACAAATGTAACAAAAATGCTGCTTGCACTGTCTTTGTACAATATGCACAGACATAGCAGAGTGCCTTGCTGATAGTAATGATGATGGCTGCTATTCTGATGATGGTTGCTGTTGCTGTTTTTTTGTTGTTTATTTACAGGTAATTTCGTAATACATTTTTTCTTCGTTTAAACCTCCATTGCCAATGTTCTGGAGAGTAGACACAGAGGGTATAAAATCAACAGTATCGTGTTGACATGAAATACCATTACAGGACTAGGGAGAGATTCAACAGACATATTATCAAAGTGGTGGTTCTGACCTTGACTTCACTCTTGCCCAAGGCGAATGTCCTGGTGCACTGGTCCAGGCCAATGGTGGACTTCTTGGAGTTGTCTGTGGTGAAGGTGTTGTTCAGAAAGCGCCGGAAGATGGAACTCTTGCCCACCCCATACTCTCCACACAGAATGATCTTGTAGTTAGGTATGCCTGATGCCATCCTCAATGACCTGCACACATATTTTCTTTAAGTAGAGTTTTTACAATAACTATCCGAAAGATGGTGGATAGGGTGAGGAAACAAGAGGTTAAGTATTCATAATACTGCACATTAAAAAATTGCAATCCCAGTGCTTATTGTTTCATACGAAAGTGTGATCATGCACATTTTTCTGCATGAGTGTGTAGGCTCTCATTCCATTTGTCTACTGGAACGCTGACATAAAATATGGTCTTACATGGTTCATGATAACTTTTCAAAAAACGTGTTTTTAATCATTTATGTATTATGTTTAACTAGACATAACTATCTTATTACTATTAATATAACTAATAATATATAATCTATTCTATCTATTCTATATCATATTTTAAAGACAGTGATTCAGATTAGCTCACGGCCTTGGTACATATGTGCAGGTGTTTGTGCATGTCTGTAGTTACAGTGAATCAAAGTGGATGTTTTTACATATTTTCAAAACCATTTCTTGAATATCACAATGAGTACTCTAACAGCAAGTTGTATTTTATGCCACTGGCAGATTAAGTCACGGAAAAGAACTTGACTACAGCAAAGTACAATTATAGTATTCAAATGCGGAACGTTATATATATATATATATAATATATATAATATATATATATATATATATATATATATATATATATATATATATATATATAAAAGAAGAGAGAGAGAGAGAGAGAGAGAGAGAGAGAGAGAGAGAGAGAGAGAGAGAGAGAGAGAGAGAGCCCACAAAAAAGTGCCTGCATTTCTGTATTTCAACTTAAACAGGCAAGGTATTCGCTGCCAATACTAAAGACCTTAATTACAGTCTTTGATAAGACTGACCTCCAGAAATGGAAACAATTGTTCACAATGCTATGGTGATGATGATCATGCTAGGGATGATATCATGACGGTAATGGAGTTCTATATCGGATTGAGACTGCACAACACGGCTGTACTTTACGCATACTGCCATAATATATCTGGCATCAAGCAGGCCCGAGAGACACAGACATCTGTGGTGTCTGGCGGATGATTTGAGCAACACCTTCAATGACGCATCTGTGAAGTGGCTGAGACTTGACTGTGTGCTGCCCGTCTTCCCAATGAGCCCATACCATACTAAACCCTAGTTAGAAACCTTTTGGGGGCCACAAAAAAAAAAAAATCCCACAGTGATTTTGACAGAACCGATAGGATTCGAACCTGCAACCTACCAGTCGGCAGTCCGTACTGCATACTTCGATTCTCTATTTGTATTTGGTTTCATGGAAGTCAGCCAGGTGATAGGAGGCACAAAACTGAACTCGCTTCCCTGTGACCTACATGTCTTTGTTTAACACAAGGAAAACATTGCCTCCACCAGCTGCCTTCAACATTCATTTTTATCATCAGTACTGATAAGCCCTCAGTAGTTGTAACCACATTCATAGCAGAGGCTTACTGAGAGAGAGTGAGAAAAAGAGAGAGAGAGAGGAGAGAGAAGAGTAGAGCGAGAGAGATAGAGGAGAAAATGAGAGACACTGAGAGACAAGACAGACAGACAGATTGAGACAGAAACAGAGAGACAGCGAAAGAGCACTCCAGGAACTCTACTTTTGTATGCTTGCTTTTGCTTTCACCTTCATTTCATTTTTGTTCTAAATTCTTGGGCTGCCGCCTCCATCACAAAATGGTAAAATACGGAAACAACTTATTCGTTTTAAAATGCAACGTGTATAAACCCAGCTTCTTGTCCATCATAATCCCCTAAAGTGAAACACGACTTTTCACTCCAAAAAAGATTAGTAGCATAACAGAGAAAGAAATAAGCCGCAGCTGCAGTTAATCTGATGCCAACTCCTGGACATTGGCCGATCTGATTGGTTCTGATGCTTGTCCCTGCTGGGAAGCATGGTCAAAACAACAGACTGGCGATAACAGATGGAAATAGACAACAGATGTAGCCAGATCACAGTTAATTTCCTTGCTGTGGTACTGGAACACTGACAGATGCTCGGTAGCTTCATGCTGACGAGGTCATTGGTGTTTACTCTATCAACAGCGACAACCCTCAAGACAGTGTCTGAATGAGCCACGCGCCCCGGCGTGAAGCACTACATACATGTACACTCTCATACCAAACCGGAACTTTCTGATTCTGACTGCAGGTAGAGGATACTGACCGTGCGCAAGTCTGTATCACAGGCCAGCGTGAAGCACCACATACACTCTCATACCAAACCGGAACTTTCTGATTCTGACTGCAGGTAGAGGATACTGACCGTGCGCAAGCCTGTATCACAGGCCAGCGTGAAGCACCACATACACTCTCATACCAAACCGGAACTTTCTGATTCTGACTGCAGGTAGAGGATACTGACCGTACGCAAGTCTGTATCACAGGCCGAGCAACTTTCAAATGAAATGACGCAACTATAGTCACTGCAGTACGTGTTGTGAATATCATTTCAAGTCGGCATTACCATATCCTTAGCGTTTCAGGTTATGTTCGCTTTGATATGGCGTGCTGAAACCTATTGGCATTGGTGACCCTATGTCCGCTTGTTCATTATAGCAACAACAACTACAACAATAACAGTAATAAAAAAAAAGTTGATAAACAAACAACAAAAACAAAATACAAAAAAAAAACACGATACAAACAAACAAAAAACCCCAGTGCAATCTGGTATATATACACCGAGGAAGGATGTAACCTATATCGGGTTCACTTTTGACAATACGCAGAACCGGAAGCGTCACTGGTGCAGTGAGATTTAGGACTTTCCAAGAAATGCAAACACAAGGATCCAGCCTCTCAACGAGAGAAGGGAAGACTGGCTGAGAAGTTCAAGTGTGTAAGTGATCATCACATGAAGCTGAAGTTGGACAGTCTCATCAAAATCTGCCTAAAACTGAGCAACTTTGTCCATGAGAGGAAGACTTTCTGCAGTAACATCAACAAGCCTTACCAAAAGATACATTTTCACGATCACCTTTTCAACTGTCAGAGAACCGTATGCACCAGAACAGCTAGACTTTGAAATTCTCACTACTGTCCCACACGTCACCTCAGTGGAAGCACAAGACAATATAGCACACCAGTCTCTCTACTCTAGTTGGCTGCGACAGAAGAGGGTCACTCACAGGAGGCATGGGATACATGTATACACCTATGGATCAGCCACCACTGCTGTGCCCAGTGAGGGAGCCAGCAACCTCATCAACTTTCCAGGGACTCAAACCAAAACTGCCCAGTATTCCTACAGGCAAACACTGCGCCATTTACCACGCTGAGACAGAGGCACTCATACAAACAGTCATACAGTCTCCATGATGCACAATATAGATGACACATGCTATGAAGTGGTCTTCCTCTCCACACATGCTATGAAGTGGTCTTCCTCTCCACACATGCTATCAAGTGGTCTTCCTCTCCACACATGCTATGCAAGTGGTCTTCCTCTCCACACATGCTATCACGTGGTCTTCCTCTCCACACATATATCACGTGGTCTTCCTCTCCACACCATCATACTAATCCACAGTGGTCTTCCTCTCCACACATGCTATCAAGTGGTCTTCCTCTCCACACATGCATCAAGTGATCTTCCTCTCCACACATGTATCAAGTGTCTTCCTCTCCACACATTATCACGTGGTCTTCCTCTCCACACATACTATCACGTGGTCTTCCTCTCCACACATGCTATCAGTGGTCTTCCTCTCCACACATATATCACGTGGTCTTCCTCTCCACACATGCTATCAGTGGTCTTCCTCTCCACACATACTATCAAGTGGTCTTCCTCTCCACACATGCATCAAGTGATCTTCCTCTCCACACATCTATCAAGTGGTCTTCCTCTCCACACATACTATCAAGTGGTCTTCCTCTCCACACATGTATCACGTGGTCTTCCTCTCCACACATGTTATCACGTGGTCTTCCTCTCTACACATACTATCAAGTGGTCTTCCTCTCCACACATCTATCAAGTGGTCTTCCTCTCCACACATCTATCACGTGGTCTTCCTCTCCACACATGCTATCACGTGGTCTTCCTCTCCACACATCTATCAAGTGGTCTTCCTTTCCACACATGCTATCAAGTGGTCTTCCTCTCCACACATGCTATCAAGTGGTCTTCCTTTCCACACATGTTATCAAGTGGTCTTCCTCTCCACACATGCTATCAAGTGGTCTTCCTCTCCACACATGCTATCAAGTGGTCTTCCTTCCACACATGCTATCAAGTGGTCTTCCTCTCCACACATGCTATCAGTGGTCTTCCTCTCCACACAGTCATGCTATCAAGTGGTCTTCCTCTCCACACAGTCATGCTATGAAGTGGTCTTCCTCTCGACACATACTATCAAGTGGTCTTTCTCTCCACACATGTTATCAAGTGTCTTCCTCTCCACACATACTATCAAGTGGTCTTCCTCTCCACACATGTTATCAAGTGGTCTTCCTCTCCACACATGCCATCAAGTGGTCTTCCTCTCCACACATGCTATCAAGTGGTCTTCCTCTCAACACATGCTATTAAGTGGTTTTTCCCCTCAGATGCCCTTTCTGTTCTTCAGGTCCTTAAGAACGACAAGCTCCAACACCTGACCAAGGCTTTCCAGCAAGTCAGACGAACCAGAAGAACAGTCCTCCAGTGGATCCTCGCACACCATGGGACACCAGGAAACGACACAGCGAATGAACTAGGTAAAGAGGACCCTAGGAAGACCAAGCAGAGAACAAAGCTACAAAGAAAAATGGGACATCATGAGATTACTTTTCAAGCCACGGACAGAAAGAATCGATAACCACCTACTCTCCCGAGAGCAGCAAGAGGTCACGATGAGATTCAGTACCAGCCACGAACGGCTCAACACCCATATAGGTATTATTAACTGCAAGTTCAACTTGCCCCTTACCGTCAAGAAGACCGGACAGCTGAACCGCAGCCATGTCGCCTCTATCAAACGCAGCAACAAAGGACATGGCCTGCTACAATTCCTCTGATCACCAAGCTCCATGGCAGCCGGCAAAAACATCTCCTTCAAAGAAATCGAAATCTCCCTTAATGGGGAAAACACTGAAAAACGTCTCCCTTAAAGAAAGAATATCAGACTCATCACAGAACTCTCACATCTTATCAGTGTTTCCATACGAGACTAAAACCAGAGCACCTGACAAAAATCCTTTGAGAGATGAGATGAATACCAAGTATTGGAACTGAGATGCAAACACACACACACACACACACACACACACACACACACACACACACACACACACCACACACAACGTTAAATCAAAGAACGAACGCACACCCACCCACACACACAACACGACACCCCCACACACATGTATTTCATACAAGGCCAAACTACATGTATAGTACGAGGCGGCAGAAAAATCTAGCTAGTCTGTGGGTCCTTTGAATATCTTGCATCCAATCTCAAAATACTTAATTTCGAAAGAACGCACACTATCTATAACGACAGCAACAAGCCTCTGATCATCAATATTTGGTGAACAATGCGAGGATCTCGAAAAACTACACGATCACCAAGATGAAAGGGGCGGAGTATAAAATGGAATGGAGTTCCGCAACAGACGCAAAGCAAGCATAGAAAAGCCGAACAAAGAACAGCTTCTTTGGGGCCAGAGCAACCACAGGAAAGACAGATTAAAGGTGGTAATTAGACACGACGTGTCCGTTATTTTCTGTTAACTAAAATGCTATACTTGTACATGGCAGTCGTTTCCATCAATCAATTCCTCGTTTCACTGACAGCCACAAGGAAAGTTATTTTCATTACCCGTAGTCAAATCGATCTCAGTGCACAATATTCACAATGCCCATCGTCTTAGTCACTCAGTGTTAAAGAATCACAGCTAGTTTAAACACAATAACTGCCGTTATGAAAGACGACCATCATAGCAGCGATGCAACCAGAGAAGCAACAGGACTAACTAGTGCACAGTAACACAGTTAGGCTGACAATGTCCCCTCCCGTGGGCTAACAGAGACACGGAGCCTCTGGTCCCAACAAAGCAGCAGCGCGTGCTGGTGAATCTTTTTGACGTATGCAGTGAAGTGAATATTATGACGTCTGACTGTATCAAGGTAGGTGATCATCAAACAGCGTCATTCTTCCAGTCACGCACAATCCGGTCTGATGCCGTGTTCTCGCTACCTAATCCTCTTATTTCCAGACAAAATCAAGGCACAATAAGCCATGAGCCCGCAGACGTTCACATTATTATTGTTTTATTATCATGGTGGTGGCTGTTACTACTTTTTCTTCGGTACTGGTTTTTTTTTTAATTCCTCAGTTATTTCAAAGATACGTTAGAGGAGGTGTGTGTATGTGTGTGTGTGTATGAGAGAGAGAGAGAGAGAGAGAGAGAGAGAGAGAGAGAAAGAGAGAGAGAGAAAGAGAGAGAGAGATATGAATGTATGGCGAAGAAATGTCTTGATCACACTTAGTTAATTTCACAGTAATACTTCAATAACTTAAGTACAAGCTAATTATCTAACACAGGTGTCTTTTACATGATTCTTCCCCAGCAGTGTAACCAGGAATGGACATTCAAGCGGTCGACTGTAATATATACACTAGAAAGCTGATCACCAAGCCCTATGGCAGCGCGGGAACTAGGGGAAAACAAAACAAAACAAACAAAACAAAACAAACAACAAAACAAAACAAAAAAAACAGCCCCAATCATCGCCAGATATGGTCTCAACATGTAGAGATGCGAACAAATGACGTCATATACTAAAAATGTTGTTAAGTTCGTCTGACACTAAAACTCGTTTCATGCCGGATGTGCTTCGTGTTGAGTTCCGCCAAGCAACTAATCATACAAACGTTTCGTTCATGTCCACCGACATGATGATATAAGATAAGAAATGAGCTTTACCCCTAACTTACTCTTTCACTGACGGGTTCAACAGTCAGGTGGGTAAGACGTCAGACTTCCAACTGGAAGGTCTAGGTTCGATCCTACCTAATTACCTCCCACCTGGCGGATAAAGGGTGTAAATTTTTTCCTATCTCCCAGATCAGCATGTGTACAAACCTATCAGTAAATATGCATGTTAAGATTCTGAAAGTCATGCCCGAGTCTGGTTGTTATAGAAACATGAAAAACACCCAGAATGCATGCCCACCCAAAGCGGACTGCGCAAACTGTGCCTGATTATACCACCTGCACAGTGTGGGCACAACGCATCCGAAAAAAAAAAAAAAAAAAAAAAAAAAAAAAAAAATCCAAACACACAAACAAAAAGTCTCCCCCCAAAACAAACAAACAAACAAACAAAAACAAAGGCAAAAAACACCAACAACAAAACATCTTCACTTCAGAAGGGTGCTATGCATGAGTTAAGGCAGCGCACAACGATTATGTACCGGCCGGCGGTCTCAGTACATGAATTACTTCTTTCGGAAACGCTTGTTACAGTGACCCGTGAAAGCGAGAAAGTACTTAGTAATTACGTAGGCTAGCAGTTGTCTCGTTATTTATACTCTCTTTTGTTTGTTTGGTGTTAAACGAAGGGCTTGTGATGTATGTATGTGCGTATGAACGTATGTATGTACGTATGTATGGGGTGTATGTATGTATGTATGTATGTATATATGATATGTATGTATGTATGTGCGTATGTATGTATGTATGTATGTATGTATGTATGTATGTGTGTTGTGTGTGTGTGTGTGTGTGTGTGTGTGTAAGTATGTATGTATGTATGTATGTATGTATGTGTGTATGTATGTATGTGTGTATGTATGTATGTATGTATGATTATGTATGTATGTATGTATATATGTATGTACGTAGTATGAAGTATGTATGTATGTATGTATGTATGTATGTATGTATGTATGTATGTACGTATGTATGTATGTATGTAGTACGTATGTAGTACGTATGTATGTATGTATATGTAGTTATTTGTATGTAGTATGTATGTATGTATGTATGTATGTATGTATGTTGTAGTATGTTTATGTGTCTGTCTGTCTACTTACCTACCTACCTACCTGCCTACCTACACCTACCTGCCTACCTACCTACTTATGTATCCAGTATATATCTATCTGTTTGCTTTTACTGTTTTTGTGTTTTTGTTTATTTTTGTACATTACTAACACCAGTTCGTACTTAGAGAATAGAATACATCCCCACATTCTACAAGACCAAAACAAACTGACAACAACTTTTCTTTCAGTGGAAGTTTGTTTATTTGCAATTCAAAAACGCATACTGTTTATTTGCAATTCAAAAACACATACAGTAGTACATACATCGGATCACTCCTCGAGCTTTAAGTAAGAACAGAATGACGAGCTCGCGCCTCAAAAATAAGACAAGGTTATTAGTGCGCCCTCTCAATGACAAAAGGACATTTTTCTATCTCCTTCCCCGACTCTGCCCAGGTCAATGTACTTAGAGCTGAACCATTATCAAGACTGACTGCCCAATATCAGGCCCATTTACCTGGCCAGAATACATGTGACGTCTGACACGTAAAACTGCAAAGCACATACCGGCACGTTCTGTAAAGAAACCGTTTATATGAAATATTTTATCGTTTAATTTTTTTTTTAAACAACATCGAGGAGTCATCTAGATAGATGATACATTTATGTGTCAAGATGCTTATGCATATATGCAGGTCATCCATGCGCACGCGAAACAGAGCGAAAGAGAGAGAGAGAGAGACGGACAGACAGACAGACAGAGAGGCAGAAGGAGAGAGAGGAGAGAGAGAAGAGAGAAGAGAGAGAGAGAGAGAGAAACAGACAGACAGACAGACAGAGAGAGAGAGAGAGAGAGAGAGAAACAGACAGAGAGGAGAGAGAGAGAGACAGAGAGAGAGAGAGAACGAGATAGAGAGGACAGACAGACAGAACAGACAGAGAGAGAGGAGAGAGACAGACGAGAGAGGAGAGAGAGAGAGAGAGAGAGAGAGGGGAGAGAGAGAGAGAGAGAGAGAGAGAGAGAGAGAGACCGACAGAGATAGAAACGGGACAGGCTGGTGATAGAACGAAAACTGACAAAAATGTAGCCGGGAACAACAACTATAAAATACCAAGAAATAAAACCCCAATAAAACGAAACCCCCCACAAACTGCACAGGGGGCTATTCCACACTGAAAAAGTCCAGGCAGGTAAATTATACATTTTCCTTGATACACAAAAGCGAAGGAGGAAAACCAGTCGTCACAAGCTACCTTCTTAGATAAATTCGACCGAGAAAACACTCAG
The DNA here is from genome assembly GCA_030674185.1 of Monoplex corrugatus. NCBI lineage: Eukaryota > Metazoa > Mollusca > Gastropoda > Littorinimorpha > Ranellidae > Monoplex > Monoplex corrugatus. The sequence goes on along the minus strand of JAPXFY010000014.1, from coordinate 7,518,638 downwards.
CTCTGAAACTGTAAGCCCAAAATCCCTAGCCGTAGGGGGAAAAAGGGGGCTGTCATTTTTATGCATTTTCCTCTGCATTAGAGAAATGAATCAACGCATCAGAAAAATAAAAAGACTTCTAGACGCCATCGTTGTCATGAATGGCCAAATCTTGATTCTGCTGAAGACAAATGTTAACACGACAGCTGTAATGCACATTTCAAGCCTACACAGTCACAACAAAGTGTTGTTTTTTATGTTCATAAGAAATTAACGATCTTTGATTCGCGTGATCAAATCTACATAAACGGAAGAGGGGGGGGGGGGGGGGGGAAAGAAAACCTGCAAACTTAACAACTTTCAGTCAACATTTTCCACGCTATAACACTTGTGACATTCCAAAGAAATCTGGTTTAACACCTGTCAGCAAACATCCTAGACATATTCTAATGAAACATCCCATATATTTCCGGCGACTACGATTAAAAGAATCGGTCACCAAAACCGACAAATATATATATATATATATATGCAATTGTGACTGGACTATTCCCGTTCGGACTTGTCTATGTTCCGACTTTGGTACAAGCATCCACACGTGAACAGCCCTAAACACACACACACACACACACACACACACACACACACACCTACACATCCACACACACACCTACACACACACACACACACACACACACACACACAGAGTACTAACCGTACATGACACAAAAGGCTGCACATCTACACTGTTAAGTGTACAGGCAAGTGCTGTGGGTGAAGAATGCAAATTAGATGAGACATGTGAGCAGGTTGGTATGTGTGGCGCAGAGAACTATGCCAACTCAATACACACTATTTCAATAATGTGTAAACATCCCTAAACATCCTCGACCTCCGTGAAATGGTGCTTAGACATGACGTGATTCGTTATCAGCCCTCGGCATTTCAAGTAGCATTATACTGAAGCTGTCACATGCATAACGCCAGCAACATTGGTCAACACCTCTGATACAACAGTAACACAATCAGCCCCACAATTTCGCTAAACATCGATCAACATTAAGAAAAAAAAAACAACAACAACAAAACTTTTGGTCATTAATAAAATACTTAAATCGTGCGACTAGAGAGAGTTTCTTCGGGATCCATTCATTCATCCATCCAATCGATCTGATCCAGATCGACAGACAACCCCCCCTAAAAAAAACTTATTGCTAGTCCTCGTATACTCAGAGAGTGGTAGGACTTTGAAATCTACAAAACAGAACAGAACAATTTACAGAGTTTCTTCGGAGCTTGTATTTGAGGGATTCATCGCATTAGGGCAATTCCACATACGCTCCATCCAAATCTGCCAGCAATTATCTGGTAGACTCTTTGAGCATGAGCAAAACCCTATGCATTGGCAAGGTTTGACACGGGGAGGGCGGGAGGGGGTAGGGATGGGGACTGGGAGAATAGGATCTATGAAACAGAAAGCTGATATTACCAGAGGAGGAAACTAAAAAAAAAAAAAAACAGAGTTCCTGTTACTGCTTAAAAGTACCGAGAGACGAACAATGAATTCATTAAAAAATATGAATGCGGGAAAGAACTGGATCGATCAGTAGTGCACCGAAACTGAAAACAGCACGGCTTAAAAAGATTAATTTGGAGGAAAAAAAAAAAGAGGGGGGGGGGGGGAGGGGGCAGATCATGTCAGATCAATAGAGATCCAACCTCTATCCAAGACAAGTACAGAAAAAAACAAAACAAAACAAAAATGCCAGAAATAAATAAATAAGATGATCCTCAAATGTTGGAATGAATAAAGCTCAAGTACAGAACAAAACAAAACAAAACAAAAATGCCAGAAATAAATAAATAAGATGATCCTCAAATGTTGGAATGAATAAAGCTCTAAGTAGTTCAGCCTCGAGTCATTGGAAACCCAATGTTACTCAATGATCCTGATGCCACCAACAAAGGTATAAAAAAAAAAAATCGAAATCTTCGTCAGAAAGTAGAAGTAACACAGTAGGAAACGGGAAGCAAGCTGGACCTATAAACGTACCAGCTTGTTCCTGCAGGACAAGATCTATTCTGTACCATGACTGACTTCACAACCGTTTGTTTACAGCAAGGCCTGACAGATAGAGAAATGGCCTATACCATGAACGCAGTCACACCCTCCACATGAACCTATACATGCTAGCCTCACTCCGAGTGGTTACAGGCTTGCTTCTTTCCATCGCTCATCTCGAGGTGGCGGTATCGCCATCCTCTACAACGACTCACTCCATTCCCGCCTATCTTTCTCGCAGTCTCTGCCTTTCTCCCATCCTTCTTTCGAGCACGTTGAAGTATCCTTCCAAATCCACCCCTCACCCCATCACCTTCTCCTGTGTCTATCGACCTCCACCTAGCTCTGCCAACAAACTCACCACATCCACGTTTCTCTCTGACTTTGACCAACTGCTTGACCACTACTGCCTCTTACCTGGAAATCTCATCATTCTAGGTGACATCAATGTCCACTATGACAACACTCACCGTTATGACACAAGACATATCATCAACTCTCTGTCCAATCACAATATGACTGAACACATTTCTGAACCAACCCATCAAAAAGGTCACATTCTTGACTGGATCATTTCTCGTGATCACCACAATTCAGCTACTAACAACTGCTTAGTTCTTTCTACCCGTCTAACTTCAGCCCTTCCATCTGACCACTCTGCAATTCTCTGTTCTCTTGACATTTCTCCTCCTTCCCGTACCACGCGCACAGTGACTCGACGCAATCTCAAATCTATCGACCTCTCCACATTTTCATCTGATGCCTCCCGTCTCCTTTCTGAAAAGTCACATAACCTTGCCGATGAATTCTATACTACTCTCCACCATCTTCTGGACACTCATGCTCCAGCCACAACCCGTCTTTTACCTGACCGCCCCCTACCCCCTGGCTCACTCATGAGATTGCCTGTGCAAAACGTGCCCGCCGCAGAGCAGAGCGCCGCTGGCGCAAATCCAAACTCACTGTACACAGGCAACTTTTCCAAGCCTCTAAAACAAAAGTATCCACCCTCATTGCATCTGCAAAAACAAGCTATTTCCAAACCAAAATCCTGAATGCCTCTTCTTCAAAAGAACTCTTTACAACCATGAATCATCTCCTTGGCACACGAAAAGACTTACCTCTCCCAACAAAACATACAAATGAAGAACTCCCATCTGTATTCTCCAACTATTTCACCACCAAAATACAAACTCTTCGTGACAGGCTTGACAGGACACCCTGTCAACCATGCCCACCTGACCCTTCCTTCTCTGGCACATCTCTCACTACTTTTACCCCAGTCTCACAAGAAGATATTTTCAACACAATCAGATCCATGTCGTTCAAAACCTGCGAACTGGATCCTCTTCCAGGTTCTCTCTACTCCGATTGTCTCCCTACTCTCCTCCCATTCATCACTGACATCATCAACACTTCTTTTCAAACTGGAACTGTCCCAGATTCTTTCAAGTCTGCTATTGTTCACCCTCTCCTCAAGAAACACAATTTAGACCCAAATGAACTGAAAAATTACAGGCCTATCTCTAATCTCTCTTTCTTGTCAAAACTCCTTGAAAAAGTCGTCCTCAACCAGCTGAACTCTCACCTGTCTGCCAACAATCTCCTCAATCCTTTCCAGTCAGCCTACCGCCAGTGCCATAGCACTGAAACTGCCCTACTACACATTCTCAACAATCTCCTCCTTGCAACTGATACTGGCAAAGTCTCTCTCCTCACACTCCTTGATCTGTCTGCAGCTTTCGATACCATTGACCATGGTATTCTCCTTTCTAGACTTCATCATACTTTTGGCATCTCTGACATTGCTCTCTCCTTTTTCACTTCGTATTTATCAAACAGAAAACAAACTGTTCTCATCAATGGCACTTACTCTCAACCTGCATACCTGACCTGTGGTGTTCCACAAGGATCTGTCCTTGGCCCTGTTCTTTTCACTCTTTATACCTCCCCCCTGTCCACCATCATCAACTCCCACTCTATAAAACACCACTTCTATGCTGATGACACCCAACTTCAAGATAGTGACTCACCTGATAATATACAGCGCCTGTTGACTCGCACCACTGAGTGTTACTCGGACATTAAGAACTGGATGACACACAATAGACTTCAGCTTAATGACGACAAGACAGAAGCTATCCTCATTGGCACCCGTCAGAAACTTTCCCAGCTGCCTCCTCTTTCTCTCCCATTATGTAACACATCAGTCCCAATTTCTGATTCAGCTAAAAACCTTGGTGTCTGCATTGACTCTACCCTGTCCATGAACAACTTTGTTTCTCAAACTGCCAGATCTTGCTACTATCATCTCCATCGTATAAGCCTGATCAGGAAGTATCTCTGTCGAAACAACTGCAAAACTCGTTCTCTCCTTCATAATGTCTCGCATTGACTATTGCAATTCACTCCTGTCTGGTCTTCCTGCCTCCACCATTCACATCCTACAGCGCATTCAAAACAATGCTGTACGCCTTGTACTCAAAAAGAAAAAAGCTGACCACATATCTCCTCTCCTGGCACAACTTCACTGGCTCCTGTATCAAAGCGCATACAGTACAAACTAGACACCATGTGCTACAAAAGCCTCAATAACGCAGCCCCCGATTACCTGTCAAGCCTACTTGAGATCTATCTTCCCTCACGTACCCTCCGCTCTGCCTCCGATCCTCTGACTTTTCGCTTTCCACGCACTAAGCTCAATACCTATGGTCCACGAGCCTTCTCTGTTTCTGGTCCACTCTCCTGGAACAAACTTCCTCTCTCAGTCCGTCAGCAACCTACTTTTGCCTCCTTCAAGTCCGCTCTCAAAACTCACCTTTTCTCCTCTGCATAAAATCCTAACCTCACTCAACCCCCTCTGCAGCCTGTCTCCGCTCGGAGGGGAATCACTTTGTTTTAATATATAATTGTATATGATGTGCTCTCTGTGGTTTTCCATTGGTTTTATTCTTGCTTTTATTGCTTTTATTCTTTTCTCCCCATTTGTGGCCATGCATGTGTGTGTGTGTGTGTGTGTGTGTGTGTGTGTGTGTGTGTGTGTGTGTGTGTGTGTGTGTGTGTGTGTGTGTGTGTGTGTGTGTTGTGTGTGTGTGTGTGTGTGTGTGTTGTGTGCGTGCGTGCGTGTGTGCGTGCGCGTCTTTTCGGCGCTTGGATTTGATTTTGTCGAGATTTGCGCTATATAAATATTGTAATTATTATGTATGCATGTGCGTACGTATGTATGTATGTATGTATGTATGTATGTATGTATGTATACGCTTAGATTTATGTATGTATGTATGTGTGCATGTATACGCTCAGCTTAGATTTATGTATGTAAGTATGTAAGCATGTATGTATGCATGTATGCGCTCATATGTATGTAGGTATGTATGCATGTATACGCTCAGCGCTTAGATTTGATTTTGTCAAGATTTTGCGCTATATAAATAAAATATATTATTATTATTATTATTATTATGAGGATATCTGTAGCTAAGCCAATCATCCGATCAGTCAGCATTGAAAGTTCTCAAAGCTACCGCGCGTTCAGCCACGTTAGTCATCACCGAAAAGATCTTTTTCAGCGAGTTTTGCGGCTCAGTTCATACAACCGTACTCTTCAGAACTGATATCTGTTGCAACATAAAAACTGGCCCCTTTATTGCCCATTTTGAAATGCTCCAAACATCGTGGTGATGTAAGTGCCCCCCCCCCCCCCAACCCCCTCCAAATGGTCGGTGTCCCCTCTCTCTGCTTTCATTTTAAGACCTTGCCATCGCAACAGCCAAGCCACCAGGACTTCAGACTTCCAAAAGGAAGATCTGAGTCTGACGCCATCTGGCAGTAAATGGTAGACAAAGGGTGGGCATTTTTCCGATCTCCCAAATGAACAAACATTACGTGCAGACGTACACCTCAAGAGCCTGAAACCCTTCATGTGTGGGATGTATGCGGAACATCAAACGTCCGCGTTAACGGCAATGTAAACCATGTCAAAACTTGTACTTCGCGGCGTATGAACACACGAACATACCCAGCATGCACGCCCCCGAAAACGGTTTATGACCGCCTAAAGGACAGGGTTAAACAAAGCCACAGACATAACAGCTCACTCATACAAATACACATGGGAGTTGCAGTGTAAAAATGTAGAGGAAAGAATAAAACAAACAAACAAAAATAAACAAAAACAAAGGAAGAAAGAAAGAAACAAACAAACCAGCTCACTGGCTTCTGCGCAAGAAAAAACTGCTTGCCAGATTACCAATGGCAGATTTGGATGGCGTGCACAAAGATAAGATCT
>JAPXFY010000014.1:7499809-7507309 GCA_030674185.1 Monoplex corrugatus | reverse complement strand
TTCACACAAACTGAAATAAATGGTGGCATGTTAACTATCTTTCTGCCATAATATTTTAACAATTTTCTTTTTGAGTTTCTTTTAATCATGTTTTTCTCCTTCTGTTCTTTATTTCTTCTTCAAAATAGATACAATAATTACCATCCCTAAAAATTACCCAAAAGATGTATCGCGTTTATAAGTTCCGAGCTTCAGGCAAATCTGATGTATCACCTTACAATGTATCCCTTATCTGTATGCGTATCTGTTTATTTGTCATCTTTCAATGTAAGCACACTGCTGACTTGACAATCTCTCTATCCCTCTTGAGTAATTAAGTGGCTTTTGAAGTTTCCTTTTAATCTCTCTTTCTCTGTCTGTCTCCCCCCTCTCTCTCTCTCTTTCACACACACACACACACACACACACACACACACACACACACACACACACACACACACACACACACGATACTACGATACTAAACGAACAGAAAAATCAGTCAAGGCCACTCAAAGCATACAGTCAGCCAGCTGAGTTAAAGCCCTATCTTTGCCAAACACTCAGAACTACTAGAAACAGAGGCTAGGCAAACAGGTGACAGGAATGGTCTTTTAGTACGGACAGTGCACACCAAGAATGCTCTCACAATTCGTGTCTGTACGACGTCTTAGCACAAAACTACTGTTCTGGTAATTGAAGGAGAAAGCCGTAAATGTTTTCACCCAACCTACAGCAGAACCGAAGGCAAAGAGGATCCCTGACTCCAAAAAAACAGTTTGTACAACGGATTCCAAAAACAGTTTTTGTAACACCAGGGTCGTGGGTTCGACCCTGAGACGGGCCATTCGTTTTACCGTACGCTGGCTGGCCGCGTTTTTGACAGATCCATGGACTGAAGATCTCATGTTTCGAGTTCGATTCCATTTCGCAACATAAACAGTTGGCCGGTGCAATTATTCTGGTGGTGTCAGTTTTTCATACGTCTTGGTCTCCTTGTTTCAAGATCTTGCCTCTTGCCAGCGCGTCTGGTACTGTGCAGAAGACTGCTAGCTAGATTACTGATAGCGGAGTTCGGTGGACCGCATGTGGAGCTGTCCGAATGCGGCGAGTCTTTCTTTGACAAATTTCAACTGCAAGAACCGTCTCCACGGGACAGCCAAGAATGAACACCTCTTTATGAATTACATTTAAATCTCTCTTTGTAATACAGAACTGGGGGGGGGGGGGGGGGGCATCTACTGGCTTTAATAGGTTTACTTCTGTTAGGATGCGCGTGCACACAACCTCTTAACCCTTTGACTCCCGCACCCTGTCCACTAGCATCGTGCAATGCCAACAATGCAAGCAAAACAAAACCGTAACTCCTTGACTCCCTGAACCTATCCATCGGCTTCCAGCAGGAAGATGGTGGATAGGATGAAAGAGTCAAAGGGTTAAATTTTTGCAGTTGGTGGACAGGGTGCGGGAGTCAAAGGGTTAAACTCCCCTCCCCTATGTACGTGTCTTAACGCCTTATCGGCAAAGGAAGAATGGCGCAAACCGGACCTGTTACGTGTATTTCATCACTGGCACCAGTGGTCAGACAGTGCACATAACCAGGAAATACATGTGCTTAAAACATCCCACTTGATACTTCATGTGCATTCCTTTCGGTTTAGAAACATCACAAATTTATTCATAGAATGAATCGAAGAGATATTTTCTTCAGTGCACATCAGATTGAAATAAGGCTGTCTACTAGAAATGACGAAATGGCTGCAAATAATTAAAAGTAAATAATTTGTTGGGAGTGTAGAAAAATCTCTCACCGTCCACTGTAAAAGCAGACGAAACTAAAAGCAGGTCGAGACAGGGAGGCCAAAATGTAGCAAGGAATTTTCAAAAGGTGCTTATTTATAACTTAATCATGACAGTTACTTTTCATTATGTAAACATTTATAATCTCCCGAAGCAACTCTGTGTGTGTGTGTGTGTGTGTGTGTGTGTGTGTGTGTGTGTGTGTGTGTGTGTGGTGTGGCGTGCGCGCGTCATTCTTTCGTCCTTCTGAACCTCTTCGCCCCTCATGATACTTTAAGCTTACACTAATTCCAATCCCTTGTTGTTTGAGCTTGAATGTCGGCTGGTGTGTGTGTTGTGGTGTGTGTGTGTGTGTGTGTTGGTTGTGTGTGTGTGTGTGGTGTGTGTGTGTGTGTGTGTGTGTGTTGTGTGTTTTTGGCGTTGTGTGTGTGTGTGGGAGGTGTGTGTTGTTGTGTTGCGTGATACTGAAGGTAGGGCTCTGTTTTCATCAGATTAGGCGTATATAAATGCTCTTTATTATTATATAGAGTGGTGTGTTGTGCGCGCGCGCGCGCGGTGTATGTGTGTGTGTGTGCACGCGTGCATGGTGTGCGATGTGTAAGAGAGAGAGAGAGAGAGAGAGAGAGAGAGAGGAGGACAGATTGACTGACTGTGAGAACATGCTTGATAGTGCAGGCAAGTACAGTGCATTATCATGAGGACTCTTTGTGCCAGCTGTCAAATACACATCAGAATACTTCTGGCATTCCGGCAATCCCAGCATGACAAATTCATAAAACAGTTTGTCAGACGACTGAATAATGCATCCTGAACTCTGTAACCTGATACCGATCTCTCCCACACTCCCCACAACTAGATCAACTGAAACTTTTCTTTGGGGCATGGTATCAGGTTACTGCGTGTTTTAAAATTTTAAAAAAATCACAACTTGGTTAGTCCCTAACATACACACGATAAATATCCAACATGAGCTTGTCAACTGAGTAGCAATATCACACAACGCGTACGGAATGACACTTCATCACGAGAAATTTTGAAAAGAAAAGGTTACAGCGGTCCGCACGCACTGCCAGACTTCAGTTCCTGGCTGATCTGGAATCTAGGTCAAGAACAGTCTGGCATTTTTGGCACAACCACACACGAACGCAGCCAAATCCTACACAAAACCCATCACAGTCATCATCACAAATCAAACAAGATGCACGTTGAAGAGGAATGTACGTCTTTCGTCAGCTGTGAAAAAGCAGCGACTGCATCAGTGAATGAATACGTGTCTACGTTAAAGCACTGTGGTTGGGTTGGGTTGGGTGCGTGTGTTGGAATTTGATTGGGAGGGGTGCAAGGAAGGAAGGAAGTAAGTCTGAGTTCGGGGGTGAGGGGGGGGGGGGATGGGGAAGGGAGGGGGAGAAGTGTCATGACATATTGTCAACACAACTGCACACTTCATAACGCACTCCAGTGTTGTCCGAAAATGGGTGAGACGGAAACGGGGGAGGGGAGAGTGAGGAGGTGGTGTAGTGGGTGTGTGTGTGTGTGTGTGTGTGTGTGTGTGTGTGTGTGTGTGTGTGTGTGTTGTGTGTGGTGCTCTGCTGCGTGTGTGTGGTATGTGTGTGCGTGCGTGCGTGTGTGTCTGTTTTAGCGCTTAGATTTGATTTTATCAAGATTTTGCGCTATGCAAATAAAATATGTATTGTATTGTATTGTATTGTATTGTATTGTGTGTGTGTTGTGTTGTGTGTGTGTGTGTGTGTGTGTGTGTGTGTGCGTGCGTATGTGTATGTATGAGGAGGGGGGGGGAGGACATACAGAGACAGGAGACAGAGAGAGCGAGGGAAAGAAAAACTGGCTGAGTGACCACACGAGTTATCAAGCATCGTCCACTCTAATACGTTTTTGAAGAAAACAAAAACTCAGCAGCAAACCGCACAGCCATCCAACTCCAACGATCATTCTTATCTGACAAATACATCGAAAAGCACATGTATGCCACGCTTTATGGATGATGATGACTCAGGGACCGGCAGTCCCCTTTACAATACTTCACATAGCCTGAATTTTTCCAACCACAGGCCATAGCCCTTACACGTACTTCCGAAGACATAAACATGCAAGTCAAACATCAACACAGTATCAGTAATGTTACTCATTCACTTACACTTGTCGGACAAGTTTTGCTGGTCTACCGTTCTTCTCACCAGGGCCAAGATCTCCATTTGATTGGCACAGTTCATAAACATGAAATTGTTTCTGATCTCTAGTTTCATTGTACTAGTTATCATTTGAAATTTTCTTTACAGTTTGTGCTGTTTATGACAATGCTCTAGCCGCGTGAACATGAAGGTCAATGAAACAGGTATGCATACACAAGAAGTTCAAAGTAATCCTCTAAGATGGAGGCAGACACAAGAAGATCATTGATAAGGAAGATTAGGAAAAGACAGGCAACATTTATAGGCCATTTTATGGGGCATCTGAGCACCTGGTCACAACAGGAAAGCTGGAGGGAAAGAAAGCATCAGGTAGACCCAGGAAGAAAGTATCGGATGGACTTACAGGATGGCTGAGGGCAGAGAGAGTGGAAGATGTGCTTGCGGCAACAAGGGATAGATACATATGGAGGGCCATGATTGCCAACGCCATACAGCAGGGCACATGATGATGATGATGATGATGAATCCTCGAAGAGGGACATACAAAAAAATTTGTATCTTTGAAAACTGAACAAGATCTCATCAAGTTCAATCAAGAGGATACTGATAATCCGCTTTGCTATCATGGTTGACAATGCAGGACGCTGAGCTAGGCTGAGTGAGCATCCTTCGTATGTGTGTATAAATGGACTGAATGCGGACAGACAGGAACAAGCTTCCTTCAAGCTAAAACAATGATTATCAATTCATGGAAATTATATTGCTGGACACATCATCAGATATCTGCTCTGTTCTCTTTGTAGAGAGCACAGATGAAGTGCATCAAAAACTGATTTCCCCCTCTCTGTCTGTGTCTGAAATATTTTATGTGTGTGTGTGTGTGTGTGTGTGTGTGTGTGTGTGTGTGTGTGTGTGTGTGTGTGTGTGTGTGTGTGTGTGTGTGTGTGTGTGTGTGTGTGTGGGAAAGCATAGCTAAACTGCATCAGAAACTTTTCCCCCCTGCATGCGTGCGTGCATGCATGTGTGTGTGTGAGATGTGTGTTTTTTAACATGTGACAAATATGGCTGGATTTTTCCCAACAGACTTTTGCAACGGACAACTCCTTTGTTGTCGTGAGTTCTTTTACAGCTAAATGCATAAATGACTGCTGCACACTGGACCTTGGTTTACTGTCTCATCCAAAAGACAAGCACCCAGACCATCACTCAATGTCTAGATGAGAGGGGAGAATTGCATAAAGTTTGTGAACTTAAACAAGGACTCCCAGATGGGTTGTTAATCGCCAGGTCTCTGCCTCACAACAACAATATCAGAGATATCATAAGAACAATATTAACTTGATGGCGACGCTCTGCAGCTATTAGATGTTATGTTTTTTTTCACCAAGACTACGTGTATACTATAATAAGGGAGATTATACTGACAGCAGAGTTTAACTATTGACCTTCTAAAACATATGTAACAGGATAGGTTTATTGTCGTTAGATATTCTCCATAATTTTTCAAAAAGTACCAAAAACTGTGTGTCTCGAGAGTTTCAGCAACCATTTTAGGGTGCATTTCCAAAGGGTTAAAAGATAATAATAGACATGGTTAATACAGATAATCAGACAAGAATTAAATACATGTTTATTTAGCAGGCACACGTTTGCATTTCTGCGCAGTTATTAACAGTACATGTCATGTGTACCTAACTACAAAGTTTGTTAACCACACACTCCTTGGCAGCACAGGACCGGGAGGAAACAGCCACATACATTGACATATGTTGCCTGATCATGTAGCTGGCAAACAAAAGAAGTACTTATGACATTTTTTTTAACTTAATTTACACATGAAGATAATTAATACCAGTTTACCTGTTCCTAATAAGATTCACAAGTGTGACATGTTCACAGATCATACTGCATATCTCCATGAATCAAAATAGTTCATACAACTAGTGTTTGCCATGTATCTGACACTAGAAAATCAATAATTTACATGGCAGAATGACAAAAGTACAATATATCACAACAGCTTCATTCATTAATGTATCCAACACAACATAAGCCTAACCTTCAAATGGTAAACCAACAGACAATGTCAACACCACTATCAGGCAATATAATGCTTTCATTAATGTGGGTCAGCTTTAGTTAATGGCTACTATGTAATGATTAATACTTGACAGCTTTTTGACAGTTAAATGCCAGTCTCCTTAGGCTTTGTGTTTGCTTACATTATGTGGTCACCAATTGTCTGACAAAAAACACATTGTGATTTAGGTCAACTGATAACATGATAATCTGTCCTTAAGAACAATGAACTAAAGTAGGTTGATCATTATATGTCCAAATAATCAACACAAATGAAAATCTACTGATTCTAAGAAGTCAGTAAAATTGTATCATAGTACTATAATGAAACACTCAAGTATCTACGTTATGTATTTTCATAAGCACCATACATTTGAGAAAAAAGACTCCAGTTAAAGAAAAATGTATGTATACATCTGTTTGTTGGAAAGGGTTAAAATGTAGACATGTGGGAAAGGGCTATGAAGATGAATAAAACACTACTGTAAATGCTTCTTTTGTTTTGCTGCGAAGAAACCTAACAGAAATTTTGCAGAAGAATTAGTTCTTTTATAAGTTTGTTATACAGAGAAATAAACACATGTATACTGTGTACTGTCACTATACAGTCATCCCTGAGAACCACAAATCTACTGGAGAATGTAATCAAACTGCTGACATTTACATAATCAATAAAACAATTTGTGTACTACTAAGTCTTAAAACAAAACCACAATTATAGTCTATGCAAGACAAAATCTGTCTCTCACACTGTTCTTTTTGAGATGGAGGTGCTTGCCATAAAAATAACTCAACAAGAAATTTAAACTAATGAAGTGTAAAGAGTACCTGGTATCACTTGATCATAAGCAACAGAATGTAATTTCCTCAAAAAGAACACCTCAGATTCAAACAAATAAAATCACTGTCACTTCCAGGTCCTCTCTAACAAGGATCCTTCTCAATGCTACAGTTAAATACAGATCACATAAACCACATGACACTGACAGTCCTTCTTTTTCTTTTCCATTTTTAGGTCTAATTTATGTTTGGATCAGTTCTAAAACTGAACTTGCGTTAAGTCCAAAAATAGATAACACTGGCTTTCCCCGCTAGCACTCTCAACCATTCTTTCTCCTACTTTCCTTCTGTGCTCAGAGCAGGCAGCAATAATTATTAGCCATACATAAGAAACCCTTTAAAAAATCTGACAACAGAACTATTCTAAACACTGATTTCTAACTTCAATGATCCGTGCAGCAAGATTCTTTTGAAATCTGGAATTCAGATCAAGTGAAAAAAAATCTTGCTATACTGCTTATCTCCTATAGTTACTTTTGTCGACATGTTAAGACTTTATAATCAAATGCTCCTTTTAAAGTTTCTATGCATATGACATTAGCGTACATGCACAGGTAATATGGAGATTCCCCGACATACAGTCAACATACTACTGCCACTGGTATAGCCACAGTTATTAATAGAACAGCCTGTGCTTGTTTAAGATTACACA
>JAPXFY010000014.1:7477309-7494809 GCA_030674185.1 Monoplex corrugatus | reverse complement strand
AAACCACTGCCGAGGAACAATGCCCACCAAGTTCATGCGATAGCTAGTGCACCTTCATCGCAAAACGCGTGTGTCTCTCAGTTTCACTGCACTTATGCATGCCCATGTAATCACCATATGTAACAATGAACAGCATTTGTCAATGACTTGAAAGATGTCGTCTGCTCGACATGGCACTATCAACACAGACGGACATTTTTTTTAGATGTGACGGAACAGAAACTGAAACAAAGATCCTGGGCTTTTCTGATATCTAAAAACAGATGAGTCACTGCACGTTTGTCGGCACAGGCGATGGCCACATGTCGATTGCACGAGGTGTCAAAACAAAAAGTAGGCTTAGATTGAGGAAAATGTACGATGGTCATGTGACGAAAGCAACCACTTCCGGCACAGGCCCCCACCGACTGCCACTCTCCCCCTCCCTTCACACAGCTCTGTGACTTCGGTTCTTTCTTTCCAACGGCAACATGCACACCCACGCTGAATGCTACTGATGGATGACCCACGCTGATACTGATGTGTAAGTGGGCATACTGAGGCAGCACCAGTGCACAGGCGGTTACAGCCTATCCGTCAGCCTTTTTATGTTCGTGGCACAAACACCGAGTTTTCCATGGCACGACCTAGTCATGTTTCATGGAAAGCGCGCGTATTTTGGTTTATTACATATGCATCGTATAAGTTTGTATACGATGATAGAAGACATTGAAAAGATATAAGTAATTAAAAGTAAAATGAAATAAAATAAAGCCGGACTAACGAATACTTCTTACTGATCACAGTTCTCTGAACAACTAATTGCACAAGTAGGCAACACAGGCGTGCGCGCACACACACACACAACACACAGACGCACGCTTGTGTGCGCACACACATTATCGACGCAAGGGGGCCAACAGCCCAGGCGCCTGCAGGGAATGACAGTTCCAAACAAAGGTGCCAGAATGATGGCTCACCAGCTGTCATCATATCATGCTGTGCTTGGGCGGGTCTCGATCAGTCTAATTTTTCACCGTCAGGGTCACATGGAAGCAAAAGCAGAGAAGCTCTTTGTTGGAAGCTCGAAGAGTTCGGCATGAACTCAAATTTGAATAGGTCTATGGCTTATGCCATGATCATTTTATTTTAACCGTTTGACTCCCGCACCCTGTCCACCAGCATCCTACATTGTCAACCATGCCAGCAAGCAAAACCTTGACTGATTCCCTCACCCTATCCACCAACTTCCTGCAGGGAGCTGGTGGATAGGGTGAGGGAGTCAAAGGGTTAAGTTTTTGCAGTTGGCGGATAGGGTGTGGGAGTCAAAGGGCTATCTTTATAATAGTATCAAAGGCGTCGTCAGACCTAACAAATTATTTGGAATTTATTCAGTGTGTGGAGTCTGTCTTGAGAAACAAACTGAAACTTGATAAAAATAATAATAATAATAATAAATAAATAATAAAAAAAAGCGCCGGTTGTCAAGTGAGCACACATTGGATTCCAATTGGAAGGTCCTAGTTCGGTCCTGCCCGTCTGGGTACCTCGGTGTATGTATATGAGTTTTTCCGATGTCCCTGTCCATGTGTTCAGAATCGCCAGTGCTAACCCGTGCGTATATGCACGCAGAACACCGACATGAACATGCACGTTAAACACTAGTCTTGCAAGTCATGTCAGTGGACGGCGGCTTATGAAAGTTTGGAGTTTGTTAAAGAGGGATTCATCACACTCGGATAATTCCATACTCACTCCACCCAAATCTGCCAGCAATCATCTGGCAGAGTCCCTGAGCCTGCGCAAAACCCTATGCACTGGCAAGATCTTGAAATGGTGAACTACCTTGAGAAGGGATGTAACAATCAGCAAGCTGACATCACCAGACGATGGAAACAGTAAGACGGGCAGCAAACAGGCCAGACTGAATTCGAGATATTCCACTTCAGTCTTCAATTCTATCTGAAGAACCAACCAGTCTGCGTAAGGTCATCATCATCATTATGTGTCCTGCCACAAGGCGTTGGCGATCATGGCCCTCCATATGAATCTATCCCCTGTCGCTGCAAGTACATCTCCCACCCTCTCTGTCCTCAGCCACTCTGCAAGTCCGTCCAATATTTTTTCCCTGGGTCTACCTGGTGTTCTCTTTCCCTCCAGCTTTCTCTGTTGTAACTAGGTGCTCTAATTTCTCTTTCCTTGTAAAATGTCCTATAAATATTGCTTGTCTTTTTCTAATCTTCTTTATAAACGATCTTCTTGTGTCTGTCTTCCTTCATCCTTCATGACCGTCTCGTTTGTTTTCTTTGCTGTCCATGGAACTACCAACACTCTTCTTAGAAACCACGTTTCACTATTGCTTCAAATTTGTTCTGACTTACCATGTTAACTGTCCACGCCTCACAACTTATATAACACTCAAGAACAGAAGAACAGTGTGGATTTGTCGAAGGGAAAGGAACTGTTAATGCCATATTCATCCAAAACTATCAAAGAGAGGTCAGTCGAGTTGAATAAGGATTGTTACTATGCTTTGTTGATTATACCAAGGTTTTTGATCGAGTAAGACACGAAGAGTTGATCAAACAACTAGAAAGGCTCAATGTGGATGGAAAAGATCTCATAATCAGATATATGTATTGGGAACAAACAGCACATATGAGAATAGAAAAAGACATAAGCTCTTTCCAAAATATCAAAAGAGGGGTCAGACAGGGTTGTGCTCTGTCACCAGATTTGTTTTCACTTTACAGCGAAACCATCAAGAGAAACGTAAAAGAATGCCCTGGATAAAGGTTGGAGGAAAAATGATAAACATCATTCGTTACGCAGATGACACCGTGCAATTGCAGAAAATGAAAAAGACCTACAAAACCTTGTGAATATAACAGAAAGCAAAAATAAAGGGCTGGAACTAAATAGCAAGAAAACATGATGAGTATTGATAAAATAATCAGACAGTAGGCGGTTTTGTGTGGCTACTGGAAAAAAAGCTGACAGCGGGCTGGCTGAATTTATGACTCTAGCGTGGATTCTATCATATTTGATAAACAAACAAACAAAACAAAACAAAACAACAACAAAACTAAAATAAAAACGCGAAGCAGATGCCAGAGGAGCCTTTTTTAATTTAATTTTTATTTCATTTTATCGTTTGTTTGTTTGTTTGTTTGTTTGTTTTTCAGTTTGTAGTTTGTTCAAGAGGGATTCATCGCACTCAGACAATTGAAACAGGACTGTCTACCGAAATGATGAAATGGCTGCAAATAATTTGTTGAGGGTGCAGAAAAATGTATCACCGTCCACTGTAAAAGCAGACGAAGTCAAAAGAGGTCGAGATAAGGAGGCCAAATTGTACCAATGAATTTTCAAAAAGTACATTTATAAATTAACCATGACCTTTTACTTTTCATTATGTAAACATGTATAATCTTCCGAAGCAATATGTTGAAAACGTTAAGCTTTAGATGTCAAACATAGTGTTATGTATGCTGCTTTCAACGGGCCGATATGTTGTTGGACCATATGCTCTATATATACTATGCGATAGACTGAACTCAGATATAAGACCTTGATTCCGGCACTGCTCCATCAAAACAGCCAGCCAGCCAGCCCGCAAACTTTGCCTGTGGTGCAAAGGGCAGCGGAAAGAAAGCCCCCAAGGCTTGCTCCCGTACAGTACTGCTGACAGGTGTTGTTGGCAATCACAATAACACACAGCCACTCGAGTGGGACCGTTTGGTCTACCTTCGGTCTGCTGGTTGGTTTTTCTGATATGTCGA
The DNA here is from genome assembly GCA_030674185.1 of Monoplex corrugatus. NCBI lineage: Eukaryota > Metazoa > Mollusca > Gastropoda > Littorinimorpha > Ranellidae > Monoplex > Monoplex corrugatus. The sequence continues at coordinate 7,491,048 of JAPXFY010000014.1, read as the reverse complement.
GTTCAATACAAGCCTGCAACATTTAATCCTTTGACTCCTGCACCCTATCCACAACTGCAAAAACTTAATCCTTTGAGTCTCGCATCTATGCCGGAAGCAGGTGGATACGGTGAGAGAGAGTCGAAGGGTCAAGTTCTTGTTTTCCTGGCATGGTTGGCAATGCAAGACGCTGGTGGACAGGGTGCAGGAGCCAAAGGTTAAAACATGGCCTGTTCGCTGCCCATCTTGTTTCCATCATTGTTGTGGTGCCAGAGTAATGCTTCATAAATTTTAGTCCCTTCTCTCTCCTCTCCATTTCAAGACCTTGCGAGCGCACGGGGTTTTGCGCAGGCTCAGGAGTTTGCCACATAACTGCTGGCAGATTTGGGTGCAGCGCATATGGAATTATCCGAGTACGTTGAATCCCTCATGAACAAACTCCAAACTCTAATAGCCCTTCTCTAAGCCAAACTCGCTAGTACATGACTGCAGCAATTCTGCACGGTTATACTTTGCCTCGCCAATACAAGTGCATTCTTTTCACGGTTACTGTCAGCATATGTCCATTTACGGCTGACATGTTAAACTCGTGTTCTGTTTCCGACCTTGGGTCTAAAATCTATTTATCGTAATATGTAATGCAACGGGATGTAATGGAACTTTTCACTATAAAGGTAACTAACTCTTCCTGAACTTTTTTTTTATCATTGTACCCAAGACTTGTATGTTATTAATCTTCAGGATAATTTTTTTTTCCTGAGGATCCCGCTAAAGTTCTTATGATTCTTTCTCCTTACCAAGACCATAATTTTCCCCAGGCGTTTGAAAACTATCATTATATTAAGAGGTAGTATTAGTCTAATTCAGATCGATGTGTAAAAATACATTACCTCTCTATTTTGTACACACAAACACACACTCACACACCACACACACACACACACACACACACACACAACACACCACCACACACTCTCTCTCTCTCTCTCTCTCTCTCTCACACACACACAGACAGACAGACAGACACACACACACACACACACACACACACACACACACACACACACACACACACACACACACACACACACACACACAACACCCCACACACACCACACATTCTACAGCCTTTATCTCTGTCGGCGCGAAACCAGCCAACCAGATCAGACAATTATGCTGCAAGTCACCAACAAAACAAATAAATATTTCTAAAGGAATTGATCAGGAGGGTTATGACAAACAAACAACAACAAAACAACAACAACAAAAGTGAGCTTTCAAGTCATGGCGGAGACAATCGGATTTGATTAAAATTTGACTTGATGCGTCATGGAACCAGAAAAAAACAAACACGAAAGAAGAATAAGAACGCGTATTTGATAAAACAAGACAAGACAGGCACAAATTTTCGGCTAACTGGCCTTCGTCAAGCGTAAGATCACAAACAAACAAACACCAGATACAAAAATTAGGAGAAAAAGACTGAAACTTCCCTGCTGCTCTGTGCGGTGTGACAAAAACTTCCCTGCTGCTCGGTCCAGTGCAGTATGAGAACAACCAAGCACCCAACAAAACAAATAAATATTTCTAAAGGAATTGATCGTGACCCTCCTGATCAATTCCTTTAGAAATATTTATTTGTTTTGTTGTTTACTTGGTTTTTCTCACACTGGACCGAGCAGCAGGGAAGTTTTTGTCACACTGGACCGAGCAGCAGGGAAGTTTTTGTCACACTGGACCGAGCAGCAGGGAAGTTTTTGTCACACTGGACCGAGCAGCAGGGAAGTTTTTGTCACACTGGATCGAGCAGCAGGGAAGTTTTTGTCACACTGGACCGAGCAGCAGGGAAGTTTTTGTCACACTGGACCGAGCAGCAGGGAAGTTTTTGTCACACTGGACCGAGCAGCAGGGAAGTTTTTGTCACACTGGACCGAGCAGCAGGGAAGTTTTTGTCACACTGGACCGAGCAGCAGGGAAGTTTTTGTCACACTGGACCGAGCAGCAGGGAAGTTTTTGTCACACTGGATCGAGCAGCAGGGAAGTTTTTGTCACACTGGACCAAGCAGCAGGGAAGTTTTTGTCACACTGGACCGAGCAGCAGGGAAGTTTCAGTCTTTTTCTCTTAATTTTTGTATCTGGTGTTTGTTTGTTTGTGATCTTTCGCTTGACAAAGGCCAGTTGACCGAAAATCTGTGCCTGTCTTGTCTTGTTGTCTTGTATTAAATACGCGTTCTTATTCTTCTTTCGTGGTTTTTTTTCTGGTTCCTGTTTGCTTGAACGCGAGCAGTCACACTTGTTTTGGATTTTGATGCGTCATGACATCCGTACACCAACATAGCGATATTCTGACGTAACTGGAAAACGTTAACGGCAGTTGTGTCGCTAGCTGGTGTAGCGTCATTCATCATATCATCATCATCATCATCATCATCATCATCATCATCATCATCATCATCATTATCAGGTGCCCTGCCGCATGGCGTTGGCGACCATGGACTTCCAACCATCTCTATCTCTCGTTGCCCCCAGCATCTCCCCCACCCTCCTCATCCCCAGCCACTCTGCAAGTCCGTCCAGCATTCTCTCCCTGGGTCTACCTGGTGCTCTCTTTCCCTCCAGCTTTCCCGTTGTGACCAAGTGCTCCAAATCCCCCTTCCTCATAAAATGGCCTATAAATGCTGCTTGTCTTTTCCTAATCTTCCTTATGAGTGATCTACTTGTGTCTGCCTCCATAATCCACGAAAACAAAGCGCAGACTGCAGGGCGTCGTAGTCAAACGGCTAAACATCAGACTTTCATTTGAAGGTCCTGGGTTCGATCCGCCTAGACATGTTCGCATTTCCGTCTGGTAGATAAAATGTGGAGATTTTCCACATCTCACAGGTAAACATGTGTACAGACAGACCTGCCGGTGTCTTAACCCTGTTTGTATGTGTACACATGCAGAATATCAAATATTAACGTTAAAGATCCTGTAAGTCATGTCAGTGTCTGGCATATAAAAACACGGAAACATCCACGATGTACGCCTCCTCAGACGGAGTATGCAGACTGCGCAGCCACACTATACCGCTTGCGCAGTGTGGACGAAACGTGCATACACGCATCTGAGAAAAATCTGAACGACAGCGGACTGAAAGACAAAATGTATAAAACTCTGACTCTTGGAAACCAGGTACAGACCATAACTCAGATGAGGAGAATCCAGGTGCATGGCCCATTCTATTTCCTAGGAACAAGCTGAAAGTTAAAACTGTTCGAGTTTTTCCCCGAGAACATACAAAATTGACACAATCTTGATATTTAGAATGCTTCTAAGAGGCGAAAATCGTGTAGCGCATCTGGGCCCCGTTAATTAAGCAACTGATTCTGCAAGAACAAGACAAACATGAGTATCAGAAATGTAAAGATATCAATTGAATTTAAGTTGACAAGCCAGGACAACTAATCATCAGAATGTTTGGAAATTACATTTGCTTCGACACAGAATGTGAAGATACGGGGTGGGACTATTGCGGAAATCGTCATGACAACAAGGCAGATAACTTACATCAAATCAACCTATAAGTCATGTCAGTATCTGATGGTTTATGGAAACAGTAATTCATCCAACATGCATGCTTACAGTATGCAGACTGTACAGCAACATACAGCCTGCACATTGCAGGCAAAACAACACACATCCGAAAGAAAAAGAAAAAAAAACCCCAAAAAACCCAACAACATTATATAGGAAAGCTCAAAAACAGTGCTTGTCGAGCTGTTTACATCTAAATCTATAATTCGGTCCTTCTCTGCTTCTTTCGTGTGTCGTTTACATAGTCACGCCATATCTGTCCAGTTCCTGGCAGCTACCATGGAGCTCAGTGGTCAGAACAGTTGTAGTCAGCCATGTCTCTTGATACTCCACTTGACAGAGGCGATAGATTGGTGAAGTGTGGTTTGAACTTACGGGCATTCAGCTGGTAGTGGCCAGCGCAGATCCTCACCAGGACCACTTGCTGCTCTATGTTCAGAAAGTGGTAATCGTCACATTCTGTCCATGACTCAAGAAGTGATCTAATAATGCTCTCTATTTTTGCCCATGGCTAGTTGATCCTGTTGTATGGTTGGTCTTCCTGGGTTCTTCTTTGTGCCAGCTCATCAACTGTCTTGTTTCCTGGTATCCCACAAACAGCAGGAATCCAGTGAAGGATGAAGTCTTCCTCAGGACAAGATCCAGTGAAGGATGAAGTCTTCCTCACGACAAGATCCAGTGAAGGATGAAGTCTTCCTCACGACAAGATCCAGTGAAGGATGAAGTCTTCCTCACGACAAGATCCAGTGAAGGATGAAGTCTTCCTCACGACAAGATCCAGTGAAGGATGAAGTCTTCCTCACGACAAGATCCAGTGAAGGATGAAGTCTTCCTCAGGACAAGATCCAGTGAAGGATGAAGTCTTCCTCACGACAAGATCCAGTGAAGGATGAAGTCTTCCTCACGACAAGATCCAGTGAAGGATGAAGTCTTCCTCATGACAAGATCCAGTGAAGGATGAAGTCTTCCTCACGACAAGATCCAGTGAAGGATGAAGTCTTCCTCACGACAAGATCCAGTGAAGGATGAAGTCTTCCTCACGACAAGATCCAGTGAAGGATGAAGTCTTCCTCACGACAAGATCCAGTGAAGGATGAAGTCTTCCTCACGACAAGATCCAGTGAAGGATGAAGTCTTCCTCACGACAAGATCCAGTGAAGGATGAAGTCTTCCTCACGACAAGATCCAGTGAAGGATGAAGTCTTCCTCACGACAAGATCCAGTAAAGGATGAAGTCTTCCTCACGACAAGATCCAGTAAAGGATGAAGTCTTCCTCACGACAAGATCCAGTGAAGGATGAAGTCTTCCTCAGGACAAGTATGGAGTTGTAACCGAGCAGCAGGGAAGTTTTTGTCACACTGGACCGAGCAGCAGGGAAGTTTTTGTCACACTGGACCGAGCAGCAGGGAAGTTTTTGTCACACTGGACCGAGCAGCAGGGAAGTTTTTGTCACACTGGACCGAGCAGCAGGGAAGTTTTTGTCACACTGGGCCGAGCAGCAGGGAAGTTTTTGTCACACTGGGCCGAGCAGCAGGGAAGTTTTTGTCACACTGGATCGAGCAGCAGGGAAGTTTTTGTCACACTGGACCAAGCAGCAGGGAAGTTTTTGTCACACTGGACCGAGCAGCAGGGAAGTTTCAGTCTTTTTCTCTTAATTTTTGTATCTGGTGTTTGTTTGTTTGTGATCTTTCGCTTGACAAAGGCCAGTTGACCGAAAATCTGTGCCTGTCTTGTCTTGTTGTCTTGTATTAAATACGCGTTGTTATTCTTCTTTCGTGGTTTTTTTTCTGGTTCCTGTTTGCTTGAACGCGAGCAGTCACACTTGTTTTGGATTTTGATGCGTCATGACATCCGTACACCAACATAGCGATATTCTGACGTAACTGGAAAACGTTAACGGCAGTTGTGTCGCTAGCTGGTGTAGCGTCATTCATCATATCATCATCATCATCATCATCATCATCATCATCATCATCATCATTATCAGGTGCCCTGCCGCATGGCGTTGGCGACCATGGACTTCCAACCATCTCTATCTCTCGTTGCCCCCAGCATCTCCCCCACCCTCCTCATCCCCAGCCACTCTGCAAGTCCGTCCAGCATTCTCTCCCTGGGTCTACCTGGTGCTCTCTTTCCCTCCAGCTTTCCCGTTGTGACCAAGTGCTCCAAATCCCCCTTCCTCATAAAATGGCCTATAAATGCTGCTTGTCTTTTCCTAATCTTCCTTATGAGTGATCTACTTGTGTCTGCCTCCATAATCCACGAAAACAAAGCGCAGACTGCAGGGCGTCGTAGTCAAACGGCTAAACATCAGACTTTCATTTGAAGGTCCTGGGTTCGATCCGCCTAGACATGTTCGCATTTCCGTCTGGTAGATAAAATGTGGAGATTTTCCACATCTCACAGGTAAACATGTGTACAGACAGACCTGCCGGTGTCTTAACCCTGTTTGTATGTGTACACATGCAGAATATCAAATATTAACGTTAAAGATCCTGTAAGTCATGTCAGTGTCTGGCATATAAAAACACGGAAACATCCACGATGTACGCCTCCTCAGACGGAGTATGCAGACTGCGCAGCCACACTATACCGCTTGCGCAGTGTGGACGAAACGTGCATACACGCATCTGAGAAAAATCTGAACGACAGCGGACTGAAAGACAAAATGTACAAAACTCTGACTCTTGGAAACCAGGTACAGACCATAACTCAGATGAGGAGAATCCAGGTGCATGGCCCATTCTATTTCCTAGGAACAAGCTGAAAGTTAAAACTGTTCGAGTTTTTCCCCGAGAACATACAAAATTGACACAATCTTGATATTTAGAATGCTTCTAAGAGGCGAAAATCGTGTAGCGCATCTGGGCCCCGTTAATTAAGCAACTGATTCTGCAAGAACAAGACAAACATGAGTATCAGAAATGTAAAGATATCAATTGAATTTAAGTTGACAAGCCAGGACAACTAATCATCAGAATGTTTGGAAATTTACATTTGCTTCGACACAGAATGTGAAGATACGCGCGGTAACCTTGTTTAGTGTGGGGGGGGGGGGGGGGACTATTGCGGAAATCGTCATGACAACAAGGCAGATAACTTACATCAAATCAACCTATAAGTCATGTCAGTATCTGATGGTTTATGGAAACAGTAATTCATCCAACATGCATGCTTACAGTATGCAGACTGTACAGCAACATACAGCCTGCACATTGCAGGCAAAACAACACACATCCGAAAGAAAAAGAAAAAAAAAACCCCAAAAAACCCAACAACATTATATAGGAAAGCTCAAAAACAGTGCTTGTCGAGCTGTTTACATCTAAATCTATAATTCGGTCCTTCTCTGCTTCTTTCGTGTGTCGTTTACATAGTCACGCCATATCTGTCCAGTTCCTGGCAGCTACCATGGAGCTCAGTGGTCAGAACAGTTGTAGTCAGCCATGTCTCTTGATACTCCACTTGACAGAGGCGATAGATTGGTGAAGTGTGGTTTGAACTTACGGGCATTCAGCTGGTAGTGGCCAGCGCAGATCCTCACCAGGACCACTTGCTGCTCTATGTTCAGAAAGTGGTAATCGTCACATTCTGTCCATGACTCAAGAAGTGATCTAATAATGCTCTCTATTTTTGCCCATGGCTAGTTGATCCTGTTGTATGGTTGGTCTTCCTGGGTTCTTCTTTGTGCCAGCTCATCAACTGTCTTGTTTCCTGGTATCCCACAAACAGCAGGAATCCAGTGAAGGATGAAGTCTTCCTCAGGACAAGATCCAGTGAAGGATGAAGTCTTCCTCACGACAAGATCCAGTGAAGGATGAAGTCTTCCTCACGACAAGATCCAGTGAAGGATGAAGTCTTCCTCACGACAAGATCCAGTGAAGGATGAAGTCTTCCTCACGACAAGATCCAGTGAAGGATGAAGTCTTCCTCACGACAAGATCCAGTGAAGGATGAAGTCTTCCTCAGGACAAGATCCAGTGAAGGATGAAGTCTTCCTCACGACAAGATCCAGTGAAGGATGAAGTCTTCCTCACGACAAGATCCAGTGAAGGATGAAGTCTTCCTCACGACAAGATCCAGTGAAGGATGAAGTCTTCCTCACGACAAGATCCAGTGAAGGATGAAGTCTTCCTCACGACAAGATCCAGTAAAGGATGAAGTCTTCCTCACGACAAGATCCAGTAAAGGATGAAGTCTTCCTCACGACAAGATCCAGTGAAGGATGAAGTCTTCCTCAGGACAAGTATGGAGTTGTAACTTGGTTAGAATTCCTTGTGGTGATCTATCTTCAACGTTTTTTCACGATTCCAAACTGCAATTTGAGAGTTTCTTTCTTTTAAAAGAACAAAAGGTATATATATATATACAATGGCTGTACAATAATGATGCATGAATTTTGTGCAGTATTATTTTTATCAATATTGTTTCATACTAACAGCCCTGTGAAGCTGCTTTAGCAGCAACAAGAAAAATTCTCCGTCGACTCTGCTTTTTTTCACTGTAAATCACACTGTGAACTCAAGTCTGTAGTTGTACATCTATTGACTAACGCGGTTTCATCAACAGGAAGAGTGCGTGTATCGTCGTTATAATACACAACTTTTGCTGTCGAAAAGCGCGCATTATAATGTACTGCACTTTACATGCTAATATAGAACCATATTTGTACAGTTATCTTCACACTCGCATTATAATGTACTGTACTTTACATGCTAATATAGAACCATATTTGTACAGTTATCTTCACACTCGCATTATAATGTACTGCACTTGACATACTAATATGTAACCATATTTGTACAGTTATCTTCACACTCGCATTATAATGTACTGCACTTGACATACTAATATGTAACCATATTTGTACAGTTATCTTCACACTCGCATTATAATTTACTGCACTTTACATACTAATATGTAACCATATTTGTACAGTTATCTACACACTCGCATTATAAAGTACTGCACTTTACATAATAATATGTAACCATATTTATACAGTTATCTTCACACTCGCATTATAATGTACTGCACTTGACATACTAATATGTAACCATATTTGTACAGTTATCTTCACACTCGCATTATAATTTACTGCACTTGACATACTAATATGTAACCATATTTGTACAGTTATCTACACACTCGCATTATAAAGTACTGCACTTTACATAATAATATTAACCATATTTGTACAGTTATCTACACACAACTCATTGGCAGACTGAGGGCAGCTATTATCCAAAATCTGTAGTCAGAATTCCGCTTCTAACAGTTCAAGCCACTCATACATTTGATTTTTCTTTTGGAAATGGCAATTTAAAAAAATTTTAACATACAGTATTCACGAGAACAACAATGATGTCAACAGGCACTATTACTACACATACTACTAATCCACTGCTACCACTAGTATTGTGTACTACTTCTACTACTACTGTTATTTTCACTGAACACAGAAATATTTATTGTGACGGAGAGTAGTAACTCTGTTGATTAACTGAGGCCTTTATTTCTGACATCATTAACATAAACGACCCGCAATTCTCTCTCACTATGTGTGCGTGCGTGCGTGTGTGCGTGCGTGCGTACGTGTGTGCGTGCGTGTGTGTGAGTGTGTGTTTGTGGTCGTGGATTTGTCATGTTTGGACAGCCAGTTTTTATTCCCATGTCTTCAATATCTGCTTCTCTCGCAACCTGCCTCGTGTATATGTTGAAGAGATGAGGTGAGAGGATGCAGCCCTGATGACTCCTTTCTGGATGCTAAAATATTCGCAGTTTTGGCTGTTCCATCTAATTGTTGCTTTTTGGTCACTGTATAAGGCCGCAATAAGAGAAATTAGACGTTTGAGGAAACTCGTCTTCATGGAGTCAAAAAGATGAAGGTATATGATATGTCAAACGTTTTGCTGTAGTCAATAAAAATAAGTCATAACGTAAAAGAAAAAAACAAACAAACAAACAAACACCATCAACAGCTCTTTGTAAAAATTGGTGGAGATGCCACATCCTTCAGGTGTTTAAGCTGAATAAGCAACGCTTCGTAATGTAAAAGTGGGAAAGCTACCGTGTCACGGACTGAATAGCAAGGGCAGCCATGTGTTTGAACTAAGTGGCTGTAATCATCTTTATGCTACATGGCTAACTGACTGAAGCTGCATTTTAAAATACGAAAAATCTTATCACCAGCAGCATTGGGCAACCATGTAAATCAGTTAGTAATAATGGAAATAAGCTGGTAGATAATGAAACATAGTAAATACTGAAGCCTTTGTTTCACGCTTTTTCCTTTTCCCCTCAATTCTATCTCTCTGTTTTAGAATTAGAAAAAAAAACAACAACTCATGGCTTGTGAGAGGTGCAATTCTATCAATGTTCACAAAGAGAGCAGTTGACATAAGTTTTAGGTCTTGTATAATATGTGATACATTCTACTGTTCTAATACGTTAGAGCTGCTTTCTGTGATAGTCTTTTCGTGATGGTAGTGCCCATACTCTTTTGATTGCAATGGGCAGAATAATTGTTGGCTGGAGATGATGTTGGGCCAGAAGATTCATATGATTCTTTGGAGGTTCTTTGTGTGGAAGGTTTATAGCTTGGTTAAATCACTTTTTGTTATCCTCCAGCATCCTGAGGCATAAAGTGGAAAGACACAGCTCCAGTACAGATTGAACTTAGTGTTGATGTACTGTGGAAACCTTGGGGGGGAGGGGGTGGCTCCACATGTTGTTCAGCATTATAATGCTGAAGATGTTTTGGGCTTTCCTGAAATGACTCTTGATGTCACTTCCTGTTCCTTCGTCATGTCTGACAATGCATGCCAAGGTAGATAAACTCTTCAGAAAAGAAATTATCTCACAAAACCCCAGAAAATAAGGCCACTAGAAAATGTCAACAAACAAACAAACAAACAAACAAACAAACAAACAAACAAACAAACAAAAACCGCCTGGAACCTGGAGATGGTGTATGCTGTGGTGAGGTAGTGTACTGCAGTATAGCGTTGTTAACACCAAATTTTTTCTTTAAAAATTTAGCGTAACAAGCATACTTACATACCACCCTTCTTAGGATCACTACATTTACCTTCCTGTCTTCCGTGGGCAGCAAGGAGGGAGAGGTTTGTGTATTTCTGGGGCACAAGGGGCTGCTCGTATGATATCAAACCAGACTACTGAGAACACTCAATTAATCAGATAAGTCGACGGGCAGAATAGTCAAGCGATTAAGATGTCAAGCTTCCAGTTTGTAAAGGTGCAGGTTTTTCTGATCTCCCAGGTCAACACCTGTGCAAATGCTACTGATTATACCCTCAGTGTGGATAAAATACGCAGAACATCATTTATGCACCAGAAAAAAAAAACACGAAAAAAGAATCAGAACTCGTATTTAATACAACCAGACAAGACAGGCCCAAATTTTCGGCCAACTGGCCTTTGTCAAGCATAGACGTAAGATCACAAACGAGCAAACACCAAATACAAAAGCAAAATTAAATATGAATCACTACCTGTTCAGTTTTTCCACTCTAACTTTTTGTTCTTTCGGTTCTTCTTGGACCTCCTTCCAGTCACTCTATGATCTAAAAGCAGTCTAGCCATAACTTTGCCCCTTGTTTGTCTTTTGGTTAACACGTCGGCTGATCTTTTTCGTGGTTGTTTTTTGGTTGTGTTTGCTTGCGTGGGCAGTTGCTTGTTTTGGATGTCATATATTATGTGTTGGATGTAGTTTGGTCTGTGTCTGCGTGATCTTGAAAGTCATCAGGTGATATCAAAGGCCATCGAAGACCCCCGAATGTATTATCAGAATGAAGGTTGCGCTGCAACATACTTTCCTTAACAGATGTTGGAGCACAACCAAATGGTGAACAGTTGCATTTATTGGAACCTGAGATGATAACTGTGAATGCTTTAACCCCCCCCCCCCCAAAAAAAAAAAAAAACCCACCAAAACCAGAAGGGTCAAACGTAGAAACTATACCTGTGAAAGTGCCATGCTGGTAATGTAGAGGTTATGGGTTCAACACTCAGGTGGACAACAGTGTTTCTACCTATGGCCATACCACGTTGAAGGGATTGGTTCTCGTCTGATCACTAGGTACTACACAGCAGTCCTATGGTTAAACGGTTGGACTCAAAGCAAAGAACTCTGATCCATTCAAAAAAACAAAACAAAAACACAAAAACAAAAAACCAACCAACAACAACAGAAACAGCAACAGAAATCTCTTCACAAACTTAAGTCTTTATGACAGACTTCAATGACTTACAGCGTGGAAGCCAACTGGGAATAAGTAGGTGAACTGATCAGAAAAGGCTGAACGAGCGGATAGTAGTCTGACAAGAAACAGTGAAAGTGAATGGCAATGATGGAGAACCAGTGTACGTTTTTGAGAATTCTCTTCAAAGTTCACTCTTGCTTGCTCCAAACAGAACACAAATCTCTTCCATCTATGGCAGTACTGAGATGTGCTATTATAAATCGTTCCTGTATGGCGTTATACTCGCAGACTCACTTGGACTCACTGTGCATTACACATACTGGCAGTAATTAAACCATACAGTGGAGCACAGAAAAACTCAACTTATTAGGCAAGCTGACCACACGCCATTACGTTGTAGTACATGTACAGTCTGCATCTCTAGTGGGCTCTGTGTGTTCATGTTTCCATAAGCCAACCACTGCCATCATTTACAGGATCTTTATCCTCGGCGTATATGTTTGATATTCTGCATGTTTATATACACAAATGGGTTTAGGCACTGGCAGGTCTCCATACATGTTGACTTGGATATTGGAAAACTCTCCACTCGGTAAATACTGTGTGTGCGCCAAAGAGCTAGACAATCATTGCAAATACTGTGTGTGTGCCAAGGAGCAAGATTATCATCTGTAAATACTGTGTGTCTGTGCCAATGAGCAAGACTATCACCTGTAAATACTGTGTGTGTGTGTGCCAATGAGCAAGACTATCACCTGTAAATACTGTGTGTGTGCCAATGAGCAAGACTATCACCTGTAAATACTGTGTGTGTGCCAATGAGCAAGACTATCACCTGTAAATACTGTGTGTGTGCGCCAATGAGCAAGACTATCACCTGTAAATACTGTGTGTATGCCAGGGAGCAAGACTATCACCTGTAAATACTGTGTGTGCGTGTGACAAAGGAGCAAGACTATCATCTGTGAATACTCTGTGTGTGTGTGCCAAGGAGCAAGACTATCATCTGTAAATACTGTGTGTGTGTGTGTGTGTGTGTGTGTGTGTGTGTGTGTGTGTGTGTGTGTGGCCAATGAGCAAGACTATCATCTGTAAATACTGTGTGTGTGCCAAGGAACAAGACTATCATCTGTAAGTACTGTGTGTGTGCCAAGGAGCAAGACTATCACCTGTAAATAATGTGTGTGTGTGTGTGTGCGTGCGTGCCATGGAGCCAGACTCAAAACTAATTACGACTTTTTGTTCTAAGGGATGTGATACAGGTAGTTAATCCACTCATAAGCATTCCAAATTCGTTTCTAAATCTTTGCCCTGTCAGACAGTACAGGTAAAAGTTCAGAGAGAAATTGAAGTAAGCAATACAGTAACACAGATTCTGCATGAAGATGCCAAAAGCAAAATCGTAAATATCCTTCGCTTCATCGCTTTCGACATCAGTAAATCCCACCATATTCCAGACTGCAAGAGGTAAGGTGAAGACGATGAAAGACACAGACACAACGAGAGCTGTCAGTGTGATGGAGTTCACTTTTCTCTCTCTGTCACTCTGCTGTTTGTCTGTGGCAGAAAGTTGGTCACCAGCTTCCTTCACTGACGTTCTTAACTTCACCACCAGCACGACGTTACTGATCATCAGACAGATGAATGGAAGCGCAGAAAACAGAAATATGTCTATCTTGACAAAGATGTCACTCAAAAATTCCAAATAACCTTCCCTGTATGTGCAAATCCCGTTTGAAACAACCATTCCATAAAAGAAGTGGGAATATATCATGGCAAAAAGTATGACCAAGCAGACAATGATGCTCCAGGACGTCTTCGGTGTGCACAGCACATTCACACGATGTGGCCACACCACAGACATGGCCCTGTGTGTCACCATCACCACCACGAACCAAGCAGAACAGGCAGCGCCTATATTCAAAGTGAACAGACCCAACTTACACACAGCATCGTG
>JAPXFY010000014.1:7464809-7472309 GCA_030674185.1 Monoplex corrugatus | reverse complement strand
TTGTGTGTGTGTGGTTTGTGTGTATGTGTCGTGTTGTGTTGTATTGTGTTGTGTTGTGGTGTGTGTGTGTTTTGTGTGTGTGTGTTTGTGTGTGTGTGTGTGTGTGTGTGTTTGTGTGTGTGTGTGGTGTGTGTGTGTGTGTGTGTGTGTGTGTGTGTGTGTGTGTTTGTTTGTTGTGAGTTGTGTGTGTTGTGTGTGTGTGGTTTGTGTGTATGTGTCGTGTTGTGTTGTATTGTGTTGTGGTGTGTGTGTGTGTGTGTGTGTTTTGTGTGTGTGTGTGTGTTTTGTGTGTGTGTGTGTGTGTGTGTGTGTGTGTGTGTGTGTGTGTGTGTGTTTGTGTGTGTGTGTGTGTGTTTGTGTGTGTGTTGTGTGTGTGTGTGTGTGTGTGTGTGTGTGTGTTGTGTGTGTGTTGTGTGTGTGTGTGTTGTGTTTGTGTGTGTGTTTTGTGTGTGTGTGTGTGTGTGTGTGTTGTGTGTGTGTGTGTGTGTGTGTGTGTGTGTGTTGTTTGTTGTGTGTGTGTTGTGTGTGTTTGTGTGTGGTGTGTGGTGTGTGTGTGTGTTTGTGTGTTATGTGTTGTGTGTTGTGTTGTTTGTGTTGTGTTTGTGGTGTGGTGTGTGTTTGTGTGTGTTGTGTTTGTGTGTGTGGTGTGTTTGTGTGTGTGTTGGTGTGGGTGTGTTTGTGTGTTTGTGTGTGTGTGTGTGTGTGTGTGGTGTGTGTTGTGTGTGTGTGGTGTGTGTGTGTGTGTGTGTTTGTTTGTTGTGTAGTTGTGTGTGTTATGTATGTGTGGTTTGTGTGTATGTGTCGTGTTGTGTTGTATTGTGTTGTATTGTGTTGTGGTGTGTGTGTGTGTGTGTGCGTGTGTTTGAATGTGTGCGTGCGTGCGTGCGCGTGCGTGCGTGTGTAGGTGTGTGTGTGCGTACGCGTGCGTGTGTGTGTGCTTTGTTCTTTCATTTAATGCTTGTGGTTTTGTGTGTGTTGCGTGCGCGTTATGTGTGCGCGGGCGCGCGTGTATGTATGTGTGTGAGAGAAAGAGACGGACAGAGAAAGCTTGTAAGTATGTGAGAGAGATAGAGAGCTCTGTGTGTGTGTGTGTGTGTGTGTGTGTGTGTGTGTGTGTGTGTGTGTGTGTGTTTGTGTGTGTGTGTGTTTGTGCGTGCGTGCGTGCGTGTATATGTGCATGCATAGAAGTGGCAGGATATGTGTGTGTATGTAACCACATTATATGCAAGCGTATGTGCTTGTGTACGCGTGCGCGTATATTGATGAGTGTAGCGAACATTAGATTATCAGAGGAGAAAACAAGAGCAATTAATCGACTCTACCACCATCACCACCACCACCACCACCACCTTTTGCCCCTTCCCTCCCCTCCCTCTATAATCTAATTATCAGCTATTTGTCTCGCTTCTCCAAAACACTTGGTCTTTATTCCATGACCAAGCCAGTGCCAGAGTCTCCGGGCAGCTACCAATATCAAGGCACCATGAGGCTACCTACCAGAGAGTATTTTGCACTACCCACCAGAGGACATTCAGTTCAGCAGTCATCATCATCATCATCACCATCATCATTATGTGCCCTGCCGCATGGCATTGGCGATCATGGCCCTCCATAATTATGCATCTATCCCTTTGTCGCTGCAAGTACATTTTCCACTCTCTCTGTCCTCAGCACGCTGCAAAGTCTGTCCAGTATTTTCTCCCTGGGTCTACCTGGTGTTCTCTTTCCCTCCAGCTTTCCTGTTGTGGCCAGGTACTCTAATTCCCCTCTCCTCATAAAATGGCCTATAAATGTTGCCTGCCTTTTCCTAATCTTCCTTATGAATGATCTTCTCGTGTCTGCCTCCATCAAGACTGTCTCGTTTGTTCTGATTCACTGTGCACAGACTCATAATCAGGACGCCACATACTGACCCCCTCCCTATCGATGACAGACAGCATAGTGGACCTCTCCCTATCGATGACAGACAGCATAGTGGACCTCTCCCTATCGATGACAGACAGCATAGTGGACCTCTCCCTATCGATGACAGACAGCATAGTGGACCTCTCCCTATCGATGACAGACAGCATAGTGGACCTCTCCCTACCGATGACAGACAGCATAGTGGACCTCTCCCTATCGATGACAGACAGCATAGTGGACCTCTCCCTATCGATGACAGACAGCATAGTGGACCTCTCCCTATCGATGACAGACAGCATAGTGGACCCCTCCCTACCGATGACAGACAGCATAGTGGACCTCTCCCTACCGATGACTGCATAGTGGACCTCTCCATACGATGACAGACAGCATAGTGGACCCCTCCCTACCGATGACAGCATAGTGGACCCTCCCTGCCGATGACAGCATAGTGGACCCCTCCCTACCGATGACAGCATAGTGGACCCCTCCCTACCGATGACTGCATAGTGGACCTCTCCATACCGATGACAGACAGCATAGTGGACCCTCTCCCTACCGATGACAGACAGCATAGTGGACCCCTCCCTACCGATGACAGACAGCATAGTGGACCCCTCCCTACCGATGACAGCATAGTGGACCTCTCCCTACCGATGACAGACAGCATAGTGGACCTCTCCCTACCGATGACAGACAGCATAGTGGACCCTCCCTACCGATGACAGACAGCATAGTGGACCTCTCCTACCGATGACAGACAGCATAGTGGACCTCTCCCTACCGATGACAGACAGCATAGTGGACCTCTCCCTACCGATGACAGACAGCATAGTGGACCTCTCCATACCGATGACAGACAGCATAGTGGACCTCTCCATACCGATGACAGACAGCATAGTGGACCTCTCCATACCGTTGACAGACAGCATAGTGGACTTCTCCCTACCGATGACAGACAGCATAGTGGACCTCTCCATACCGATGACAGAGAGCATAGTGGACCTCTCCATACCGTTGACAGACAGCATAGTGGACCTCTCCATACCGATGACAGACAGCATAGTGGACCTCTCCCTACCGATGACAGACAGCATAGTGGACCTCTCCCTACCGATACAGACAGCATAGTGGACCTCTCCCTACCGATACAGACAGCATGGTGGACCTCTCCCTACCGATGACAGACAGCATAGTGGACTTCTCCATACCGATGACAGACAGCATAGTGGACCTCTCCCTACCGATGACAGACAGCATAGTGGACCTCTCCCTACCGATGACAGACAGCATAGTGGACCTCTTCCTACCGATACAGACAGCATAGTGGACCTCTCCCTACCGATACAGACAGCATAGTGGACCCCTCCCTACCGATGACAGACAGCATAGTGGACTTCTCCATACCGATACAGACAGCATAGTGGACTCCTCCCTACCGATGACAGACAACATAGTGGACTTCTCCATACCGATGACAGACAGCATAGTGGACTGCTCCCTACCGATGACAGACAGCATAGTGGACCTCTCCCTACCGATGACAGACAGCATAGTGGACCTCTCCCTACCGATGACAGACAACATAGTGGACTTCTCCATACCGATGACAGACAACATAGTGGACTTCTCCCTACCGATGACAGACAGCATAGTGGACCCCTCCATACCGATGACAGACAGCATAGTGGACTCTTCCATACCGATGACAGACAGCATAGTGGACCTCTCCCTACCGATGACAGACAGCATAGTGGACCTCTCCATACCGATGACAGACAGCATAGTGGACCTCTCCCTACCGATGACAGACAGCATAGTGGACTCTCCCTACCGATGACAAGCAGCATAGTGGACTTCTCCCTACCGATGACAGACAGCATAGTGGACCTCTCCCTACCGATGACAGACAGCATAGTGGACCTCTCCCTACCGATGACAGACAGCATAGTGGACCTCTCCTACCGATGACAGACAGCATAGTGGACCTCTCCCTACCGATGACAGACAGCATAGTGGACCTCTCCATACCGATGACAGACAGCATAGTGGACCTCTCCATACCGATACAGACAGCATAGTGGACCTCTCCCTACCGATGACAGACAGCATAGTGGCCCCTCCATACCGATGACAGACAACATAGTGGACCTCTCCCTATCGATGACAGACAACATAGTGGACCTCTCCCTATCGATGACAGACAGCATAGTGGACCTCTCCCTACCGATGACAGACAGCATAGTGGACCTCTCCATACCGATGACAGACAGCATAGTGGACCTCTCCATACCGATGACAGACAGCATAGTGGACCTCTCCATACCGTTGACAGACAGCATAGTGGACTTCTCCCTACCGATGACAGACAGCATAGTGGACCTCTCCATACCGATGACAGAGAGCATAGTGGACCTCTCCATACCGTTGACAGACAGCATAGTGGACCTCTCCATACCGATGACAGACAGCATAGTGGACCTCTCCCTACCGATGACAGACAGCATAGTGGACCTCTCCCTACCGATACAGACAGCATAGTGGACCTCTCCCTACCGATACAGACAGCATAGTGGACCTCTCCCTACCGATGACAGACAGCATAGTGGACCTCTCCCTACCGATGACAGACAGCATAGTGGACCTCTCCCTACCGATGACAGACAGCATAGTGGACCTCTCCCTACCGATACAGACAGCATAGTGGACCTCTCCCTACCGATACAGACAGCATAGTGGACCTCTCCCTACCGATACAGACAGCATAGTGGACCTCTCCCTACCGATGACAGACAGCATAGTGGACTTCTCCTACCGATACAGACAGCATAGTGGACCTCTCCATACCGATGACAGACAGCATAGTGGACCTCTCCATACCGTTGACAGACAGCATAGTGGACTTCTCCCTACCGATGACAGACAGCATAGTGGACCTCTCCATACCGATGACAGAGAGCATAGTGGACCTCTCCATACCGTTGACAGACAGCATAGTGGACCTCTCCATACCGATGACAGACAGCATAGTGGACCTCTCCCTACCGATGACAGACAGCATAGTGGACCTCTCCCTACCGATACAGACAGCATAGTGGACCTCTCCCTACCGATACAGACAGCATAGTGGACCTCTCCCTACCGATGACAGACAGCATAGTGGACCTCTCCCTACCGATGACAGACAGCATAGTGGACCTCTCCCTACCGATGACAGACAGCATAGTGGACCTCTCCCTACCGATACAGACAGCATAGTGGACCTCTCCCTACCGATACAGACAGCATAGTGGACCTCTCCCTACCGATACAGACAGCATAGTGGACCTCTCCCTACCGATGACAGACAGCATAGTGGACTTCTCCATACCGATACAGACAGCATGGTGGACCTCTCCCTACCGATGACAGACAGCATAGTGGACTTCTCCATACCGATGACAGACAGCATAGTGGACCTCTCCCTACCGATGACAGACAGCATAGTGGACCTCTCCCTACCGATGACAGACAGCATAGTGGACCTCTCCCTACCGATACAGACAGCATAGTGGACCTCTCCCTACCGATACAGACAGCATAGTGGACCCCTCCCTACCGATGACAGACAGCATAGTGGACTTCTCCATACCGATACAGACAGCATAGTGGACTCCTCCCTACCGATGACAGACAACATAGTGGACTTCTCCATACCGATGACAGACAGCATAGTGGACTGCTCCCTACCGATGACAGACAGCATAGTGGACCTCTCCCTACCGATGACAGACAGCATAGTGGACCTCTCCCTACCGATGACAGACAACATAGTGGACTTCTCCATACCGATGACAGACAACATAGTGGACTTCTCCCTACCGATGACAGACATCATAGTGGACCCCTCCATACCGATGACAGACAGCATAGTGGACTCTTCCATACCGATGACAGACAGCATAGTGGACCTCTCCCTACCGATGACAGACAGCATAGTGGACCTCTCCATACCGATGACAGACAGCATAGTGGACCTCTCCCTACCGATGACAGACAGCATAGTGGACCTCTCCCTACCGATGACAGACAGCATAGTGGACTTCTCCCTACCGATGACAGACAGCATAGTGGACCTCTCCCTACCGATGACAGACAGCATAGTGGACCTCTCCCTACCGATGACAGACAGCATAGTGGACCTCTCCCTACCGATGACAGACAGCATAGTGGACCTCTCCCTACCGATGACAGACAGCATAGTGGACCTCTCCATACCGATACAGACAGCATAGTGGACCTCTCCCTACCGATGACAGACAGCATAGTGGACCCCTCCATACCGATGACAGACAGCATAGTGGACCTCTCCATACCGATACAGACAGCATAGTGGACCTCTCCCTACCGATGACAGACAGCATAGTGGACCCCTCCATACCGATGACAGACAACATAGTGGACCTCTCCCTATCGATGACAGACAACATAGTGGACCTCTCCCTACCGATGACAGACAGCATAGTGGACCCCTCCATACCGATGACAGACAACATAGTGGACCTCTCCCTATCGATGACAGACAACATAGTGGACCTCTCCCTACCGATGACAGACAGCATAGTGGACCCCTCCATACCGATGACAGACAGCATAGTGGACCTCTCCCTACCGATGACAGACAACATAATGGACCTCTCCCTATCGATGACAGACAACATAGTGGACCTCTCCCTATCGATGACAGACAACATAGTGGACCTCTCCCTATCGATGACAGACAACATAGTGGACCTCTCCCTATCGATGACAGACAACATAGTGGACCTCTCCCTATCGATGACAGACAACATAGTGGACCTCTCCCTATCGATGACAGACAACATAGTGGACCTCTCCCTATCGATGACAGACAACATAGTGGACCTCTCCCTATCGATGACAGACAACATAGTGGACCTCTCCCTATCGATGACAGACAACATAGTGGACCTCTCCCTATCGATGACAGACAACATAGTGGACCTCTCCCTATCGATGACAGACAACATAGTGGACCTCTCCCTATCGATGACAGACAACATAGTGGACCTCTCCCTATCGATGACAGACAGCATAGTGGACCTCTCCCTACCGATGACAGACACCATAGTGGACCTCTCCCTACCGATGACAGACACCATAGTGGACCTCTCCCTACCGATGACAGACAGCATAGTGGACCTCTCCCTACCGATGACAGACACCATAGTGGACCTCTCCATACCGATGACAGACACCATAGTGGACCTCTCCCTACCGATGACAGACAGCATAGTGGACCTCTCCATACCGATACAGACAGCATTGTGGACTTCTCCCTACCGATGACAGACAGCATAGTGGACCTCTCCCTACCGATGACAAACAGCATAGTGGACCCCTCCTTACCGATGACAAACAGCATAGTGGACCTCTCCCTATCGATGACAGACAGCATAGTGGACTTCTCCTACCGATTATAGACAGCATAGTGGACTTCTCCATACCGTTGACAGCATAGTGGACCCCTCCATATCGATGACAGACAGCATAGTGGACCCCTCCCTACCGATGACAGACAGCATAGTGGACCTC
>JAPXFY010000014.1:7442309-7454809 GCA_030674185.1 Monoplex corrugatus | reverse complement strand
GACTATGATGACACAACAGCACACACACAGCGGTCACCATCCAGACGTTAAATTAGAAAAAACTGAAGATGGAAATCGCGTCCTGTTAATTTTCGGGTCATTATTTTGAAGATTTTTTTACAGCAAGGTAACAAGGACAGTCTAATTAGGAACACTTCCAGTGAAATTAAGACGTTCATGATGATTTTAAAGTGGCAAAGAGAAATCTCACATGTTTGAAGAGCAGTACTGGGTTGGAATGGGACCAGTCACATATTTAGGATCTTACCATGGTCCTCCGGACAGGTCTTCTGAACTGAATGAAATTTACATTGAAATAGGCCACAGTGTTTGGATATGTCTGATGAAATGGTGGAAGATGCTGTCTCTTTTTTGATGATTTTTCTTGAAAGAATGGGCACATGAGTGTGTGGTGCTTGTGACATCGGCCACAGTGGGATATAGACTAAGGTTTATTTTCAAAGAATACCGACTAAGTAATTTGATAGATGTTGTTTACATGTGGTAGATGACATAGAAGAATTAAAAAGCGTTATTCGTCGTGTAACGCAATTGAAACGTATGATATGCAGAGTCAAGATTGTTGTGTAACCGTAACCAAAGAACAACATCCACGCTTTATTTCTGTTCCTACTCTTAGTTTCAGTCGAATGCATAACGACTGATCAGATCAGAAAAAATACTACAGAAATACAACGGGGGGGGTGGTTGTGGGGGGGGGGGAGGTGGGGTGGAGGGGGGGGGAGACAGCCAACGGAACGTGGAGAATGGAGTGGACTGAGAGAAAGTCTATCAATGTCTTGTCAAAAACCTAAAGGAAAAAACTACAGCCAACAGGTAGACTCATTCATGTGTGTTGGGAGGGTGGGGGAAGAGGAAAGTTATATTGTTGTTGTGTGTTGGGGTGGGGTAGGGGAAGAGGAAAGGTTATATTGTTGTTGTGTGTTGGGGTGGGTGGGGGAAGAGGAAAGTTATATTGTTGTTGTGTGTGGTGGGGTGGGGGGGGGAAGAGGAAAGTTATATTGTTGTTGTGTGTTGGGGTGGGGGTGGGGAAGAGGAAAGTTATATTGTTGTTGTGTGTTGGGGTGGGGTGGGGGAAGAGGAAAGTTATATTGGTTGTTGTGTGTTGGGGTGGGGGGGGGAAAGAGGAAAGTTATATTGTTGTTGTGTGTTGGGGGTGGGGTAGGGAAGAGGAAAGTTATATTGTTGTTGTGTGTTGGGTGGTGGGTGGGGGAAGAGGAAAGTTATATTGTTGTTGTGTGTTGGGGTGGGGAAGGGAAGAGGAAAGTTATATTGTTGTTGTGTGTTGGGGTGGGGTGGGGGAAGAGGAAAGTTATATTGTTGTTGTGTGTTGGGGTGAGGGGAATGAGGAAAGTTATATTGTTGTTGTGTGTTGGGGTGGGGTGGGGGGGAAGAGGAAAGTTATATTGTTGTTGTGTGTTGGGGTGGGGTAGGGGAAGAGGAAAGTTATATTATTTGTTGTTGTGTGTTGGGGTGGGGTGGGGGAAGAGGAAAGTTATTATTATTGTTGTTGTTGTGTGTTGGGGTGGGGTAAGGGAAGAGGAAAGTTATATTATTGTTGTTGTTGTGTGTTGGGGTGGGGTGGGGGGAAGAGGAAAGTTATTATTGTTGTTGTGTGTTGGGGTGGGGTAAGGGAAGAGGAAAGTTATATTATTGTTGTTGTTGTGTGTTGGGGTGGGGTGGGGAAAGAGGAAAGGTTATTATTGTTGTTGTGTGTTGGGGTGGGGTAGGGGAAGAGGAAAGTTATATTATTGTTGTTGTTGTGTGTTGGGGTGGGGTGGGGGAAGAGGAAAGTTATTTATTGTTGTTGTTGTGTGTTGGGGTGGGGTAAGGGAAGAGGAAAGTTATATTATTGTTGTTGTTGTGTGTTGGGGTGGGGTGGGGGAAGAGGAAAGGTTATTATTGTTGTTGTGTGTTGGGGTGGGGTAGGGAAGAGGAAAGTTTATTATTGTTGTTGTTGTGTGTTGGGGTGGGGTGGGGGAAGAGGAAAGGTTATTATTGTTGTTGTGTGTTTGGGGTGGGGTAGGGGAAGAGGAAACGTTATTAG
This sequence comes from Monoplex corrugatus, assembly GCA_030674185.1. Lineage (NCBI taxonomy): Eukaryota > Metazoa > Mollusca > Gastropoda > Littorinimorpha > Ranellidae > Monoplex > Monoplex corrugatus. The sequence goes on along the minus strand of JAPXFY010000014.1, from coordinate 7,452,741 downwards.
GTTGTTGTTGCTGTTACTGCCGTTGTTTCCACTCATTTTCGTGCAATGACGCTTCTTCTTCCCCTGTATGGAGTACACGAACTGGTTTGGAATTCCTTGCAAAACTCATCCAGCATTCCTCGCCACGGATAATTTCACCAGTTAATGATGTGCTTTTAAATAAAATGCCGCAGGCACGGTAGTAAAGAGGGTACATATGTCCTTAGTTATGTTTAAATTTGTTCTCGGGTATGTTATTTTTTAAATCCCCTGTGCGATAAATTGGACGGAGTGGTCAACGCCAGGGGCATCTTCTTAGATTATGTGCGCGAATATGCATTGATATGTGTACTAAATTTTCTTTTCCTTTTTTTCCCCTGTTGAAGTATTGTGTGTGTTTTGAAACGTTTCTAATCGAAAGGTCCCGGGTTCGATCCACCTGGACGCTTCCGCTTGGGTGTACGCCTAAAAAGTGGAGATTTTTTCCTATGCCCCAGGTCAACATGTCTATTGTCTTGCCAGTGCTTAAACCCCTTCTTGTGTATGCATGCTTATAAGTCCTGTCAGTGGCTGGCTTAGGGAAACATGAACAGACCCAGCAAGCACACTCACCGAAGACGGAGTGTGCAGACTGTGCAGACAGATACCGGCTACAGAGTGTGGGCAAAAAGCAGCAACAACAACAACAAATAACGTGCATACATGCATCTGAGAAAAAGTCTGAGCGCTTACACACGCACACACATACGCACACACACACACACACACACACACACATACATACACGCACACATACATACATGCACGCACACACACATACACACACAAACACGCACACACACATACACACACACACACACAGACACAAATACACACCCACCCACCTACACACACATACGCAAACCACACACACACACACACACACACACACACACACGCACGCACGCACGCACATACACACATACACACACACACATACACATACATACACACATGTACACACACACATACACACATTCATACATAACATACACACACACACGCACACACACAGACACACACACATCCACCCACCCACCTACACACACACACACACACACAGACACACACACACACATCCACCCATCCACCTACACACACATACACACAACACACCACACACACACACACACACACACACAGATAATCAAAAACATAACTTAAGACTTATCAGGGTTGTTCATAACGCCATCAGCATCAAGAGTATCTTTGCCTAGTCACTTGGATAACACAGTTTCAAATATGATCACATCATTTTTTAAACGGAGTCAGAACATAAAATTTAAACAGTAAACGGCGCTCTGACCTAACTTGCAAGACACCACAGACATAAACTGGTTCTTAGCAAAGCAGCTCTTCTCAATCATTTTCCGACATAAAAACTTAATGAAAATTAAATCCTGTTAAGCTGCACCTGCTCTCATAAGCACCTACTTGAACTGTTTTGGTTTATACTCACACTTTGAGCTTCCCCTCAATGTTGAAATGATTACGCGTATATTGACATAGCTTTAAAACAAACAAACAAACAAACAAACAAACATACAAACAAACAAACAAACAGACAACAAACTCCAAGTGGTCAAGCCATATCAACAACATGTCTTCTAACGTGAAACATTATTACAGAAAATCCAGACTGCATTATAACCAGTTGACTTAGCCATGTGTGTGTTAGCCATTTTTTACCAGTACATGATAAAAAAAAACCATCCAATGAACACATTTCCATAGTCCAGTATGCAGACAAAATCGGTGATGATGGTTGTGCACATTATTGTTATTGTCTTTTTGTGCAAACAGCAATTACACAGGGACCACACCCAGCCAAAAACAAACATTCGATGGCGAAGTTTGTGAAGGCAGATTCTGGAGTCAAACTTTCTCTTAATCCAAAACAAGTGCGACTGCCGCGTTCAAGCAAACAGCAACCAGAAAAACACGAAAATAGAATCAGAACGCGTATTTAACACGACCAGACAAGACAGGCGCAAATTTTCGGCCAACCGGCCTTTGTCAAGCGTGAATGTAAGATCACAAACAAACACCAAATACAAACACTTAGGAGAAAACTGCAACTTCCTTGCTGCTGCGTCCAGTGGAAGAAGCAGCAGGGAAGTTTCAGTCTTTTTTCTCATAATTTTTGTGTTTGGTGTTTGTTTGTGATTTTACATTCACGCTTGACAAAGGCCAGTTGGCCGAAAATCTGCACGTGTCTTGTCTGGTCGTATTACATACGCGTTCTGATTCTATTTTCGTGTTTTTCTGGTTCCCTTCAAACTTCCTCTTGGCAAAGTACATTGGTAGTTTTGCCTTGCTCACATTTAACATTTAATTATCATACTAAAACACACTACACACGTACGCTGAAAAAGATTGTATAATAAGAAGAAGTAGCATTTCTCTTTGGCAAAGGAAAGGGTATGTCTTGCAAGCTTATAACAGAAATCAAGTGGGAATTTCGTATAACAGTATGACGAAATTTTACTTCAGACAAGTGGTAACAGTATGACAAAATTTTACTTCAGACAAGTGATAACAGTATGACGAAATTTTACTTCAGACAAGTGACTACAACATCATCAATAAACAGAGAAGAACGAAGAGATGCGTGTTTACGGCATGTCTGATCAAAAGTTCATAATGATTCTAACAATTATAATTGTTACTGTTAGCAATGTTAGTATGACTATGTCAAAGAAGGAAGTCATGAAAGCATGTGATCGATATATTACAGACGCCAATAGTATCATGTTCAACCACAAAGATTTCCGACCATTAATTTAAATATATTGTCAATTAACTGAATTAAAAAAAAAAGTGAAACAAAAGCACACGGAAAATGACACTAATTGATTATACTGAAACAAAGGGACTGAGTGAACACATGAATGTTATAAATGACATGGATGAACGCATAATATGACGGATAAATCTTTGAAATGAATGTTATAAATGACATGGATGAACGCATAATATGACGGATAAATCTTTGAAATGAATGTTATAAATGACAGGGATGAACGCATAATATGACGGATAAATCTTTGAAATGAATGTTATAAATGACAGGGATGAACGCATAATATGACGGATAAATCTTTGAAATGAATGTTATAAATGACAGGGATGAACGCATAATATGACGGATAAATCTTTGAAATGAATGTTATAAATGACAGGGATGAACGCATAATATGACGGATAAATCTTTGAAATGAATGTTATAAATGACATGGATGAACGCATAATATGACGGATAAATCTTTGAAATGAATGTTATAAATGACAGGGATGAACGCATAATATGACGGATAAATCTTTGAAATGAATGTTATAAATGACATGGATGAACGCATAATATGACGGATAAATCTTTGAAATGAATGTTATAAATGACATGGATGAACGCATAATATGACGGATAAATCTTTGAAATGAATGCTATAAATGACAGGGATGAACGCATAATATGACGGATAAATCTTTGAAATGAATGCTATAAATGACATGGATGAACGCATAATATGACGGATAAATCTTTGAAATGAATGCTATAAATGACATGGATGAACGCATAATATGACGGATAAATCTTTCAAATGTATGCTATAAATGACATGGATGAACGCATAATATGACGGATAAATCTTTCAAATGTATGCTATAAATGACATGGATGAACGCATAATATGATGGAATGAGCACATAAATGCTATAATGGATATGGAAGAATGCATAATACGAGGAAGGACACATGAAAACGAATAATATAAATGGCATGGATGAACGCATAATATGAAAACGAATAATATAAATGGCATGGATGAACGCATAATATGAAAACGAATAATATAAATGGCATGGATGAACGCATAATATGAATAGGTACCCAGAAGGATGACACTATGCTGACCAACAATCTAATGAACACGGGGTTGTGCGTAGAATAGGAGGTGAGCTCTTAGGTGCGAGCGATCATCAGGAAAGGTGACTGTCACTATTACGAAGACTGTGTACAGTCATAAGAATGTATGCAAAAGAAGTTGTTTGAAATGGAATTCCATTGTAATAATGCTTGTATGAGTAGATTTATCAGAAAGCGCAACGCGTTGGGGATTCCATTTTCACAACGACAAAACACAATTAAAATAATAAAACCGCGTCTATAATGCAAATGAATAGGCTATGAATGTATAAATTTACATTGTAAAGTTCATAAGTAAATGATCATAAAATCAACGTGCTATGTGCCTGCAACAGAAGACATATATCATTACCAAAAACTTTACATAATGTAATGAAAACGTCAAGGCATAAGCAACATGCAATGATTATTAAACTCAAATGCATGAGTATCGTAACGATGGTGACCAAAATGTTGGGAGTGGAAAGTGGTGGTATTACTTATATACTTATAACCAACACCATGAATTAGATTCAGTACAAGTGAACACAAGAAAAGAATAACTTTTTTTTCATATTCAAAATGTCATTGCCTCAGTGGTGACAATATGTGTAATCTGACATACTTTTATTGGTCTTTAATTCTGTGTGTCATATCATGTGAATGGAAAAACCCTCTGATGAAAAGAGCGACACATGTGAATTTTGACCCTCAGGTTGGACACTTGTGTCGAGTGTCTCACAATGCGCACACACACCCGAAACACTTTAAAAATGTAGGGTAATACTAGGGGCTGCTTTTGCGAATGATCCGATCGTGGTGTGCCATGTAGTGTGATTATGAATCACGAAAACAGCATGAACCGTAAAGTGTTAGTATGTGGCACCAAGACAGACTGAATAAATGGTAAAAGCAGTTGAAGCGAGAAGCAAAGCATCATTAAGTATTCATCAGTAACCACTGAAACAAGGAGTCAACATAACGCAATGCAACGTAGGCTTATTTTTAAAATTTTTTATTTTTTAAAAATTTTTTAGGATCATTGCACTCAGGGAGGTTACCTTTGTGCTCACCTATTTTTTCTTCTCTTTTTCGTCCCTTTTTCTCCGCCACTTTAATGGCCACAGAAGGATGATGTCGATGAGGATGATGTCGATGAGGATGATAATCATGATGCTATGGAGTTCCATCTATAATTGAGACTGCGTGACAGGGTTGCACTCTACGCTTACTATCGTAATATATCCTGGTGTCAACCAGGCCGGGAGATACAGACACCTGCAGTGTTGGTCAGAATTTGAGCAACACCCTCCATGACGCATTCACGAAGTGGATGAGACTCGACTGTGTGGTTCCAGTCTTCCCATGAGCCCATAACACACCCAACTCTGGGTAGGAGCCAGTTAGAGCCGAAAAATCCTACAATGATTTTTGAAGGTACTGATGAGGATTCGAACCTACAACCTTCCAATCGGTAGTCCGTCGCGTTAACACTACACCACGGCGACTGATACGTAGGCTTATAACTGACAGCATAATGGATAACATGACCAACAGAACGTGCCGAGTATGGATCCGTCATTGACCTCAAACGTCAAGACTGTTAGTTCTGAATATTGGTATGACATCATGTATGTAAGATCATGTGATAAATGATGACTAGCGACCATGTCAACAAGTTGCTACTAGTTTTTGTTTTAGCCTACATCTCCCTATACGGCTATCTATCTATAAAGCTGACTAAGCAAACTGTGGCAGTTGTGTGAATGACTTACTGTGATTCAGCAAGATTAGCGGGAAGACAAACACGGACAGACGACAGACAGAGTGGAAGATGTGCTTGCGGCAACGAGGGATAGATACGTATGGAGGGCCATGATCGCCAACGCCATGCGGCAGGGCACATGACGATGATGATGATGAGACACAATGGAGGAACAACAGCTCGCATCTATAGCTCACGAAGAAGACGAAACGTGTTTGGGTAGCGCCTAAATTGTGATAATCTGAACATTGTAAGGGTACTAGATAATCAAGTGATCATACAAGAAGTACTTAAAATCATAGGTAGTTTTACGGGCAGTCTGCCCTTGTTTGTTATCAGGAGCATTAGAACTAGAACGCGTTCAGTTAACATATAGGAAAAAAGTAAGACACAACATTAACAGTACTGTATACATAAAATGTGTAGCCAAAGGACATGAACAAGTGACATCACTGGTTTTCGTCGTTACTGATTTTTGAATGTAACTCTTGCCTACAACGTAACTAGAAAAATATTAAGGAATGAAAACATAATGACATTCAGTACAAAAGAAAAAGCAATCAGATCTATTTCGTGCATTCATGAGGCTCGTAAGCCAGTTTCTTAGTAAGGGCATGCTACACCCAGAAATGTCTGAATCCTGTTTGAAGAAATATTAAATCATTTCTTTTTTTTGTCTTCGACCAAATTCTATATTACATGTATAGATAAAGCGTAGTGCAAGATAGAGCTAATGCAATGATCCCAAGCTTTTTACCATTGCTCCACAGAAGACAGTACAGGAATGCCACAGCAGAATAAGTATTACTGTCCACAGGCAGAAGACAGAGGTATCCTTGGTGCCACTGCACAGTATCATTGCTCCACAGACGACAGGAGTACCGTGAGCACCACAGTTGAGTAAGCACCACTGCTCCACACAAGACAGAAGTGCCTTTGGTGTTACATCAGAGTAAATATCACTGCTCCACACAAGACAGGAGTACCGTGAACGACTACTGCAGGGTAAGTACACTGCTAAACAGAAGGCAGGAGTACCATGAACGACACTGCAGGGTAAATACCACTGCTAAACAGAAGGCAGGAGTACCATGAACGACACTGCAGGGTAAATACCACTGCTAAACAGAAGGCAGGAGTACCATGAACGACACTGCAGAGTAATACCACTGCTAAACAGAAGGCAGGAGTACCTGAACGACACTGCAGAGTAAGTACCACTGCTAACAGAAGGCAGGAGTACCATGAACGACACTGCAGAGTAAGTACACTGCTAAACAGAAGGCAGGAGTACCCTGAACGACACTGCAGGTAAATACCACTGCTAAACAAAGCAGGAGTACCATGAACGACACTGCAGGGTAATACCACTGCTAAACAGAAGGCAGGAGTACCGTGAACGACACTCAGAGTAAGTACACTGCTAACAGAAGCAGGAGTACCGATGAACGACACTGCAGAGTAAGTACACTGCTAACAGAAGGCAGGAGTACCTGAACGACACTGCAGAGTAAGTACCACTGCTAAACAGAAGGCAGGAGTACCCTGAACGCACTGCAGGGTAAATACCACTGCTCAACAGAAGGCAGGAGTACCTGAACGACACTGCAGGGTAAGTACCACTGCTAAACAGAAGGCAGGAGTACCCTGAACGACACTGCAGGTAAATATCCACTGCTAAACAGAAGGCAGGAGTACCATGAACGACACTGCAGGGTAAATACCACTGCTAAACAGAAGGCAGGAGTACCATGAACGACACATGCAGGGTAAATACCACTGCTAAACAGAAGACAGGAGTACCGTGAACGACACATGCAGGGTAAGTACCACTGCTAAACAGAAGGCAGGAGTACCATGAACGACACTGCAGGGTAAATACCACTGCTAAACAGAAGGCAGGAGTACATGAACGACACTGCAGGGTAAATACCACTGCTAAACAGAAGGCAGGAGTACCATGAACGACACTGCAGAGTAAGTACACTGCTAACAGAAGGCAGGAGTACCATGAACGACACTGCAGGGTAAATACCACTGCTAAACAGAAGGCAGGAGTACCCTGACGACTACATGCAGAGTAAGTACCACTGTAACAGAAGGCAGGAGTACCATGAACGCACTGCAGGGTAAGTACACTGCTAACAGAAGGCAGGAGTACCATGAACGCACTGCAGGGTAAATACCACTGCTAAACAGAAGGCAGGAGTACCCTCAACGTCACTGCAGGGTAAATACCACTGCTAAACAGAAGGCAGGAGTACCATGAACGCACTGCAGGGTAAATACCACTGCTAAACAGAAGGCAGGAGTACCTCAACGTCACTGCAGAGTAAGTACCACTGCTCCACAGAAGACAGGAGGAATATTACCCTGAACACCACTGCAAAGTGAGTCAGGCCCGTGTTCACCTGCATAAATCACAGGCGATAGTGCCCGGCTTCCACTGCCACTATCATATGCAGGAGCCAGCAACTACGCGTACCTGCCATGACACACACTCAAAGTGCCAGGTCTGGACAGGAACACTGGAGATATCTGGGGCAAAAAGTATTGCTAGCAAGGTCTCTTTACTGGGAGTGAAAACTGACAGCTCTACTAATCTTTGTTTTTATCTCTTTTCTGTTTGCGTGAGTTTCTTTCTCTGTATTATTCTTATTTTTCTATTCTGTTTTGTTGTGTTGTTGTTGTTGTTGTTGTTTTTTCCACTGGAACTATTCTGGAGCGAAAACTGCCAGTTATCTCCTGTTCTTTGTTTTCGTTTTCCTTCTTTCTTTGTTATGCCTGTGTCATGTGTGTGTGCGTTCGCCAGCACGAGTCCCTGGGTAGTAATTGTCTATTTACGTCTATTTGGTATGTGCCTGCGTGCCTGTGTTTGTCTGTGTGTTGGTGTATGCGTGTACGTTCATATATAAGAATGTTCTCATATAATACGTGTACGATACTGTCGTTTTGTTTTCTTGATTTCTGTTATATCATGCTTAGATCGATGACTTACTATTGACTTATGTCTGAATGTATAACATTTTTCTGTAGTCAGAGAACATAATTCTTGACAGTCACGTAGGAATTATCTCCCATGCTCTAGACCTTCTCAAATCTGCGTAGGAATTATCTCCCATGCTGTAGAACTTCTCAAATCTGTAGATTTGAGAAGTTCTACAGCATGGGAGATAATTCCTACGTGACTCTCAAGAGTTATGTTCTTTGATTAATATTATAAAAATTCTCCCTGCTTCCCTCTTATTTTTTATGTGTATTTTTCTGTAAGTTCAAAGTGCTTAACCTTTTGACTCCCGCACCCTATCCACCAGTTGCAGAAACTAAACCCTTTAACTCCCTCACCCTATCCACCAGCCTCCTGCAGGAAGCTGGTGGATAAGGTGAGGGAATCAAAGGGTTAAGTTTTTGGTTTGTTGTCATTGATGATGATGCAGGAGGCTGGTAAATAGGGCAAGGGAGTCAAAGGGTTAGGAGCTTTCTTATCGGGATGCTGCACTATATATATTAATCAAAGAACATAACTCTTGAGAGTCACGTAGGAATTATCTTCCATGCTTCCCTCTTATTTCTTTGGCTGCACTATATTAGTATATAGATCTTCATTTTCATAATTATTGCTATCTCCTAATCTTTGTTTTTATTTCCTTTCTTTTTCTGTTTCTGAAGTTTTTCGTTCTTTATTTTTTTTTCTTGTTGTCACAGCGATATCAACCTCTTTCGTTTTTGTTTGTTTGTTTATTTGTTTGTTTGTTTTTTGATGATTGGTTCTTACGCTCGGAGTGGTGCGATACGTTGGACTGATGGCTGGTTCTGTTGGTACTGTTGTGTTGGCTTGGAGACTTGTGATTAATTCAGAGACTTATTGGCATCGTGGCCTGCGTGTATATTTTTCCTCAGTAGTATTTTGTCAAAGGTGATTGCATCTATGAAATGTTCAAGGACAGATAGGGAGTTTGCCTTTCCAAAGTTTGGATGAACGCTGTATTAAGACAAAATTGGCACTGCTGCAGCTGCGAAGTCCATAGAATCTGGACGTAAAAACAGTCAGCTCTGCATAACACAGACAGTCACAGACCTTACCTTGTACAGTCACACACCTTACCTTGTACAGTCACAGACCCTTACCTTGTACAGTCACAGACCTTACCTTGTACATGTCACAGACCTTACCTTGTACAGTCACCTTACCTTGTACAGTCACAGACCCTTACCTTGTACAGTCACAGACCTTACCTTGTACAGTCACAGACCTTACCTTGTACAGTCACACACCTTACCTTGTACAGTCACACACATTACCTTGTACAGTCACAGACCTTACCTTGTACAGTCACAGACCTTACCTTGTACAGTCACAGACCTTACTTGTACAGTCACACACCTTACCTTGTACAGTCACAGACCTTACCTTGTACAGTCACACACCTTACCTTGTACAGTCACAGACCTTACCTTGTACAGTCACAGACCTTACCTTGTACAGTCACAGACCTTACCTTGTACAGTCACACACCTTACCTTGTACAGTCAGTCACAGACCTTACCTTGTACAGTCACAGACCTTACCTTGTACAGTCACAGACCTTACCTTGTACAGACCTTACCTTGTACAGTCACAGACCTTACCTTGTACAGTCACACACCTTACCTTGTACAGTCACACACCTTACCTTGTACAGTCACACACCTTACCTTGTACAGTCACAGACCTTACCTTGTACAGTCACACACCCTTACCT
>JAPXFY010000014.1:7414809-7437309 GCA_030674185.1 Monoplex corrugatus | reverse complement strand
AGACAGACAGAGACAGAGAGACAGAGGAAGAGAGAGGACAGAGAGACAGAGACAGAGAGACCAAGAGTAGATTATGGAAGTTGAACATTCAGAGAGTACACATTTATTTAACTTTCGTCAATCCTAATCTAAACTAACACAATGTGCTCCGAGAGGGCCTAGGGGTATGTGGGGGGTGGGGTGGGGAGGTAGGTGGAGATGCCCGGTACGGTAACAGTGACCGTCTAGAGGAAATTGCTCCCCAGTTCGATCCCCAGGTTGGACAAGAATTTTCTAATTCGATTAAAACATTAACTAAGTAACGTAACTCTTGAGAGTCACGGAGTTATCTCCCATGTAGAATTTCTCAAATTAAAATAATTTTTAAGACCATGAGTTGAGATTTTGGTGTGAGCTGTATGGATCAGACGATAAATCGAGTTTCTGTGATCATCATGCACCTGGCACATGTAAACGATTCCATGTCAACAAAGGTGATTTCACTGGATGAATTTAAACAGAAAAGTTATTTGTTTTTTTTACAATGTGCACAGAAATGCAAATACATGTACATATATGATATTCGTCCCACTCCTCTCCTGTCCGCTCCCTCCAGTATGTGTGTGTGTGTGTGTGTGTGTGTTGTGTGTGTGTGTGTGTGTGTGTGTGTGCGGTGTGGGTGTGCGTGGCGCGCGCGCGCGCGCGTGTGTGTATGTGTGTGTGTGTGTGTGTGTGTGTGTGTGTGTGTGTGTGTGTGTGTGTGTGTGTGTGTGTGTTGTGTGTGTGTGTGCTTTGTGCCCTTGATTTTCTTTCACTGTGTGTGAATGTTTTGGCAAATGATGAGTGTGTTCGATTGATTTGATTCGTATATATATCAAAATATGGCACCTCATATCATCATCATCATCAGGTGCCCTGCCGCATGGCGTTGGCGACCATGGACTTCCAACCATCTCTATCTCTCGTTGCCCCCAGCATCTCCCCCACCCTCTTCATCCTCAGCCCCCTTGCAAGTCCGTCCAGCATTCTCTCCCTGGGTCTACCCGGTGCTCTCTTTCCCTCCAGCTTTCCCGTTGTGACCAGGTGCTCCAAATCCCCCTTCCTCATAAAATGGCCTATAAATGTTGCTTGTCTTTTCCTAATCTTCCTTATCAGTGATCGACTTGCACCTCATATAGTTCACTATTATTATTCAATTATAAACTATAACTTGTTTGAAGCATACATCAGTGTACTTATCTGATCTCTATCCATCATATCAGCCACGACCATGTAGGAGTACACATACAAACGTGTGTGTATTTGTGTGCATGAATGTGTGTGTGTCATAGTGTATATATACTTATGTGAGAGTGCATGTGCGTGTATGTGTATATGAACGTGTGTGCGTGTGTGTGTATGTGTGTGTGTGTGTGTGTGTGTGTGTGTGTGCTGTGTAGTATGTGCGCGTATGTGTGCGCGTGCGTTTGTGTGTGTAAGTGTGAGTGTGAGTGAACTACTTACGGTTTTCTGCTTGGACGCCGAAAGCCGTTCGGAATAATGGTGACGGTGCCTTCACTGATGTCCGCCATCTTAGCAATTGACAGTCCTTGACTTTTCCCCCGCTTTAAAAAGACAGCCGGACACAAGGGACGCTGACTGACAGGGAGGGCACAAACCGTGTGAAGGTCACCTGTCACTCAGCATGGAGCCCACCATCACAGTGATAATGTCGTCAGTACAGTCCCAGAGGAAACTGCGGACGATGGAGGGTGCTATGATGATTATCCTCTTTGGTACACAGTAGGTTTACCTGCACTGAAAGCCTCTCAATGCTCAGTGTGTATAGGTGACATCCACCATTTGAACACAGTCATTAAGGAAATTTTTGAAAGCTGAAAAAAAAAACACCTTAAAAGTCTAAGGTGAAATCTTGATCAAATTGTCGGTGTATACAATTCATGGTATGATGATAATAAAAACAGTTACTGTATGGCGTTATTCTCCAAACTCATTCGTACTCACTGCGTATTACACATAATCAGACTTTTCAGTGGAATATGAGAACTCAAGATGTCATGTCAGACGAAATGACAACACTCTGTTATGTTGTTTATTTGTTACATTACATACACTGTATGATACAGTTTGCAGAATTATTATATCATCATTATCATGTGCGGTTTGAATCACACTGGCCAGCCCAGCAGTAGGCGTACTTTTCCGCTTAAGTGGAAATATCCGCTGTTCACAATATGAACGAAACACATCAAATCAACAGTACCAATACTGGAAATCGTATATGAGAAAATACATTGTCCAGACACTCAATACCATTCAGTCTGTAACTGCACGTAAGCAGACGACAGTTAAAACAAGGGAAATCACTCCAGTCAATCTCAGCGCGCACGATGATAACTCGCCGCCTGAATGACTAAAAAGTTAACCGATTAAAAGACCGACAGTATAACACTATTTGAAGAGCTATATGTCCTGAACAACCCAGTGGGCCTATAGGTTATACAGAAATCTCCAACGGCTGGCACAGTCGCCACACAGTACTGACATTGGTCGTTTTTATCACAACGTGCACGTGCGCATCCTCAATTAGTGCTCAGCAGGAAAAGGTCATTCAAGAGCGTGCTGTCAATCTTGACCTCCCTTCAGGTTGTTTAACTGCGCGTGCACGCTTTCACAGAACAAAGACCGCGTTGGCGCACAAATGCCACTAGAACGCAATCGCTGCCAACTGTAGGCTGAGTATAGCCAAGATGCAATGCCGAAGTACTTCTCACTGACTTTGCTTGTGGTTTGATTCCGACCGCTGGAGTATCAAAGGGCTGGAGTATCAGAGGGGAATCTGTTCAATGTGCCTTTGTTGATTCGCTGTTTGGACAGGCTCCAAGGAACCATACGGACCATGGGTGGTGCCAGCGAGAGAGAAAAACCAAATGTCTGATGCCAGCTCCGTCCTGACTGTGTCTGCGGCAACGATGGATGGATGGTTGGATGGATGGGTTCCCTTGGTATACGCCCCCTCCTTCTCTTACTGCCAACAGAATCAGAGAAGTCGTGTTTATCCTGTGCTGTGAGACGTGGGGTTACCTAAACGATGTGTGGTCCTGACTCTTGGGTCTGGTCTGCCTGCAACAACCAAGCGAAATGACTAAGTGAGGATAATAAACAAATGCATTACACAACAACAACAACATCAACATCAACGACAACCGCCATCAGTTTAGTATGGTGTTTGGACGTTTGTTCGAGAAGGGTTCATCGCATTCAGACAATACCATATTCGCTGCACCCAAATCTGCCAGCAGTCCTCTGGCAGACTCACCTATGTGCTGGCAAGGTCTTGAGCTAGGAAGGGGAGTGGGGATGACCTACGAAACATAAAGCTAATGTCACTAGATCTCCAATCCATGACTTCTCCAAAAGAACCAACGGCCCACGGAAAACATGGCCTGCCCGAGGATTGAACCCACAACCCTTCCTTTATGAGCGTGGCACTCTATCTACTGAGCCATTGTTGAACAGTAGATCTATAGCATGGAGTTCAAGGCGATGTAAACGGTTCCAACAGGTCTTTATACGCTCACGTGGACAGACAACGTGCATACAGACTACACAATATGTTATCATTCTTCTTCTTATCATCATCATCATCACTTCTTCTCCTTTTCTCATCATCATCATCATCATCATCATCATCATCATCATCATCGTCGTCGTCGTCGTCGTCGTCGTCGTCGTCATTCTTATCATCATCGTCATTATCATCATCAGCAGCAGCAGCATTCTTATTAAATCATCATCACCATCCATCATATATTATCATTCTTATCATCATCATCATCAGCAGCAGCAGCAGCATTCTTCTTCTTATCATCATCATCATCATCGTCATCGTCATTATATACATTATCATTCTTCTCATCATCGTCATCATCATCATCACAGCAGCATCAGCAGAGCAGCAGCAGCAACAGCAGCAGCAGCAGCATTATTCTCCAAACTCATTTTAGCTCATTGCGCATTAAGGAGCACTCACTAGTAAGGCCAGTGACCACACTCTATTATGTTGTTGCTGTCTGCAAGTCCGGTGTCCATGCATCTTTTCATACGCCAGCTACTAACACGATTCACATGATTTTAACCATTTGACTCCCACACCATGTCCACCAGCATCCTGCATTGTCAACCACGCGAGCAAAGCAAAAACTTAACCCTTTGACTCCCTCACCGTATCCACCAGCTTCCAGTTCCCGCAGGAAGCTGGTGGATACGGTGAGGGAGTCAAAGGGTTAAGTTTTTGCAGTTGGCGGATGGGGTGCAGGAGTTAAAGGGTTAATGTACATACTCGATGTTCTCTATATACATATATACTACACACGAAGAGGGTTTGGGGACACTGCCAGGTATGTACACATAGCAACCTGGAATGGGATCAGGAAAAATCTCCACATTTTAGCCTACCTACTAGGTGCAGAGGTGTGTAGGCGAATCGAACCCAGAACCTGTTGATCTGGACGTCTGATCTTTACTCACCTGACTAACGTATCCATCAATATAATCAGCATGTAAAAACGAACAACACAACCACGTACTGCAGCGATGCCAGAGAACATTTCACTTTCAGTTTTAAATCCTCTGTGTGATAAACTGGACACAGTGGTCAACGCCAGGAGCATGTCCTTAGATTATGTGCTCGAATGCGTTCATATGTGTACTTAATTTTCTTTTTTTTTTTTTTTTTTTTTTTTCTGTTGAAGTATTGTGTATGTTTTGAAACGGTTGTATCGTGATATGGCTACGCAGTCGGCTGGGCTGAAAGACACACACACACACACACACACATACACACACACACGCACAACAAACAACACAACAACAACAACACAACAACAACAACAATAACAACAACAACAACGACAACAACAGCAACAACATAACGCAACAACAACGACAACAGCAACAACGACAACAACAACAACGAACAACAACGACAACAACAACGACGACGACAACAACAACAACGACAACAAACAACGACAACAACAACAAACAACACAACAACAACGAACAACAACAACAACGACAACAAACACACAGCAAACACAACAATAACAGTTTCGAGTCTTGCACTCATGTCTTAGGAAGGAACTGACCGTGCCTATACAGATGAATAATTTCTAAAAAAAAAATTGTAGGGGCCTAAAAACAACCCACTGTTTCCCTGTCTCTCATTCATCTCCCCCCCCCCCCCTCCTTTTATCTCTCACCATGCTGGGCATTCATCAGAGACCACGCTCTCCATACAGACCATACTCTCACGTTCATTCCAAGCAGAGCAGCAACGAGCAACGACGCCATGTCAGCCCCCCAAGACCATTTTCCCAAAATATTGTGAATGTTGTTTTTTCCCGCTGCCAGCCGCCACGACACATGTGAAATCGTTTAGCATTGTGGCGGGAAGGCCATTGTTCTGCTCTCACAGTCAGTTCCTCCACAGACCTAAAGTGCAAGACTGGCAGAATACACGCCACGTTTTGCTACAGCCTGCTCTGGGGGACCAGTAGCCATGATCAAAGAGTAGAGTCCATAAGTACTATACCCTTTGCTATGATTTTCTCAGGAAAGACGAAAGAAAATATAACGTTCGTTACCTGAAGTGTGACGGTATTGCGATGCAAACACTGTTGTTCATCTCGCCACAGACTGGCTTTTTTAACTTATTTGTCAAGTACGATGGAAAACGTTCAAAATTTCACAGCATGACACTAGCAACGGAAATAATGACTCACATAAAAGAAAGTAAGCAAGATAGACCTACAATACTCTTTGCTCATATTTAATGGACGAACTCAAAGCAGATAAATAACACGCAAACAAAGAGTTCTTTTAGCAGCTAACAACTGAACACAGCTACACGAAAACTCTTGCTCGTTATGTTTCAGACATAGTAGATCTACATTTTCCCTTGTTTTTTTTTTTTTTTCTCTCTAGGAAACCACGTCACCGGTGGTGGTGGTGGTGGTGGAGGTCGATCCCTACAGCAGCCTGCAGCTGCATGTCTACACGACACACACTGACACCACGCGGCTAGCCAGGCAGCACAAAACTGTATCAAGTTTTCTCCCACACAAGCAACAGGTTCTTGTTGTTCACACGGGCACAGCATTCCCAGACTCTGCAAGCCTGCTCTCCTGTCTCTGCTGATGTGATAACGTGCACGTAATCAGGAAATTTGGAACCTGCCCAAAACGGATCCATCCCATTCCAGCGGGACAGTTCCAGACTATACAGTCCATCCACTTCTGTCAGTATTTGAGCTGGAAGACTCCTTGAGCCTGCCAGGATGCGAAAGGAGAAAGTAATCAATAAACTTACAGAGAAGATTCGGTATTTTCTTTTGTTTGAATTTCTTTTGCGCGAAAATTCTTCCGTGTATTTTGAATAGATAATAATAAGAGTAATAATGATATTAACAATGACAACAACAACGATGTTGATAATGATGATGATGACGACGACGACGATCATAATAATGATAATAACAATTATGATGATGATGATGACGATGACGACGACGATGATAATAATAATAATAATAATAATAATGATGATAGCACTTTGGTTTTTGCGCAGGCTCAGGGAGTCTGCCAGATAGTTACTTGCATATTTGGGTGTAGCGCATATGAAATTGTCCGAGTGCTATGAATCAGAGCCCCTCTTGAAGAAACTCTACCCCTCCCCTTCCCCCCCCCCCCCCAACTCAACCCATCAGCTGTTGATTCATTCAGTCATGTGTGTAATGAAGGTTGCATCATAATTTGTCAAGCTCACTGACCCACAGCAATTTGCACACAACGTGTGATGAAGGCACTGCGTCTTACGTCACACAGACATGGCCGCTCTAATGATGGAAGTCGTCGCCCACCACCTGTACATACATACTGTTACCATCGCTTGGGCAGACATCGTGAAAGATGAGTATAGCGATAAACACTGGAAGCAGGCCACCTGTGGATTTTATTTGCAACATCGGAGAGTCATCATCATCATCATCAAGTGCCCTGCCACATGGCGTTGGCGATCATGACCCTCCATATGCATCTATCGCTTGTCGCCGTAAGCACATCTTCCACCCTCTCTGTCCTCAACCACCCTGCAAGTCCGTACAATATTTTCTCTCTGGGTCTACCTGGTGTTCATCGGAGAGTACAGGACATAAAAGAGCTCATATCCCTTCCAGCAGAGGTTACTGTAACTTTTAGTTTTATTTAAAGCCCAGCCGACTGCGTAGAGCCATGTCAGGGCTATAACCGTTTCAAAACATACACAATACTTCAACAGGAGAAAAAAAAAAGGAAATTTAAGTACATGTACACAGATCAATGCATTCGCGCACGTATTCTAAGCAGATGGCCCTGGTGTTGACTACTCCGTCCAATTTATCGCACAGGGGATTTAAAAAAACAAACCTGAATACAAATTTAAACATAACTAAGGACACTAAAATTTACATATACATGTACGTAAAAACGGGCCTAAGTTACCTAACACTGCGTACGCATATTTCATTTCCCTAGAGCCAAAAAATGCCCATAATACATGTACCCAGTTATTAATTCTAAGAGAAAGTGAGACTATCGAGCACATACAGGTGAATAGACCAGCAAGGCAGAAAATGACAGGAAGAAATGACAGAAAGCAAAGGAGGAAGAAAGAAACAAAGAGAGTGACAGAAAAAAAAAGGAAATTTCTAAATTTCTAGCACAGAATTTCCAGAAGGTAGGGATACTACTCATACTGAGAGAGCTCCCGGCATCCCCACGGGGAGATCCAGCAGAGGTACAAAAGGGCGGAAAGCTGCCTTACACGACGACATTGGGAGCACTGTGAGGAATTTAGTCCAATACCTATATCAAAATGAAAGCAGTCTGCTGTCGCTGACCTCAATCAAGTATCATCATCGTCCATCATCATCATCAGGTGCCCTGCCGCATGGCGTTGGCGACCATGGACTTCCAACCATCTCTATCTCTCGTTGCCCCCAGCATCTCCCCCACCCTCCTCATCCCCAGCCACTTTCTCTTCTTCTTCTTCTTCTTCTCGATCTTCTTCTTTTTGTTCTTCTTGTTCTTGTTCTTCTATTTTCTGATTCATTTTTCCGTCAGTACCCGTGTGACCTTTTGTACTGGTACTGAGCGAACCAGGTTTTAAGTGGACTTGTTGGTTCCTTTGATAGAGCCGTGGCATCAAGGTCTGATATCTTGATTTCAGTCCCAGGCCGCTACTTTTTAAATTGGCCTGTTCACTGCCCTTCTGATGTTTCCATCATTCTGGTGGTGTCAGCTTAGTGTTTCATAGGTCCATCTCTATAGATAGGAAGCAAGAAACTCCGGGGAGAGCTGGACTCCAGAAGGTCGTCCGATTAGAAAAAAACAAAAAACAAAAAAAAAACGAAAAAAGAATCAGATTTCACATCTAATACAACCAGACAAGACAGGCGGAAATTTTCGGCAAACTGGCCTTTGTCAATCGTAGACGTAAGATCACAAACGAACAAACACCAAATACAAAAAACTAAAAGCCTCTTCAAGCAAGTGTTTAAGGTCTGAACTCTTTACATTCCATGGGGGCGAGGCCATATCCAGGTCATGACTCCTGGATGCTCTTCTGTTGTTGCCATTTTCCCCTGTCATCTGGGTTCGAACATGCACCTCCAAGATGATCGCGCGTCTCATTCCCACGTCACCCTTTGTCTTAACCATTTAGCTATCCGAACACCTGCTGTGTGTATGGAAATCTTATGCATTATGAAGTTCACTTTTTTTTTCGGGGGTGGGAGGTGGGGGGTGGGGGGTGTTCCCCGACCAGATGCAGCTGGCAGCTTTTGCCATTGCTTTCGGCATTTTTTTCAGTCTTGTATCTTTATTCTGGTGGTTTTAGCTTGGTGGACTTCCTCCATTCTACTTTCACAAGGCACAGTGAGTTCTATGGGTCCTGTGCTTTTCATATTGTATACTTCTCCTCTGACCCACCTTATTGACTCATATTCCATCCGTCATGAAATGTATGCGGACGATACCCAGCTCAATCATACTGATTCTCCTTCTAACTACGATCATCTAGTTCAGTCTCTTCAGAACTGCGTTTCTGAAGTAAAATCCTGGATGTATGAAAATCGACTTAAGTTGAATGATGACAAGACTGAAGCCCTTCGTGTTTCTCCATTGCCTGCAGATCTTTCTTCTCTGCCTTCCACTATTACTGTCGGTAATACCGCTATTGCTTTTTCTGATTGCGTTCGTGACCTCGGTTTTGTCTTTGACCATAATCTCTCCATGCACCAGCACATCATCAAAACATGTCAGGCTGCATACATCGAACTTAGACGCATTAATTCTATTAGACACTACCTTACATTAGACGCAACCA
Organism: Monoplex corrugatus; assembly: GCA_030674185.1. NCBI lineage: Eukaryota > Metazoa > Mollusca > Gastropoda > Littorinimorpha > Ranellidae > Monoplex > Monoplex corrugatus. Next base: position 7,427,904 of record JAPXFY010000014.1, on the reverse strand, counting down.
AGACGTTAGTTACTGCATGCATTCTGTCTAGGTTAGATTATTGCAATTCACTCCTTGCGGGTTGCCCTCAGAAACATCTCAAACATTTGCAACAAGTTCAGAACTCTGCAGCTAAACTCATCTTCAAGGCACGTAGGTCACAGCACTGCACACCCCTGTTTCAGACACTGCACTGGCTCCCGGTTGAACAAAGAATAAAATACAAGATTTGCTGCCTTTGTTATCACATCATTTCTGGAACTGCTCCTGGCTATCTCTCTGAACTCTTGACTGTCTACGTACCTTCTCGATCACTCCGCTCTTCTGTGGATGACAAGAAGTTTCGTGTGCCAAAATATAACAGAGAAACTCACGGTGGTAGAGCCTTTGCAGTTTTTGCTGTTCAGACATGGAACTTGTTGCCTCAGTCCGTCCGCCACTCTAAAACTCTACCATCTTTCAAAACAAGTTTAAAAACTTACTTCTTTAAACAGTGTTTTTCCTGATTTTGGCTAGTGGGTTGATCCTGCTTGACATTCTGGATGAAATTGTGCACAATGGGGTGTATGCCAGTGTGTGTGTGTGTGTGTGTGTGTGTGTGTGTGTGTGTGTGTGTGTGTGTGTGATGTGTGGCTGTGTGTGTGTGGGTGTTGTGTGTGTGTGTTTGAAAATGGGGGGAGAGGGGTGGGCGGGGAGGGGGTGAGAGGGAGAGAGATTATTTGGTGTGCTGTGTGGTTGTTGATTTCCTGTGGATAGTTTTTGATGAGTTTGTTTGTATTGTAGCCTGTTATTTGGTTTATATATGTATGGTTTACTGATGTAAAGCGCTTTGAGGTTTCGGAAAGCGCTCTATAAATGCACTATTATTATTATTATTATTAATCATCTGTTTCCATGAATAGGACTGGATTACTATATCCGGTCTCAAGCCACTCTTGCTTATGCTCTGTGTGTGTGTGTGTGTGTGTGTGTGTGTGTGTGTGTGTGTGTGTGTTTTGTGTGTGTTTGTGTGTTTGTGTGTGTATTTGTGTGTGTGTGTGTGTGTGTGTGTGTGTGTTTGTGTGTGTTATTTGTGTGTGTGTGTGTGTGTGTGTGTGTGTGTGTGTTGTGTGTGTGTGTGTGTGTGTGTGTGTTGTGTGTGTGTGTGTGTGTGTGTTGTGTGTGTGTGTGTGTGTGTGTGTTTGTGTGTGTGTGTGTGTGTGTGTGTGTTTGTGTGTGTGTGTGTGTGTGTGTTGTGTGTGTTGTGTGTTGTGTGTGTGTGTTTGTTTGTGTGTGTGTGTGTGTGTGTGTGTGTGTGTGTGTGTGTGTGTGTGTTTGTGTGTGTGTGTGTGTTTGTGTTTGTGTGTGTTGTTGTGTGTGTTGTGTGTGTGTGTGTGTGTTGTGTGTGTGTGTGTGTGTGTGTGTGTGTGTGTGGTGTGTGTGTGTTGTGGTGTTGTTGTGGGTGTGTGTGTGTGTGCATGTTTCTCATTCTGGAAATTCTGCTGTCCGCTCCATCCAGCAGACCTCGCTTCCGTACTCCAGATGTCAGAGCTTTTGCTGGCCACAGTTAGCTGCCTCCTGCCATGTAAAAACTTGCTGCAGCTGTTGGTGGTGCGGTTTTACCCTGGCAGTAGCCGAGATGTGGTTTCTAAGAAGAATGTTGAGAGTTCCATGGACAGCAAGGAAAACAAACCAGACAGTCTTGATGGAGGCAGACACAAGAAGATCATTCTTAAGGAAGAATAGGAAACGACAGGCAACATTTATAGGCCAATTTATCATGAAAGGGGAATTGGAGCACCTGGTCACAACAGGAAAGCTGGAGGGAAAGAGAGCACCAGGTAGACCCATGGAGTAGATATTGGTCGGACTTGCAGAGTGGCTGAAGACAAAGAGGGTGGAGAAGGTGCTTGAGGCAACAAGAGATAGATACAGATGGAAGGTCATGATCGCCAACACCATGTGGCAAGGCACTTGATGATGATGATGATGATGAGTAGTCTATGTATTGTAATCATTTCAATATACATCAATTTTTCGCTGCTTTTGACTGTGATAAAACAGGTTACAGTTTTTGAGAAAACTCCAATAGGAAAAAAAACTCAAAAATGTAGAAATGAGCACAGTTTTACTCTTATGCCACAAGCGCGCCATCTGTAACTTTCCTGTGTACAAACACTTTCATTACATCTAATGAAACAGTAACCAGCGTCACTGCAGATTTAAATTATCCGCAGTAAGGGCTTGTTAAATATAATTTCAATTCCAACAAAGCACTCAAAATGGTACAGAATATTTATATCGCCTATCTCCTGAAAATAGTAGCTATCGCGAAAAAACAATTTTCGTTCTTGTTCTTTTGGAAGTAAATAAAAACATAATGCTTAGCATGAATGTTACATTAGTTGTAGGTTGGTTTTAATCAGTTTCGTCTTACATACTTTCTCTTAAGATTGATAATTGGGTACATGTGTTATATACATTTTTGGCTCTAGGGAAATGAGATATGCGGAAACAATTTTCAGTAATTTAGGCCTGTTCATAGAGATATGTTTAAATTTATATTCAGATTTTTAAAAATTTAAATCCCTTGTGTGATAAATTGGACGGAGTAGTCAACGCCAGGGGCATCTCCTTAGATTATGTGCCCGAATGCATTCATATGTGTACTTAATTTTCTTTTTTTTTTTTCTTGTTGAAGTGTTGTGTATGTTTTGAAATAGGTGATAGCCCTGATATGGATGGCTCTGCGCAGTCAGCTGGGCTTTAAACAAAAATATCTGTAACAGTCGTATCTCTGTGATGGAATTCCTTTCGACTTGTGTCTGTCGATATATCTTTTTGCCTCTGTCCGTGCGTCTTCTTCTGTCTGTCCTCTGTCTCTGTCTGTCTGTCTCGTCTGTCTTCTGTCTTCTGTCGTCCGTCTGTCTTCTGTCTGTCTTCTGTCTGTCGTCTGTCTTCTGTCCGTCCGTCTGTCTTCTGTCTGTCTTCTGTCTCTGTCTCTTTTCTGTCTGTCTCTGTCTTCTTTTCTGTCTGTCCGTCTGTCTTCTGTCTGTCTTCTGTCTGTCTTCTGTCCATCTGTCTTCTTTTTCTGTCTGTCCGTCTGTCTTCTGTCCTCTGTCTTCTTTTCTGTCTGTCCGTCTGTCTTCTGTCTGTCCGTCTGTCTGTCCGTCTGTCCTTCTGTCGTCTGTCTTCTGTCTGTCCGTCTGTCTTCTGTCTGTCCGTCTGTCTTCTGTCTGTCTTCTGTCTGTCCGTCTGTCTTCTGTCCGTCCTGTCTGACTTCTGTCTGTCTTCTGTCTGTCTTCTGTCCGTCCGTCTGTCTTCTGTCTGTCCGTCTGTCTGTCTTCTGTCCGTTCGTCTGTCTTCTGTCTGTCCGTCTGTCTTCTGTCTGTCTCTGTCCTGTCTTCTGTCTGTCCGTCTGTCTTCTGTCTGTCCGTCTGTTCTGTCTGTCCTCTGTCTTCTGTCTGTCTCTGTCTGTCCGTCTGTCTTCTGTCTGTCTGTCTTCTGTCCGTCCGTCTGTCTTCTGTCTGTCTTCTGTCCGTCTGTCTTCTGTCTGTCTTCTGTCTGTCTTCTGTCCGTCCGTCTGTCTTCTGTCTGTCCGTCTGTCTTCTGTCTGTCTTCTGTCTGTCCGTCTGTCTTCTGTCTGTCCGTCTGTCTTCTGTCTGTCCGTCTGTCTGTCTGTCCGTCTGTCTTCTGTCCGTCCGTCTCCCTTCTGTCTGTCCGTCTGTCTCCCACGAGTAAGAAAATTAACTTTTTGTGTGTATGCCGAAAGACATGCCAACATGAAGCTGAAAATTACGTGCACGTGCAGTGCCCGGAGTTCGTTATCAGTTGCTTATCGCCAACACGGTTCTGTCTCACCACCCCCCACCCACACTCTCCGACTCCCTCATCCGTCTCTGCCTGTATATTGCGAGATCCAAGCATGATATGTATCTAAACAGGTCTTGGTGTGCGAATGTGCGAGTGAGCGAGCGTTTTAAAGCACATTGTCAGACTTGAAATTAACAGATATTAAGCCTACAACAAGACAAGACAGGTGAAAACTTTCGGCCTTTGTCAAGCTTAAGATCACAAACAAACAAACACCAGATACAAAAATTAAGAGAAAAAGACTGGGACTTCGCTGCTGCTCCATCCAGCGTGAGAAGGAGCAACAGGGAAGTTTCACACTGGAAGGAGCAGCAGGGAAGTTTCAGTCTTTTTCTCCTAATTTTTGTATCTGGTGTTTGTTAGTTTAGTGATCTTACGCGTGACAAAGGCCACTTGGCGAAAATTTGCGCCTGTCTTGTCTTGTTGTATTAAATACGCGTTATTATTCTTTTTTCGTGTTTTTTCTTTTTCTTTCTGGTTCCTGTTTGCTTGAACGCGGGCAGTCACACTTGTTTTGGATTTCTACATTTCTTGTTCCACATCATGATCTTTGGTAGTCATAGCAGATTATAATGTTTAATTGTTTTAACTACGTATTTACATTTCTTTGACTTTGTGACAATAAAGTGACACTGCCCGCCATGCTGACATGTTCTGTTCCGGTACCACAACATCACATTATCTTATTCACCCCTTGACTCCTGCACCCGATCCACCGACTGCAAAAACTTAACCCTTTGACTCCCTCACCCTATCCACCAGCTTCCTGCAGATAGGGTGTGGGAATCAAAGTTATGTTTCTGTTTTGCTGGCATGGTTGACAATGCAGGATGCTGGTGGACAGGGTGCGGGAATCAAAGGGTTAAAGAAAGCTTCAACTTCCGGCAGTCGCCGTGATGCAGTGTTTATTACAACGGGCCAACGACTGGAGGGTTATGGGTTCGAATCTTATCGGTCCAGTCAAAACGGGATTTTTTTTTTGTTTTGTTTTGTTTTTTGCCCCAAGCGGTTCCGAGTTGAACGTGCTGCAGGTGTCTGCATCTCTCGGGCCTGGTTGGCGCCAGGATATGTTATGACTGGACGCGTAGAGTACGACCCTGTCACACAGTCTCCATTCTAGACTGAATTCCATTGATCATGATCATCATACCTATCGTCATCATCATCATCATAGCATCGAGACAGAGACCTCAACCTTTCTCGGCGCAAGCATCGTGAGGTGGATATTCGTCTTTTCTTCTTTGTTGCTCTACCTTCCCCCAGTGGGGATGCCCGGGGCTCTTTCAGTATAAATAGTATCCCCACCATCTGAAAATTCTGTCCTGGAAAATTCCCCTTTTCTTTATTTCTGCCTTGTTCCTTTGCTTTCTGTCATTTCTTCCTATCATTTTCTGCCTTGCTGGTCCATTCACCTGTGTGTGTTCGATAAAGTCTTACGTACATTTTCTTAGGATTGGTAATTGGGTACACGTATTAAGTGCATTTTTGGCTCAGGAAATGAGATATACGGAAGCAATTTTAGGTAAGTTATGCCCGTTTTTATATATGTTTTGTGTCCTTACTATGTTTAAATTTGTATACACGTGGTTTTTTTTTAAAATCCCATTTGCGATAAATTGGAGGGAGTGGTCAACGCCAGGGGCATGTCCTTAGATTACGTGCACGAATGCACTGATATGTGTACTTAATTTTCTTTTCTTTTCTTTTCTTTTTCTTTTTTTTTCCTGTTGAAATTTTGTATGTGCTTTGAAACAATTATAGCCCTGATATGGCTCTACGCAGTCGGCTGGGCTTTAAACGATAAAAACAAAACCAGTAAACCTTTCCTTAACTTTGAGTAAAGTTGGGTCCGTATCCATTCACTGCTGGGTAGACTACATGGAGTCCGCACGCTCATGTCAAGTTGCACGGTACAGTTTGAGTCGTAACTGCATCCTCTGCATTGTTTTGCAGACAGCCACAATTAGATCTAACTCGAGAAAGACAAGGAAGCGAACGATTTTACTGTGACACTATGACACGGAAGTGTATGATAAACAAAAACCGATTAGAACTGTGTTGTTGTTGTTGAACAAAAGGGTATAATTGTCAGCAGGTCAACACAGATATAAAACATACAACAGCATTACATATGTTGTTGCCTGCCTTAACCCTTTGACTCCCGCACCCTATCCATCATCAGCAAACATTTAACCCTTTGACTCACGCATTATCAGCAAATATTTAACCCTTTGACTGTTCTCACCCTGTTGCATAGGGTGACGGAGTCAAAGGGTTAAATTTCTGCTTTGCTGTCATGGTAGACGAAGCGCGAAGCTAGTGGGGATAGGCTGAGGGAGTCAAAGGGTTAAAGTATACACGCAAATTGCTTATTACTTTTAACCTTTTAACTCCCGCACCCTACCGACCAACTGGTCGCAACGGGAAAGCTGGAGGGAAAGAGAGCACCGGGTAGACCTAGGGAGAAAATGCTGGACGGACTTGCAGAGTGGCTGGGACGAGGAGGGTGGGGGAGATGCTAGGGGCAACGAGAGATAGAGACAGATGGAAGTCCATGATCGCCAACGCCATGCGGCAGGGCACCTGATGATGATGATGATGATGATGACCCTACCGACCAACTGCAAAACCTTTACTCTTTGATTCCTTCACCCTATCCACCAGCTTCCTATAGGAACGTAGCGGAACATAGTTCACCTAACAGCCTATACTGCACTAAGAAGTTTGGTTACGTGTAATGCACAGTGAGTCCAGATGAGTTTGACTAACAGTGCTATATACAATGACAATTAATAATACAACACCGTGGTTTCAACATGAGAGCTACACAAGTAATACAGTAACAAACCAGAAAAGCATATGTGACCTTCCACCACGAAATCAGTCTTAACTAGCATTTTGGGCATTTTGAGATATACATATCACTGGAAAGTGTACATTCTGCTGATTATTTGCATATGTGACCTTCCACCACGAAATCAGTCTTAACTAGCATTTTGGGCATTTTGAGATATACATATCACTGGAAAGTGTACATTCTGCTGATTATTTTGGTACTTAGATAAAGCTTGTACTAAAAAAAAATGTAGAAGTTATGTATGTTTAAAGTCATTAAGTTGTATGACTGCCATTTTGAGAAATCGGCCTCTAAAGTTTTTGTGTGCTCTCCTACACATTTTCCTTAAATTTCTTTATTGGTGGCTTTGACCCAGTTTGTTTCTAATTTTCGCTGTCATTATCTGAAAGGTGCATCAAAGAGCTTTCCATCGGTATATATATGTGCGGGTACTGTACAGGTTACGGTTCATAATAAGAGACAAAAACAGGTACTTTTGGTAGGAAATTGCGTTCTTTCTGCTGCGATCAGTGCATTAAAATACCATTTTGAATTGATTAATAATATTTTTTTCAAGAAAAAAAATTCTGTGGGGATAGATTATAGTCTACAGAGATTAGTTTTGAGAAAAAGTCAAAACACCCCAGATAGACCCTCAGTCACCTTTTCAGCTCCTAGTGCTCTTCGACTGACTGCGAGTTAAGACTGATTTCGTGGTGGGAGGTCACATATACATCTTCAACGAGTCGAAAGTGACAGATGTGTAAACAGTAAGTCCAACAATCCAGGTTATCAGGCCTAGTGGACCTAATCAACGTGAGGGCTACACATCTAACACAGTAACAGACCAGAAAAACGTATATACATCTCCTACGAGTCGTAAAGTGATAGATCTGTAAACAGCAAGTCCAACAAACTATGTTATTTAGCCAAATGGACCTAATCAACGTGAGGGCTACACAACTTTTCCAATAACAGACCAGAAAAACGTACAATCTCCAACAAGTCACCACACACACCCCACACACACACACACACACACACACACACACACACACACACACACACACACAACACACACACACACACACACACACACAGAAAGAGAAGAGAGAGAGAGAGAGAGAGAGAGAGAGAGAGAGAGAGAGAGAAAGAGAGAGAACCATACCCCCGAATAAAAATCGAATGAAGTGATAGGTCTGTAAACATAAGTCCAACAAACCAGGTTATCATGTGTAATGGACACAGAATTGACACTCTACACACGCACACACAGACACACACCACACACACATACACACACACACACACACAAGCACACACACACCGAAAACCATACCCCCGAATAAAAATCGAATCAAGTGATAGGTCTGTAAACAGTAAGTCCAACAAACTAGGTTATCATGTCTAATGGACACAATATTGACACTCTAACACACACACACACACACACACACACACACACACACACACACACACACACACACACACACACACACACACACACACACACACACACACACACACACACACACAAACACACACACACACACACGAAAACCATACCCCCGAATAAAAATCAAATGGACATAGTATTGACACTCTACAAAACTGTAAACTACCAGCTCCCACGGTAAGCTGTAAAAACTGTATATTTTCACCAAATTCAACACAAGAGCAGATTTGTCACAAGTCAGTTCGTACCTCCAGAGTGCGTGGTTCCACGGTCAACTGAGTTCACTGGTCAGTTGTAATAAATTTCCCCTCTAGGAATAAGTATCCTACATCAGTAACGTTACACCGTATGGCCACTGAGATCGTTACTATGTTAAGTCCTGACAGAAACTTCATAATATACATCCGTGTGACTGCCCGCTCCTCGGTGAAATCAAAGATGCGGAAACTGGACAACTGGTGTATTGCAGGTTTCTGTTTCCTTTTTACACCATTTAATTATCTTCCCTCTTCACCAGCTGATGGCGGCTGTCGTGTCGTGATCTGTTGGCTTTACAGCTGTGTACTAATTAACCCCTTGAGTCCCGCACCCTGTCCATCAACTGCAAAAACTTAACCCTTTGACTCCCTCACCCTATCCAACAGCTTCCTGCAGGAAGCTGGTGGATAGGGTGAGGGAGTCAAAGGGTTAAGTTTTTGCTTTGCTAGCATGCTTGACAATGCAGGATGCTGGTAGACAGGATGCGGGAGTCATAGGGTTAAACGTACACTTAATTAATAAAATTGTACCGGTAAACTTATAGCTCTTTTTTTTGTTTAGTCTGACAACAAATTTTTATTTCCAAGTTTGTTTGTTTTTATTTCCAACCGTTCACCTCTTCATTTCTTTCTGATGTTTTTTCCTTCTCCTTTTTCTTTCTTTCTTTTTTTTTGTTTTGTTTTTTTTGTCTCTTTTCCCCATCTATCCCCTTTCTTTTCTTTTTTTCTTTTTCCTTTGTCTTTGTCCGTTCTCTCCTTCCCCACCCCATCAAAGAGACTATAGGCCTACCTACGGTAGGTATAGTCTCTTTGACCCCTATCCCATCTCCACCCCGTTTCTAAGTGAAACGCGGAACGCCTTATACAATGGAGCAAGATTGAAAGTGGTTGTTTGGGAATAACAAAAAATTCCAACCTTCGCTGTCCAGACGCCTCTTGCCAAACAGCAGCCCCAGTGATGATCTCACCAGCACAAAGCACTAGGCAAGGAGCACCACAGAGACGTCTGAGAAGGAGCACAGAGTCACACTGCCAACACTCACCGTGCGATAAGCCTGTATAACACACACACACACACACACACACACGGCTCCTACGAAGATTTCTGCTACACTCCCCAGTCCTCTCACAGCTGCCTCTCCTTTGCTTCACAAGCTCACAGGGACAGCAAAGAGGCTTTTCCTTTCGCTTCTTATCGTCTCTCTCTGCAGGCGCCCAAAACAGAGTGTGGGCTCTCCATCACTTCGGGGAGATAATACGCCCCGCGGTAAGTGAACTTGTATAGTTACCGTTCTTAACTGTAAATGGTCACTGGAAATTAAAGACGCTTCCTACTCGAGGCTGCGATGACGCAAACCTTCTGGTAGCGACGAGTTGTTCAAGACATACTCAGAACTATCGTAACACACTCTGGTTTTCTTAGGAATCTCTCCTCTGTCTACCTCGCTCTCTCTCCCTCCCTCCCTCATTCTATGCAAACGACCAGGCTTATTGCAACAACCATACCATCTGTACCCCCGTGTGGATGCGGGTATCTTTCAGTATAAAAAGTAACCCCACCTTCAGGAAATTCTTTGCTGGAAATTTCCTCTTTTCTGTCACTCTCTTTGTTTCTTTCTTTCCTCCTTTGTTTTCTGTCATTTCTTCCTTCTATTTTTTTTTGCCTTGCTGGTCCATTCACCTGTATGTGTTCGATAAAGTCTTACGTACTTTTTCTTTGGAGTGATTATTAGGTACACGTATTAAATGCATTCTTGCCTCTTGGGAAGTGAGATATGCAGAAGCAATTTTAGGTAATTTAGGCCCGTTTTTATGTATGTTTTAGTGTCCTTACTTATGTTTCAATCCGTGTTCAGGTGTGCTTTTTAAGTTCCCTGTGCGATAAATTGGACGGAGTGGTCAACGCCAGGGGCATCTCCTTACATTATGTAGGCGAATGCATTGATATGTGTACTTAATTTTCTTTTCTATATTTTTCCAGTTGAAGTATCGTGTGTGTCCTGAAACAAGTTATAGCCCTGATATGGCTCTACGCAGTCGGCTGGGCTTTAAACAAAAATGAAATGAAAGAGCATCCCATCTGTCCTTCAGGGGATCGATTGTGTTTTGAGAGGAGAGCACTGAAATCTTCTTTTCCCTCTTTTAAGACGTGTTTGCATATTTGTCCTGGCTGTTAGGCTCATACAGTGCAGGGTTTCAAGTGCTGCATAGTCTGTGTACTCTGTCTTCGGTGGATTTCTCACTATGTAGGCAAGTCACATTCTGTTTTCAGAGAGGGGGGAAAGTGCATGCTAGAAGATTTCGTGTTTCCATGAGCCCCTGGACACTGACATTGTCTACACAAAGAGGATTCAAGTACTAGAAGGTCTGCAGGAATACTGACCTGGAAAATTTGAGAAATATCCACCTTGTGCCCACGAATTGCCATCCAGGCAGGATGGAACTCAGGCATTGCATTGGAAAGTCTGGCGCCCTGGCCACTTGACTATTGAACCCACCACTGAACTGTAGGAAATAAACGTAGACCAGTTGGTTAGAGTTAAGCATGTGTCTCACAGGATCAAGTCATCTTTGTGTACGTCATTTCTTGCCTTTGTATTTATAAGTGTGTTTGTAGTTAATTTCTTTTTGTCATAACAGATCTATCGTGTGAAAATCGAGGATGGTCTCCCTAGATGGTCTAGCTGAGCGTATGCAGCTCACGTGACAGCAGTTTACTGTATCATCCTTAAGACTGACTAGCACCGAGATCACCACTCAAATCTCTTGGAGAGGGGAGGATGGTGCGGAAACCTCACCCAATCCATAACTTAAACCCAGAATGTCTGGCATCCTGAACAAGTAGTTTTTACTCCTAGTCCACCACTCTGCTTAAAGATTAAGCTGACACTTTTCAAATTCCAAGATTTTAAGTCATATTTTTCAAATTCCAAGATTTTAAGTCATATTTTTCAAATTCCAAGATTTTAAGTCATACTTTTCAAATTTCAAGATTTTAAGTCATACTTTTCAAATTCCAAGATTTCAAGTCTTTACGACTTTGTTCCTGCTTTAAAACTGTCTGCTGATGACCTTCATGCAGTTGGCAAAAACCTTCCTAATGAAAACAAAACAAAACGAAAGAAAGAAAGAAAGAAACAAACAAAAAACAACAAACAAACAACCTGCAATAAGACAGTATGTTTAACCACCTGTTATCGCCACTTTATCGTGGTCAGGGAACTTGCGTGTCTCAGGGATCCTTAGAGCTGTGCTGGCATCAGCTTTGGCGATAATGAAGTCATTTGGGTCTTTCTTGCTCCTGTAGATTCTGGGCATGAATACACGGGCAGACTTCACCTATTTCTGACATGTGTCAACAATTAACGTTAACCCTCACCATACTCTTACCCCTAAATCTTTGTGGTGGTGATCTATTCACGGAAAAAACAATACAGAGAGTGTGAGGTTGGGTTAGTGTTAGGAATAGGAGAGATAACATCGTGTTCGTGGGTAGAAGCCGTAAGAGCTAAACTGCTTCGGTGACTTGTAGGACCACACAGTCCGCACTGGTCCAAGAGTAGAGACATGATAAAGTGAGATCCATTGGTTCTCTGATTAGGTGTTGGCACAGAGCTAACAACCAAATCCAGGAAAGAAAGATTTCTTACGGAAGCAGTAACAGCTGAAGCCGTATTGGTTGTGTGTGGTGGGCTAACATTGTTATTGTCATTGTTGTTTAAAGCCCAGCCGACTGCGTAGAGCCATATCAGGGCTATAACAGTTTCAAAACGTATACAATTCTTTAACATGTAAAAGGAAAAAAAAAAAAAAAAAAAAAAAGAAAGGGAAAGAAAATAAAGTACACATATCAATGCATTTGCAAACATAGTCTAAGGAGATACCCCTGGCGCTGACTACTCCGTCCAATTTATCGCATAGGGGATTTAAAAACAAACCTGAATACAAATTTAAACATATCTAATGACACAAAAAATATAAAAACAAGCCTAAATTACCTAAAATTGCTTCCACATATCTCATTTCCCAAGAGCCAAAAAGTGCACTTATGACACGTACCCAATTATTAATCCTAAGAGAAAGTACGTAAGATTTTATCGAACACATACAGCAAGGCAGAAAATGACAGGAAGAAATGACAGAAAGCAAAGGAACAAGGCAGAAACAAAGAGAGTGACAGAAAAGAGGAAATTTCTCGCACAGATTTTCCAGAAGGTGGGGATACTATTTATACTGAAAGAGTCCCCGGCATCCCCACAGGGGAAGAGGGGCTGACAGAGTCATCGAAAGATACAGAGGCTGAACTAGAACAGAGTGGCGAACCTTCATTGTCAGTGACATAAAGGACACTTAAAAACAACAATACGTACCAGTTAACGCGGCCGTGACCATTTATTACCTTATTATATATGGCATCAGAGAACGGGTGGCACCCGTGGCACCCCCTGCTTCGCGCTGCTGCAACTGGCACTTACCTGCCTGAAGGATCGTTGCTTGCACAGGGGCCGTGTAGAAAGGAGATGCACGTACGCGTCGTCTAGAAGGGTTTTGACCCAAGTGAGTGCCGTACATCTGGCCCTACATCTGGCAGGCAGACGCACGGTTGTGATCCCATATTTCATGGCTGGGTAGTCAGTCAGTGCGTAGTTCATGTGATATATGTCAGGGGGCAGATTTGTTGAGATACGTTACAAGATGCTCTCGTGGCAAAACGT
>JAPXFY010000014.1:7404809-7409809 GCA_030674185.1 Monoplex corrugatus | reverse complement strand
GAGTGCTGCAAGGCGACAGTAGGGCTGTCTTCTACAGATGATGTGCTGAGCACAGTAGGGCTGTCTTCTACAGATGATGTGCTGAGCACGTAGGGCTGTCTTCTACAGATGATGTGCTGAGCACAGTAGGGCTGTCTTCTACAGATGATGTGCTGAGCACAGTAGGGCTGTCTCCTACAGATGTGTGATGCTGCCACAGTGGTAGGGGCTGTCTTCTACAGATGGTGTGCTGAGCACAGTAGGGCTGTCTCTACAGATGATGTGCTGAGCACAGTAGGGCTGTCTCCTACAGATGATGTGCTGAGCACAGTAGGGCTGTCTCCTACAGATGATGTGCTGAGCACAGTAGGGCTGTCTTCTACAGATGATGTGCTGAGCACAGTAGGGCTGTCTCCTACAGATGATGTGCTGAGCACAGTAGGGCTGTCTCCTACAGATGGTGTGCTGAGCACAGTAGGGCTGTCTTCTACAGATGATGTGCTGAGCACAGTAGGGCTGTCTTCTACAGATGATGTGCTGAGCACAGTAGGGCTGTCTTCTACAGATGATGTGCTGAGCACAGTAGGGCTGTCTCCTACAGATGATGTGCTGAGCACAGTAGGGCTGTCTTCTACAGATGATGTGCTGAGCACAGTAGGGCTGTCTTCTACAGATGATGAGCTGAGCACAGTAGGGCTGTCTTCTACAGATGATGTGCTGAGCACAGTGGGGCTGTCTTCTACAGATGATGAGCTGAGCACAGTAGGGCTGTCTTCTACAGATGATGTGCTGAGCACAGTAGGGCTGTCTTCTACAGATGATGTGCTGAGCACAGTGGGCTGTCTTCTACAGATGATGAGCTGAGCACAGTAGGGCTGTCTTCTACAGATGATGTGCTGAGCACAGTGAGGCTGTCTTCTACAGATGATGTCTGAGCACAGTGGGCTGTCTTCTACAGATGATGTGCTGAGCACAGAAGGGCTGTCTTCTACAGATGATGTGCTGAACGCAGTGGGGCTGTCTTCTACAGATGATGTGCGAGCACAGTAGGGCTGTCTCCTACAGATGATGTGCTGAGCACAGTGGCGTCTTCTACAGATGGTGTGCTGAACGCAATAGGGCTGTCTTCTACAGATGGTGTGTTGAGCGGTAGGGCTGTCTTCTACAGATGGTGTACTGAATGCAGTAGGGCTGTCTTCTACAGATGATGTGCTGAGCGGTAGGGCTGTCTTCTACAGATGATGTGCTGAGCACAGTAGGGCTGTCTTCTACAGATGATGAGCTGAGCACAGTAGGGCTGTCTTCTACAGATGATGAGCTGAACGCAGTGGGGCTGTCTTCTACAGATGACATGAATATCTATGTTCCACAGAGTCGTCATTGTCTCAAGAATACGTTCTGCAGTTTTGCTCTTCTTTGAGAATTAACAGAATTGAACAGTGGTTCTAAAGTAATTCTGCGAGAACAGCTCTGGGGCAGCAAAGAGGATTTGTTAGAAACCACGTCTTTCATTTTAACTACCGACCGACCATTTGAGGCGTGTCCATGCTCGAATGAAGAACAAAATCAGTCTTATATGTACATGCATATATCCTGATCTGCAGTGCCTCTGTTCATCATCATCATTTGCCTTGCCGCATGGCGTTGGCGATCATGGACTTCCATCTGTCTCAATCTCTTGTTGCCTCAAGCATCTCTTCCACCTTCCATGTCTTCAGCCACTCTGCAATCCGTCTAGGATCTTCTCCCTGGGTCTACCTGGTGCTCTCTTTCCCTCCAGCTTTCTAACAGTGCCTCTGTTAGTACTCAGAATCTAAATCTGTCATTGTCCAGACGAAGCCCACAGAACAAGCAAAGACGGTTGTTGCACTCATCATCAAGAAGATCCGGTCAAGTTCCTTGGCTGAGCGGACACGTTTGCCCTGTCCGTTTGGGGATGCTCCGTTCCCGTTTGAAAAAGGAAAAATCTTACGGCAATGAAATCTTTTCAAGAGAGATGGCTTCCTTTGTGGAGATACATCGTTAGTTTTCTGTTGGATTTCTTCGTCTTCGGCCTTGTCCTGTGTCCATGGGGTGACGTTCGTAGGAGTCTTGTGTGTTTTCCCCGTTTTCATCAATATTAAGAACAGTTCACTGCCTCAGGAGTAAGGCTTGAAGATGCCTGGCTTTGCTCTAGTTGAAATCTTTTGAGGACGAAGACAGTGGCTAAAAAGACGGCTATACCATATAGCCACATAATCAGCAGGGCTATGACGAGGATAGGGATATGAGAGTCGAAGCCTCGAGGTGTCACGCTATTCATAAAGCTGGAGAAGACAGCGTTGGAAATGAACAGAGAAATGAGAAACGAAATTCTTTCCCCAGACTCTGGCGGAATGATGAACACCAGTCCGTTCATAATGAACACTAAAATCATAGGAGCCAGGAGACTGAAGGTGTAGAACGCGGGTTTGCGCTTGACTTTCACCTTCATTTTCACATAGTCCCGCTCTTCCCGACTGAAATCTTTGCCCTTGATTAGGACCCAGCGGATATCCACAAGGTTCCATTCACCAGCGACAGAATACTCTTGCATAAAACTGGCGTCCATGTTTCTAGCTTGCATAGCGGTAGGCAAGTGCAGCAAGGACACAAAGATGATTATGCAGGTCTGTTCATCGTAGGGAAAGTAGGTCAGATCCATAGAGCACGATGTTCTCAACGTCCTGCTGATGGACAGAGTAACATTTCCCTGACTGGACAACACGATAGTGCTATCTTCTTCAGGATCAAGTATCTTTTGGTAGACTTCGTTAACGATCGATATCGTGGGCGTCCACAACTGTGTAACAGGGAATTGTATTCCGTCAATACCTCCATAGTCAGAGGAGTTCCATTTGAGTGCCTGGTCCTCCCAGATGACGCTGATGTAACACGACATACTCATGACCTGTTGTGAAGGCTCCAGGTCCATAATGTTCACAGGATAAAGGTCCACAGTGACGTTGACAAGTCCATTCACCACAGGGGGGATCTTTCCCTGAACTACCGGGTTCTTCACAAGGTCTTGCTGTAGCTGAAAGTGTGCAGCTCGGAATGGGTCATGTAGCGAGCCCAAGGTGGTTTCACAAAGAAAAATATTCAGCTGAATAATTAGAAAACTACGTGCAAAACTTTTAGTCAGAATCATTGCGATATAATAAGTTTCAGTTTGGTTTTCAGTTCTTTAAGTTCGGTTACAATACTTGTAAATAAAATCAGCCAGTTGATGGGATTATCCTTTTGGAAAACCTTGTTACAGTAACAACATATCTTGAAAATTGTCTTACAACAAGGAATGGGTTATATGACCAGTTTTAATGCCCTGTGGAACTTTTGCTTCTCAACCAAATACAACATTAATATATTTGATCTTATTCTTGATGTTCAGTCCAGGTTCCATATCACAGCACTGAATTAACATGATTGCTTTGTACGAGTTGTTGCTAGTTCTTCAGAAGGTAGATTTGCTGACGATGAGGCTGTTTTGTGAACTATTTACTTTCAACTTTCACATTCCCCGTGTTCCGTGTTTGAACCGTGTAATTCATTGAAGGCAAACTTTCTTTTGTCTTGAACGTCTCTTTTCTTCTGTCTCCACTTTGCTTTTCTGTCCCTTTCGTTTCACGGTCTGTTCTTGCCTTCCCTAAATACTGAAGTCTGAAATCTTCCAAGTACAGAAACGATCCATTTTTCAGTCACAAGCAGCAAGAGGCGGGAAGTTGTATGGACAGAACAAGCAGATTTAGTTCTATACAAGGGACTGATGATCTGAACAATCTCACAAGCTTCACGAACGAAGACCAGACATTACCAGAACAACAGTGTCATATAATTGAGAACAGTGTTTCAAAGTCACCAGCTGCATTCTCGTGAACGTTGCTTGCTCCTTCTCTACTTCTCGAGTAATGGCGATGAAGCACGTTCTCATTAAAACGATGCTTTTTTATCTCTCACCGTAATGCCTCCCAGTTTGGTGGCTTTTGTTCATCACGCCGTTTGTTCCATCTGTCCAGACACATAAAGACAGAGAGATAGGTTGACCTAACTGTCTTCTTTTCTTTTCCTGTCCCAACTTTTGCGCCGCCTCAATGGCGTTGATCCCACTGCGTTCATTCCGGCCCTGCAACACCACTAACCCTCCAGTTCATTCAGTTAGAGTTTCAGTGCCAGGAAGACCATGGGAGCCAGTGATGTCATGCCGCCGTGGGATCACTCACCACAGGAGACCCTGCGTTGCTGCTTTGTCGCTTGGGTGATTCAAGAGTGCCTGTTCTAATTCTACTTACTAAAGATCTCATCTCATCTTACCTGTCGGCATCACCGGGTGCGGTGTTGCCCGCTGCAGTCAATGACACCGACAGGTTTATCCTATTCCATTTGTTCTGGTTTTCACTAACCTTCTGACTTCATGGATTCTCATGCCGCTGGATTCGGTGATGTTGCCAATGAAGACATTGCCTACTAAACTTCCTGCTAACGACAGCATCATAATTGCTCAGTTACAAAGCTAGACTGGACCTCCCAGTAACAGACCACCACCATGTACCTCTAAAGACAGCTGTCTTGAACCACTGATACTACAGACCTCAACTTGTCCACCACAGACATGGGAGAGATAGAAGAAACTGAACTGAGGTCACCAAGAGATCAAAATGCATGGGACCCTGGAAGGTAGTGGGTTCGAGTCTCAACAATCCTATCAAAATCATTGTGGGATTTTTCGGCTCCAACTGGCTCCTATCCAGCGTTCAACATGCAATGGGATCGTTTAGAAGAATGGTACCATGGAATCGAGTCTCATCCATTAAAAGGATGGGTCACTGAGTCTATTGCTCAAATGTCCTGACTAACACCACAGGCATCAGTATCTCTCGGGCCTGGTTGACGCCAGAATATGTTGTAAAAGGAAGCATAGAGCCTGTCATGCAGTCTCATTGCAGAATGGAAGTACATAGCATCATGGTTATCATCCCTATCATCACCGATGGAAGGCAACGGGA
>JAPXFY010000014.1:7364809-7399809 GCA_030674185.1 Monoplex corrugatus | reverse complement strand
CTTAGATTATGTGCGTGTGAATATATTGATATGCGTACTTAATTTTCTTTTCTTTATTTTTTCCTGTTGAAGTTCTGTATGTTTGGAAGCTGTTATATCCTGATATGGCTCTACGCAGTCGGCTGGGTTTTAATTAAACAACAATAACAACAATAACAATAGCCTGAAAAATTCGAACTGCTCTCCCGCAAAACGAGCATGTTGTTACAATGCCATCAATTATTTTTTCTTGTCGCGAGTCTTTTCGTTCATAGTAGCAGGAACAACTGAGATTGCCTTCGTTTGCCATCGGTTCCTTTACATGCGCTGGATTTGGTCTGAACACGGGATCTCTATTTATCGAAGTTTTAAGTTTGTTCCAGATAAGAAAGATTCCTCGCTCTCGCGCACCGTCTACTGATACGCGCTGCACCCAGATCTGCCAGTAATTATTTTGTAGACTTTTTGAGCGATTTATCGTCACACCGGAAAGATTAGCACACGTAGATTACCGTTCCAGATCGATTGAAAAACGTTCCTATCTAATCCATGGTTCGAACCCGAAATTTCTTGCATCCTGGGAAAGTTTCCTTTTTTGTTTTGTTTGTTCCAATAGGCTACTGTTTCGCTCTAAAGTGTAATTTTACTTGGCTGTTCAGAAGGAAATATTTAAATGGTAATGTTGTCGATGACAACTGATGATAATGCTGAAAATGAGGAGGAAGTAGAAGAGGACTAATAAAAATAACAATGTACCACCACCACCACCACCATCAACAACAATAATAATATTAATAATAATGATAACAATAACAATAATAATGACGATGATAATAATGATGATAATAATATAATGATAATAATAATAATAATAATAATAATAATAATAATATAAGAAGAAGAAGAATAATTTCGTCCGTTAGCTCAGTGTTAGAGCGCCAAGCTGCTCACAACGCAAGGATTGTGAATTCAAGTTCAATCCTCAGGTCGGCCACTTTTAATTTTTTTTTTTTATTATTTGTTTGCTTTTTTTTTCTTTTTTCAGGGGTTTTAAAAAAATAAAGCCGTGGACTCAAGATCTGATCATATACACGGCTCAAGATCTGATGTAACGAGTTCAGTCCCATCCTGCAATGTTAAAGACTGACCTGTTTCCTGCCCATCTCAATGTTTCCATCATTCTGGAGGTGTCAGCTTGCCTGTGTATAGGGTTTTGTGCAAGTTCGGGTAGTCTGCCAGACCAATTACTGCTAGCAGATTTGGATGGCCACATATGGAATTGCCTGAGTGCAATGAACCCCTCACGAATCTACACCCAAATTAGCCAGCAGTTATCAATTTAGAAGACTCCCTGGCAGTTCTCAAACCCCTATGCATTTACAGGGTCTTGAAATGGGGAAGGGGAGGGAAGGGAGCTGTGAAGCATTATGTTCACACCACCAGACTGACGGAAACGTTATGACTAGCAGCGAACAGACCAGTGTTAATGTTGGCAGCTGGGACTGAAACTGAGATAACAGATTTTGAGCGAAAGGCTTTCCGAAAAGAACCCTCTTGAACAAACTCCAAACAAAGCAGTCTGCCCGATTATCATTAGTGGCTTTGGATGGAGCGCATGTGGAATTGTTCGGGCATGATGGATTCCTCTTGAACAAACTCAAACTGAAACTGGGTAAGATCCAAAATGATAAACAGATAAAAAATACTTACTGCTGTCGGATAACGAAAGTAGAAATGGGTTGTCTACCTTCGCTTAGGCAGAGGGCTGCATAACTGTCATGTGACTGTTTATAGTTCTGCTTCCGATCTGAGTGGGTTGGCGATAGCAAGTCACTGAACATCATCAAAAATGTTTCCAGAATTGTCTTTCAATATTGATCATGGTTACCTCGAGGGTCTCGTTCGAGGGTTCAAATCAGGAATTTTGAGACAGGCTGATTATTTGAATCTTGTTCAATGTGAAACATTAGAAGGTAAGTGATGTTTTTGATCCCTGTCAAGTCGTTTCTGCACTGATGACTGTTGAGTGTTCTTATCGTTTTCATTTTGTTGTCATCAGTGTCGGATAACTTTGGCAGTGATAATGTAGATCTATAAGTTTAGTCTCCATTCATCGAAAATAATTTCAGATCAACAGTCGCAGCATCAGATGTAGCCTGAAGATCGACAGTTTCGTAATCGCAAGATCAGGAGGGGAGCATTGAATTCATAATGATAATCAGATAGGCCTAATGACTGTGACAAGATCAGAAGACGACAAGAGCTGTACAAGTGCTATTCTAATTGTGCATTGCAAGTATTTAGAACTGTATAGATATTGCTTTTCTGTTTTAGTTTCGCCACTGTAATACAGGATAGCCATATGTAGGCCCTATAGGCCTATAGTATATTTTAAGCATGGCGTGCTAGGATCGCAAATGCAACAAATAGAATCATCAGAGTGATGGAAGTAGGTGTGGCCCAAATATACCCCAGTCACTTGATTGTGGGTTGGACCCATGGGTTAGCCACAGATTTTACTTGGTTTGTTAGCTCAGTTGGTTAGAGCATCTGGCACTCTTGATAGAGCTGTGAGCTCAAGTTTTGATATCTTGAGTTAAATCCAAGCCTACAAATTAGACGTCCAGTATGCAGCCCATCTTGATGCCACAGTCCTGGTCGTATGGACTTAATGTTTCATAGTTCTCTTTTTCTCCCCCCCCCCCCCTTTTTTTTTTCCTTTTCCAGATTTCAAGACCTTGCCAGTGCATAGAGGTTTGTGCACAGTCAAGAAGTCTGCCAGATAAATGCTGGCAACTTTGGGTGAAGCACATGGAATTTTCTGAAAGCAGTAAATCCCTCTTGAACAATCTCCAACTCCAATCACAGTACATGAGTGAAGACAGTTTTTAATAGATTCCCACTGATGAGTACATTTTCTTCATTGACAAGTTTGTAATTAGAGTTATCAGTAATTCAACTTCTGCTTTCAAAACCAGGTGATGCCCGTTTTGTGTCAAGTGATTCGTAGAACAGGTTTTGAGGTAATGATTGGTGTTTTGTCTCCAACATACACAGTCACACAAAAAAAAACACTCATGCATGCATGCATTCTCACACACATACACATACATATGTACACACACACACACACACACACACACACACACACACACACACAATGTATGCACACACACACACACACACACACACACACACACACACACACACACACACACACACACACACACACACACACACACACACACACACACACACACACACACACGCACACACACGCACGCACACACATACACAGTAGCATGTTAATTGATTTGAAGGTTTCATAATTCAACTGTAGACTTTTTTGTTTGGGCTTGCTTGTATTGGTAAAAAAAAAAAAGAGAAAAATTAGAATGACTAAAAAAAAAGAGAGAAAAATTAGAATGACTGCAGCTGAGATGAGAAATTAATATAAAAAGAAATACTGTACTTATGATACCTTAGGACTTCACAGTGTTCACACCCAACACAGACGTAAGTGGAATACCTACTGGTTCCAACCCTTGAATATGATCACTATTAGTATTACCATAATACAGCAAATGTGTGGTTTTTGTGCATGTTAATGTTCTGCTTTTGACAGAAGCTGAACTTTAGAAAATGGATGTGATGTGTGTTGAAGAGAAAAGTAAGATATTATGATCCCAGACAATTTTTTTTTACATCAGAGTAATATGCTTCCTCACATTTGTAATGAATTTTTCCATGCTCAGGGAAAAAATCATTTTTTTTCTCTTGGATTCCATTTCCTGAAGATGGGGCCCAACCATATGTCACATGAAGATTGATGATTATTATATACAATGTGTAAAAACATGGCAGCAGCCTTGGGTCTGCCTTTTGAAGCAAGACAGTGAATCTTAAACTAGTTAAAGCAACTAAAATGATGTTATCAGAATTCATTGCACCTTTTGAAATGGTAGAAGACCTTGAACATTTTAATTCTTATGAAAAATTGATTAGATAAGTGGAGGTGGTTTGATTCTGTCGTGTAATGGATCTGAGGGTATTTCTTAAGTCTAGGTAAGCATTGATCTAGTTCTGTTTTACTGTTTGACTGTTTAGAAGTTAACTGAAATTTTGCTACAACTGGTAGCTATCCAAAGCTTTATTTTGTGCCATTGTCTAACACTAGTAACAGTCAAGGAAAATGAAATTACGTGGTCAAATCATTTTTGAATCAGGGAAGGTTGTGATAGAACCAGATATTTCTTTTGTTTTTGTTGATTTGTATATATAAAAAGGTAGACTATAGAACAGGTTGACCATCTTGGGGTGTTTGTTGTTGTTGTAGTTTGTTGTTGTTGTGTGTGTATGTGTGGAAATGGGCGACATCATTCCTGTTGTCGAGATCCAAGGTGCATTCTCCTTGCCAGATCCACCGCCTTCACAGGATACTTGGTGAGGCACTCCAACCTCCTCCTGTCCTCCCCAAATAATTGCCACCGCATGTACCCGGTTGTGGGTATCTTTGGATCCAGTGTGCCAGATCTTGTTCCTCCTCGTTGCACAGGGGGCACATTGGATCCATTGTTGAGTTGATCCTATGTTTATAGGCCCGCAGCAAAGGGTGGTGACCCGACCTCAGCTTTGCAAGTAGGGTGTGATCTCTGCAGGACTTCATTTCTGCCTCTCTCTGCATGGAGAATGCCCCATACACCTTACTCATTCTTGCATGCTGTATCGGGGGTGCTTTGTTATGTTTTTTATCTGGGTGCAAGCGCTACTGTAGGATATCGGTCTGCCTGGGCCCGGGGATGTTGTTGCCTGCTTTGCAGCCTTGTCCGCTGGATCAACGAGGTGTTGTCCTTTCTGAGCGTGCGAAGCTTAACAAGATCCTCTTCACGTCAGAGATCCAGATCCCCATCAGGGGGTTGAACGGGCACTTATCTTCAGTGGGAACCGTCATGTTGTTGTTGTTGCTCCCTTGTATTTTGTGTGAGTTATATTGTGTCTCTTATTATGGGAAGGTAAGGCTGAAACCTGAATTTAGAAAAATTCATCTGCAGTCTGTTTTGTGGACCACTTTCTCCTTTTTATACTCCTTCTATTGAATGACAATACACCTATGTGTTTGGGGTGGGTGGGATGAAAGGCTATATAAGTATATTGTTATTTGTTGGTAGTTTTCAGAGGGGTAGAGTTACCACCCCTCCCCCTCTTGTTTTTCAGACTCACCTTTTGAACTGTCAACCACCATACCATACCAAAAACCAAAATACCCACACTTACATCTCCCCCCTCCTACTCACTTCAGTTGTGTATGCGTTGTATGTGTGTATGAATATGTGTGTGAGTGTGTTGACTGAAAACAATTGACAAGGGAACAGAAAAAATTCAACAGTTAAGGTATTGGTGATGTCAGTAAGGTGGAAACTATCAGAATATGCAAAAAAGAACATGTTTGTTTTCATGTTTGTCAGTTGCTTTATATTATGAGAAAGATTGATTACAGTACTCACTTAAGACTTGCCATTTATAACAGAAACAATAATAGAAACTTACTTTTCTGATCCTTTGGGTCTTTAACAGAGTACAAAGCTGTATACAAACACGTTTCAAGATAAAAATAGCTCATACTATTTTAGCTTCCAAGTGTAAGAAGAGTGGGATGTAAACAGAAAGGGGCAGGATGAAAGGATGAAAAATAATTATCCCGTAAAGGCAGTTTGTTACCGTGCATCTCTCAGTGTAGGACTTTAGTTGTATGTCAGTATGTGTGTGTGGTGGTGTGTGTGTGTGATAGAGAAACAACAAAAAAAGAGAGAGAGTTTGTCAGAAGGGCTGATTGAAAAAGAAAGTTCTTTATATTTCCATCATGCTATTTACCTTTCTGCACCCCACCTTATCCTAAGGCCCGCCCCTTCCTGTGTGTTGAAGTTAAACTGTATGCTATTTCTGTCTTGTAATATGCAAGATCTATATGTTTTTATAATGGTCTGCTTCTCATCTCACGTGCAGTCACTTTTTCTTAAAATCTCTCTTACTATAGATTGATTAGAAGGAACAGTCTATTTATCTTCACAACCACGTATTGCCATTTCACTATTTTCAGGCCTGTAAAATTCTACAGTTTTAGTTATGTAAACACAGCCTCATGAAACCATTTGACTGTTTCAGGAAAAAAAACACATGCATGTACACACACGCACACACGCGCACACACACCACACACACACACACACACACACACACACACACATACACACGCACGCGGCGCGTATGCAAGCTCATGCACACTTGCACACTCAGACACAGAGAGTGTGTATGTGTGTGTGTGTTTGAGCAGCGTGTGCATGCTTACGTGCACATGCACTCACAGACGCTCATGCATGTGCACGTAAGCATGCACATGCCTGCTCAAACACACACACACACATACACACTCTCATGCACACACACAAACACACGTACACACACAAAAGCAAAAGCAACAAATCTGTCAGTGTGAAAACTTACATGTGCTACCCTAAAGCAACAGCCACTCTAACTTGACGAAGTTTAGATTATACTTATAGATTATGCTGGAAATGCTGGCTCTACACTTCATTTAAATCATCCTCATGCGCTCCTTCTCTCCAAAAATTCGTTTTGTATTGAATTATGGTAAAACTACTAAACGTTTAAGTACTTGAATATAAGGTTGTCACGTAAGTCCCAAGTTGTAAGGGAAGTGAGAGGTAGAGGTTTTAACTTTCTTGGGACAGCATTTTGAGGGTTTTTTTTCTTCTTATTTTCCTTTACATTTCTCACCTTGAAAAGGTCAGGTACCTGTTTCAAAGCCTTTTTTCTTTGTTTGCTGTTGTTCTTAAGTCATTTCTTTTTGTTCTTTGATTTTGTCATTCTTTTTCTTTTTTGCTGTTACAAATTAATGTCACTCAGTTTCTTTCTTTTTCCCCATGTTGTTTTTCCTCTGTTTTGTTAGTGTGTTTGTTTTTGTTTATTTGTTTGTTTGTTTTTTGTCCTGTTGCCTTTTCTTTGACACAACTTTGTGGCACTGCTTCCACACCACTCACCTTTACACTTATCAGTCCAAGTTCATTCACCTTTAGTCACAATGCCAGAATTGAGCAAGTCTGCTTGAATCAGCAATGTTGATGCTCCATGGGGCTACCCAGTAGAGAAGACTGCATTGTGCCAGGCCACTCCAGTGTGAGTCAGCAGTGATGTTTTGATCCAACTTACCAAGAACACTGCCAAATAATCCTCTACTAATGACAGTAATTGCTTAGAAGTGGAGCTAAACTGAGTGAAACTCCCTCATCATCCCTGTAGTGAAAGCTGCCACCTTATGTGACCATATCCCTCCTAGTGGCAGCCCTCCTAAATCACTGACAGCAAGGGCATTGACCTGATCTTGTCTCAGGCTTGGAAGCAGCCAAACCTCTTCTGTCCCCCAAATATTGAAGCATGTAACCGGTTGGGGGTTAAAATTTTGAACCAAGTGTGCTAGAACGCCTCCTGTATGGAAGGGAGGGCACTTGGGGTTTTTGGGTCCATGTTTATGCCCAAGCAAGGTGGTATCATTTGATAGGGGCTGTAGATTCTCAATTCTATTCTGAGTTCATCTCATAACCCACAACATTAACTCCTTTCCATTTATCGGTCATTTTAATTTTTTATCCTGGGTGCAAGGCTACAGGTTGTCTTCCGGATGTTTTCTTTTTCCCTTCCGCTATCAAGATGTTGCCTTTCACGTGGAGCTTTAGTGCCTCATCAGAGAGATCTGCCAGTGGTTGCTGGCACTATTTGGGTGAACCGCTGTTTGGAATTGTCCGAGTGTGAGTTAATTGGTCTCTATTTGAAGAAGCAAACCTGAATTTAAAACTTCATGGGTTTTTGGCAAATCTACTTCTCTAATTGAAATGAATAAAAGTGCTTCCGGGGGGATGAAACTTTTTTTGCTATCTTTTGGTTTTTCAGAGTAGAGTAGCATCCCCTTGTCAGACATCACTTATTAAGTAACCACATCACCTCATGAGCCAATACCCACAATAATATTATATTCCCACTTCCCTACTCACAGGGACATGTGGAATAATATGTTTGATGTGTTACAAACTATTTATAAAAGGGACACAGAAAAATTAACATAAGATTGATATTCATAGTTAACTATCAGAAATGAAAAAGAAATTTTAGTTGCATGTTTCAGTTTTTATCATTAGAAGAAAATAGATTGATACTTAAACTTTTTATCAACAGAACAATAATAAAGATTATATTTCGACCCTTTTTATTAACAGAGACAAGAAAATAAGATTGATAAATACAACTTTTTATCTTAAGAGAAGAAGATGGGATGTATTCAAGCTTTTTATAAAGGAATAAAATAATAATATATCGTAAACTTTTTTATCAAGAGGACTTTAAGTATTTGGGATATGTATTAGTGTTTTGTGTGAAGAGAACACAATAATAGATGGATTATTCAACTATTGATAAAAAGAAATTTTAAATTTTAGAATTTGCATATCAAACCCCCTTTTTTATTAAACTGAGACAATGAAAATAATATGATTTATATGTCGACTTTTCTATCTCACGGAGACACTTTTTAAAATAAAATCTTCAACTTAATTTGATCAAAGGAAAGTCTATGTAATCGTGTCCACAAACAGTTATTGCCAGTTTGACTTTCATCCTGTAACAAAGGTTGTCCCATTTATTATTTAAAAGGGCCACATGAAGCAATGCTGGCCTTCATTGGTAAAACAGCATGGACACAGATCACCATGCGTTTTGTCCCACACAACATTAAACTGGCCCATTCACGCTCACACAACACAGGTACATATCAAAAATCTGTTCTTCCACACACACACCCCATTTCAGACCACGCGCGTGTATCAAGTCATGCACACTGCACAAGGGTACCAGAGAGTGTAAGTGTTGGTGGAAGCGCACGTGTGGAACTGTTGGAATGGCACTCACAACCCTGCATGAAGTAATGCACAGAAACAACACACCTATAAAATCAATGCCAGGAGGTAAAAGTAAAAAAATAAAGAAAAGCATAAAAAATTTCAGTTGAAACTTACTTGCAAGAAACAGCCACCTCGGGGTTTAGTTTCACTCTCTCTCCTTCTCCTCTCCTCTGCCTTCCATTTCAGATACTTTGTAATTTTGCTTATAACTTTGTACTTAAAAGTTCACGAAAATTGTAGGAGATGTGCAGCTAGAGGTTACTTTTCGGACAAGTTTAGTTTACTTTTTGTTTTTTTTAATATCTAAATGGGATACTGCATTTTTCTGGCTTTTTCTTAGCATTTTATTGACGGATTGCCACTTTTTCTTTTTGCTGCTACAATAAGTCACTACATTCTTCTTTATCCGTTGTTTGTCCTCGTTTTATAGTTTAATTTTTTTTATATGATTACTTTTTTTTTTACTTGTTGCCTTTTTTTACACATTTAGTCATGCTTCAACCACAAATCATTTTAGCAACTTATCAGTAAGTATTTTAATCTTTTAGTCACAATGCCAGAACTGAGCAATCAACATGGAGATCGCAATGTTTGACTGAAATGGGGCTACAGTGAAAGATGCATTCTGCCGGACTCCAGGGGAGCTCTTTCCAACCCAGATGAAAACCCATCAAGACAGAAGCTAGAATGGAGCACGAGTGTCACCCACACTGGGAAAAGCTGACCATATGGAGCCATTCCCCCGGGGCAGCCCACCTCCTGCTGAAGGGCTGACATCTGCTGGTTGGAAGGAAACACTATCTTGGGAGTGGTATGAGGTCCCATTAAATTATATAAAACCCGAGTAACATTTTATAATCATGGAGTTAATAATGATGCTGTAGGTTACGATTTGTTAGGATCTATTAAGGGCTGCCATCACATCTCTCCGATCACAGACTGTTCTGTGTACCAGGAGGATGCTGGTCAGGAAATGTTACAAGCTATAACATGTATATCTTCTAATTGGTACGAGCTAGACATGCATTTTCCAGTATCCCGGCCTTTCTTCTTGTTAGACTCGCTTCAAAAGTTCTCTGCCCATTTTTTGTTTTCTTGTCTTTAGTTTTAATGTCTTTGAATTTAATACTTTTAGGGGGTAAAATTTGGACTAAAGTTTGCTCTTTTTGGTTTAAAGGAATGTCATGTGAGAGAAGATTTCAGCTAATTTTGGAATGACCAGTTTATATATAAGTTTTAGACAGCTAAGGAATTTTGGTCATGTTCCTTTTGAAAATCTTTTGTTTTTTAAATTTCCCTTACTATATGGACGTGAGTGTAATGCAAAGGTAAAATTTTATTTATTGCCTTTTCCCTGAATTTAAATGGTAGATTAATTTTTTTAAAATGTATTTTTTTTTCCAAAAATTTAAAAAGCAAATAAAATGTCTGGTGTTAAAAAATTTTAAAAGATTTGTTAGAACCCACCTTGTAGGGGGTTGTGGGTTCACCCCGCTCGGGAAAGGCCATTTTTGCTATGGGGGTATTTGATAGATGTAAACCTTTTGTATCATGGATCAGTCCCAAAACATTTAAAAATGGCCTTTCTTTACCCCCTTTAAGGGTTTCCACTTTTGGGATGTCATTAGTTTTTCGATCCTTTCTCCCTTTTTTCAAGACTTGCCCCCAAAAGGGTTTTAAAAGAAATCTGAAAATTAACTGGAAATTTTTATACCCTTTTGGAAAATTTCCCAAAGTAATGCCCCTTTGAAAAATTTAAAACTTCAAACTCATAGGTTGCAAACTATTGTAAAACTAAAAAAGTACAGTGTCCGATAAATTTTTTTCCCCGTTTTTTTTTTTACAAAATTAGTTTTTGTCAGACTGATCAATTTTTTATAATCTAACCCGGGCCCCTGACTCATCGGACTGAAAATAGATTGGATTTTCCCACTTTACAAAGAGACACAATTAAAGATTTTTAATTTTTTTTTTTATAAAGGACACTGAAAATATTATTCAATTTTAAATCAAAAGACACGAAAATTTGGTTTTTAAGATAAATAAACCCTTTT
Source organism: Monoplex corrugatus (assembly GCA_030674185.1). Classification (NCBI taxonomy): domain Eukaryota; kingdom Metazoa; phylum Mollusca; class Gastropoda; order Littorinimorpha; family Ranellidae; genus Monoplex; species Monoplex corrugatus. Next base: position 7,388,807 of record JAPXFY010000014.1, on the reverse strand, counting down.
TATCAAAGGCACTGAATAATAGATTAAATTTTCAAATTTTATCGAGACAATAAAAAATTTGTTTATTCAAACTTTTTTATAAAGAGACATAAATAATAGTTGATATTCAACTTTTTTTCAAAGAAACACTAATAAAATTGTTACAATTTTTTAATAAAAACGGGGGAATAATAAAATTGAAATTAAATCAAAGGCATGAAAATGATTTGTTTAAAATTTTTTACAAAAACACTAAAAAAATTGATATTCAATTTCTACAAGGGGACCCCAAATAAAAATTTTTTCAGTTTTTATCAAAAGACCCGAAAAATGATGAAAATTTTTATAAAAGGCCTAATAAAAATTGATTTCAACTTTTTTCAAAGAAAAGTTTTCCTTGGGGAAAAGAGTTCTTCTCATTGGGGAGGCTGAATCCTAAAACCTTGTGGGGGCCCAACAATTTTTTTTAAAAACCACATGATTAGCAAGGGGCCTCCCTTTTTGGTAACCTGGACTCAGGATATGCCCCTGATTTTGCCCCCCTTGCAACTTTAACTGGCCCATTCCTGCTCAAAATGCTGAATCAGTTTTGGGGTTTTTATTCCAATTTAAAAACATGTTTTTCCCCCCTTCAACCCCCCCCATTTCAAAACCCCCCATGTTTTGGCACTCACAGGTGTCTCCAATTTACTTAGATTTATGAAACCCAGGGGAAAAGGGGGGAAAAACCTGTCTTTTTAAATGGCAAACTTAAACCTAAAAATAAATCCCATGTGGTGTAAAAGTATATGTTAAACTTGGGGGCCTTTTCACACCCCCTTTGGGGAATACCTCACCCCTGTTTCCCCCTTCTCCCTCCCCTCTCCCTCTGTCTTCCATTTCAGACTTGTAACTTCTTGATAGTTTTTTTTGAGCAAAAAATAGGGGGGACGGGCAGCTCACAAGGTGTTTGGGAAAATTAAGAACTCATGTTTTAAAATTTTAAAAAAAGGGATTATTTATGTGGGACAATTTGGGAAAAACCCATTTTTTCAATTTGGCGACCCCTGTAATTTGACTGTCAGTTTTTAAAATAATAATTAATAAAAAAAAAAATTTAAACCAAAATTTTAAAAATTATAATAACCTTTTAAGTTGCATTTTTGTACTTTACCCCCCTTTGAAACAAAAATTTTTTAAAACAAACTGGATAATGTAATAATTTTTAAGTAAAAAAAAAACTGAAAAACAGGAACGCATTTTGTTAAAAATAGGCACTGAAAACATCATTCTGTTTACCCTTCCCCAAGCCCATTGACTATCAGCAATTTCACCCACGGGCAGTTTGGGCTTGTGGCCTTTCCACCACCCCCACTCCTGCTGAGGCTTAAAAACTTGTTTTTACACCCCCTTTGTTTTTTTCCAAAAGAAAAAAGAATGTTTTTTAAATTTTGCCCTGGCATAAAATTTCGATTAGGTTATTTTTTGGGCTCCAAAGGGTTTAAATAAAGGGGGCTTTTACCGGGCCCCAACCAAAAAAATAGACCCCATTTCTAAAAAATTTTGTGCTAAAATTTCATCTTTTTTCTGTCAACTCTTTGTTCTGCTTTGCCCTTTTTTTCTTTTAAACTCTTCTTTTCGCTTTTGTCCTTCCCCGATTTTTATGAAATTTTCCTTTCTTTTGGGGATTAATAATTTTGGGTCCACGAAACCCTTTTTGTTTTGGGAAATGTGAGGGAAAAACTTTTCCTAATTTAGCCTTTTTAATAAAAATTTTTTTTCCTTCGGTGTTTCCTTTAAATCGGGCTTTTTAAATTTCTTAAAAAATTTTAAGGGAATTTGGTAACCTTCTTTTCTTCAAATTTTTCCCCTTTTTTTAAAGTGTTTTTTTTCGGGGCTCGAAAGGGGAGGGGAGGGTTAAAACATTTTGGGTTTTAAAAAAATAAAAAATTTTTTTTTTGTAAAAATGAAAATTTTTGGGGGTTTTCCCCAAATGGTTATTTAATTTCTTGCCCCTTTATTGCTTTTTCCCTTTTTTCCAAAGAAATTTTTTGACAAAATGAAAAAAATATGGCTCAGTTTTTTGTGTCGCAGTGGGGTGGTGCAAGTCTGTTTGACGGAAAAAACCCGGGCGTTTTTAAATTGAAATTTTGTTTATTTTTTTCCAATGGGGCAATGATTATGGGGGTTGCAGTGCCCCCTACTTCATCGACTTTTCGGCGTTGGATAAAATGAACATTGTCATAAAAAATTTAAAAGGGTAAAAAGTATTTTTTTTTAAAATTTTGCAATGTAAAAATTATTAATATTAAAAAGAAGTCTAACACCTTTTTTAAGATTTAATTAGAAAATGGAGGAAAAATATGACCAAAAAGTTTGAAACCCAAAAATTTTGGATTCATAAAGGAAAAGGAAAGAAATTTTAAACCAAATTTATTTAAAAAATTAAAGAATGTAACTTTTTTATTATGAAAAGGTAGTAAAAAATGTAAAAAAATCATGCGTTTGTTTTTTTGGTCAAGAATTTTGACTGATATATAAAAAATTTTTTCATTATTTATTAATTTTGGGATTTTCAGCTTAATTTAACAGGGCTGAACGTGCAGTTTGTAATTGAGTTACAAAGTACCTGATTTTTGCCATTTTATCCTATTGGGTAGGACAACTTTTAAACCGGGTATAGATGTCCTTTTTGAAGTTTTGATATGTTTTTACTGACCATTTTTTTCCCAAAGTAAACCGATTTGCTGGAAACTTAGAACATTTTTGATACATGTATTTTTGTGTTGTTGCTTTTTTCCCACAAATGATCAGCAGAAGTCTCCTAAAAATTTTGGAAACTTTTTAGTGTTTTTTTTTTTTTAAATTTTTTTGCATTGTTCCTAAATAATATACGCTGGGCTTCATTTTCAGGCTTACCTTGAAGATTTCTTCAACTTCTGCAAGCAGATGGGTGGAGCGACAGCTGAGGTCATGTGTGAAGCCCTAGCAGTAAGTTGGCATCAGTTTAGTTTTCTTTGATATGTTGAGTAAATCAAAGATCTGTATATGCCTGTTGAGTACCTCTTGTAAGTTCTTTGTATAGATTTATCAAAGTACATACTTGTGGTTCAGATGCGCTAATCAGCTGTAACTGTTCACCATTCCTGTCTTGTATATGAATAACGAGAAAAATGCTACCACACCCAGTTCTCTGTAGACTCTGGCAGAATCAGCTCCAGCCTAGAAGAATCTGCATGCATACATACATTCATACAACCTTCCCTTTCCTTCAGTAGTTTTTGTCATTGCCTTGTGTGTCCTTAGGCAGTATTGTTTCAACCACAGACTTTGCACCTATGTGTTTCATGTTAGTGAGTTAAGGTACACCAGACTCTTTCAGTTTGCTCTGTTGGCTCTTTTTATGCATGTGTTTGTGATAAAAAAAAGAAAATTCATTTACAAGGAGTTAAACAAAAGGGTTAGCATATTTAATTTGCTTTGTTTCATGTGAGTTGAATTTTCCTTTTGCTGACAGTACTTCATCATTTGGATAGTGTTTATATAAATTCCAGAGATAGTCTCCACCTTAGGATGCAAGCTTTGCTTTTGGATGTGGCGGAAGATCACTTCCCCTTTCTGATGAAGGCTCAGAAGGAGGCTAGAGGTTTCTTGTTGGGTGATAAATCACACTTTACATCCCACCTGGATACTTCTGCCTGGTGGATTTAGGGAAGGGATTTTTCCAGTTCCCTCAGTTCAACATGAAAGGATGGGGATTTTTCTGATCTCCCAGGTCAACATGTATGTAGACTTGCCAGTGCCTAAACCCACTTTGTGTGTAACACACATGCACAACATGAAATATGCATTCTAAAGATCCTGTAAGTCATGTCGGTGTTGCTTAAGGAAGCATGGAAATGTCCAGCATACATGCCCACCAAAACAGGAGTATGCAGGTTGTGCTGCAGCATAAGCTGCTCAGCATGATCAGAACAACATGCATCTGAAAAAATCAAAATGCTCTTTAAAAAAAAGACACTTGTATTCAAGACGTTTTTTTTTAATGTCTTCTCATTACACTCTGTTCAGTTTGAGGCTGACCGACGTGCGTTCATCATCACCATCAACTCGTTTGGCACGGAGCTGACCAAAGAGGACAGAGAGAAGCTATACCCACGCTGTGGCAGCCTGTACCCAGATGGATTGGACATGTTGTCCCAGTGTGAGGATTATGACCAAGTCCGCGCAGTGGCTGACTACTATGCTGTAAGTAAAAAGTTTACTGAATGTAGAGTACATATTATGTGACATGCACATGAGAACCAGGCTAAATGTAAAGGTTTTTCTTTCTTTTTTGTTTTTTTGTGGTTTTTGGGAAAAAAGCACACACGCACACACACTTGCACATGCATACAACTATTGCATTTAGAGTACATATTATGTGACATGGCACATGAGAACCAGGCTAAATGTAAAATTTTTTTCTTTTTTTTTTTACTTAAAAACAAAGCAAAAACACACACGCAATTGCACACATGTACAATAACAAGAATTGACAAGTTAATTATGATTTTTTATAAAAGACTTCAGAGTATGTTGTTCTCAGGAAAAAGTGGAGTTAACCCATGTACTGTTTTTTTTCTTCTTCTTTTTTTATAATGATTTTTGAAAGTATAATCAGTTTATATTCAAAGCACAGTTGGTTGTTCTTCATGTGTACACTTCTTCAGTGGTTGGCTGACTGTGTCTTTACCTTGATTTTTTTATGTGCTGCAACATGTATTTCTTTTCATCTTCGGCAATTTAACATCTTTTGATTACACACATTTCTCTCTTTCTGTCAGTAATAAATCTTTTTTTTGAAAACATGCTAAATTTTCTTAGACTTGGTTGTGAAACTGTGTATAAAAAATTGTCAGGCTGTAAAGTTTAATTGATGATTACTCATGCTTGTTCTTTTAGTGTTTTTGTCTGTAACCCTAGTCATTGTTTAATTTTTACATGACATTGGTCTTCTGCGTGTGTGTGTGTGTGTGTGTGTGTGTGTGTGTGTGTGTGTGTGTGTGTGTGTGTGTGTGTGTGTGTGTGTGTGTGTGTGTGTGTGTGTGTGTGTAAACAGCTCTGCTTGCTATGTAATGTACTCAGATGTGCGCTAAGCTTTTGACATACAAAGTTTTGACATTTTGTAATGTTTCACAATTCACACAGTAGCCAAAATGTTTTGTCTTATTTAGTGTATCTTGTTGTAAATACTAGTATCGAAAGCAAGAAATGTATTGACAAGTGCAGTGGGTATGCCAAGGGGAATAATCCTATGTGTAGTGGGAAAATTCTTATCAGAGCATACGCAGTAGAAGAGTTTTTTTTTCTTTCAGACTTATTATTAACTGGTCACAAAGCAGTAGTAATAGTTAATATGCAGCCTGTTGGCAGTCATTTCTTGTTCTTATTATTTTAATATTATTCATTCTATTTATCATTATCATTATTATTAATTCAGTGGATGATGACAATTAGTAGAGTGAGTGTTTGACAATGTCCTTTTGTCTGTTGATCAGGAGTACAAAGAGCTGTTTGATGATGCTGGCACTAACCCTGGTGACAAGACGCTGGAAGACAAGTTCTTTGAACATGAGGTTAGTATGAGCTGTGGAGTTGTGCTCAGTTTGAAATACATTCTTTCATAGGAAACTGTCTTAATGTCATGACATTCTGCAATGTTTATCAGTATCATCTCTTGCCAAGACTTCTGAAAATGCACTTGTTTGTGTGGAATGGGATTTGCAAGTTTTAAGTAAATTTGGTTTTGGCATGTTGTTAACACTGGGATATCAAGACAGAAACAGTGTTTTGGGCATTCTTCTTGCCTTCACATACATCTTTTAATCCTTAGTTGCTGCTTCAGTTTGACATATTCAGTGTTATAGTTTGCAGTTTCAAGAACTAGTGAGATCTGTTAACATTGCCATAACAGTACTAGTCACTGGACCCGTGAGTTAATTAAATTCAGCCGTGATAAATTTTGTTGAGGAAATAACACTCGGTCTTGTGTGATGCGAAAAGCCAAAAGCAGCATTCTTGCATCAGAAGGATAACATGCACTTATCCTTTTATTGTTTAGGACTTTTTGGTGTTGGAATTTACATACCCCTCTAAATCAGGTTATTTGTGATATTGTTGCTGTTGTTGTTCTGTTTTGTTTAGATTTTAAATATTTCTTTTATTTTTATATTTGTGCAGGTGAAGCTGATGAAGAATGCATTCATGCACCAGTTCCAGTTTGGTGTGTTCTACGCCTACGTCAAGCTCAAAGAACAAGAGATCCGCAACATCATCTGGATTGCTGAGTGCGTGGCCCAGCGCCATAGAGCCAAGATTGACAGCTACATACCTGTCTTCTAGGGCAGAATAGAAACTCGAAGCGCCTGTGTTCCACACCCATCATCACAATGTGTCACCGGAAAAGACTGAATTTATAGCTATATCAAGTATATATATAATATTCATTAGCTCGAAAGTTTCTTTTATTCAGTTAACAGAGAGCTCACATAGGGGAAAGATTTGATTGGTAATGACAAGACTGGTAGGAACTTCTATTGCTCTGGTATGATATGCATAGTAAAGCTGGAATTACGTTGACAGTTAGGTGATAGTATCTTTCTACAGTGCCCATGTCTTGAGACTGACCAGTGTAATACTTGGACACTAGTGGAGCAGTCTCTGTTGAGAACTTAGTTCTCTGTGAAACCACATGAAGACGTTAGTAAGTACTAGGTTAGTTGTGGAGCAGTTTTGTTGAAAACTTGGTTTGGTTTATCTGTCATACATGATATAAAGATCGTCATGGTACTTAGACATGACAGTTATTGGCAGGCCACGTTTTCACAAGACCTTATCATTGTGAAGGGCTTATGGGCTGGGACAGGGCGTATGCCATAATCATCTTGGATCTTATCCACCCCATGGCATCTGTGTTGTCAGTACAAAAGGAATATATTCCGAGCACAAGATACATCGTCTTGGGAAAATGAAGCTGAAAGAGTGCTGGGCTATAAAACCAACAAGCTTGATTGAGAAATTAGCATGCAGAGCTTGGATAGTAGAGAAAAATAGTCCTACGATATGACTATAGCAACGTCTGTTTCAGGGCATCGTTACCTGTTGTTTATTAGTTTTCTTGGTTATCACCTGGTGGTTGTGATGTAGCATGAAACTGGTGTTACCTGTAGCAAGCTTTGTTTTTGATGAATGTGATGGGGCTGTTGTGTTTAAAGTTCATTATTATTGATGACTTTTGAAAGATTTCATATAGGTACTGAGGTTTCCCATAGTATCAAAAATTTCAAGTGACATTGCTTGTAAATTTTCTGTAAAGTAATGTTGAGAAGCTGGTGAACAATTAAGTTTAAAATATGCATGTATATCTATATATATGTTTATCAAAATTCAGTTTTATTGTTGTCATACATTTTTTTTTTCGGTATTATTTATTTTATGAATGAAGATTTTTTCCCCCCAAGGATTTTGAAATACTTAATGTGTGCTGATTAGTCAAGTGGATTCGGTCGTGATACAGAAAGTGGGGAAAAAATGACAGAAAGCTGGGTATGTCTTTGAGAAGTGTGTGAGGTGCCTGACTGGGTTTTGTAGCGGTTTTGTAGGCTACTTGTTTTTTTGTCGTCTTTTTTTTTTTCCCCCCGTTTATCCTTGTTTTAATGGTAACATATTTGTCTTTTTTTTTATTTGTTTCTTTGTTTTTCTTCCTCATATTTTTCTGTGATATAAATGAAAATATTCATAGAATAAAAATGTAGCAGCCTTTACATTATGTGTCACTGTGGAAGAATGAAATGATAAATTTACGTTTATTGAAAATGGTCAAAATGGATTCAGTCACAAGTGTAGTTGTGATGTGATAATAGAACAGGTTACGTGTCAGGGAAAGAGCATCCTTGTATGTGTATTTGTTTACATACACACGCGCACGCACGCATGCACGCACGCACGAACGCGCGCGCGCGCGCGCACACACACACACACACACACACACACACACACACCACACTTACACACACACACACACCACACACACACACACACACCACCACACACCACACACACACACACACCACTTAGACACGCACACACACACACACACTTACACTCACTCACTCACTCACTCACTACACACACACACACACACGCACACACACAGCGCACACACACACACACACACACACACACACACACACACACCACACACACACACACACACACAGACACGCACACGCACACACACACACACACACACACACACACACACATACACACACACACACACACACACAACACACACACACATGTGTGTGTGTCTGTGTATGTTGTTTGTTCATTTAGTTTTTTCTTCCCACTTGATGAAATTTCTAGGTAAAAAAGATACTAAAGCAAAACTGAATTTTCTGTATGTCATTTATGTAAGTGATTTGCTGTGTTCATCACTTGTGCTCCAGCAACTAATCAGATGTTTTAGTGTTTTTTGTTATAGACTACCCATAGCACTTTCTGTTGATAGTATGTAATCAGTGTGTACGTGTGTGTGTGTGTGTGTGTGCACGCATGAGTGAGTGTGTGTGTGTGTGTGTGTGTGTTTCGTCTCGTTCTTTGATTTAACGTCTTTTCACTATAAGTGATATTAGACGGCGTGTGTGTGTGTGTGTGTGTGTGTGTGTGTGTGTGTGTGTTATGCAGACCTGCATAGCATATGTGTGAATATGCTAGGTGTGGATGGAAGGGTGGGGTAGTGGGTGCTTGCATGTATGTGTGTGTGTGTGTGTGTGTGTGTGTGTGTTTTAAAGTCTTGGACTATTTCATTATTAACATATGCGTGGGTGAGCATTTACGTGCATGTTTTGTGCAGCCTTTGCTGTTCATTTCTACGAATTTCTTTTTAATTTTTAGAATCTGGTACATTGTTGTTATTAGAGTAGGGTTTCACTCATAATGTCAGAAAGTAAATGCTTTTTGTCAAAATTGTCAGTTGATGATATCAAGTGTTCTGTGTAATCTTTATGATAGTCTTGTAGGACAGACGTTCAAAACATTGAAATTTCAGATTGGAGGAATGAACATTCCATGTCGTAAGATTGTTTGAATGCTGAAAACGGTTTTATCAACTTTGTGGAAATAAATACTGTCATCACAAGATATGGTGTACCTGTCTTGACTGTTTGCTTGTAAAGTGTGTCAGAATGTGTATGGTCTGCTAAAATTTTTATCAAAATGTGCAGTAAATAATCTTTGAAAATTTTGAAAGGTTTATAACTTTTCTGTGTCCTTTTCTCATACACCATCCTTGCAGGAAAACCTTAAGTCGCAAATTATTTCAGAAGTTCCCCACCTTTTGAAAATTCTGTGCTAGAAATTTCCTCTTTTCTGTCACTCTTTCTTTCTGCCTTGTTCTTTTGCTTTCTGTCATTTCTTCCTATCATTTTCTGCCTTGCTGGTCCAGTCACTTGTATGTGTTTGGTAAAGTCTTACATACTTTTTTTTTTAATATTTTTTTTTATTAGACTTGATAATTAGGTACATGTATTAAGTGCATTTTTGGCTCTAGGGAGGTGAGATATGCGGAAGCAATTTATGTCCGTTTTTATATGTTTTGGTGTCCTTAGGTATGCTTAAATTTGTATTCAGGTGTTTTTTTTTAAATCCCATGTGAGATAAATTGGATGGAGTGGTCAACGCCAGGGGCATGTCCTTAGATTATGTGTGCGAATGCATTGATGTGTGTACTTAATTTTCTTTTTTTTTTCCCTGTTGAAATTTTGCATGTTTTGAAAGGGTTATAGCTCTGATTGGCTCTACGCAGTTGGCTAGGCTTTAAACAATAACAGTAACAATTTCGGAAGTAATGACCTAAATGTTGTCCAAGAAGTTCAGTGTATCTCCATACTTGTCAAGTTGTATGGTTCACCCTTCATTCCTACGTTTTTTTTTTTTTTTTAAAATTGCTTTTAAGTTACTATGGCATACAAACAAAACTATGCAAAATCAGAAAAATATGTCAAAAATACGTTTATAATGTTTTTGCAAAGTAACAACAAGCCCATGTTGTAAATTCACAGATGATAAAGTATTGGAACATTGTCCAATCCTCACTCTGTCCAAACGGAGAGATCTTTAATCTTTAATGAATATATGAAGAACATCAGTAAACTGTTTTGTTTTCATAAAAAGAAAACAATGTTTTTTAGTCTGATACTATGGCATGAAAGGTATATTATCATGATGTGACTCGAACAGTGGTTGAGATGTATGCATTTTCTTATTTTAACTGTTTGGAATCGGTTGAAGTAAATGTTTCAAAACTTCTGGCTAAAAACTACAGTTTTACATCAATGACAGGATACTTGATCTTGCGCATAACTAAAGAAATATATTTTTCTTCATTCATTTAGATGATTTCTCTACACTTTGTTGTACACCTTCTGCTACTTTCGTTTAGATGGCTCGCACTACGTAAGTATGAATGCCCCTCTCCTCTTGTGGTCCCAGGCGGCAGCAAATCTGACAAGTTCTACATAGAGCTAAATGCTTTTGGAAGCACAGGACCTTCCCATTGAAGGACCTAAAGAACGTCCTGGGCAAACCCCCAACACCGGCAGTCTTTCTGCTGTCCATTTTTTCCTTTTTCTTGCAATGTCGTCCTCAAATGTTTATGTTAATTTTGTACTTTTTTTCAGACAGTTTATTTTGTTAAGTACAAGGTCTGTTTTGTTTGCCTATTTTCTCCCCTCTTTTTTGTGTGTACCATTGCAAGGGAGACAAAAATGCTTTTTTTTCTTTAAGTTTGATCGTGACTTCAGGTCCCATAATCATTTGAATTTACAAATGGTCTTTTACCTATATGGCCTTTTTTTTTTTAAAGACTGAAACAAAAAACCCTCGCCATTAAGGCAGTCATTCTCCGTTTCTCCTCTCTCTCTCTTTCTCTGTCTGTCTGCCTGTCTCTCTCTCACTCTCACTCTGTGTGTGTGTGTGTGTTACGTTTTTTTGTTTTTTAATACCAATTTTTCGCATCATTCTCAATTTCTCCATTTTCTTTTCTTTTTTTTTTTTTTCTTTTTTTTTTCCCCCCCCCCCTTTTCAACGTTGTGGTATTTTGTGGATGCACGTATGTATGTATGTTGTTTAGCACGGACTGCGCTGGCAATATGTTGTTGCACAGTCTGAATACTCTGTCCTTGGTGGATGTGTATGGTGGGTGTTTTAATGTTTCCATGAGCCACCGCACACTTATATAACTTAAGGATCTGTAACAGTGTGTTGTGTGTGTGTGTGTGTGTGTGTGTGTGATGTTTACGTTTTTTGTTGTTGTTGTTTTATAAAACCAATTTTTCGCAGTCATTCTCGATTTCTGCGGGTTTTTGTTTTTTATTATTTCTTTTTTTATTTAGCCCCCTTTCAACGTTGTGATATAGTTCGTGAAGGCGTGTATACGAGTGTATATGTATGTTGTATAGCCCACACTGCGCTGGCAATATGTTGTTGCGCACTCTACATACTCTGTCCTTGGCGGATGTGTATGGTGGGTGTTTATGACTTTTACATGAGCCATCGCACACTTTCTTAACTTAAGGATCTTTAACGTCGATATTTGAAAATTCTCTGTGTGTATACACGGAAGGAGGCTTTGGTGCTGACACATCTGCTGCACACATGTTGACTTGAGATGTGAAAAATCTCCATCCTTTACTCACCAGGTGAGAAGCGTCCAGGCAGAATCGAACCCTGACCCTCTGGTGGTGTTGCTTCGTGTTTCGTAAGTCCTCTCTCTTCTCCATCGCATTTCGAAACCTTGCCAGTGCATAGGGTTTTGTGCAGGCAATTGCTGGCAGATTTTCTTTAACCCTTTGACTCCCGAACCCTGTCCACCAGCATCCTGCGTTGTCAACCATGCTAGCAAAACAAAAACTTAACCCTTTGACTCCCTCACCCTGTCCACGAGCTTCCTGCAGGAAGCTGGTGGATAGGGTGAGGGAGTCAAAGGGTTAAGTTTTTGCGTTTGATAAAATAGGGTGCAGGAGTCAAAGGGCTACGTTTTTGCACTGGTGGATAGGGTGAGGGAGTCAAAAGGGTTACGTTTTTGCAGTTGTGAATAGGGTGCGGGAGTCAAAGGGTTAAGTTTTTGCAGTTGGTGGATAGGGTGAGGGAGTCAAAGGGTTAAAGGATCATCGCACTCAGGGAGGTTATCTTTGTGCTCATCTTTCTTTCTTTTTTTTTCCGTCCCATTTTTTACGCCACAGAAGCTGGCACAGTCTTTACAACACGATGATGGTGATGTCGATGAGGACGATAATCACGATGCTATGGAGTTCCATCTAGGATTGAGACTGCGTTACAGGGCTGTATTATACCTTACTGTCATAATATATCCTGGCGTCAACCAGGCCCGAGAGGTACAGACACCTGTGGTGCAGTTCAGAAGATTTGAGCAACACCCTCAATGACGCATTCGTGAAGTGGACGAGACTCGACTGTGTGGTACCAGTCTTCCCAATGAGCCCACAGCACGCCCAACTCTAGATAGGAGCTGGTTAGAGCCGAAAAATCCCACAGTGATTTTTGAAGGGACTGATGGGATTTCAAACCTAATTTTGGCAGATTTTGGGTGGAGTGTATATGGAATTATGTATCTGAATGCGATGTGTCCCTCTTGAACGAAATCCAAACGCCTGACAGTCTTTGTGTTGGCTGGCACCAAAAGGCGTATATAGGCCTTTTATCCTTTTTGTCAGTTGTTGAAAAACATCTTTTCAGCATTGAAACGATACAAAGCGTGTTACTGGAGCTGTGTTTGGCAGCAGTATAATAAAAAGACGTAGAGGCGAGAGAAGAGTTTCTTTCTTCTCTGTTTTTTTATTTCTTTCTTGCTTGCTCAGTGTGAAATGGCAGACTGTCATAATGCAGAATGGCAAAAGATCTTCGAGGGCAGATCAGAAAGATGGCTGTTAATTCATGTAAGCATATGGCGTGCATTTATGTGAGTTACAGGGTAAAGGCGGAGAAAGGTGTACGTGTGTGTGTGTGTGTGTGTGTGTGTGTGTGTGTGTGTGTGTGTGTGTGTGTGTGTGGTGCGTGCGTGCGTGTGCGTGCGTGCTGTGTGTGTGTGTATGTGTGAGAGAGCATATGTTCGTGTATGTGTATGTGCGTGCGTGTGTGTGCGTGGGCATGTATGTGGTGGTGGTCTTTGCTTTGATATTTATTCACTAAGGTGATTTTAGATTAAAACACAAAAATAGAAAATAAAATGAAATAGAGTAAAATAAAGAAAAAAGTGAAGATAACTGAGGTCAATCTTCAGAAAAAAAGAACCAGAAAACAACTGTGCCGAAGACGGGAAGGAAAAACTAACAACTGACGTTACCATAATTAACGATTTAAACATAGCATTGGCTGACCATAACAGTGAACATCTGAAATAACGGCGTGATAAAGATAATTCGCTGTAAGACTTTTTTGACAGGATAACAAAAAATTCATATGTTAAGGATGGTGAGGCAAATATGTGCACATGTGTGTGTGTGTGTGGTGTGTGTGTGTGTGTGTGTGTGTGTGTGTGTGTGTGTGTGTGCGTGCGTGTGTGTGTGTGTGTGGTTTTGTGTGCGCGCGCGCGTGTGTGTGTGTTGCTCGCGCGCATGCGTGTGTGTGCACAGAAAAGTGATAAGTTTGTGTAGTCTACCTTGACTGTCTTCAAAAAGAATGTGAGAGCACATAACCTTTTATGGCAAGACACCTGGGATTCGTCGACCTGACTTATTTTTAAATGATTACTGCATAGGCAAAGGAAACACAGCACAGCGAGCTGGTCTGGTGCGCACGGCTAGATTTAAAATTGTAAAAGTATTATTGAAGTTCTGCGTGTGTATACAACACACGAAGGAGGTTCAGGCCTAGCAGGGCTTACCCATAATGTTCACTTGATCCTGGTAGAGCGCAAAACGCACATAGCTACATGTTTTCATTCAGTGCTAAAGTTTGGGTGTGCAGCTTACCGTTTTTGAATGTTGAAACAACTTAATAACTCCGGACATCCAAATAATTCTAGTGTGAAAGGTATGGTGTCTAGTATCTCTGTGTTGACACAACCAACTGTACACGTTTAGTTCAGGCGAGTAATTTGTGATTTTTCTGGTTTGAAACAACTGCACTACGCAATTTGTTCAGGGGACTAACGGACCTGTACATTTAGTGCAGGTGAGTAATCTGTGATTCCTCTGTTTCGAAACAACGACATTGTACATTTAGTTCAAATGAGTGACCTATGATTTCTTTGTTTTGAAACCACCAAACTGTACATTTAGTTCAAGTGAGTAACCAATGATTTCTCTGTTTTGAAAAAAATAAACCACATTTACCTCAAATGAACAACGTATGATTTCTTGTTTTGAAACCACCAAACTGTACATTTACCTCAAGTGAACAACTTATGATTTCTTTGTTTTGAAACAACCAAACTGTACATTTAGTTCAAGTGAACAACTTATGATTTCTTTGTTTTAAAACCACCAAACTGTACATTTAGTTCAAGTGAGCAACTTATGATTTCTTTGTTTTGAAACAACCAAACTGTACATTTAGTTCAAGTGAGCAACTTATGATTTCTTTGTTTTGAAACTACCAAACTGTACATTTAGTTCAAGTGAGCAACTTATGATTTCTTTGTTTTGAAACAACCAAACTGTACATTTAGTTCAAGTGAGCAACTTATGATTTCTTTGTTTTGAAACAACCAAACTGTACATTTAGTTCAAGTGAGCAACTTATGATTTCTTTGTTTTGAAACAACCAAACTGTACATTTAGTGCAAGTGAGCAACTTATGATTTCTTTGTTTTGAAACAACCAAACTGTACATTTAGTGCAAGTGAGCAACTTATGATTTCTTTGTTTTGAAACAACCAAACTGTACATTTAGTTCAAGTGAGCAACTTATGATTTCTTTGTTTTGAAACAACCAAACTGTACATTTAGTGCAAGTGAGCAACTTATGATTTCTTTGTTTTGAAACAACCAAACTGTACATTTAGTTCAAGTGAGCAACTTATGATTTCTCTATTTTGAAACAACCAAACTGTACATTTAGTGCAAGTGAGCAACTTATGATTTCTTTGTTTTGAAACAACCAAACTGTACATTTAGTTCAAGTGAGCAACTTATGATTTCTTTGTTTTGAAACTACCAAACTGTACATTTAGTGCAAGTGAGCAACTTATGATTTCTTTGTTTTGAAACAACCAAACTGTACATTTAGTTCAAGTGAACAACTTATGATTTCTCTATTTTGAAAAAAATCTAACTGCACATTTGCCTCAAGCGAACATCCTATGATTTCTCTATTTTGAAACAACCAAATTGTAGAATTATTAAGTGAGCAACTTATGACTTCTCTGTAATGAAAAAAATCAAACTGCACATTTAATTCAGGTGAGCAACCTATGATTTCTCTGTTTTGAAAGAACGAAATGGTAGAATTATTCAAGTGAGCAACTTATGACTTCTCTGTTATGAAAAAAATCAAACTGCACATTTAATTCAGGTGAGCAACCTATGATTCTTCTGTTTCGAAAGAACGAAATGGTAGAATTATTCAAGTGAGCAACTTATGACTTCTCTGTTATGAAAAAAATCAAACTGCACTTTTAATTCAGGTGAACAACCGATGATTCCTCTGTTTCGAAACAACGAAATGGTACATTTAGTTAAAGTGAGCATCCTATGATTTGTTGTTTTGAAACAACCAAACTGCACATTTGCTTTAGGTGAGTAACCTATGTTTTCTCTTGTTTTGAAACAACCAAACTCTGCATATTTAGTTCAGGTAAATTGCCTGTGATTTGTTTGTTTCTCTTAAGCAAACAAGACCTAATGTCGAGAAAAGAGGATTAGGTATGAATGTTACTGTTTGTTTGTTTGTTTTGGATTTGCTTATTTCTCTGTTCCCTGTTTTGTTTAAAATTCATGATTTGTAAAGACTTCATGTTTAGATTTTGTTGATATTATTGTTGTTGTTGTTGCTTGTTTGTTTCGTCGTTGGCTACAGCTTCAACGTGCATTCGAACATAGAGAGGGGTTTCCACCATAGAGTGTAGGAGGAAGCTTCCTTCTGCTCTCTATGGGTTTCATGTGTATGGCCGTTTTCGTTCGTTCCTTCTTTGATTTAACGTCTTTTCATTATGAGTGATATTAGTGATATGGCCGTTTTGTGTGTATGAGTGTGTCTGTGTGTGCGGTTTCTTTTAATCCGTCATAAAGCAAGCATTCTCTATTTTATGGGGTGTGTAAGGTGGATGTTTTCATACTTCCAAAAATCACCGAACACTGACCTGGCCAGTAGGATCTTTAACGTGCGTTTTTGATGTTCTGCGTGTGTATATACAACACACCAAGGAGATTCAGGCCTAGCAGGGCTTACCCATATGTTCACTTGGGCGATTGGGAAAGTCTTCACTCTTTACCCACCAAGTGGTACCCTGCAAAAGTCTCCAGTCTTTTACCCACCAAGTGGTACCCTGCAAAAGTCTTCACTCTTTACCCACCAAGCGGTACCCTGCAAAAGTCTTCACTCTTTACCCACCAAGTGGTACCCTGCAAAAGTCTCCACTCTTTACCCACCAAGTGGTACCCTGCAAAAGTCTTCACTCTTTACCCACCAAGTGGTACTCTGCAAAAGTCTCCACTCTTTACCCACCAAGTGGTACCCTGCAAAAGTCTTCACTCTTTACCCACCAAGTGGTACTCTGCAAAAGTCTCCACTCTTTACCCACCAAGTGGTACCCTGCAAAAGTCTCCACTCTTTACCCACCAAGTGGTACTCTGCAAAAGTCTTCACTCTTTACCCACCAAGTGGTACCCTGCAAAAGTCTTCACTCTTTACCCACCAAGTGGTACTCTGCAAAAGTCTTCACTCTTTACCCACCAAGTGGTACTCTGCAAAAGTCTCCACTCTTTACCCACCAAGTGGTACCCTGCAAAAGTCTCCACTCTTTACCCACCAAGTGGTACTCTGCAAAAGTCTTCACTCTTTACCCACCAAGTGGTACCCTGCAAAAGTCTTCACTCTTTACCCACCAAGTGGTACTCTGCAAAAGTCTTCACTCTTTACCCACCAAGTGGTACTCTGCAAAAGTCTTCACTCTTTACCCACCAAGTGGTACTCTGCAAAAGTCTCCAGTCTTTACCCACCAAGTGGTATTCTGCAAAAGTCTTCACTCTTTACCCACCAAGTAGTACTCTGCAAAAGTCTTCACTCTTTATCCACCAAGTGGTACTCTGCAAAAGTCTCCAGTCTTTACCCACCAAGTGGTACCCTGCAAAAGTCTTCACTCTTTACCCACCAAGTGGTACTCTGCAAAAGTCTTCACTCTTTACCCACCAAGTGGTACCCTGCAAAAGTCTTCACTCTTTGCCCACCAAGTGGTACTCTGCAAAAGTCTTCACTCTTTACCCACCAAGTGGTACTCTGCAAAAGTCTTCACTCTTTACCCACCAAGTGGTACTCTGCAAAAGTCTCCAGTCTTTACCCACCAAGTGGTATTCTGCAAAAGTCTTCACTCTTTACCCACCAAGTAGTACTCTGCAAAAGTCTTCACTCTTTATCCACCAAGTGGTACTCTGCAAAAGTCTCCAGTCTTTACCCACCAAGTGGTACTCTGCAAAAGTCTTCACTCTTTACCCACCAAGTGGTACCCTGCAAAAGTCTTCACTCTTTACCCACCAAGTGGTACTCTGCAAAAGTCTTCACTCTTTACCCACCAAGTGGTACTCTGCAAAAGTCTTCACTCTTTACCCACCAAGTGGTACTCTGCAAAAGTCTTCACTCTTTATCCACCAAGTGGTACTCTGCAAAAGTCTCCAGTCTTTACCCACCAAGTGGTACTCTGCAAAAGTCTTCACTCTTTACCCACCAAGTGGTACCCTGCAAAAGTCTTCACTCTTTACCCACCAAGTGGTACTCTGCAAAAGTCTTCACTCTTTACCCACCAAGTGGTACTCTGCAAAAGTCTTCACTCTTTACCCACCAAGTGGTACTCTGCAAAAGTCTTCACTCTTTACCCACCAAGTGGTACTCTGCAAAAGTCTTCACTCTTTACCCACCAAGTGGTACTCTGCAAAAGTCTCCACTCTTTACCCACCAAGTGGTACTCTGCAAAAGTCTTCACTCTTTACCCACCAAGTGGTACTCTGCAAAAGTCTTCACTCTTTACCCACCAAGTGGTACTCTGCAAGTCTCCACTCTTTACCCACCAAGTGGTACTCTGCAAAAGTCTTCACTCTTTACCCACCAAGTGGTACTCTGCAAAAGTCTCCACTTTTACCCGCCAAGTGGTACCCACGTGGGTTCAAACCCAGACCGTTCAGTTGAAAGACCAGTGTCTTAACCACTAGACTATCGTGTCTGTCATAGGATTTCAGGTAAAGTACTCTGTTTAATTTAACCCTTTGACTCCTGCACCCTATCCGCCAGCATCCTGCTCTGCCAACCATGCTAACAAAGCAGAAATTTAACCCTTTGATTCCCTCACCCTATCCACCTACTTCCTGCAGTAAGTGGTGGATAGGGTGAGAGAGTAAAAAGAATTGAGGTTTTTGCAGTTGGTGGGTAAGGTGCGGGAGTCAAAGGGTTAAAGTCAGGGGATAAGGTGCGGGAGACAAAGGGTTAAAGTCATGGATAAGTTGCGGGAGTCAAAGGGTTAAAGTCAGGGGATAAGGTGCGGGAGTCAAAGGGTCAAAGTCAGGGGATAAGGTGTGGGAGTCAAAGGGTCAAAGTCAGGGGATAAGGTGCGGGAGACAAAGGGTTAAAGTCATGGATAAGTTGCGGGAGTCAAAGGGTTAAAGTCAGGGATAAGGTGCGGGAGTCAAAGGGTCAAAGTCAGGGGATAAGGTGTGGGAGTCAAAGGGTCAAAGTCAGGGGATAAGGTGCGGGAGTCAAAGGGTCAAAGTCAGGGGATAAGGTGCGGGAGTTAAAGGGTTAAAGTCAGAGGATAAGGTGCGGGAGTTAAAGGGTTAAAGTCAGGGGATAAGGTGCGGGAGTTAAAGGGTTAAAGTCAGGGGATAAGATGGGGGAGTTAAAGGGTTAAAGTCAGGGGATAAGGTGTGGGAGTCAAAGGGTTAAAGTCAGGGGATAAGGTGCGGGAGTTAAAGGGTTAAAGTCAGGGGATAAGGTGCGGGAGTCAAAGGGTTAAAGTCAGGGGATAAGGTGCGGGAGTCAAAGGGTTAAAGTCAGGGGATAAGGCGCGGGGGTCAAAGGGTTAAAGTCAGGGTTAGGTTGTGGATTTTGAACGGAACTTCACGGGATTGTGGGATTCATGCCACTCGCACAGTTTCACACACGCTCCACACAGTTCTGCTTGTAATGACGTGGCACATTTCCTGAGCTTTCTGCAAAGATCTTGAAATTGAAACGAGGAAGGGGTGGGGAGCAGGAGGCGGGAGGAATGGGATCTATGACGGTAAAAACAAAATATGACCGCTGGATCTTTAAGGTGACACACAAAACATTGAAAAGTAGCTTGTTTGTGAAAGATCCTTTGGAGTAATATAAGCACAACGTTTCGGGCCCAGGCCTTTTGTCAAGTGAATGAAAAGTGGTAAATGAAAGTGACGTGGAAAATAAAAATGACTTGGAAAAGAAAATCACGTGGAAATGACGCGTAGCGTGCCCAGGCCTTCTCCTTGTCCTACTAATCCCTACTGTTTCCCCCTCTTCTCCCCCCCCCCCCACCCCCCCCCCCCCCCCGCCAGTACTGCTCTGTCATTTTTCTTTTCCACGTCATTTTCTTTTCCACGTCATTTTTATTTCCACGCCACTTCATTTACCACTTTTCATTCACTTGACAAAGGGCATGGCCCGAAACGGCTTATATTACTCCAAAGGATCTTTCACAAACAAGCTACTTTCAATGTTTTGGATCTATGACATTTTGAATAAATAAACAGTCCCCGTAATAAAACCATGAAATTGGCTGATACACAGGCTGGCCTAGAAAACTGTTATACAGAGGCTGCCTAGAAAACTGTTATACAGAGGCTGGCCTAGAAAACTGTTATACAGTGGCTGGCCTAGAAAACTGTTATACACAGGCTGGCCTAGAAAACTGTTATACCAGGGCTGGCCTAGAAAACTGTTATACAGAGGCTGGCCTAGAAAACTGTTATACAGAGGCTGGCCTAGAAAACTGTTATACAGAGGCTGGCCTAGAAAACTGTTATACAGAGGCTGGCCTAGAAAACTGTTATACAGAGGCTGGCCTAGAAAACTGTTATACAAGGCTGGCCTAGAAAACTGTTATACAGTAGGCTGGCCTAGAAAACTGTTATACAGGGCTGGCCTAGAAAACTGTTATACAGGCTGGCTAAAACTGTTACAGTGGCCTAGAAAACTGTTATACAGGGCTGGCCTAGAAAACTGTTATACACAGGCTGGCCTAGAAAACTGTTATACAGAGGCTGGCCTAGAAAACTGTTATACACGTGAAATGTAAGGTGCAGAAAGTAAGAGTGCGAAGTAAAGGTGCAGAAAGTAAAGGGGAGAAAGTACAGGTAAGTACAGTGGTAAAATGTATAGGGGGCAAAAAAATAGGGCTGGCGAAAGTACGGGCGGCTGAAAGTTACGTCACTTACAACCCAATGTTAGGCCGAACTGTACAGGGCATGTAAATCTAACGTAACGGTAAAATAATGGTGAACTTAACAAACTTCGGCTAGAAAGTAAAAGCTGAAAATAAGACTGAGAATTATAGCGGCTAAACTGTTCTCTCTATACAGTGCTAACTTAGCTCCGATTACAGCCTAATTTATACAGCTGCGAATGTACAGCTCCAAACTTTACACAAAAAGTAAAACAGAACTATACAAGCGGCCAGAAACTTATACAAGTCTAGAAACGTTACAGGCTGGCCAAACTTTATAGAGAGTTACAGCGCTAGAAAATGTATACAAGGCTAGAACTGTTACAAGCTGCTAGAAACTGTACAGGGCTAGAAACTTAAAGGGCCAAAATATACAACTGCCTGAAAACTGTAAGAGCGCAGAACTAAAGCTGCTAAAAACGTTAAGTGCTGAACTGTATAGGTGCTAAATTTAGCTGCCTAGAAAACTGTAACAGCGGCTGAATTAAAGGCTGCTGAAAGTAACAAGTGCCAGAAACTGTACAGCTGCGAAAGTAAAGCGCAAACGTATAGAGCGCAAAAAACCTGTATAAGGCTGGCCTAGAAAATGTTCAGGGTAAACAAGCTGGCCAGAAGTTACAGCTGCTAGAAGAGGCTGGCCTAGAAAACTGTTATACAGAGGCTGGCCTAGAAAACTGTTTAATCAGAAGCTGGCTAAGAAACTGCTTATAAGGCTGGCCTAGAAACTGTATACACAGAGCGTGGCCTGAAAACTGTTATACAAGGCTGGCCTAGAAAACTGTATAACAGCGTTGGCCTAGAAAACTGTTATACACAGGCTGGCCTAGAAAACTGTTATAAAGGCTGCCTAAAAACTGTTCTAGAAAGAGCTGCTAGAAAACGTTATAACACAGGCTGGCCTAGAAAACTGTATACAAGGCTGGCCTAGAAAACTGTTATACAGAGGCTGGCCTAAAAACTGTTATACAGAGGCTGGCCTAAAAGCTGCTAAACAGAGGCTGGCCTAGAAAACTGTTATACAGAGGCTGGCCTAGAAAACTGTATACAGAGGCTGGCCTAGAAAACTGTTATACACAGGCTGGCCTAGAAAACTGTTATACACAGGCTGGCCTAGAAAACTGTTATAAAGGGGCTGGCCTAGAAAACTGTTATACAAGTCTGGCCTAGAAAAACTGTTATACAGAGGCTGGCCTAGAAAACTGTTATACAGAGGCTGGCCTAGAAAACTGTTATACAAGGCTCCTAGAAAACTGTTATACACAGGCTGGCCTAGAAAACTGTTATACAGTGGCTGGCCTAGAAAACTGTTATACCAGGCTGGCCTAGAAAACTGTTATACAGAGGCTGGCCTAGAAAACTGTTATACACAGGCTGGCCTAGAAAACTGTTATACAGAGGCTGGCCTAGAAAACTTTATACACAGGCTGGCCTAGAAAACTGTTATACAGAGGCTGGCCTAGAAAACTGTTATACAGAGGCTGGCCTAGAAAACTGTTATATAGAGGCTGGCCTAGAAAACTGTTATACACAGGCTGGCCTAGAAAACTGTTATACACAGGCTGGCCTAGAAAACTGTTATACACAGGCTGGCCTAGAAAACTGTTATACACAGGCTGGCCTAGAAAACTGTTATACACAGGCTGGCCTAGAAAACTGTTATACACAGGCTGGCCTAGAAAACTGTTATAAAGGCTGGCCTAGAAAACTGTTATACAGAGGCTGGCCTAGAAAACTGTTATACTAGAGGCTGGCCTAGAAAACTGTTATACAGAGGCTGGCCTAGAAAACTGTTATAAGAGGCTGGCCTAGAAAACTGTTATACACAGGCTGGCCTAGAAAACTGTTATACACAGGCTGGCCTAGAAAACTGTTATACACAGGCTGGCCTAGAAAACTGTTATACAGAGGCTGACCTAGAAAACTGTTATACAGAGGCTGGCCTAGAAAACTGTTATACAGTGGCTGGCCTAGAAAAACTGTTATACAGAGGCTGGCATAGAAAACTGTTATACACAGTGGCTGGCCTAGAAAACTGTTATACAGAGGCTGGCCTAGAAAACTGTTATACACAGGCTGGCATAGAAAACTGTTATACAGTGGCTGGCCTAGAAAACTGTTATACAGAGGCTGGCCTAGAAAACTGTTATACACAGGCTGGCATAGAAAACTGTTATACAGTGGCTGGCCTAGAAAACTGTTATACAGAGGCTGGCATAGAAAACTGTTATACAGAGGCTGGCCTAGAAAACTGTTATATAGAGGCTGGCCTAGAAAACTGTTATACAGAGGCTGGCCTAGAAAACTGTTATACACAGGCTGGCCTAGAAAACTGTTATACAGAGGCTGGCCTAGAAAACTGTTATACAGAGGCTGGCCTAGAAAACTGTTATACAAGGCTGGCCTAGAAAACTGTTATACACAGGCTGGCCTAGAAAACTGTTATACAGAGGCTGGCCTAGAAAACTGTTATACAGAGGCTGGCCTAGAAAACTGTTATAACAGGGCTGGCCTAGAAAACTGTTATACACAGGCTGGCCTAGAAAACTGCTATACACAGGCTGGCCTAGAAAACTGTTATACACAGGCTGGCCTAGAAAACTGTTATACACAGGCTGGCCTAGAAAACTGTTATACACAGGCTGGCCTAGAAAACTGTTATACAGAGCTGGCCTAGAAAACTGTTATACAGAGGCTGGCCTAGAAAACTGTTATACAGAGGCTGGCCTAGAAAACTGTTATACAGAGGCTGGCCTAGAAAACTGTTATACACGAGCTGGCCTAGAAAACTGTTATACAGAGGCTGGCCTAGAAAACTGTTATATAGAGGCTGGCCTAGAAAACTGTTATACACAGGCTGGCCTAGAAAACTGTTATACAGAGGCTGGCCTAGAAAACTGTTATACAGTGGCTGGCCTAGAAAACTGTTATACACAGGCTGGCCTAGAAAACTGTTATACAGAGGCTGGCCTAGAAAACTGTTATACAGAGGCTGGCCTAGAAAACTGTTATACAGAGGCTGGCCTAGAAAACTGTTATAACAGAGGCTGGCCTAGAAAACTGTTATACACAGGCTGGCCTAGAAAACTGTTATACAGAGGCTGGCCTAGAAAACTGTTATACAGAGGCTGGCCTAGAAAACTGTTATACAGAGGCTGGCCTAGAAAACTGTTATACAGAGGCTGGCCTAGAAAACTGCTATACAGAGGCTGGCCTAGAAAACTGTTATACAGAGGCTGGCCTAGAAAACTGCTTATACAGTGGCTGGCCTAGAAAACTGTTATACACAGGCTGGCCTAGAAAACTGCTATACAGAGGCTGGCCTAGAAAACTGTTATACACAGGCTGGCCTAGAAAACTGTTATACACAGG
>JAPXFY010000014.1:7357309-7359809 GCA_030674185.1 Monoplex corrugatus | reverse complement strand
CTCTCTCTCTCTCTTGTTATCTCTCTATCTCTTTCTCTCTTTCCGTCTGTCAGTCTCTGTCTCTCTCTATCTCTCTGTGTTTCTCTATCTGTCTCTGTCTATCTCTCTCTGTCTGTCTCTCTCTCTCTCGTCTGTCTGTCTCTATCTCTCTCAGTCTCTCTGTCTGTCGCTGTCTGTCTGGCCTTGTCTCTCTCTCTCTCTCTCTCTCTTGCTTTCTCTGTCTCTCTCTCTCTCTCTCTCTCTCTCAGTCTCTCTGTCTGTCTCTGTCTCTGTCTCTGTCTCTGCCTCTGACTCTGACTCTGTCTCTGACTCTGACTCTGTCTGTCTCTCTTTCTGTCTCTGTCTGTCTCTGTCTGTCTCTGTCTGTCTGTCTGTCTGTCCGTCTCTCTGTCTCTGTCTCTGTCTCTGTCTCTGTCTCTGTCTCTCTCTCTCTCTCTCTCTCTCTCCCAATAACTTTCAAAGAGGTAGAGGTCCCACCTTCCACTTTTGATAGCACGGGTTTTGCACGGGTACTAATCTATAAAAGAAACATTTTATCCGTGGAACCTCCAGTTGTGAATGGATACCTGACCCTGCTCAAGACTGAGGGATGAAAAAGCAGCGAAGAAGAGAAGAGGAGATGTGCATCGCACAAATAGTGCTGGCACAGAGAAAACTTGCGTACAGCGAAAAGAGCATCGTCAGATCTCTCACTGAGCCACGGACAGAAAGGAACGACAACCCCCTTCTGTCCAGGGAGCAGCAAGTGGTCCTGAGGAGGCTCCGCACTGGCCGTAACCGGCTTAACGCCCATGTGAACCGCAAGTTCCTACAGACGGCTTCACCAGCTTGCTTCTGAAGTCAAAAGGACGGGTCTGATGACGCTGTTGTTGCTGTATGTGATGGGTGTACCCCTCGGAGGGGAATCACATTGTAATATATAATTGTATATAATATGCTCTCTATAATTTTCCATTGCTTTTATTCTTTCTCCCCATTTATAGCCGTGTGCTTGTGCGTGTGCGTGTGTGTGTGTGTGTGTGTGTGTGTGTGTGTGTGTGTGTGTGTGTGTGCGTGCGTGCGTGCGTGCGTGTGTGTGCGTGCGTGCGTGTGTGTCTGTTTTAGCGCTCAGATTTGATTTTATCAAGATTTTGCGCTATATAAAATATTGTATATTATATTATATTAACTTCTCTCTCTGCACGGAACTTTGTTTTATCGTCTCATCCGCTTACAACCATAACAACATCTAAAATGACAACTGTGACAACAAGAAGACAACAATAATAACTGGACATTTATATATATAGCACTTTTGATCAAGAACAAAGCGCTTTACAAATTCACGATTTTTTGGGGGATAAATGTACAGTTGTACACACACACACACTCACCCGCACGCGCGCTCGCGCGCACACACACACACACACACACATACACACACTCACGAGCACAAGACACAACACACTTACAAACACATTCCAATAAGACTACACAATACACAAAAATACGTCAGCAACGTGAAAGGATTAAAGAAATGGACACCACCACCACCACCACCACCAAGAACAACGAGAAGAACAACAAAGTGGCATCGATGACAGATGTAACGAGACCTAAGGTGTTTAAAATGTGGACTGATAGTGTTTGAATCTGCCTAAGGTCACGAGAAAACAAAACTTATTACACAAATATAGAACCAACATTCGTCCTGAAGAGGGCCTGAGACAGACTGACGGAAATACACAAGCTGGCGAGCAACTTGCATCAGTAAAGATCAGTTCGTTTTATGAGTTTTAGTTTTTGTTTCGTTGAGGAAATTTTAACGACTGAGGGGTAGACATAATGGCTACCTGGTTGAACCTGGCTCTCAGTTACAAAAAAAGGCTACTTACTGCGATGAAAGCTAGCAGTAAGTAGCCTTTTTTTGTAACTGAGAGCCAGGTTCAACCAGGTAGCCATTAGTTTTTGTTTGTTTGTTGTTTCGTTCGTTCGTTCGTTCGATCGTTCGTTTCGATTCCACGGATTTTCCGACTGCGTTATAACTACTTCGCCATATTGAGTGGTACAGAACAGTGAAGTCTGATTTGTGTGATGGGAGAAATTTCAAGTTCTATGTTGTAATTGCAATAGACGCTTTTCTGTTATTGTTATGCATAATAAGTCTGTGTGTTTTGTTTTGGCTCTGTTAGAATGCATTTAAAAAAGATGGACTGGCAAATTGCGGAATGGACGAAGAAATCATTTGCAGAAACCAGGTTTTGGCTTACAACCCAGACAGATGAAGAAGGAAAAAAAGCGGAAAGATCTTAAGGAAGAAGAAGAAAGACGAAGCAAAAAAGACGAAGAAGAAGAAGAAGAAGAAGAGAAGAAGAAGAAGAAGAAGAAAGAAGAAGAAGGAAAGAAGAAGAGGAAAGAAAGAAGAAGAAGAAAAGAAGAAGAAGAAGAAAAGAAGAAGAGAAAGAGGAAAAAAAAGAAAGAAGAAGAAAAGAAGAGAGAAGAAGAAAGAAGAAAGAGAAGA
>JAPXFY010000014.1:7337309-7352309 GCA_030674185.1 Monoplex corrugatus | reverse complement strand
AAGGACTTATAAAACAATACACTGACACCACCAGAATGATGGAAACATTAAGATGGTCAGCAAAGAAGTCAGCTTAATCCTTTATTTATCGATGCTGCGAGCTGGGATAGAATCGGAGATATTTTTTAGATCTTGAGTCCGGGGCTCTATATCAAAAGAACTACCAGCCCGCGTATTTAGGGCTGGGCGTTCTGTCAGTTAAACCTTTTGGCCCAGCACCATATCCGACCAACAATTAACTCGCTCAGTGCAATTAAGAGAGTACAGATCCCATCACCATGAAAAGACGACGGAGATGGATTTGAAATCAGCGGGATAATATCACCAGGACTGTCCTTCACTGGTCATCAAAAGGAAAATATCAGAGACGAAGACTCTAGAACACCCGGGGGGCGGGTCTCAGCAGCTCACTTGGTTGAGCTTCGGATTCACATGCTAACGGTTGTGGGTTCAAATCCCGGGGTGCGCTACATTAAAACTGGCTTTCTTTACTGTCCCATCTTAACATCATTGTTGTTCTGGTGTTGTTGGTATAGCATTAGATAAGAACCCTCCTCCCCCCTCTTCCCTGGGATGTTTATCCCCGTCGGCCATATCACCTGAGATGGGTGCCGACGTAAAACCTGAATCAAACCAACCAAGAACACCTGGCAACGAACAATAAAAGGAAACTTTAAGTCTCTGAATCACACCTGGGATACCATACAAAGGATGCCTGAAGCCTCTGAACCACACCTGGGATACCATACAAAGGGTGCCTGAAGTCTCCGAATCACACCTGGGATACTATACAAAGGATGCCTGAAGTCTCTGAATCACACCTGGGATACCATACAAAGGGTGCCTGAAGTCTCTGAATCACACCTGAGATACCATACAAAGGATGCCTGAAGTCTCTGAATCACACCTGCGATACCATGCAAAGGATGCCTGAAGTCTCTGAATCACAGCTGGGATACCATGCAAAGGATGCCTGAAGTCTCTGAATCACACCTGGGATACCATACAAAGGATGCCTGAAGTCTCTGAATCACAGCTGGGATACCATGCAAAGGATGCCTGAAGTCTCTGAATCACACCTGGGATACCATACAAAGGATGCCTGAAGTCTCTGAATCACAGCTGGGATACCATACAAAGAATGCCTGAAGTCTCTGAATCACACCTGCGATACCATACAAAGGATGCCTGAAGTCTCTGAATCACAGCTGGGATACCATGCAAAGGATGCCTGAAGTCTCTGAATCACACCTGCGATACTATACAAAGGATGCCTGAAGTTCTGAATCACACCTGGGATACCATACAAAGGATGCCTGAAGTATCTGAATCACAGCTGGGATACCATACAAAGGATGCCTGAAGTCTCTGAATCACACCTGCGATACCATACAAAGGGTGCCTGAAGTCTCTGAATCACACCTGGGATACTATAAAAAGGATGCCTTCAATCTCTGAATCACACCTGGGATACCATACAAAGGGTGCCTGAAGTATCTGAATCACACCTGGGATACCATACAAAGGGTGCCTGAAGTCTCTGAATCACACCTGGGATACCATACAAAGGATGCCTGAAGTCCCTGAATCACACCTGGGATACCATACAAAGGATGCCTTCAATCTCTGAATCACACCTGGGATACCATACAAAGGATGCCTGAAGTCTCTGAATCACACCTGGGATACCATACAAAGGATGCCTGAAGTCTCTGAATCACACCTGGGATACCATACAAAGGATGCCTGAAGTCTCTGAATCACACCTGGGATACCATACAAAGGGTGCCTGAAGTATCTGAATCACACCTGGGATACCATACAAAGGGTGCCTGAAGTCTCTGAATCACACCTGGGATACCGTACAAAGGGTGCCTGAAGTCTCTGAATCACACCTGGGATACCATACAAAGGGTGCCTGAAGTCTCTGAATCACACTTGGGATACCATACAAAGGGTGCCTGAAGTATCTGAATCACACATGGGATACCATACAAAGGGTGCCTGAAGTCTCTGAATCACACCTGAGATACCATACAAAGGATGCCTGAAGTATCTGAATCACACATGGGATACCATACAAAGGATGCCTGAAGTATCTGAATCACACCTGGGATGCCATACAAAGGATGCCTGAAGTCTCTGAATCACACCTGGGATACCGTACAAAGGATGCCTCAAGTCTCTGAATCACACCTGGGATACCATACAAAGGATGCCTTCAATCTCTGAATCACACCTGGGATACCATACAAAGGGTGCCTGAAGTCTCTGAATCACACCTGGGGTACCGTACAAAGGATGCCTGAAGTCTCTGAATCACACCTGGGATACCATACAAAGAATGCCTGAAGTCTCTGAATCACACCTGGGATACCGTACAAAGGATGTTTTAAGTCTCTGAATCACACCTGGGATACCATACAAAGGATGCCTGAAGTCTCTGAATCACACCTGGGATACCATACAAAGGATGCCTGAACCTCTGAATCACACCTGGGATACCGTACAAAGGATGAACCAAAACAGACAAAGGGTTGAGAATTTTTGTTGCCGCCATACACAGTCATGGGCAGTAAGTCAGAAAGTCTTGTCGTTGTCTGGTGTCTGTCTGTCTGTGTGTGTCTGTCTGTCTGTCGGTCTGTGTGTCTGTCGGTCTGTGTGTCTGTCTGTCTGTGTGTCTGTCTGTCTGTGTGTCTGTCTGTCTGTCGTGTGTCTGTGGTCTGTTGTCTGTCGTCTTTTGCTGTCTGTGTCTGTCTGTCTGTGTGTCTGTCGTTGTGTGTCTGTCTGTCTGTGTGTCTGTCGGTCTGTGTCGTCGTCTGTGTGTCTGTCGTCTGTGTGTCTGTCTGTCTGTGTGTCTGTCTGTCTGTGTCTGTGTCTGTCGGTCTGTTCTGTTTGTCTGTCTGTCTGTCTGTGTGTCTGTGTCTGTTGTCTGTGTGTGTGTCTGTCGTTGTGTCGTCTGTCTGTCGGTCTGTGTGTCTGTTCTGTGTGTGTCTGTCGGTTCTGTTGTCTGTCGGTCTGTGGTCTTTCTGTGTGTCTGTCGGTTGTTCTGTGTCTGTCTTGTCTGGTTGTCTGTCTGTGTGTCTGTCGTCTGTGTGTGCTGTCTGTCTGTGTGTCTGACTGTCTGTGTGTCTGTCTGTCTGTGTGTCTGTCTGTCTGTGTGTCTGTCTGTCTGTGTGTCTGTCGTCTGTGTGTCTGTCGGTCTGTGTGTCTGTCGGTCTGTGTGTCTGTCTGTCTGTCTGTGTGTGTCTGTCTGTCTGTGTGTCTATCGGTCTGTGTGTCTGTCTGTCTGTGTGTCTGTCTGTCTGTGTGTCTGTCGGTCTGTGTGTCTGTCGGTCTGTGTGTCTGTTGGTCTGTGTGTTTGTCTGTCTGTGTGTCTGTGTGTCTGTCTGTCTGTGTGTCTGTCGGTCTGTGTGTCTGTCTGTCTGTGTGTCTGTCGGTCTGTGTGTCTGTCGGTCTGTGTGTCTGTCGGTCTATGTGTCTGTCGGTCTATGTGTCTGTGGTCTTTTTCAACGTTGCTGTCGCTGCTGAATGTTGCCTGCTTGTTGGATCATGGTATGGATTTATACAGCATGAAGCACGTCAGGCAGTCGAGCTCCGGATGTGCAGGCTAAAGGAGTCTGCAAGATAATTGCGGATAGTTCTGGGTGGAGCGCATATGAAATTGCCTGAATGCATGAATTCCTTTTGTACAAATTTCAAACTCCAAAATAAGAGGATGTTTCGATAAGTAGTCCTAGTAGATATACGTCTTTAACTTTCTTGTGTACGTTAATAGATAAGTATTTTATCTGTCATATTATACTGATTACTATACTATACTATACTATACTATACTATACTATACTATACTATACTATACTATACTATACTATACTATACTATACTATACCACACCACACCACACCACACCACACCACACCACACCACACCACCATACCATACCATACCATACCATACCATACCATACCATACCATACCATACCATACCATACCATACCATACCATACCATACCATACCATAATACCATACCATACCTTGCCTGCCCTGCTCTGCTCTGCTGTCTCTATACATATTACTATACTATACTATACTATACTATACTAATACTATACTATACTATACTATACTATACTATACTATACTATACTATACTATACTATACTATACTATAATCTATACTATGCTATGCTATGCTATACTATGCTACGCTACGCTACGCTACACTACGCTACACTATACTACACTACACTACACTACACTACATCAGACTGCACTACACTACACTACACTACACTGTACTGTACTACTACATACACACTACACTACACTACACTACATACTATACTATACTACACTAACTATACTATACTTATACTATACTATACTATACTATACTATACTATACTATACTATACTATACTATACTATACTAATACTATACATATACTATACTATACTATACTATACTATACATATACTATACTATACTATACTTACTATGCTATGGTACACTATACTACACTATACGGTATACTAACCATACTACATCATACTTACATACTAACTTACATTACATACTAACTGCTCTAACACTACATACATCTACTCTACTTACTATACTATACTGTACTTACTATGTACTTACTAGTACTATACTATACTAACTAACTATACTATACTAATACTATACTATACTATACTATACTATACTATACTTACTATACTAACTACTAACTATACTATACTATACTATACTATACTATACTATACTTACTATACTATACTATACTATACTATACTATACTATACTATACTATATACTATACTATACTATACTATACTATACTATACATACTATACTATACTATACTATACTAACTATACTATACTATACTATACTACATACTATACTATACTATACTACTACTAATCACTATACTATACTATACTATACTATACTATACTATACTATACTATACTATACTATACATATACTATATCTAGCGCTTGTCAAATTTTTCTCGTGTATATATATAAAGTTTTTGTCTGTATCTTTAGGTCCAGCTCGGATCGACATCCTGTCAAGAAGAGGTGAAGTGGTCAAGACAATCGTGGACAGCAACGTCCTCCCCGAAATGAAGTCCCCAGATTATCTGTGTGTGGCGGACGACCACATCTTTGTGTCGGACTGGGAGAAGCACGTCGTCTTCAAGGTCAGCACGAAGACACGCCAGCTCGTGGACACGTTCAGGAAGAGCCCTCGCCAGGTGTGTGTGGACGGTGAGGGCACGTGTACGTGGTGAGCGACGTGGGGCTGGGGGTGGTGTGGGTGAGGAGCGCCAAGGATGGGGGGCAATGGAGGCAGCTCTTGACCCTCCATCCTCGTTCCTACCCTTCCCCCTCCCCCTCCCAGCAAAGTCCACAACAACAA
Organism: Monoplex corrugatus; assembly: GCA_030674185.1. Classification (NCBI taxonomy): domain Eukaryota; kingdom Metazoa; phylum Mollusca; class Gastropoda; order Littorinimorpha; family Ranellidae; genus Monoplex; species Monoplex corrugatus. Next base: position 7,346,874 of record JAPXFY010000014.1, on the reverse strand, counting down.
CAAGATGGCCGAGCTTTCAGTATGTGTGTGCCCGGTCTGGCCATCTTGTGGTGTCTTGGCTCAAGGACAGTCCAACACTGTGGTCATTGGCTATGTCTTGAAGTAGAGACTATGGTTGGCGTAGTGATATGGTTTCTAAGAAGAATGTTGAGAGTTCCATGGACAGCAAAGAAAACAAACGAGACAGTCTTCATGGAGGCAGACACACAGGAAGATCATTGATAAGGAGATTAGAAAAGACGGGCAACATTTATAGGCCATTTTATGAGGAAAGGGGAATTGGAGCACCTGGTCACAACAGGAAAGTTGGAGTGAAAGAGAGCACCAGGTAGACCCAGGGAGAAGATATTGGACGGACTTGCAGAGTGGCTGAAGACAAAGAGGGTGGAAGAGGTCTTGAGGCAACAAGGGATAGAAACAGATGGAAGGCCATGATCGCCAACGCCATGTGGCAAGGCACCTGATGATGATGAGTGGTAGATAGAGCTCCTTGCCTTGCAATTTCGTTGCCGGGGTTCGGATTCTCCCTCAGACCGGTGATGATTTCCTGACGATTTTTCTCCACTTCCCTCTACCTACTGCAGCTACCTTCATCATCATCATCAAGTGCCCTGCCGCATGGCGTTGGCGATCATGGCCCTCCATATGCATTTATCCCTTGTTGCCGCAAGCACATCTTCCATCCCTTCTGTCCTCAGCCACTCTGCAAGTCCGTCCAATATTTTTTCCCTGGGCCTACCGGTGCTCTCTTTCCCTCCAGCTTTCCTGTTGTGACCAGGTGCTCTAGTTCCCTTTCTCAGCTACCTTGGAGTCACAAAAATTCAGATGTGTCTTTTCACTGATACTATCCTCCTGCATCTTCTCTTTCTTCTTGTTCTTGTTCTTCTTCTTTTTTCTCCTTTTTTTTCTTCTTCGTCTTTCTTCTTCTTTTCTTTTTTTTCTTCTTCTCTCTTCTTCTTTCTTCTTCTTTTTCTTCTCTTTTTCTTCTCTTTCTTCTTCTTCTTCCCCCTTTTTACACTCCGCATTAGTGACCACAGAATCTGCAACAATTTTGGCCATGGTGATGATGATGACGATGGGAGGATAATCATGTTGCTATGATTTGAGATGATGCAAGACAAGGCTGTATGCATTCTTACGCATGGTTACTTTCACAACATATTGCGGCGTTAAGCAGGCCCGAGAGATACAGACATCTGCCTGTTGGTCAAGATATTTGAGTAACACCTTTAATGACACACCGTGAAGTGGTAGAAACTCGACTGTGTGGTCCCAGTCTTTCCAATGAACTTCTAGCACGCTCAACTCTGGAGAGGAGTCGACTGGGGTCGAGCAATCCCGCAATTAATTTGGGCAGTCTTGATGGAGGCAGACACAAGCAGATCATTCATAAGGAAGATCAGAAAAGACAGGCAACATTATATAGGCCATTTTAAGAGGAAAGGGGAATTGGAGCACCTGGTCACAACAGGAAAGTTGGGTGAAAGAGAGCACCAGGTAGACCCAGGGAGATGATATTGGACGGACTTGCAGAAATGGCTGAAGACAAAGAGGGTGGAAGAGATGCTTGAGCAACAAGGGATAGAAACAGATGAAGCCATGATCGCCAACGCCATGTGGCAAGGCACCTGATGATGATGAGGTGGGATTCAAAATCACAACTTTCCAGTCGGTGGTCCGTTTGCACTAACCGCTGCGCCACGGCGACTCCCACCTCTTGTTTGGTCTGCCTCTTTCGGCCATCTGGCACTGTGCCTCGTGGGGTGGTCTTCCTAAGGCGTGATGATTTGGTGCTATGGCATAAAGCCTATATTTCTATATCTATAAATAGTGAGGATCGTGAGGTCAAGTCTGGCTCAACAACACTGTGTAAATGGTCATCAATCCACCCAGCTGGGAATGGATTCCTAACCCTGTTCCACGAAGGAAGAGAGAGGACTAGCAGTATAGGTCTACAAGTTCGGATCCTTCCATCACAAGACAAAATTGACATAAATGTCGCCATCTGCAGGACAGAAACTATCACATCTTCGAAATAGTTGTATGTGCATGCAACGTGATTTTTTCCCGTAGTGCTTGTTAGTCTACAGTTTTTGAACTGGTTGAATGAGATAACAAACAGGTGTTAACTAAGTAACATAACTCTTGAGAGTCACGGAGTTATCTCCCATGTGGAATTTCTCAAACCCAACACAGTTTGTGCTACCCATTCAGCTAGCATAGACGCAGCCACAAAGCATTAAGTGGTAAGCTCAGAACATTCCTTGTTAGTTAGATAATATATAAGACTGAAGTGGACGTTGATAATAGTAAGTAGACATGTATGATAATAAACAACTGACCTCTGAAAAGATTTACAAAAGAGTGCATGCGCACACACGCACACTCACACTTCCGCAACTGGGGACTGAAACAAGAGAGAAATAAGGTGGGATTCGTGTTCTCGGGAAAATAATTAGAGAAGGGAAGTAATTCTGGAACTGATCTGTTGCACAGCTTGCTAAGTTGTTTCCCTTTTAGGCGTTCATTACGGCGGTTTACGCTAGACCAGTTTATGAACCGTTTGGGACCGTTTCAGATCTCAGCCATTCTGAACCGTTTCGTCCTGTTCACACTGGCATGATAAAACGTACCGACAGCGTGCTGACCCCGAGCATAACCCGAGAAAACTTGTATGGAATGCAGTGCGGTAAATATTTACTTGAGGAACAAACTTGTCACAACCCAAGAAGTACTATGCCGCTGCGGTTTTGTACTGCATGTGGCTGTTTATCATTATTGTTATTAGTATATAGTAGTATTAGTAGTAGTAGTAGTAGTATTAGTAGTAGTAGTAGTAGATTAGTAGTAGTAGTAGTAATAGTAGTAGTAGTAGTAGTAGTAATAGTACTATTATCTTAATGCGGCATTGCATTGCTGTTCTTTCTATGTCAAGCTATTCCTTTAGAATATGACGTATTTTGTGAAACACTACAAAATTTCCTACACATCCAGCCAATTAATCATCTTTTTTTTAATACTTTTTTGGATTGACTTGTCAGCTGAAACCTGAATTAATAATTTTGTCTCATCTTCGTTCCAGTTTACAGCGATTGCTACGATAAATAAAGTGGAGGAAAACAGCCCGTGGGGCAGGGGGAGGGGGGGGGGGGCAGGGGGAAATATCATCTGCGGACGCGTGAAATAAACACTAGAGTGCTGTAAGGTCACAAGTGCAGCACCGGGCCTCGCTGGAACCGTTCCAGACCACATTGCGAGGTGGTCCCGAACGTTCCAGATCTGTAGCAGTTCAACCAGATAAAGCTGAGCGTAAACACCTCGATACACTTGGGAGCCGTTCTGGAACCGTTCTATTTTGCCAGTGGAAATCGGCCTGTCCAGGTAGACCCAGAAAGAAAATGTTGGACGGACTTGCAGAGTGGCTGAAGACAAAGAGGGAGGAGGAGGTGCTTTAGGCAACAAGGGATAGAAACAGATGGAAGGCCATGATCGCCAACGCCATGTGAAAAGGCACTTGATGATGATGATGAAATCGGCCTATTGTCTACCAGTCTGTTAGTTTGTGACATGTTCATCAATTTACTTGTTTAAACTTGCTTTGATCTCCTTTTTAATGATGATGCTGTTGTTACCGTTGCTGATAATGATGTTGCTGTCGATCTTTTATTGCCATTATTTCCTTTTTATGAATGTTGATGTCTGTAAATATCCTTGTGGTTGTACTGTTATTTGTTTGTTGTTGTTGATGCTGCTGTTGCTTTGAAATTTGAAACTTTGAAGTACGTCACCTGGCTTCTGTACACACCTATCATACTCCTTGTTTTATTTAATAATCTGTATAATTACCCATATATTTATTTCAAACCTATTTCAGAGTCCAAAACAAGTGTGACTGCCCGCGTCCAAGCAAACAGGAACCAGAAAAAACACGAAGCAAGAATAAGAATGCGTATTTAATACAACAAGACAAGACAGGCTCAAATTTTCGGCAACTAGCCTTTGTCAAGCGTAAAATTACAAACAAACAAACAAACACCAGATACAAAAATTAGGAGAAAAAGACTGAAACTTCCCTGCTGCTCCGTCCAGTGTGAGAAAAGGAATAAACTGACTAAAATGACGAAAATTTGCGCCTGTCTTGTCTTGTATTAAATACGCGTTCTTATTCTTCTTTCGGTTTTTTTTTCTGGTAGCTGTTTCAGAGTTTCAATTTACTGAAGACTCTCTATGTCCCCCACCCTACCATTCATTTCAGTTTTCATACCGTTTATGTCCTTGTGAGATGCAACTTCTTGCAATTTGATTGTGATAATCGTTTCTATTCAATTCATAGTACTTGAAACAAAAACAGGCTTACGGGATGCTTATTATTTTAAACATAACGAGCTGCATAATTGTCACGTTTTAGTTTATGTGTAATGTTTTGTTTGTTTTACTGATTTGAATGAAAGACTATTTTTGTGAAATGAACAATCTACATAATCATCACGCTTTAGTTTCTGTGTACGTATGCTGCTTGTTTTATTTGAATAAAAGAGCAATTTTGTGAGCATTATTTTATTTACATTAATATCATCATCATCATCATCATGTGCCCTGCCGCATAACGTTGGCGATCATGGCCCTCCATATGCATCTATCCCTTGTTGCTGCAAGTACATCTTCCGTCCTCTCTATCCTCAGCCACCCTGCAAATCCGTCCAATATTTTCTCCCTGGGTCTACCTGGTGTTCTCTTTCCTTCCAGCTTTCCTGTTGTGACCAGGTCCTCTAATTCTCCTTTCCTCATAAACTGGCCTATAAATGTTGCTTGTCTTTTCCTTATCTTCTTTTATCAACGATCTTCTTGGGTCTGCCTCCATCAAGACTGTTTATATTAACATAACTGCACATGTTATATGTTGTCAATTAGGCAGTAACAATAAAGGCTTTGCACACATAGATTCTTCTTCTTCGCCTTCTTCTCCTCCTCCTCCCTTAACTCCACGAAGGGCCACATTAAAAAAAAACAAAAAACAAACAAACAAAAAACTGTTCACCAGACTCCTCCAGCCATGTCGGTTGTGTGGCAAAACCTGGGTCTCTGCAAATGGTTCTCTGTCCATTCTGTAATAATGTCAGTCCATCGTTTTGCTGTCTTCCCCTCCGTCTCCCTCCAGGGGGATTGATTTAGCAAACCTTTCAATCTGGTGACGAAGTAGTTTTCTTTTCATAACTGACGTCAGCAGATCCACACACACACACACACACACACACACACACACACACACACACACACACACACACACACACACACACACACACACACACACACACACACACACACACACACACACACACGCACACACACACATATACTTGATGTTAAATTTCTTCTCTCTCTCTATATATATATATAAAATATATGATGGAGGTGTTGTTCATCAATTTGATATTCTTGGCACTGATTTCTATGCCAGATCTTGTCAGTGTTTCAACTAGACTTCTAAGAAGCTAAGCCGCGATTTTTTCAGTGCTCACTGTCTGCCAGGCCATCATTGATGACTTTCATCTGAGAAGCAAAGTTTTGTGACTAATCTTCCTCCAGTGCTGACTTTGCTGACCTGATGATGTTAAGGTGCTCTGGTCATAAAGTATTCCAGGAATATATTGTAAAGAGTGGGGGACAGATGCCAGCCCTGATGAACTCCAATCGAAGTATGGAACCAGTCTCCAATAGCACCCTGTATAAGTACTCCATTTTTTGCTGGAATAGAGTCGCTGGATGGTGCTGATTAACTTTTGCTTGATGTTAAATTTCTTCACTGTGGCCCATTGTGCCTTTTGCCAGACTATCAAAAGCCTTCTTGAAGTCTATAAATACGTGGTAGAGCGCCCTCTGATGTTGGAGGTGGTTTTCAGAAAAGGATGTGCAGGTTAAGGATCTGTTTGCTAGTACTTCTACCTTTGCGGAATCTGGCCTGTTCTTCACCAGTAATAGTATCTGCATGCGCTGTAATTTATTCATAATGGTTTTGAGCATTACTTTCCTGGCATGACTGATCAGACTGATACTAGTGCAACAGGAACCAGAAACACCCCACCCCCCACCACGAAAATGGAATCAGAACACGTATTTAATACACGCAGACAAGACAGGTGCAAATTTTCGGCCAAATGGCCTTTGTCAAGCATAAACGTAAGATCACAAACGAATAAACACCAAACACAAAAATGTGGAGAAAAAGACTAAAACTTCCCTGCTGCTTCGTCCAGTGAGAGAAAAGGACTAAAATGACTAGTGCAATAGTTCACTGACAGTATTGGAGATTTTTTAGGAATGGTAACAATTAGTGATTGGGTTCAATACCACACACATATTACTTGCAACATTTCTTCCATTACAGAAGAAGAAATATAAGAACTCACTGTGACATGTGGATATACACATTGAAACTAGCCTCTGTGTGTATATAAGTGTGTGTGTGTGTGTGTGTGTGTGTGTGTGTGTGGTGATGCGTGCGTGCGTGCGTGTGTGTGTGCGTGCGTGCATGTGTGTGTGTGTGTGTGAGTGAGTGAGAGAGAGAGAGAGAGAGAGAAAAGAGAGAGAGAGAGAGAACTTCAAAACACTTTATTACTCAGTGATAGTAGCACCTGTCTTACAGCGCCTACTCCTTGCTGCTCTACACATACAATACAAACACACTAAAAACAGATGAGCCATAACACATGATGTCAAGGAACTTGTGAAAATGAACTACGATAAAGTACTGACTTCCATATGTCAAATGGTCAAGCGCTTTTCAAATGCATGTGAGAGAAAGGCAGACACGTGTAAAAGTTAATACATCGCACTGTCAACAACTCCAAAACAATAACAACAAAACCTAAAATAATAGCGTAACAACAATAGTGATAGTAGCAATGATATATACATTTTTGTAAATCAAAACTTCCAAAAAAACAAAACACAAAAACAAAACAAAAAACAACAAACAAACAAAAAACCAGTCATGTCCATCAAGCAAAAGCTAAAGAAGACAAAACCAAAGGAAAAGAATAAAGTAAAGGAAGCATTACATACAAACAAGGGGAGGGTGGGAGACAGGTTAACTAACGGTATGACTCAAATATATGAATTGTAATACATGCAGCATCAAAGAAGTAGGAAAATGAATTATAATAGAGATAGGGAGAGTAGTTAAGGTTGATGTACGTAGGCCAGAGGCTTATTGATAGATCAGCAAACAAGCACACACCCACAGCCAGGACGAGAGATGGATCGATAGTGTGAGAGAGAGGAAGTCGTGGGACGTGGACGATCATAAAAAATAAGAAACAAAAGCTCCATTTCATTGCGGATGCATGTAAATAACTTGTTGTGTCGGATTTATTGCTCCTGTGAGCACATTATCCGTCGCAAAAATAGCAACAGTGTTACACGAACCGCGATAACTATATCACGTTTTGCTTTATCAACCCTTTTTGATCGTCCAAGTACCTGTGCGCCGCCAAAATGCAAGTCTGACGAAAACAATTTTAAGGTCAAGGCTACTCAAGTCATGTGACCTGTCAGTGTGACCCATATCTGCGGGACACGGACGTGGCGGAGTCGGCGGTACCTCCCCGACTGAATTACTGCTGCCAGTGCTGTCTGAAGTTGAAAAGAGTGACCTTCAGAACGTGTGGACTTCAGACTCTGACAGCCTCGTCCAAAGATCACATTTTGTCGTCATGAGTGACGCTTCGTCCGCGGAAGGTAAGTGTGTGTTTTGTTGTTGTTGGCACCGACACTCACAAAATGTCAGCGAGTGTTGAAAAGCAAGCCTCGTTCTGGATTTTTTTTTTTTCAGTGCGCGAGTACCTAACTTGACCGTGGTTTGTATGAACGAATACAACTTACGTATAATTGTCGTCTGAATCTCAACGCTTAAAGCTAGTGAAAGTGTGTACGTTTGCGTACCTCAGCTTTCGCCATTGAGGATTTTGTTTTTGCGCGCATGGATATATAGTTTCGTATTAAATCTGTTGCACGTGAAACGTCTCGATCAGCTGTTCGTGCAGCACGCGCGCCCACGCGGTGTAGGAGTTTCCGTGTCCGAGGTCATTGACCGTTGTCGATTTGTCAACTGAAAAGCCGGCATAGGATGGTACTGCAACGGTTTATTTGTGTGTTACCCAGTGACTTAAAAATGGCATGCAAGTTAGTAGCTGTAGCATCTCATGTAATGTTAGCGAAGGGATACACATTTTGATCTACTTTCGCAGTTTAATGTTTCCTTATCAAAAAAAAAATCAGACAATTCTTTTTATTCATTTGTAACAACTTAACAAGATACAGAGACAATTACAATAAAGCAGAATAATTTGTATCAGATATTTAAAGTTCTAAACACATGAATGAGGCGTTGATTATGCGCAATTGTGCATTTTGTTCCATCTAGACAGCATTTACAAGAGGGAAGAGTAAGGAAGTGGGCTGGGGAAGACAAAAGATTACCGGAAATCCGGTTTCACATGAACCCCACTGTGTGTACACTCACACACACATGCGCACACACGCGCGCGCGCGCGCGCACACACACACACACACACACACACACACACACACCACACACACACACACACACACACATATTTACATATGGCAACACATCACCATCGTGTGGTATATAATGTATATAGGCTATATATATATATATATATATGTATATGTTTATATATAATCATGTGTGTGTGTGTATGTGTGTATGTGTGTGTGTATCTACATGCACACACACACACACACACACACACACACATATATTTTGTATAGATACATATGAATACATAATTACATGCACATGCTTCACACACACATACGCATACACATCACACGATGTGCAACCATTCACATAAGAGATGCCGATACAGCAGTAATAATAAATCTCTTAACTCTTTCTTTACATCTGTCTTTTACCGAAATATGCTTTTGCATACCTTGAGTGTAGATTCTTGGTGGATGTTTCAAAAGTTTTGAGCAGTTCCGTTTAACCCTTTGACTCCTGCAGCCTGTCCAACAGCATCCTTCTTTGTCACCATGCTGGAAGAGCAAAAACTTAACCCTTTGACTCCCTCACCCTATCCACCAGCTTCCTGCAGGAAGCTGGTGGATAGGGTGAGGGAGTCAAAGAGTTAAGTTTTGCAGTTGGTAGATAGGGTGCAGGTGCAAAGGGTTAACATTCATCCTAAAGCATAAATTTCTCTTTGGCTATGAATGTCTTTTGAGTTCTACATGTGTGAATGCTATATTAACAGCCTGCTTGACATGTGCATACACGTGAGTGAGTGTGTTTGTATGTATGTTTGTATGTGGCCTAGTGACAGTGATACCGATTTTACAGTGAATATCCACCATGCATGTTTGACCTTTCCATTTCTGCAACTTGGAAGTGTCTGCGGATAAAAAAAAAAAGACCACATTATCCAATTTTTTGTTAAGCTACCCCCCCTGTATCAGTTGTTAATAAAAAAGTTCTTTAGCAAGTGATAAATCCGTCAATAATAAAAGTGAGTGTATTCAGACTTATACCATTTAGTAGTCCATT
>JAPXFY010000014.1:7322309-7332309 GCA_030674185.1 Monoplex corrugatus | reverse complement strand
ATATATATATGTGTGTGTGTGTGTGTGTGTGTGTGTGTGTGTGTGTGTGTGTGTGTGTGTGTGTGTTTGTTGTGTGTGCGAGAGAGAGAGAGAGAGAGAGAGAGAGAGAGAGAGAGAGAGAGAGAGAGATTAAAAAAAAAACCTTTTATTTATTGATTTTTTTTTGATGATGAATAACTATCCTTTTTTCGTGACCGCACCTAAACCCACACTCGGTGATGTCAGAGTCTAAAGTCCAGTTTATTATTAAACTCAAGTTTTTTTTAATTGCATATCGTGGTGCACTAATCTTTTGTCCTGACAAGGAGACAGTGCCACCTGCACATACCAGGCTATGATGTCATGCTCTTGCCAACAGAATGTGCTTGAACTATGTTTTGGTGCATGTGCCCTCAGGTCACGTGCACTTACTAGTGCAAACGTACCTGTCTTTCTCATGACCATTCCCTCCCCCCTTCTTCTTTGTTGAAAGTCCTCAAAACAGTTTTCTGACAAATGGGACCTGGGGTTATAGTAATAAGATTTCAGTTTTCAATTTGTAAAGATGGCACATCCATACACTGAATGACTTCCACATGCATTGACGCTGTAGGTCCCTTGTGACAGAGAAGATCCAAAATGATTATAGCTTATGTCCTATACCTGTCCGTAAGCCCCCCACACACGCAAAGCCTTCAGTATGATTGTATTAGTTGTTGTGTATATGCACAAGGCGTTTTTTAAATATTTTTTTTTACTGATGTTATGTTGTATTACATATACCACATTGTATTTGTGTTGTATATCGTTTTGATGTGTGTGTATGTATATGTTTGTTGTGTATCGTTTTGATGTGTGTATGTATATGTTGTTTGTGATCGTTTGATGTGGTGTATGATATATGTTGTGTTGTGTATCGTTTTGATGTGTGTGTATGTATATGTTGTGTTGTATATCGTTTTGTGTGTGTGTATGTATATGTTGTTGTATATGTTGTGTTGTATCGTTTTGATGTGTGTGTATGTATATGTTGTGTTGATATCGTTTTGATGTGTGTGTATGTATATGTTGTGTTGTGTATCGTTTTGATGTGTGTGTATATATATGTTGTGTTGTGTATCGTTTTGATGTGTGTGTATGTATATGTTGTGTTGTGTATCGTTTTGATGTGTTGTGTATGTATATGTTGTGTTGTGTATCGTTTTGATGTGTGTGTATGTATATGCCATTGTTTTAGACTTTGAAAAACAGATTCATAATTTGAACTCGTGAGTTGCAGAACACTGTTGAGTATTCTATTTGGTTTGACATTGATACAGAAACTACATATGACATAATATTGATACAGAAACTATATATGACATAATATTGATACAGAAACTATATATGACATAATATTTAACCATCCTGACTGGGCATTCCATTGCATTTGATGATGTTCTGTTACTGTTTGATGTTTACTGAAAATGTACTTCAGTCATATCATTAGAATCTTTCATCCCTTACGCAGGTCTGAAACCCAAAGTAGGCTTACAAACTGTTTGTGGAAAAACGGTGGCCAGAGGATTAGAACAACTAAACAGACGATACATTTTGTTCAAATATGCCCACCTTTAAACAGTTCCTAATGAAATCCCCTCATGCAAAATAACAGCAAACGCCACAACCTTGAGACAGGTTGATAAGTTTAAATACCTAGGAATGATCATTTCACCAGATGGCAGATGCACATCAGAAATAGCCAGCAGAATCGGCCAAGCCAAAACAGCAGTCAAGAAGATGAAAAGCATTCTTACCAACAAATGCCTATCAATTAACAACAGGAAGAGAGTTCTTGAATGTTATATAGAACCAATACTGTTTTACGGCTGTGAGGCGTGGACAGTCAACAAGCAAAGCCATAACAAGATTGAGGCAGCCGAGATGTGGTTTCTAAGAAAAATGTTGAGAGTTCCATGGACAGCAAAGAAAGCAAACGAGACAGTCTTGATGGAGGCAGACACAAGTAGATCACTTCATAAGGAAGATTAGGAAAAGACAGGCAAACATTTATAGGCCATTTTATGAGGAAAGGGGAATTGGAGCAGCTGGTCACAACGGAAAGCTGGAGGGAAAGAGAGCACCGGGTAGACCCAGTGAAAAGATACTAACGGACTTGCAGAGTGGCTGGGGACAAAGAGGGTGGAAGAGATGCTCGAGGCAACAAGAGATAGAGACAGATGGAAGTCCATGAATCGCCAACGCCATGCGGCAAGGCACCTGATGATGATGATGAATGTCTGTTTTGGGGAGCAGCAGGGAGGAGACAGTGTTATGCAGGTTACAGGTTACAGTTACGTATGAGCCACACATTCTGCAGTCACTCATACCTTTTAAGAAACGAAGAAGCGTCATGATGCATACTGTGTAAAGAGCATCAAATGTCTTTTGATTGAATGTTGGGACTAGGGCAGTGTGTGGTATGAACCTTATACAGCAAACTTAAAAACAACCTGTTCGGAGATAATCATGCAGATATTATTTAAAGTTTTTACATGAGATCAGTAGATTTCATCTGATATGATTATACATACGGGAAAGATTTTTACATGCAGTTTAGATTTGAAAGCTAATTGTGTGCGTCGTTCTTAAGGTGTTGACTTTTTAATTAGACTGTTGTTTTAACATGGTGTTGGCTCTATATGGTCCTAGTTTTCTGCTGGACTATACCTAAAGTAACACAATATTGATTTATTATTAGTGCATGTTATCATTGTTTGTGAATTTATTCATTCATTTTCAGTAGTTCATTATTTTTTCTGTTTTCAAAAATCCTATTGTGTGATTATGCTATTATATGTATTTTTTTCCTCAGATATGACATATGTGAATAGATTTATGTTGAAAAAGACATACACAGAGAAAATATAGCAGGGTGTGCTGTTATCCACGAAGGGGGCATTTTGATACACTTTTACTACTAATTTCATTTAAGCTTGAGAGTTTCCAAATGAATCTTATCTTCATATTAAGTGTGCAAAGGTTTAATGTTTATGTGTTAAAAGGTGAGTTTGACATGGAACTGTTCCAACACATGCAGCCTGTCTAATATATGCAGTATCGCCATATCCACGTTTTTCTCTCTCCCCCCCCCCCCCCATTACCTTTCTTACTTCACATTACTTAGTACTAGAAAACACCAGGTAGACCCAGGGAGAAAATATTGGACGGACTTGCAGGATGGCTGAGGACAGAGAGGGTGGAAGACGTGCTTGCGGCGACAAGGGATAGATACATATGGAGGGCCATGATCGCCAATGCCACGCGGCAGGGCACATGATGGTGATGATTACCTAGTAGGACTGTGTTTGTGTATGTGTGTGTGAGAATGAGAGAGAGAGAGAGAGAGGGGTGTTAGGTGAAGGCGAGTGGGGAAGAGAACAAAAGATTCTTAAAGGCAGTCAAGACTGCTTCAAATATCTTGTGTGTAAGCTATATGTTTGTACAACTCTTCACTCCTGTCACTGTAAGATCAGATAGCCAAAATGTAAATGATACGATTTTGTAGTCAAGGTTTATTGCCCTTCGTGAGACTCTTTTTTAAAGAAAAAGATTATAGTATCCCGGAGATGTGTATACTTGTGTGTGTGAGAGAAATGAGAGAAAGAGAGAGAGAGAGAGAGAGAGAGAGAGAGAGAGAGAGAGAGAGAGATGTTTTTGCAGGATTTTCCTCAGCTGTTTCCAGATAGATCTTTACTAATTTTGGGACAAAGGTGTGACTCGTGTAGTCGCGAATGTATCAAGTTTTGGAATTCATTACGTGACCAAAGTGACATCGTGTAGGCAGGAATTTCTCAAGTGTTTCTGGATAGATCTTGACCAATTTTTGGTTTGTAGTGTGGAATGTGAATGCTTAATTTTGAGTGACAAGGTGTCAGCGTCAACGTGACGTGGACCAAGGAAAAGACATTCAAAATCAGCAATTTTTTAGGAAGATGTGTGAATTTCACCTTTTTTCCCCCCTCAAGAATCGGTTTTTCGTTGTCGTTTGACAGTCTATCCGTTGTCCTCGATGTGCATTAATTTTTATTTGCATTGAAGCTTCATCAAGGTTACAGTGACTTTGAGAAGTACAGAATCTGGATTTTACGTAAGTTGTGTATTGAGATGGATATTAGAATGGCTTGACAATTTTTTCTTTCTTTTCCCTCCAGCCGTCTTTCTTTTTATGTGTGAAAATTTACACGTGCTGCAAAAAGAACACTTGCGTTTAGGCGATGGAATTTAATCCATAGAAATATCTTTTTCATTAGTGGCCCATGAGCTCAGTCGTTGGGGCGCCATGCTCTGCTCATTATGCAGGGTTGTGGGTTCAGCCTGCGGGCGGGTTCATGCTTTACATTGGTGAGATCAGTGTATACTTAGTGGCTGGTTTTGTTTTCATCTGGATTTTTTGTTGTTGTAACATTACAGCCGTAGATACACATGTCATTACAATGTAGCCAAGGTTGTTCCAGTGACAAACTGATACAAAAATATGATATAAAATCCATATGTTAGGTAGGACCTCCAGAACTTGACAAGGCATAGGGCTTGTGTGCAGACTTCAGGCTTAGGCCGTGATCATTCTGGATCTTCTCCATCACATGTGGCATGAGTGACGTTGGTGCATATGGAATTCAGTGCGAGCGCGGAGACGTTGCCTTGACAAACTGAAATTGAGACTGACCACATCTAGCTATCAGTCATTTTCTCTTAGTCGGCGCAATGTCAGGGAAGTCTCGCTGTTTTTCCCTAATTTGTATTCACTTTTCTTTAACGTGTATGCTTGACAGAGGCCAGTTGGCCGAAAATTTGTGCCCGTCTTGTTTTGTTTTATCAGATAAGCAGTCTTATTCTGATTCTCAGGACCTGGCCAGCTCATTGGTTTATGTGCAGGCTTAAGGCTTGTGCCATGATCACCATACACATGGCACCTGTGACGTTAGTGCATGTGGAATTCGTTCCGAGCGCGGAGACGTCATCTTGAGAAACTGAAACTGAAACTGATTTTGATTTTTCGTTTTTCTGGATCATTTTAACGCATATTGAATACAACAGACATGACAGGAGAAAATTTCCGACCAACTGGTGTTTGTCAAGCGTAACGTAACACAACAAAGAACAAGTAACCAACATCTGACTGGCCTTGTCAAGCGTAACGCAAGACGACAAAGAACAAGTAACAAATAACTGACTGGCCTTTGTCAAGCGTAACGCCAGACGACAAAGAACAAGCAACAAACAGCTGACTGGCCTTTGTCAAGCGTAACCCAATCTATCGACACTCCAACCCACGAAAAAGGCAACATCCTCGATTGGGTTGTTCATAGAACTGACCAGTCCTTCATCAAATCCATTGAAATTGATTATACTCTTCCTTCGGATCATGTCTGTATCCTCGGCCAACTTTCAATGACTAAGCCTCCACCCCAAACTACCTATGTCATGGTCAGAAAACTAGTTGATATCAACACCGTCGTCTTCAACGAAGATCTCCTGGCCACTCTTCAGTCCTGTCCTCCAGCCTCTGCTGACGACCTCAATCGGACTATTAGTGATCTGCTGGACATGCACGCCCCCGCCACCAGACGTAGGGTATCCCAGAGACCACCATCGCCCTGGTTTTCTGCCGTTGGCCCTGATCTTCTTAAGGCCAAGCGTGAACGCCGTCGTGCTGAAAGACGGTGGCTGAAGAACAGCATTACTATCAATAAACAGATTTTTCAGGCTGCCAACAAAACTGTCAATGCTATAGTTGACTCTGCTAAGTCTGCCTTTTACAATGCGAAAATTATTGCATGTTCTACATCAAAACAGCTATATTCCGTTACTAATACCCTCCTTGGCAAATCAGATAAATCTCCTCTCCCATCATGCTTTCCCCCTGCCCGTCTAGCACAACATTTTTCAGATTTTTTCATTGATAAAATTAGGTCCATCCGTTCCAGTCTTGACTCCCAGCCCATCTCTCAACCTCCTATTCCCGACCCTCTGTTTCAAGGCACACCACTTATTTCTTTTCAGCCTGCTTCTGAAACTACTATCCGCAATGTAATCCGCCATTCTGACATCAAGACCTGTGAGCTTGATCCTCTTCCAGCATCTATCTTAACACACTGCCTAGATACTTTGCTCCCTCACTTCACAACTGTCATCAACAATTCCCTGTCATCTGGTATCTTTCCCACTTCCTTCAAATCTGCCCTGGTCAGACCTCTTTTAAAGAAACCTAGTCTTGACCCCAATAACCTCAAAAACTATCGACCTGTTTCCAACCTACCTTTCTTATCCAAAGTCCTTGAAAAAATTGTTCTCGCACAGATCTCTGATCATATCACCGCCAACAACCTCTCTTACCCTTATCAGTCGGCTTACCGCACTGGACACAGCCCTGAAACTGCTCTTGTAAAAATTGCAAATGATATTCTGACTGCTCTTGATCAAAATCAAATCTCTCTTCTATCTCTCCTCGATCTCTCGGCTGCATTCGACACCATCGACCATTCTATCATGCTCACACGTCTCCATAAAGTGTTCGGTATCTCTGACATCGCTCTGTCTTGGTTCCAGTCCTACCTCTCCAATCGCACTCAAACAGTCTCTGTCTGTTGTTCATCCTCTGCACCCGCTACCCTCCAGTTTGGTGTGCCCCAAGGCTCTGTTTTAGGTCCCATCCTATTTGTGCTGTACACACAACCCCTCTCTGAAATTATGCGACTTCACTCTATGTCCCATCATAGCTTTTCTGATGACAACCAACTCTATACTTCTGGTTCCCTCCCACAACTGCCCTCTATAATCAGACAAACCCAAGGCTGCATTTCTGATGTTCACTCCTGGATGACTGTAAACAAACTTCAACTCAACCCCATTAAAACTGAACTTAGCCTTATCTCTCCCACCACATTGGCTAAGTGTTCTTCCCTTCCTCTGTCTGTCTCTCTGCTTGGATCTGACATTCCACTATCTTCCACTGTCCGCAATCTTGGAGTCACTCTTGATAACACCCTGTCCTTTGAAAAACACGTCCAGAATGTTTGCAGATTATGCTATCTTGAGATACGCAGAATTTCTTCTATTCGCAATATCCTCTCTGTCGAAGCCACCAAAACTCTCCTCTGTGCCTTTGTTCTCTCTCGTCTCGACTACTGCAACTCCCTCCTCTCGGGCTGTCCTTTCTCTCTCATTCAAAAGCTTCAAAAAGTTCAAAACAATGCTGCTAGGCTCATCTTCAGAAAATCTCGTTCCTCTCATGTCACTCCTCTTCTCAAATCTCTTCACTGGTTACCTGTTGAAAAGAGAATTCGCTACAAGATTGCTTTGTTATGTTTTAAGTCTCTCAACGGTCTTGCACCCCCTTACATCTCTGACCTCCTCCATCTGTACACCCCCTCTCGTCAACTTCGTTCCTCGGCTGATACTCGTACCTTCCGCATACCATCCTGTCGCACTAAAACCTATGGTCAACGCTCCTTTTCCTATCAGGCCCCTGTAATCTGGAATCGGCTCCCTGTCTCTGTTCGCCACTCTGCAACTCTCACTTCTTTCAGGTCCTCTTTGAAAACCCATCTCTTCCAGTCCCTCTCATGATACTTATAAAGACTCTACCACCTAACTTCCCCAAATCCCCCCTTGTTGTCTTTTGAGCCTTGAATGTCGGCTGGTGTGTGTGCGTGTGTGTGTGTGTGTGTGTGTGTGTGTGTGTGTGTGTGTGTGTGTGTGTGTGTGTGTGTGTGTGTGTGTGTGTGTGTGTGTTTGGTTGTGTCTGCGTGATACCTGTAAGCGCTTAGGGCTCTTGTTTTCATCAGATTAGGCGCTATATAAATGCTCTTTATTATTATTATTATTAAGACGACAAAGAGCAAGCAACAAACAACTGACTGGCCTTTGTCAAGCATAAACATAAGACAACAAAGAACAAGCAACAAACAATGACTGGCCTTTGTCAAGCATAAACATAAGACAACAAAGAACAAGCAACAAACAACTGACCAGCCTTTGTCAAGCGTAACGCAAGACGACAAAGAACAAGCAACAAACATCTGACAGGCCTTTGTCAAGCATAAACATAAGACAACAAAGAACAAGCAACAAACAACTGACTGGCCTTTGTCAAGCATAAACATAAGACAACAAAGAACAAGCAACAAACAACTGACTGGCCTTTGTCAAGCATAAACATAAGACAACAAAGAACAAGCAACAAACAACTGACTGGCCTTTGTCAAGCATAAACATAAGACAACAAAGAACAAGCAACAAACAACTGACTGGCCTTTGTCAAGCATAAACATAAGACAACAAAGAACAAGCAACAAACAACTGACTGGCCTTTGTCAAGCATAAACATAAGACAACAAAGAACAAGCAACCAACATCTGACTGGCCTTTGTCAAGCATAAACATAAGACAACAAAGAACAAGCAACAAACAACTGACTGGCCTTTGTCAAGCATAAACATAAGACAACAAAGAACTGACTGGCCTTTGTCAAGCATAAACATAAGACAAAGAACAAGCAACAAAGAACTGACTGGCCTTTGTCAAGCATAAACATAAGACAACAAAGAGCAAGCAACAAACAACTGATTGGCCTTTGTCAAGCATAAACATAAGACAACAAAGAACAAGCAACAAACAACTGACTGGCCTTTGTCAAGCATAAACCATAAGACAACAAAGAACAAGCAACAAACAACTGACAAGCCTTTGTCAAGCTTAAACATAAGACAACAAAGAACAAGCAACAAACATCTGACTGGCCTTTGTCAAGCATAAACATAAGACAACAAAGAACAAGCAACAAACAACTGACTGGCCTTTGTCAAGCATAAACATAAGACAACAAAGAACAAGCAACAAACAACTGACTGGCCTTTGTCAAGCATAAACATAAGACAACAAAGAGCAAGCAACAAACAACTGATTGGCCTTTGTCAAGCATAAACATAAGACAACAAAGAACAAGCAACAAACAACTGACTGGCCTTTGTCAAGCATAAACCATAAGACAAAGAACAAGCAACAAAGAACTGACTGGCCTTTGTCAAGCATAAACATAAGACAACAAAGAACAAGCAACAAACATCTGACTGGCCTTTGTCAAGCATAAACATAAGACAACAAAGAACAAGCAACAAACAACTGACTGGCCTTTGTCAAGCATAAACATAAGACAACAAAGAACAAGCAACAAACAACTGACTGGCCTTTGTCAAGCATAAACATAAGACAACAAAGAACAAGCAACAAACAACTGACAGGCCTTTGTCAAGCATAAACATAAGACAACAAAGAACAAGCAACAAACAACTGACAGGCCTTTGTCAAGCATAAACATAAGACAACAAAGAACAAGCAACAAACTGACAGGCCTTTGTCAAGCATAAACATAAGACAACAAAGAACAAGCAACAAACAACTGACTGGCCTTTGTCAAGCATAAACATAAGACAACAAAGAACAAGCAACAAACAACTGACTGGCCTTTGTCAAGCATAAACATAAGACAACAAAGAACAAGCAACAAACAACTGACAGGCCTTTGTCAAGCATAAACATAAGACAACAAAGAACAAGCAACAAACAACTGACTGGCCTTTGTCAAGCATAAACATAAGACAACAAAGAACAAGCAACAAACAACTGACTGGCCTTTGTCAAGCATAAACATAAGACAACAAAGAACAAGCAACAAACAACTGACACGCCTTTGTCAAGCATAAACATAAGACAACAAAGAACAAGCAACAAACAACTGACAGGCCTTTGTCAAGCATAAACATAAGACAACAAAGAACAAGTAACCAACAACTGACTGGCCTTTGTCAAGCATAAACATAAGACAACAAAGAACAAGCAACAATCAACCGACAGGCCTTTGTCAAGCATAAACATAAGAACAAAGAACAAGCAACAAACAACTATTTTTGTTCGTTACTTATTCTTGGTTGTTTTACATTCACGCTTGACAAAGGCCATTTGGCTGAGAATGGGCGCC
>JAPXFY010000014.1:7304809-7317309 GCA_030674185.1 Monoplex corrugatus | reverse complement strand
TGGGGGTTGGGGGCCCCATTTTGTACGCCACCTAACTGACCACAGACACTGAGACAGATTTTACAATTGTATGATGATGGTGACGATGAGGATGATAATCATGATGCTGTGGAGTTCCTTCTAGGATTGAGACTGCGTGACAGGGCTGTACTCTAGGCTATCATGATGCATCCCTGCGTCGACCAGACTCGAGAGATACAGACACCTAAGGTGCTGGTCAGAAGATTTGAGCAAACTTCAGTGACGCATCTGTGAAGTAGATGAGACTTGACTGTGTGGTCCCAGTCTTCCCAATGAGCCCATAGCACCCTCAGTTCTCGATAGGAGCCAGTTGGGTTCGAAAAATCCAACAGTGATTTTGAAATTATTGACGGGGATTCGAACCTACGACCTTCCAATCGGTAGTTTGTTGCGCTGATCACTACTGCACGGCGACTGGTCCTGTTACATGACTTATGTGTTGTAGCGCAGAAGGAACAGGTCATTGTCACTGTGACGCATTCTCAACGAGCTGCAAACTGAAACTTTGCTTAAGTTGTTGGATAAATGTGAAAAAAAAAAAAAGACAAAAAAAGACAAGACGCCAGGTCTCTATTTTCAGAAGAGTACGGCTGCAGTTACTCTTTAGTAGTATAATTTGAATCGGGGCCTTAAGCGGTGTTCATCTTGTTTTCACAGACTTTCCATTTGACAGCCCTTTAGACGAAAGTTGTACGACACTGTGCGTGTGGCGGACCTTAAGCTGCGTCCACATTGTACATGTAAACTTGATTTTTGATGCCTTGCTTGACAAATTTGTCGACACTGTATGTTTGAGGACCCTTAAGATGCGTTCACAAGTAAAGCTGATCTTTGATTGAAGTTGTTCGATGTTGTACGTGTGACTATCCCTTAAAGCTATGTTCACACCACACGAATTGTATAAACTTTATCATTGATGCCAGACTTGATTACCTCTTTGACTCCTGCACCCTATCCACCAACTGCCAAAACTTAACCCTTCGACTCCCTCACCCTATCCACCAGCTTCCTGCAGGAAGCTGGTGGTTAGGGTGAGAGAATCGAAGGGTTAGTTTTTTGCAGGAAGCTGGTGGATAAGGTGAGGTAGTCGAAGGGTTAAGTTTTTGCTTTGCCAGCACGACTGGCTATAAAGGATGCTGGTGTAGAGGGTGTGGGGGTCAAAGGGTTAAGGTAGTTCGAGGCAGTGCGTGTGATGGTCCTTAATCTGCTTTCACACTGTATTTATTGTTGATGCTTCATTTGACTTAACCCTTTGACTCCTGCACCCTGTCCACCAGCATCATGCATTGTCAACCATGTTATCAAAGCAAAAACTTAACCCTTTGACTCCTGCACCATGTCCACCAGCATCCTGCATTGTCAACCATGTTATCAAAGCAAAAATTTAACCCTTTGACTCCTGCACCCTGTCCACCAGCATTATGCATTGTCAACCATGTTATCAAAGCAAAAACTTAACCCTTTGACTCCTGCACCCTGTTCACCAGCATCCTGCATTGTCAACCATGTTATCAAAGCAAAAACTTAACCCTTTGACTCCTGCACCCTGTTCACCAGCATCCTGCATTGTCAACCATGTTATCAAAGCAAAAACTTAACCCTTTGACTCCTGCACCCTGTTCACCAGCATCTGCATTGTCAACCATGTTATCAAAGCAAAAACTTAACCCTTTGACTCCTGCACCTGTTCACCAGCATCCTGCATTGTCAACCATGTTATCAAAGCAAAAACTTAACCCTTTGACTCCTGCACCTGTTCACCAGCATCCTGCATTGTCAACCATGCTAGCAAAACAAAAATTAATCCTTTAACTCCTCACCCTGTCCACCAGCTTTTAGCAGGAAGCTGGTGGATAGGGTGAAGGATTCAAGGGGTTAAGTTTTTGCAGTTGCTGGATAGGGTGAGGGAGTCAAAGGGTTAAGTTTTGGCAGTTGCTGGATAGGGTGCGGGAGTCAAAGGGTTAATGTGTTCGACTGCACATGTGACAGATCCTTTCGCAGTATTGGGGTGTACCGATAGACTGTCCGCTATAATATGCCATCAGATGTTCTCACTTGTGTCACCATTTCCCCCTTTCCTTTCCTGCCCTGACCTCGTTGTCATCTCAGTTTCGGTTTCCTCTTCTGTTTCCTTGTCTGACTGAGGGGGAGTTCAGGTTGGGGTCTGTGGTATACAGGCTTCATGGGGGCTGTCGTTGTAAAGCTGTGGTGTACAGGGTTCGTGGGGGCTGTCGTTGGAAAGCTGTGGTGTACAGGGTTCATGGGGGTTGTCGTTGGAAAGCTGTGGTGTACAGGGTTCATGGGGGCTCTCGTTGGAAAGCTGTGGTGTACAGGGTTCATGGGGGCTGTCGTTGGAAAGCTGTGGTGTACAGGTTCATGGGGGCTGTCGTTGGAAAGCTGTGGTGTACAGGGTTCATGGGGGCTGTCGTTGGAAAGCTGTGGTGTACAGGGTTCATGGGGGCTGTCGTTGGAAAGCTGTGGTGTACAGGGTTCATGGGGGTGTCGTTGGAAAGCTGTGGTGTACAGGGTTCATGGGGGCTGTCGTTGGAAAGCTGTGGTGTACAGGGTTCATGGGGGTTGTCGTTGGAAAGCTGTGGTGTACAAGGTTCATGGGGGCTGTCGTTGGAAAGCTGTGGTGTACAGGGTTCATGGGGGCTGATGTTGGAAAGCTGTGGTGTACAGGGTTCATGGGGGCTGTCGTTGGAAAGCTGTGGTGTACAGGGTTCATGGGGGCTGTCGTTGGAAAGCTGTGGTGTACAGGGTTCATGGGGGCTGTCGTTGGAAAGCTGTGGTGTACAGGGTTCATGGGGGCTGTGTTGGAAAGCTGTGGTGTACAGGTTCATGGGGGCTGTCGTTGGAAAGCTGTGGTGTACAGGGTTCATGGGGGCTGACGTTGGAAAGCTGTGGTGTACAGGGTTCATGGGGGCTGATCGTTGGAAAGCTGTGGTGTACAGGGTTCATGGGGGCTGCGTTGGAAAGCTGTGGTGTACAGGGTTCATGGGGGCTGTCGTTGGAAAGCTGTGGTGTACAGGGTTCATGGGGGCTGACGTTGGAAAGCTGTGGTGTACAGGGTTCATGGGGGCTGATGTTGGACAGCTTGGTGGTGGCCGTGTTGGGGGAATCTCTCATTTGGTTTGGCTCCGCATCTGAATGATTACTGTCATTAGTAGAGGGCTTAGTAGGCAGTGTCCTCGTTTGTTGAATCAGGCACTTTTAACTGACTCCAACAGCAGTGCAGGGTCCTTTCTGGTGGGTGGCCTCATTGCGGTTTGACCTTTCTTGTTCCTTTGAGGGGCTTCTTGGCACTGAAACTTCAACTGAATGAACTTGGGGTTCTGCTCATCCTGCCCATTTCAAGACCTTGCCGGCGCAGGCTCACGGAGTTTGCAAGAGAGCTGCGTACATGGAATTGCTGAGTGCAAAGAATCCCTTGTGAAGAAATGCAAATTAGACATGAAAAGTGCACCATAATACAGCCAGTGCCCGCTTCCCCGATGTGACCTCACTTCGAGTGCGTTCATGAGCAACAAGGAAATCAGCTGAGTGACGAGTGTAATTGTGGTAAATAGGACAATTGTAGTATGCCTGTTGGTCATTTGAGGCGGTGTCGCTAATTGGCAGAAGACAGTGACATGAGCCATGGTTGGCATTTCGCAGCGATTAGTTTGATAGGCAAGTGGAGAGTTAACACAGCGGAGACAAGAGAAATGCGGGAACTTGGGCTTTTGTTTGTGTGGTGTTTGTAAAACGTGTACAACGGAAATGTTAGGCAGGCTAGTTCTTGCATAAAACGATTATAGATTACACGATTCAACGACACCATGAATTTCTTTACTGAAGAGCACTCGTTTTGCTCATCTAGTCTCGATGTGTTTTTCATCCTTCCTGCGGTAGTGTAGCCAGAAATTGAGGCGAAATCTCCAGTACAGAGTGAACATCGGAGAAACCGAAAGTACGCTCTGATTTCGGTTAGATCTTTTTGTCTTGAGACTGTGCATCGTGCAGTCTGTTAAGAAATATACATCGATCAGGTACTTGGGAATATAACAGCAACTGTTTCAAGCCCGTATGAAAACTTCATTATATAAAAACCTTTACGAAAACTTTTTCCTTTCCTTTGGTGCCCACGATCTTGAGGATGATCATTCCGGCACATAAAGGGGGGGTGTTGTAGACACAGTCCATTCGTAAGCTCCGATCATTTCACTATTCTCATTGTCCGTAGACATTGCTGAAATCCGTTACCGAAAGGGCCACGTGGTGTCCAGAAACTCACTGAGGCTCGCGACACAAAAGCATCGACTGTTGCTGCCTCTACTGTTTCGATGGGAAGATGGTTCCAGTCCCCAACAGTCCTGGGTAGAAAAGAGCCACCTCTGTACTGAGTTCTGGTGTTGATGAGGCAGAACTGCTGGTTGTGGGTCCGGCGCTGTCGTGGTGGGGGTGGGACTAGCTTGCTCCTGATAATTGGGCACTGGATTAGTCCATGGTGGATTTTATAAATGAACCCCAGGCGTGTGGTTCTTTTTCGCTGCTCAAGAGACGGCCATCCCAGTTGGTCGATCAATCAAAGGGTTTTCAGCTGTGTTCCTGGAAGTTTGGCGCAACTCTAAAAACACTGAAACGTCAACCACCACTTTGAACTGTTGTTTTTATTTGCCACTGTGTGTTCAGATTGCCCTGACCGCGTTCGCCATGAATCATGTGCTTGTCAGTTGTCCCGGTCGTTAATACCGTATACGGGAGTAGTGTATGTTTTCCCCGCAACTTTTTAACAGTCGTTTTCGGTCACAGGCAGTGTTGTTTGTTTGTTTATGTGTTTTTTTGATTTGGTGAAACTGTGAACTGGCCTTGTCACCTGACACTTTTGTGTCGCCAAGCGCGTGACGCATGCAATTTGCCAACACCTATAATTTGCGGGGAAACAACACACACATACGCACGAGACAATTTGTGTGCAAAGAAAAAAATACAATAACTACAGTTATTGTGGTGGTGGTGATGCAGTCTGCGCTGCCTTCTCATAGTTGGATGGACACCTTGTGACTGCAACATGCGACACGAGTGGTTCTCTTTTCCCCGTGAGTAATTCTGCTTGTTGTTCGGTCTTTCCGTTTTCTTGTCTGCTGTCTGTATATGTGGTTTTCAGTCTTTTATGTTTTACCTGTCTGCTGTTGTATATGTGGTATTAAATCGTTTTATTTTTACCGTCTGCTGTCTGTATATGTGGTTTTCAGTCGTTTTTATTTTCTGTCTGCTGTCTGTATATGTGGTTTCAGTCTTTTTTTTTACCTTTTCTGCTTCTGTATATGTGGTTATTCAGTCGTTTTTTATTTTACTTTGCTGTCTCTGTATATTGGTTTTCGTCTTTTATGTTTTACCTGTCTGCTGTCTGTATATGTGGTATTCAGGTCTTTTTTTTTTCTTGTCTGCTGTTGTATATCTGGTTTTACGGTCTTTTTCTATTTTACCTGTCTGCTGTCTGATAGCTGGTTTTCGTCTTTTTCTGTTTCCTGTCTGCTGTCTGATAGTGGTTTTCGTCTTTTCTATTTTCTTGTCTGCTGTCTGTATATCTGGTTTTCAGTCTTTTTCTATTTTCCAGTCTGCTGTCTGTATATGTGTTTTCAGTCTTTTCTATTTTCCTGTCTGCTGTCTGTATATCTGTGGTTTTAATGTCTTTTCATATTTTACCTGTTCTGCTTGTCTACATAGCTGTTTTCGGTATGATATATTATTTTTCTGTCTGCTGGATGGCAGCGTTGTGTACGGCAAGACTGTCCTGCTTAAAGATACTTGACCCCATGCACCGTTAAGGGCGACACCTCTGTCTTGGAACATTCTGCACCACCAATATCTACAGACTGTACACAGAGGCAGGGGAACCCACTCTCTCCAATTGTATACTGAAGCTAACCTTAAACTGTTGTCTGTGACTGTTCTTTGAACCGGAAAACCATGTGTATGACTGCGTCTTCAACCGCAAATTGAAAAAAACAAATTAGAAGAAAGTCTCCTAATGTATTCGTCCACTAGGACTCCGTATCCCGCGTCACATGCAAAATGCAGATACTTTTTTTTTATATTCAAGCAGTTGTTTTAGACTTCTCCAAATTTTCGGACAACACGCCCTGGGTCTTCAAGACACTCGAGGTCCGTTTTGATCCTGCTATCTTCAGTAAATACGCTATCACTTTATTAGCATACAAGTCCTGTAACGCAAAACTGTCAGAATTTTCCGTAACCCCACAAAATATTCTTAGGTGGATCAGAGTCTGATGAAGGCGTTGCTGCTGCTGCTGCTGCTGCCTTCTGTTCTGCTAGACCTAATCAACCATTTTCAGATCACATTCCCTCTGACAATTCCGTCTGTTTCACAGACGTCTGTGCTCTTTACCGCCGAACTGACTGGGTTTGGGGGAAAAAATGTCCCAATCCAAGCACAAAGACTTGTTCATCTTTTCTGACGCCCTTTTCCGTTCTGGAGGCAATTGCTGGCCGCAACAAGAGCCACCATCTGGAATTACTTGAACTTTATTCTTCTCTAAAATCTGATGGTTACAACATTGTTCTTGCCTAGGTCCTTGGTCACGTTGGTATTCGAGGCTATTACAACATTGTTCTTGCCTAGGTCCTTGGTCACGTTGGTATTCGAGGCTATTACAACATTGTTCTTGCCTAGGTCCTTGGTCACGTTGGTATTCGAGGCTATTACAACATTGTTCTTGCCTAGGTCCTTGGTCACGTTGGTATTCGAGGCTATTACAACATTGTTCTTGCCTAGGTCCTTGGTCACGTTGGTATTCGAGGCTATTACAACATTGTTCTTGCCTAGGTCCTTGGTCACGTTGGTATTCGAGGCTATTACAACATTGTTCTTGCCTAGGTCCTTGGTCACGTTGGTATTCGAGGCTATTACAACATTGTTCTTGCCTAGGTCCTTGGTCACGTTGGTATTCGAGGCTATTACAACATTGTTCTTGCCTAGGTCCTTGGTCACGTTGGTATTCGAGGCTATTACAACATTGTTCTTGCCTAGGTCCTTGGTCACGTTGGTATTCGAGGCAATGAAATAGCTGACTGCCTTGCCAAGAGTGCCACGACAGAAAATATGTCTAAATCCTTCATCCCATCACACAGATCTGAAACATGGAATACAAATTTGGTGAACAAATTTCTAGCAAGATGTTTAGAACAACCAAAGAAACAACAGACTTCTAAATCCACTTCGACCCTAAACAGTTCCTTCCTTCTGTTTTGGGGAACCGTAGGAGAGAGACAGTGTTAAGCAGGTTACGCTCGAGTTTCACACGTTCTACGCTCACTCTTACCTTTTAGAAAAATTGAGAACCATCATGCTTATCTTGTGGTGAGCCACTCGGCATCAAATACCACCTGATTGAATGCTGGGACTTGCATGATGTGAGACATAACGTACTATACAGCAAACTTTCTTAACCCTTTGACTCCCGCGCCCTATCCACAAGCTGCAAAAACTAGACCCTTTGATTCCTTCACCCCATCCATCAGCTTCCTGCAGGAAGCTAGAGGATGGGGCGAGGGAGTCGAAGGGTTAAGTGCATGCTTTCCTATCACCGATGACGATGCAGGATGCTAACAGACAGGTTGGAGGGAGTCGAAGGGTTAAGTGCTTGCTTTCCTATCACTGATGACGATGCAGGATGCTAACAGACAGGTTGGAGGGAGTCGAAGGGTTAAGTGCTTGCTTTCCTATCACTGACAACGATGCAGGATGCTAACAGACAGGTTGGAGGGAGTCGAAGGGTTAAGTGCTTGCTTCCCTATCACTGACAACGATGCAGGATGCTAACAGACAGGTGGGGGGAGTCGAAGGGTTAAGTGCTTGCTTTCCTATCACTGATGACGATGCAGGATGCTAACAGACAGGTTGGAGGGAGTCGAAGGGTTAAAGAACCTCTTTAGATGTTCCGCTAGACGCGTTTTTCAATTTTTACTGGACGTCAAAAGATTTCATCTTACATGACCATATGTGTGGGAAAGATGTGAAATGCATTTTAGATTTGAAAGGCAGATCATGTGCTTTGTTTCTGAGTGTTGTGGACTCGGGAGTTGTATTTAACGTGATGTTAGCTTTGATAGCCCCGGGCTGTAAGCAACAGGAGATGAATCGAACAAATCAAGTTATCAATTTTATACTTTTTTCCCCCTCTCTTCTATCTGTATATCTTAGCCCTGGTATGGCTCTAGGCAGTCGGCTGGGCTTTAAACAACAATAACAATCTGTATATCTGGTTTTCGAGTCCTCCCCCCCCCCCCGCCCCCCCACCTCCCCCCGCCTTTTTGAAATTTTTTTTTTTTTAATGGGAGATTTGCTGACATGTGACGGCAGAAGAGTAAAGTTGGGTCTTGTTTTTCCGTCTGTATCCGTCTGTATCTGTCTGTATCCGTCTGTATCCGTCTGTTGGTATCTGTTATTGTGGTTATATCTGTTTTGTCAGTTTGCTTACTTTTCTGCACGTTTGTCCGTCTGTTTTCTCTGTCTTTCTGTCTGTGCTTGTCTGTCTGTTTTCTCTCTGTCTTTCTGTCTGTGCTTGTCTGTCTGTTTTCTCTCTGTCTTTCTGTCTGTGCTTGTCTGTGTTTTCTCTCTGTCTTTCTGTCTGTGCTTGTCTGTCTGTTTTCTCTCTGTCTTTCTGTCTGTGCTTGTCTGTGTTTTCTCTCTGTCTTTCTGTCTGTGCTTGTCTGTGTTTTCTCTCTGTCTTTCTGTCTGTGCTTGTCTGTGTTTTCTCTCTGTCTTTCTGTCTGTGCTTGTCTGTGTTGTTTTCTCTCTGTCTTTCTGTCTGTGCTTGTCTGTGTTTTCTCTCTGTCTTTCTGTCTGTGCTTGTCTGTGTTTTGTCTCTGTCTTTCTGTCTGTGCTTGTCTGTGTTTTCTCTCTGTCTTTCTGTCTGTGCTTGTCTGTGTTTTCTCTCTGTCTTTCTGTCTGTGCTTGTCTGTGTTTTCTCTCTGTCTTTCTGTCTGTGCTTGTCTGTGTTTTCTCTCTGTCTTTCTGTCTGTGCTTGTCTGTGTTTTCTCTCTGTCTTTCTGTCTGTGCTTGTCTGTTGTTTTCTCTCTGTCTTTCTGTCTGTGCTTGTCTGTGTTTTCTCTCTGTCTTTCTGTCTGTGCTTGTCTGTGTTTTCTCTCTGTCTTTCTGTCTGTGCTTGTCTGTGTTTTCTCTCTGTCTTTCTGTCTGTGCTTGTCTGTGTTTTCTCTCTGTCTTTCTGTCTGTGCTTGTCTGTGTTTTCTCTCTGTCTTTCTGTCTGTGCTTGTCTGTGTTTTCTCTCTGTCTTTCTGTCTGTGCTTGTCTGTGTTTTCTCTCTGTCTTTCTGTCTGTGCTTGTCTGTCTGTTTTCTCTCTGTCTTTCTGTCTGTGCTTGTCTGTCTGTTTTTCTCTGTCTTTCTGTCTGTGCTTGTCTGTGTTTGTCTTTCTGTCTGTGCTTGTCTGTGTTTTCTCTCTGTCTTTCTGTCTGTGCTTGGTCTGTGTTTTCTCTCTGTCTTTCTGTCTGTGCTTGTCTGTGTTTTCTCTCTGTCTTTCTGTCTGTGCTTGTCTGTGTTTTCTCTCTGTCTTTCTGTCTGTGCTTGTCTGTGTTTTCTCTCTGTCTTTCTGTCTGTGCTTGTCTGTGTTTTCTCTCTGTCTTTCTGTCTGTGCTTGTCTGTGTTTTCTCTCTGTCTTTCTGTCTGTGCTTGTCTGTGTTCTCTCTGTCTTTCTGTCTGTGCTTGTCTGTGTTTTCTCTCTGTCTTTCTGTCTGTGCTTGTCTGTGTTTTCTCTCTGTCTTTCTGTCTGTGCTTGTCTGTGTTTTCTCTCTGTCTTTCTGTCTGTGCTTGTCTGTGTTTTCTCTCTGTCTTTCTGTCTGTGCTTGTCTGTGTTTTCTCTCTGTCTTTCTGTCTGTGCTTGTCTGTGTTTTCTCTCTGTCTTTCTGTCTGTGCTTGTCTGTGTTTTCTCTCTGTCTTTCTGTCTGTGCTTGTCTGTCTGTTATTTCGTCTGTCTTTTTTGTCAGTCAGTCTGTTTACTTCATCGTGTCTTTCTGTCTTGTGTGTGCACCTGCTCTGCTCTGTCCTCGTGTGTGGCTGTCTTTGTTGGTTTACATTCAGGCCAGCACGCTTACGGTCACAATGATATGACTGTTTGCAAGTATTTCTCTCTCTTTGTCTGTCTTTGTGTATGTGTGTGTGTGTGTGTGTGAAAGAGAGAGAGAGAGAGAGTGTGTGTGTGTGTGTGTGTGTGTGTGTGCTTGTGTGCGGGCGAGAGAGAGAGAGAGAGAGAGAGAGAGAGAGAGAGAGAGAGAGAGAGAGAGAGAGAATGTATGTGTGTGTGCTTGTGTGCGGGAGAGAGAGAGAGAGAGAGAGAGAGAGAGAGAGAGAGAGAGAGAGAGAGAGTGTGTGTGTGTGTGCTTGTGTGCGGGCGAGAGAGAGAGAGAGAGAGAGAGAGAGGAGAGAGAGAGGAGAGAGAGAGAGAGAGAGTGTGTGCTTGTGTGCGGGCTAGAGAGAGAGAGAGAGTGCGTGCACGCGCGCGAGAGAGAGAGAGAGAGAAAGGGGAGAGAGAGAGAGAGAGAGAGAGAGAGAGAGAGAGAGAGAGAGAGAGAGAGGGGTGGGGTTCAGATGTTAGACTTCAGACTTAATACTTTCATTTGCTAAATCATAAGTCCCTAATAAAAAGGTGCTGTAATGATTTGCAGTTATTTACAGTTAACGACGAGGTAAGAAATCATTACTAGGGTGTGGCAATTTATTTTTATTTTACATGCTTTGATCAGAAAGAAACCAAAGTCCTAAACAAGAATCATGATGTTAATAGCGCGAAAGCTGCATTTCCTTAAGCTTTGGAAGCATTCGACCTTACCACTGAAGGACGTAAATACTGTCACAGCCCTCTGAGATGGTTTCTGTGGACTTATTCCCAGCGAGGTCTTCTGGTTTCCCCCGTGCGGATGCCAGGGGCTCTTTCAATATAAATAGTATCCTGGCCTTCTGGAAATTCTGTGCTAGAAATGCCCTCTTTTCTGTCACTGTCTTTGTTTCTGACTTGTTCCTTTGCTTTCTGTCATTTTTTTGCCTATCATTTTCTGCCTTGTTGGTCCATTCACCTGTATGTGTTCGATAAAGTCTTACCTACTTTAGGAATGATAATTGGGTTAATGTATTAAGTGCATTTTTGGCTCTAGGGAAATGAGATATGCGGAAGCAATTTTATGTGACTTATGTATGTTTTGTTTCAATTTGTATTCAGGTTTGTTTTTCGAATCCGCTGTGCGATAAATTGGACGGAGTGGTCAACGCCGGGGGCATGTCCTTAGATTATGTGCGCGAATACATTGATATGTGTACTTATTTTTCTTTAGATTATGTGCGCGAATGCATTGATATTTGTACTTACTTTTCTTTTCCTTTTTTTTCCTGTTGGAAGTTTTGTGTATGTTTTGAAACGGTTATAGCCCTGATATGGGTCTACACAGTCGGCTGGGCTTTAAACAAAAATAATAACAATAAAGTCTTCTGGCTGCCACGCCATCATCAGCATTCATTCCTCTTCTTTTTTTGTGTGTGTTGTCTTCCACAAAGATTTGCGTTTTGTTTCGATTTGTATTTTAGATCAGAGAGCTTATTATGTCAGATAAAAGTTATTTTTTGTGTGTATATCAACTAAAGGACATAACTCTTGAGAGTCACGTAGGAATTATCTCCCTACGTGACTCTCAAGAGTTATGTCCTTTAGTTGATATTATAAAATTCTCCCTGCTTCCCTCTTATTTCTTTGGTATTTTTTGTGTGCTTGTTTTTTTCTTCTTAGTTTTGCAGGTGAGACAACCCTTCTGTCACTTTCTTTGGCGGTGACGATCTTACCCACATTTTCGTTATAATCGTGACGAATTGAGCTCAGTAACAAATGAATTGAAATCTATTATGGATGTGTAGAATTTTTTTGAGGGAATAAATGTATACTGAAGATCATCAAATGTTTGGCAAAAAAGAACGAAATGTACCTAAATGAACCTCATCTTCCTTTGCTTGCATGCCTAATCGACATATCAAATCTATCTCTGTGTTCCTACATTTGAACCGAGGTACTTTCAGGGTTCACACCAAATCTGAATAACGCTGTCAGGTTCTTTTCCCCAAATGTGTATCTATATCAATTTTTATATACTGCGTGACACTGGGGGTATACTATAAAAGTAATATCTTTCTCTCGTCTGTATATGTTTATTCCATTTTGGGCGAAAAGCGCGTATGGATTCTGATTACCGACTCCCTGGGAAAAAACCAAACATCTCTAAATCGCATTCACATACATACCTGGAAAGAGAAAAAACAAACAAGAAAGATACGAGGAAGTAAGAAAGACAAGACAGCAAGAGAGGAGAGAGAGAGAGAGAGAGAGAGAGAGAGAGAGAGAGAGAGAGAGAGAGAGGAGAGAGAGAGAGGAGAGAGAGAGAGAGAGAGAGAATTGTGGCACAATAACAACAGAAC
>JAPXFY010000014.1:7297309-7299809 GCA_030674185.1 Monoplex corrugatus | reverse complement strand
CACATACGGTCATTGGTTTGTGACGTCATACTCGAATGATTTGCTTTAAAATCCATTGTGAAATGATTTGAGAATAGTTGTCAGTACTTGGAACTTATTTGAATGGTTTCCTGAGAAGAACTCGCAGTAATAGTTATTCTCGTCGGTTTATCAGAAAAGACTAAAAACAAATTGAGAGGGCTGTGTACCGTGCAAAACATAATGTGAACAACGGGCTGTGGACTTCTCAGAAAACGTCAATCCGTTTTTCAATCTTTTGGGTAGCTGTGTAGAAATATGTGTCGAAGTGGATTAGTGTTGTGGTGATTTTAGAACATTTATATGTGGATTTCCCTTTACAAGGAAGAAAAATGAAGCGAACAAACAGGGATCTTGGGATCCCAGCGTGATAAACCACTCACAAGCTGTCCCGTCAGGAAGGCATCTGCTGCCATCAGCACGACTTCCAGCGCACATCCAGCCTTTTCTGCATCTTCAGGAGTTCAGCAGTCAAATTCATCAGGATTCGAGTACAGTCAGTCTGGGCTCTCAACAAACTTCACTTCAGGTACTCATTTGCCACAATTTGGACCTTCAGCAACTCAACAGTGGGACCCATCAGGTTTGCGAACGAACCCGCACAGTATGCCTGAGCATTCTTCCAGTGACACTTCAGTCGCACATCTGCCATCTTCTGGGTTAGCAGGAACTCAGCAATCCAATCCATCAGGTCAGCAAATGGATCCCCATAATGTGCTTGGGTCTTCTGCTGCTCATACGTCCAACACACATCCATCAGCCTCAAGGTCTTCAGGGACCCATCAGTCAACTACAACTACTGCTCCCACAGATGTATCCATCGTCCTGTTCTTTGACACCACGACAGTTTCAGCCTCATCCCCCCACATCTCATTTTGTGCAGGACCCTTTTTCGATGCGGCCATCCACTTCTGGATATCCAGGCGACAGTTTTGATCCATCCATCGGAAGATTTGATCAGTCAGGAATGTCGTTGCAGCAGGGTTTCTCAAGAATGCATTTTCTGGATCCTTCAAGAGTGACTGTTCAGGATCCTTCAAGAGTGACTGTTCAGGATCCTTCAAGGGTGACTGTTCAGGATCCTTCAAGAGTGACTGTTCGGGATCCTTCAGTAATGTCTTTTCACCACATGTCAAGGATGCCTTTTCAAAATCCGCCAAGGGCGTTTTACCAGGACCCATTTTCTGTCTCTTATACGCCGTATTCAGGGTCAGCAGACACCAGCGGTTTACCTAACGCCACTCAGGGCAGAGGACCCCGAGGTCATATGTTCAGTTCACGACCACGGAACCCTAGGCATGGTTATAACACGTTACCACACTATGGTGTGCCTTCAGGGCACACAGCCGGGGGTGCCATAGGTCCTTTAAACGTTCCAGCACCACTACGGCCCAGTGCTGCACTCTCCACCTTTCCCATAGGACACGGTTCTGGTATTGAGATCTATGACTACCTATCTGCGGACCCTGCTGTCCATCCTGCCAGTAGCTATAACCCTTCAGACCAGCGCGGTTTGATAAAGGACGCCCATGTCGACCGACCTCCATGCCGCTTTGAAAACAGCCCAGCTCCCAGTCGCAGCCGTCGTGTCAACGCTTCCGAGGTACTCCCATCAGGAAACCCATCCCAGCCTGAGCCCTGCTTCCAGAACAGCCGTGTTGTTGGTAGCAGCGCCCCTTCAAGAAACCCACCCCAGCCTTTGCCTCAGGTCGAGAAAAGCTCAACTGGCAGTAACAACGTTCACTTGCCCCTGAATTCCTCGTCACAAAATCGACCGCCTTCAGTGTTGGCTGATGGTCAGCTTCCCGGGCCCTCTCCCTTTCAGCGTAAGCGAAAGAATGGTGCTCATGTTCGGAATTTGGATCCTGAGGATGACGGCTTTTCTGCAGATGAGGACGATTCGAGCTGTGCAGGTAAGAAGGTTGTGTTTTACTGAACAGGAAAAAGAAGGTGATTTCAAAATAAATCTTTTTCTTTGACCGTCTGTCTGTTGCTATAAAGGGGCTTTTTGTTTATGTAGACAATATGACAGCTCTTCTTCCTCTTTCCTTCCGTCATCCTAAACTCTTTCCTTAAATAGAGTGTATGGGATTGATTTGTTTACATGGCTTGTGTGGTGTGTGTGGTGTGTGTGTGGTGTGTGTGGTGCGTATGTGTGTTGTGTGTGTGTATGGTGTAGTGTGTGTGTGTGTGTGTATGTGGGTTGTGTGTTGTGTGTGTGTGTGTTGTGTTGTGTGTGTGTGTTAGTGTGTTGTTGTGTGTGTGTGTGGTATGTGTGTGTATGTGTTGGTGTATGTGTGTGTGTGTATGTGTGTGTGGGGTGTGTACATTTATATATATATATTAAATATACATATATATATATCGTGTGTGTGTGTGTGTGTGTGTGTTGTGTGTGTGTGTGTGTGTGTGATGTGTGTGTATGTGTATGGGTGTAGTGTGTGTGTGTATGTGTGTGTGTGTGTGTGTGTACATATATATA
>JAPXFY010000014.1:7287309-7292309 GCA_030674185.1 Monoplex corrugatus | reverse complement strand
CTCTTTCTCTCTTTCTCTCTTTCTCCTCTCGCTCTTTCTCTCTCTCTCTTTCTCTCTCTCTTTCTCTCTTCTGTCTCTCTTTCTGTCTCTCTCTTTCTCTCTCTCTCACTCTTTCTCACTCTTTCTCTTTCTTTCTCTCTCTCTCTCTCTTTCTCTCTCTCTCTCTCTTACACACACACACAACCCTTTGACTCCCGCACACTATCCACCAATTGCAAAAACTTCATCCTTTGACTCCCTCACCCTATCCACCAGCTTCCTGCAGGAAGCTGGTGGATAGGTGTGATGCAGGAAGCTGGTGGATAGGGTGAGGGAGTCAAAGGGTTAAGGTTTTGCTTTGCTAGCATGGTTGACAATGCAGGATGCTGGAGGACGGGGTGCGGGAGTCAAAGGGTTAAGGTTTTGCTTTGCTAGCATGGTTGACAATGCAGGATGCTGGAGGACAGGGTGCGGGAGTCAAAGGGTTAAGGTTTTGCTTTGCTAGCATGGTTGACAATGCCAGGACACTGGAGGACAGGGTGCGGGAGTCAAAGGGTTAAATATGAATTGGTCAGCCTGGTTGAGGTAGGAGTGGAGTTCCCCACCTTCCAGTCTGAGGCTTAGTTGACGGAAAAGTAGAGGGCTGGTTGAGGTAGGAGTGGAGTTTCCCACCTTCCAGTCTGAGGCTTAGTTGACGGAAAAGTAGAGGGCTGATTGAGGTAGGAGTGGAGTTTCCCACCTTCCAGTCTGAGGCTTAGTTGACGGAAAAGTAGAGGGCTGGTTGAGGTAGGAGTGGAGTTCCCCACCTTCCAGTCTGAGACTTAGTTGACGGAAAAATGGAGTACCAAAGGAAATAAGAGGGAAGCAATGGAGGCCTGGTTGCTTTTTTTGATAGAGCCGTAGACCCCAGATTTGATATCTCGAGATAATCCCAGCCCACAACATTGGCCTGTTCGCTGCCTGTCTTTATGTTGCCATCATTCTGGTGGCTTCAGCTTAATGTTTCATAGGTCTCTCTCTTCCCCCATCCGTTTACACATTTCAAGACCTTGCTAGTGCATAGGGTTTTGTGCAGGCTCAGGGAACCTGCTAGTTAATTTGCTGGCAGATTTGGGTAGAGCGCATATGACGGTGTCCGAGTGCGATGAACCCATCGTGAACAAACTCCTGACTTCTGACGTAGAAGTAGAGCGACCAATGTACCTGTAATTTTGATATAGTTTCCCTTGATTTTTATATCAAACTCTTCGCTTTTATACCTGTATTTCAGCTCTTTTTAAGGGTAGAAACGTGTGGAAATGTTTGGTTAAAAGTGATCTAACTTCAGAAAATGTTTGGTTAAAAATGATGCAACTTACATCCATACACATACGTTTTAGCAAAACTAGCATGAAGTCAATGACTGCGCCTGTCTGGAATCCAACTGCGCCTGTCTGGAATCCAACTGCGCCCGTCTTGAATCCAACTGCGCCTGTCTTGAATCCAACTGCGCCCGTCCTGAATCCAACTGCGCCGTCTTGAATCAACTGCGCCCGTCTTGAATCCAACTGCGCCCGTCTTGAATCCAACTGCGCCCGTCTTGAATCCAAAGTGGCACAGTATTACCTTGCTCGCCCTTCTTCCCATCCTTCCCCTGCACGCGCGTTTTGTGACATGTTGTTTGTGCACAGACACGTAAAGTCAAGCACTGACCAAAGTGAAGGTCAAGGCTATATCTGGAGCGCTCCGGTCAAGTCTATCGGGGCGTAACGAACAAATGGTGTTTTTCTGTCGCGATCTGAACAAGGTGAGGTCCAAAGAATTCGGTCATTCACGCGTGTACGCTTTCCCCTCACACCCTCACACGCGCAGACAGACACAGACAGACAGACAAGCACGCTTACACACGTACACAGAGGTACTTTCTCTCAGGTACAGAAAGATATGCTTTCTCAGTCTTGTGTACAAAGATATGCTTTCTCATTCAGTCTTCCAAAGACATAGATACAATAACGCAGCCCCCGATTACCTGTCAAGCCTACTTGAGATCTATGTTCCCTCACGTACCCTCCGCTCTGCCTCCGATCCTCTGACTTTTCGCTTTCCACGCACTAAGCTCAATACCGATGGTCCACGAGCCTTCTCTGTTTCTGGTCCGCTCTCCTGGAACAAACTTCCTCTCTCAGTCCGTCAGCAACCTACTTTTGTCTCGTTCAAGTCCGCTCTCAAAACTCACCTTTTCTCCTCTGCATAAAATCCTGACCTCACTCAATCCCCTCTGCAGCCTGTCTCCACTCGGAGGGGAATCACATTGTAATATATAATTGTATATAATATGCTCTATAATTTTCCATTGCTTTTATTCTTTCTCCCCATTTATAGCCGTGTGCGTGTGTGTGTGTATGTGCGCGCGCGCGCGCGCGCGCGTGTGTGTGTCCGTGCGTGCGTGTGTGCGTGCGTGCGTGTGTGCGTGCGTGCGTGCGTGTGTGTGTGTCTGTTTCAGCGCTTAGATTTGATTTTATCAAGATTTTGCGCTTTTTAAATATTGTAATTATTATTATTATTAATGATAAAATGACTCCAACACTCGGGTTTAGGGCTTTTGTCTTTATCGTTCTGGATCTTAGCCATCACATGGCGTCTGTGGCTTCAGTGAATATGGAATATTATTACACTGAGCGCGGAGAGGTTGTCTTGAGAAACTGAAAGTACGCCGCCCCAACACACGCACATACACACACGCACACACACACACACACACACACACACACACACACACCACACACACACACAACACACACACACACACACACACAGCACACACACACACACACACACACGCACGCACGTACGCACGCACGCACACTCACACACACACAATGCGCACACTGATAAAATGATGCTGATGATGATAACCATCATTAGGGCTTAACACCCCTTCTTCCCTCAAGTCTGTCCGTCTTCAGTTACGCTTACATACATACATATATTATGCCTACTTAGTTCATGTATCGGACCCCCCTCCCTCTCCTTATTTCTGTCTGTCCGTCTGTCTGTCCGTTTCTCTCTCTCAATGCATTTGTTATTGTTGTTGTTATTATTATTGTTTTTGTTGTTATCGCCAGTGTCGTTGTTGTGTATAGTGTACCGATTGTACGGAAATATGCAATTCAGTGAATAACATTTTATTTATCATGAGATCCCTACGGATGTCACGTCTGATGGGTGTGGGGTTTTGTTTGTTTCTTTTGTCTTTTTGCGTTCCGCTTATTTTGGATGCGTGTATACACATTGTTTTGCCCGCACTGCGCTGGCGATGTGTTGCTGCACAGTCTGCGTACTTCGTCTTTGATGGGCGTGCATGCTGGATGATTTTATATTTCTGTGTTCCTGGAACATGGACACGGCTTTCAGGACCTTTGACGTGCATATTTGATGTTTTGCGTTTTGCATGAAGGGGTTTAGGCACTGGCAGATCTATGATCTGTGTTCATGTTGAACTAACTGGGAGATCGGAAATTGATGATTGGGTACATGTCTTAAGTGCTTTTTGGTTCTAGGGAAATGAGATATGCGAAAGCCATTTTAGGTAATTTAGACCTGTTTCTATATAATTTGTTTTAATGTCGTTTTGTTTAAGTTTGTATTCATGTATGTTTTTTAAAATATCCCGTGCGATAAATTGGACGGAATGGTCAACGCCAGGGGCATGTCCTTAGATTATGTGCGCGAATGCATTGGTATGTGTACTTAATTTTATTTTCTTTTTTTCGTGTTGAAGCATTGTGAGTGTTTTGAAACGGCTATAGCTCTGATATGGCTGTACGCCGTGGGCTGGGCTTCAAACAGAAAATAACAAGTAACAGGTAACTGGGAGATCGGAAAAATGTCCACTTTCTTTACCGACCAGACAGGAGGTACCATGCAGGATCGAACCGGGACCTTCCAGTCGGAAGTTCTACTTGTGCCCACTTGGCCACGACACCTGTCATGATGGTTTGATTGTAATGTACCAGGGTTGATGTATGTTATACATTTTGCATTATAGAAACAAGACCCCTACTGTGTTATACATTTTGCATTATAGAAACAAGACCCTACTGATTTCACATGTGATGATATGATTATGTGAATAGATTTATGTGTTACATATGGTGTGTTATAAAAGATCATGTTTATTATTGTGCAACAGGTGTGTGTTGTATATAGTTACGAGTCGTTGTTGTCGGGCGTTTTCGTACTGTTGGGAATATTTTTGACGGGCGCGGTTTTCAGGTGGGTACACGTCAGACTTCCAGTCAAAACGTCCAGGGTTTGATTCCCCCGGCAGGTGAAGAGTGGAGATTTTTCCGATTCCCCATGCTAACGAATAAGGTCGGACACTGCCAGCTCTGCACGCATGCTAACGTGCGTGCAGAGCTGGCAGCGTCCGACCCTATTCGTGTGTATACACATGAAGAATATCAGATACGTGCGTGTAAAAAACAATTATTTAGGATCATCGCACTCAGGGAGGCTGCCTTTGTGCTCACCTGTTTTTTTTTTTTCGTCCCATTTTCTACGCCACCTTAGTGGCCGTAGAAGCTGGCACAGTTTTTACAATGCGATGATGATGTATCGATGAGGATGATAATCTTGATGCTATGGAGTTCCATCTAGGATTGAGACTGCTTGACAGGGCTGTACTCTACGCTTACTATCATGTCTTGGTGTCAACGAGGCCCGAGAGATAAGACACCTGCAGTGCTGACCACAAGATTTGAGCAACACCCTCAATAGCGCATCCGTGAAGTGAATGAGACTCGACTGTGTGGTCCAACTTCTCCCAAAGGAGCACGCCCACCTCTGGGCAGGAGCCAGTTAGAGCCCACAATGATTTTTGAAGGGACTGATGGGGATTGGAACCCACAACCTTCCAGTCGGTAGTCCGTTGCGCTAACGACTTCACCACGGCGACTGGTTATCAGATATGTAACGTTGAGGGTCCTGGTAAGTCATGTCAGTGTTCGGTCATCAGCATCAAGTGCCCTGCCACATGGCGT
>JAPXFY010000014.1:7262309-7282309 GCA_030674185.1 Monoplex corrugatus | reverse complement strand
GTTAAGTTTTTTAAGCTGGTGGATAGGGTGAGGGAGTCAAAGGGTTAAGTTTTTGCAGTTGGTAGATAAGGTGCAGGTGGCGAAGGGTTAAAACTAAAATGTCATTGCTGATGAAATCGTACGGTCGGCATAAGGATTAACTAACGTACCAACGGCACATGCGTGCCCCAGGTGTTGTTGGCTGTACTGCCACCTATACTCTTTGCTGCCACTGAAGTCACTGGTTTGCCAGACACCAACGTTGGCGGTGTATACCTGTGTCCATTCTGCTCAAGTTGTGTGTGTGGCTGAATTTTCGGAAGTTAAACGTTATTCCTCCTTTGTGTCCGCTGGCTTCGCGGTAGGGACACATATTATAGTGATGAATGTAGTCGTGTTTTCGTGGCTAGCTGCCTTGGAGCTTGGTGGTCAGCGGCGTATGTAGCTCGTGTCGCTTGCTCTGTTTGATAGAGGTGAAAGGGTTGTAGTATTGCGTTCAGCTGTATGGGCCTCTTTTGATAGAGGTGAAAGGGTTGCAGTATTGCGTTCAGCTGTATGGGCCTCTTTTGATAGAGGTGAAAGGGTTGTAGTATTGCGTTCAGCTGTATGGGCCCCTTTTGATAGAGGTGAAAGGGTTGTAGTATTGCGTTCAGCTGTATGGG
This sequence comes from Monoplex corrugatus, assembly GCA_030674185.1. Classification (NCBI taxonomy): domain Eukaryota; kingdom Metazoa; phylum Mollusca; class Gastropoda; order Littorinimorpha; family Ranellidae; genus Monoplex; species Monoplex corrugatus. Next base: position 7,281,668 of record JAPXFY010000014.1, on the reverse strand, counting down.
CCTCTTTTGATAGAGGTGAAAGGGTTGCAGTATTGCATTCAGCTGTATGGGCCTCTTTTGATAGAGGTGAAAGGGTTGTAGTATTGCGTTCAGCTGTATGGGCCTCTTTTGATAGAGGTGAAAGGGTTGTAGTATTGCGTTCAACTGTATGGGCCTCTTTTGATAGAGGTGAAAGGGTTGTAGTATTGCGTTCAACTGTATGGGGCTCTTGACCGTATCAACAGGTTGCTGACCCCCGTGGGAGTGTCGGGGGCTCTTTCAGTATAAATAGTATCCCCACCTTCTGGAAATTCTGTGCTAAAAATTTCCTCCTTTCTGTCACTCTCTTTGTTTCTTTCTTCCTCCTTTGCTTTTTGTCGTTTCTTCCTATCATTTTCTGCCTAGCTGGTCCATTTATCTGTATGTGTTCGATGAAGTCTTTTGTACTTTCTCTTAGGTTTGATAATTTTGTACATATATTAAGCGCATTTTTTGCTCTAGGGAAATGAGATACGCGGAAGCAATTTTATGTAATTTGGGCCGTTTTTTTCTTCCTCTTTTGCTTTCTGTCATTTCTTCCTATCATTTTCTGCCTTGCTGGTCCATTCACCTGTATATGTTCGAAAAAGTCTTACGTACTCTTAGGTTTGATAATTGGGTGCATGTGTTAAGTGTATTTTAGGCTCTGGGGAAATGAGATATGTGGAAGCCATTTTAGGTAATTCAGGTCTGTTTTTATATATGTTTTAGTGTCCTTAGTTATGTTTAACTTTGGATTCAGGTATGTTTTTAAATCCCCTTTGTGATAAATTGGACGGAGTGGTTGATGCCAGAGGCATCTCCTTAGATTTGGCGCGAATGCATTGATATATGTACTTTTGTGTCCTTTTTTTTCTGTTGAAGTATGGTGCATGCTTTAAAATGGTTCCAGCGCTGATATGGCTCAATGCAGTCGGCTGGGCTTTAAGCAACAGTAATAATAACAGCAGGGAAATCACCTGGAGCAGACAATATCCCAGCAGGGAAATCACCTGGAGCAGACAATATCCCAGCAGAGCTGCTCAAACATGGAGGGAATGATTTGGTCACTCGTGTAACATCGATTTGTCAGAAGATCTGGGAGACAAAACAGTGGCCCACAGAATGGACTCAATCACTCATCATCCCCCTGCCCAAAAAGGGAAATATGCGCCAATGCCAGAACTACAGAACAATAAGTCTCATTAGCCACACCAGCAAGATCATGCTCAGAGTCATATTGAATCGACTGAAGAAAGAAGCGGAAGAACACCTTGCGGAAGAACAAGCTGGATTTAGGGCGGGCAGAAGCACAGTAGAACAGATCTTCACCTGCCGGATAATGATGGAGAAACATCTGCAGCATCAGAGAGACCTGTTCCACAACTTCATAGACTTTAAAAAAGCATTCGACAGGGTGTGGCATAAGGGTTTGTGGCAGGTGCTAAGAAAGTTTGGCATAGAGGAAGGTCTCGTCCAAACCATCCAGGCGCTGTATAACACTGCCAGCAGCGCAGTTCTCCTCAACAACCAGATAGGGGACTACTTCAAGACCACAGTTGGAGTCCGTCAAGGCTGCCTACTCTCTCCCGTGCTGTTCAATCTCTTCCTGGAGAACATCATGCGTGAAGCCCTCCATGACTTCCACTCCACTGTCTCCATCGGAGGAAGAACCATCAACAACCTGAGGTTCGCAGATGACATCGACCTGATGGGAGGCAGCAACGAAGAACTACAAGACCTGACCATGAGACTGGAAGAAAGTGCAGGTGCACACGGAATGGAAGTGAGCACAGAAAAAAGCAAAGTCCTGGTCAACAGCACAACCAACACCCATGCTGAAATCTACATGAACGGGCAACAGCTTGAAGAAGTGGACGCTTTCAAATACCTTGGCGCCACTCTCACCAAAGACGGTCGCTCTACAACAGAAATCAAGACCAGACTAGCGATCGCAACAGCAGCAATGGTAAAGCTAAACAAGATCTGGAAGAGCAGAGAGATCGGCTTTCCATCGAAGATGAAGCTGTACAAGTCCCTGGTGCTCCCCATCCTGCTGTATGGATGCGAGAGCTGGACCATGACAGCAGAGACCACCAAGAGAATCCAGACGTTTGAAACTAAATGCTTCAGGCGCTTGCTCGGGATCTCTTGGCAAGATCGGAAGACAAACGACTTTGTGTGGAGCCAAATAACAACACTCGCAGGCCCACAAGAACCCCTCCTGGCAACAGTCAAGAACAGGAAGCTGTCGTGGTTCGGGCATGTCACACGCCACAACTCACTGCCCAAAACGGTCCTCCAGGGTACACTGGGAGGCGGCAGACGAAGGGGACGACAAGCCAAATGCTGGATGGACAACATCAAAGAATGGACCAGGTTGGATGGCCCCACGCTGGTGCGACAGGCGGAGGACAGGACCGGTTGGCGACGGCTGGCTTCAAGAGTGTCTCTCATCTCTCCTCTACGCCCATCACGGGCAGGAGAATGATGATGATGATGATGAATAATAACAGGTCGGTGAAGGCGCCAATTTGAACTTTCATTTCAGATGTGTGTTCAGTTGGTTTTGTGAGTCAGTTCTTTCTTCTTGTTGTTGGCAAAGCTGGTCAGATCGTCCCCCTGATGGGTTGCCGGGGGCTCTTTCAGTATAAATAGTATCCCCACCTTCTAGAAATTCTGTGCTAGAAATTTCCTCTTTTCTGTCACTCTCTTTGTTTCTTTCTTGTTGCTTTGCTTTCTGTCATTTCTACTTGTCATTTTCTGCCTTAATGGTCCATTCACTTGTATCTGTTCGATAAAGTCTTACGTACTTTTTCTTCGGATTGATAATTGGGGTACATATATTAAGTGCATTTTTGGCTCTTAAGGAGGTGAGATATGCGGAAGCAATTTTAGGTAATCTATGCCTGTTTTTATATGTTTTAGTGTCCTTAGGTATGCTTATATTTGTATTCAGGTGTGTTTTTAAATCTCCCCTGTGCGATGAATCGGACGGAATGGTCCTACGCCGGGGGCATGTCCTCAGATTATGTGCACGAATGCATTGATATGCGTATTTAATTTTCTTTTTTTTTTTCGTGTTGAAGTTTTGTGTGTTTTGAAGCGATTATAGCCCTGATATGGCTCTAGCAGTCGGCTGGGCTTTAAACAACAATGAAAGAAAATGGTCAGATGGTCACTCTGATGCGGAAGTCGAATTCTGTTGGTCTGTCCAGATCCTGCTGTGACGAATGCTATCAAGTGATCTTCTCAGATCTCCCTTTGTCCATTGAGGATGAAAAGGCGCCCCCCTCTCTCTCCCCACTCGACCTTGGCCTTCCAGAAAGTGAGAAGAGCCAGAAGAGTAGTCTTCCATTGGGTCCCATTCACTGTGGAATATCAGAAATGAGATAGTAGATGAGCAGGGGAAACAACCTAAACAAGTCGTCCAGGAAAAACAGGCAGGAAAAACACAAGAAACGACAGGGGAAACAACCTAAACAAGACGTCCAGGAAAACAGAAAAGGGGAAACACCTAAACAATACGTCCAGAAAAACAGCAGGGGAAACAACCTAAACAAGACGTCCAGGAAAAACAGGCAGGGGAAACAACCTAAACAGGAAGACCAACAACACAGCGCTGTCAGCTACAGCCAGGAGAGTAACATCATCAGATTACTTCTTAAGCTCCAGACAGAAAGGGACGACTACCGTCTTCTGTCTTGAGAGCAGCAAGTGGTCCTGATAAGGCACTGCACTGACCTCAACCGGCTCAGCGCAGGAAGCTGATGGATAGTGTGAGGGAGTCAAAGGGTTAAGTTTTCCAGTTAGTAGATGGAGTGAGGGAGTCAAAGAGTTAAGTTTTTCCAGTTAGTAGATAGAGTGTGGGAGTCAAAGGGTTAAGTTTTTCCAGTTAGTAGAGTGCGGGAGTCAGAGGGTTAGTTTTTCCAGTTAGTAGATAGAGTGCGGGAGTCAGAGGGTTAAGTTTTTCCAGTTAGTAGATAGAGTGTGGGAGTCGAAGGGTTAATAGATGAAAGAAGACATTCAGTACGCAACGAAACGGAATATACACACAGCAGCAATGTTAATATGTTGCAGTGTGTGGGTCTAACGATCAGAATAACAGTCATTCATGCACCCAGTAAATGACCCAGCTGCATGCTGCGGTTAGTAGTATCCTCTCCCTCCCTGCCACCCCCACCCCCCTTTTTATTTTCTTATAAATAATCCTATGAACGAACACCTGTGCCTTGCCTTAGCTTAGCGTGTTATTGCCGAGTTGACCTACAACAGTGGCTTTTGGGTAACCAGCTTACAGGGACGCTCGCACTCAGTCGTAGTGCAGCTCAACGTGGGTCTAGTGCGTGTGACCGGATAGGTAATGGGACGGTACAACGAAAGAGGTTGGTCTGTTTTTGGGTTTGATCGTTGTGTTGGAGGTACGCTTTCGTGAGAGAGAGAGAGAGGGAAGAGGGGTGGGAGTGGAGGGTCTATACGAGCGTTGTTGGCACGTTGAGACCAGCGTTTTCTCTTGTAGTTTTTGCTCTCGAGCTTCAGCGAGTTGTTGGGTTGATTCGGTTGAATGTGTACGTATGGTTACAACTTCCAAGTGTTAGTAATGATAAACCGTGCAGGCGTTTTGAGTGAAATAAGAGTGATACATGCTTGCAATTTGTGCTACTGCATAAGGAAAAAAAAAGGGACTTGATTTTAAGAAAACCCGTGACAACGTAGGCGTGGGGGACAAGTCATGTGATAGTGTTGATGATGTTAATTGATAATTATGGCGACGTGGTTTTACCGTTATGACTGTTTGCTGATGGGAATCAGGACATGATGTATACTGGTATTCTACGCTGTGCGCTGATAGAACAGTGACTAGATACTTCAGTTTGAAGACACGCACTGTTGGCTAGTATAGTAGGCTTTGAAGACGGAAATGTGTGCTCTAATGGTCCATTGTGTACTGATGTTGAAGTGACTCGGTAGTCTACTTGTAGTCGTTGTTTTTGTTGGAATGGTTGACTGTTTCGTACGTGACTGAGAGTGTGACTGATCCTTCCGTTTAGTTTTGTAAGTTTTGGATGGACATTGTGACTGATTTTCGATCTAGTGTCATAAGGTTTTGTAAGTTTTGAAGATGGACATTGTGACTGATTTTCGATCTAGTGTCATAAGTTTTTGTAAGTTTTGAAGATGGACATTGTGGTTGATTTTCGATCTAGTGTCATAAGTTTTTGTAAGTTTTGAAGATGGACATTGTGGTTGATTTTCGATCTAGTGTCATAAGTTTTTGTAAGTTTTGAAGATGGACAATGTGGTTGATTTTCGATCTAGTGTCATAAGTTTTTGTAAGTTTTGAAGATGGACATTGTGAATTCTAGGGAATTTTTTCGATCTAGTGTCATAGTTTTTGTAAGTTTTGAAGATGGACAATGTGGTTGATTTTCGATCTTAAGTATCAATGTTTTTTGTAATGTTTTTGGAGATGGACATTGTGGTTGATTTTCGATCTAGTGTCATAAGTTTTGAAAACGGATGTTATTACTGATTTGCGATTTGGTGATGAAGTCTGAAGGCTGTTTAATGTCTTCAGCGCTGAAAGTGGAAATATGTTTTGTGGACTAAACAGCGCACAGCATCGTCGGAGTTTAACAGAAGCAAAACTGTTGGCTTTAATGTAGATGAAGACAGAAGTATTTATCGATTTTAACATACATTGTCGTAGGTTTGGAGTAGACTTCGGGGGCGGGTTTGATGTGTAGGATCGTGTGTTGTGTGAAAACTGATTGTGAAAGAATTGTTCGTATCATAACGCTTAAAGACAGAAATGGAATAGTTAGTAACTATATAGGCCTAATTAAGTTCTGAAAACAAAAAATGCTGATTATATAAATATTGCAGACTGAAAAAAATGCGTTATTGATTAACATTCTATTATCGTGAAATTCAAAATGTGAAAAACATTGACAGAGTGATTATTGGTTCAGGACTTTGTTCAGGACATGAAATTGCTAGTTTTGAAGAGAGTCGCCTGACAATGTGGGCAAAAAACAACATGCAAACAGGCATTTGAGAGAGAGAGAGAGCGAGAGAGGAGAGAGAGAGAGAGAGAGAGAGAGAGAGAGAGAGAGAGAGAGGAGAGAGAGCAACTATACATAATTGGCAAGGTGATATCTTAAGTTTTGAAGATAGAGATATTGGTTGACAGACTTTTTAAAAAAATGTTTTTTTTTTATAGTTTTGAAAAAAAAAAAATTTCACCATTAAAAGGTCGAGGATTTGTAATGTTACACTGGCTTTCTACAGTTAAGATTGGTTGACTTGTAAATATTGTAGATTTTGAAGACGGACGGTGTCGAAATGCTGCTTGCTGTTTGGGTCGTGTTGAGTCTGTAACGTGGTGTGTCGTACCACTGCTTTCGTCACTCTACCAGCGGCTGTGTTAGTGTGGCTGTCTGTTGACTCCTTGTGACCGCATGGTTAGGTAGCTGTATCGTCAGTCCATCTTCTCTCGCTCGCAGTGGCTATGTATCCTTCCTACCTCCCCCCCCCTCTCTCTCCTTCTCTGGCCCTCCCCCCTCTCTGTTTTGTTGAGGCAAGTCGGTTTTAACATGGTAGTTGTGCTTCAGTGGTCAGGAATCTTTCACCTCCCCACGCCAACCCAGACACTTACTGTTTTCTTTTGTTTGTTTGGTTTCATTATAAATAGGGAATAAATTCAGCTTAATTCAGTGGCATCTGTGTGTTTATATTATAAACAGGGAATAAGTTCAGCTTAATTCAGTGGCATCTGTGTGTTTATATTATAAACAGGGAATAAGTTCAGCTTAATTCAGTGGCATCTGTGTGTTTATATTATAAACAGGGAATAAGTTCAGCTTAATTTCAGTGCGCATTCTGATGTGTTTATATAATCGCGTCGAGACAGGGGGAATATTGGCAAAGATTTCTAGATAAATCGACACCCAAGTTTATATCAGAGTGGTAAATGGCGAATAGCATACTTGTATTTGATGGAGTATGATTGAGCATACTTTGTTCTTTGGGTCATAGCGACAGGAAACATGATAGACCTGAGGATTTCTTCTCTTTTGGGTGTCGTGGAATTTCGATGAAAACTCAATTGAGTGCTTGGATTTGTGAGATTTCAATGGTCAACGCCGGGAGCATGTCCATAGATTATGTGCCCGAATGCATTAATGTATGTACTTAATTTTCTTTTCTTTCTTTTTTTTTCTGTTGAAGTTTTGTACGTTTTGAAGCGGTTATAGCCCTGATATGGCTGTACGCAATCAGCTGGGGTTTAAACAGCAATAACAAGAACAACCGAAATTTAATCCATTTTTACTTAGAAAATCCGTGGGGAAAAGATCGATCGAAATTGCGGCGTTGTCATCCTGTAATAAATTTCTTATTAATCATTGGAAAGCGGGTTTTAAAGTTCCTCATCACGCAAGCTTATTAAACGTTGTATAGAAAAGATAACAGTGAGCCTTGCTGTGTGTACGTTTGTGGTATTAAGTCTTAACAAAGGAAAGATTTAGTTGCAGGAAAAGATACATTGAGAGCTGTAGTGTAAGCTTTAGAGAAAGAAAACTTGGAATAAATTGAATGTAGTGGTGGACAAAGAGATTGTGACACTTGGCTTTGTACTCTTTTAGGGGAGAGGGGGTTGGGTTGGGGTTGAAGTAAATGCATTTTTTTCAGTGGTAAAGGAACGATACAGTAGGAGAGCGACCGTAATGTAAACTGTCGTGGAAACATCATTTGGGGACAAGTTGCTGTCAGGGTGACCTTACATTCTGTATGTGTGTTGGAAAGCCAACATGAGCGGCGTGGATGTAGAGAGGTGATACAGAAAATAGGGCAGGGAAAAATAGAGGACAAGAACTTTAGCTGCAGGATAAAAAAAAAAAAGTGCACTGATACTGTTATGTTGTCAGCTTTAAAGGAAATAGAAGTTTGAGGGGAAATGCGTTTAGTTTCAAGAAGAAGCATGTTGAATGAGTCTTGCTGAGTGGGCCTTTGCGAGTAATGAATTCCAGACAGAGAAATGATAACAGCGCTGTTTGCAGTGCTGGTTTGGAGGTGTAGATATTCTTGGAAGTTAAAAAACAAAACAAAACAAACAAACAAACAAACAAAAACAAATAACAAAAAACAAAAATGGCGGGTATTACATTGCCAATTATAGTAAATGTAGTCATACTGTTTTGTTTCTGAACTGTCGACTGTCGACTTTTTGGATATTTGTATACACGGAAAACAACAGAAAGTATCTTGCTGTGTAGGGTTTAAAAAAAAAAAAAAAAAAAAAAGAGAGAGAGAGAGAGAGTGTTTGTTGTGTGTGGAGAGAGAGAGAGAGAGGGGGGGGGGGTGTACTTTTTTACAGCGAATTTTGCATTGTGAGATTTTTGTGCAGACGAAAAGCTTTTTTGGTTAAATTAATTAATGCAGATGAAAGAAACGGCGAAGTTGGCAATTGTAGGCGACTGGGAAAAGGAGTTATGTGTTAGCTTGTAAGACTCAAAGGCTTTAGTTAAGGCTGTAGCGGACGGCATTATGCTGTGCTTGAAGTGAGTATTGTGTTGTTGAATAAGCAGTAAACATGAGGTAACGCTAATGCTGCACGCTGTGTGTGATTAGAGCTGGACTTGAGACTACTCAGCACGATATGGGCGTGATCGGTAAGTCGGCGGACGGTTTATAGACAGACAGACAGACACGTCAGGTCTTTTAATCAGATTAACGTGTGTTTTTCTGGATAATGTCATCTGCTGTCGAAAACACGATGAAAGGTCTCTTTAGGAGTAAACAGCATTATACGTGAATTTTCGTAACTTGATACAAACCGTCGCCCAGGGGACTCACACATAAGGGCACCAACTACATGTACATAAATCCTCAGCCAGCTCACAGTCTGATGAAAAGATCCCGATAATTGTTTACGCGCGTCAGTCATCTGCACCGATTACTTTTCTGCTGCTGAAGCGTTTGGGAATGAAAGGTTTAACCCTTTGACTCTCGCACCCTATCCACCAAGAGCAAAAACTTAACCCTTTGACTCCCTCACCCTATCCACAAGAGCAAAAACTTAACCCTTGGACTCCCTCACCCTATCCACCAGCTTCCTGCAGGAAGCTGGTGGATAGGGTAAGGGAGTCAAAGGGTTAAGTTTTTGCGTTACTAGAGTGGTTGGTTATGCAGGATGCTGGTTGACAGGGTGCGGGAGTCGAAAGAGTTAATGTTGACGATCTTGATGCTTTGTCGTTCCATTTGCTCTGTCTGCCCATCGACGTCCTGTTACCACTACTGTCTACCCTCCTACTTTCTGTCGTTTTTTGTGTCTTTTCTGTCAAACACTGAATGAGAGCAGTAAGTTGGTATCAGATTACTTTTCCTGGATGTATAGTTTAGGTTGTTTCCCTTGTCTGTTTTCCTGGATGTCTTGTTTAGGTTGTTTCCCCTGCTCATCTACTGTCTCATTTCTGATATTCCACAGTGAATGGGACCCTATGGAAGACTACTCTTCTGGCTCTTCTCACTTTCTGGAAGGCCTTGGTCGGGTGGAGAGAGGGGGGGGGGGGCGGCTTTTCATCCCTTGTCTGTTTTTCTGGACGTATTATTTAGGTTGTTTCCCTTCCCTTGCCTGTTTTTATGAGCGTATTGTTTAGATTGTTTCCCCTGTCTTTCCGGACATATTGTTTAGGTTGTTTCCCCTGCCGGTTTTTCTGGACGTCTTGTTTAGGTTGTTTCCCCTGCCTATTTTTTCCTGAACGTATTGTTTTGGTTGTTTCCCCTGTCTGTTTTTCTGGGTGTATTGTTTAGGTTGTTTCCCCTGTCTGTTTTTTCTGGACGTCTTGTTTAGGTTGTTGCCCCTGTCGTGGGCTGCAGCCCCCACTTGTACTTGAATAGTACCAGATAGCTTTTATGTGCACTACCGGTTATTGTTTTTTTTAGTTTATTTTAGTCGTCTAGTCTAGTTTAGTTTAGACTTGCCTAGCCTAGCCTAGTCTAGTCTAGTTTAGTTAGTTTATGAATGATATTTATTCATTCAGTTATTTATTTGTTTGTTTATTGTTACTCTTCCATTATGGCAGTCATCGCCATTTGTGGGTGTGTGCTTGACTTGTGTACCCATGAGTCACCGAACATTGACTTATTTATAGGATATTTAACGTGCATAATTGATGTTCTGCATGCATACGCACACGAAGGAGATACAGTCACTAGCAGGTCTGATTTGCTGACTTTGGGAAATAGGAAAAAGTAGTCAGTCTTTACCTACCATTTGGTGCCCAAGCAGGTTCAAGCCCTGACCTCCCAGTTTAGAGACCTGTGTCCAGACCACCAGGCTATCACGCCCGTCATTGTTTAGAATGGGGGGAAAAAAGTCAAACTGGACCCAGGATCAGGCATTTGAAGCTTTTGACACGTGGGACTGGTTTCGCTTTGTAGGAAAGGAGTAGGGAGTCGGTTTTTCAGTTAACCTTTTTAACTCCTGCACCTTGTTCACCAGCATTCTGCATTGTCAACCATGTTGGCAAAGCAGAAACTTAACCCTTTGACTCCCGCACCCTGTTCACCAGCATCCTGCATTGTCAACCGTGCTAGCAAAGCAAGAATTTAACCCTTTGACTCCCTCACCCTATCCACCAGCTTCCTGCGGGAAACTGGTGGATAGGGTGAGGGAGCCAAAGGGTTAAGTTTTTGCAGTTGGTGGATAGAGTACGGGAATCAAAGGGTTGTTAAATCAAGTCAACTTGACGTTCGTTGCGAAAAGCAATCAACGTGGCAAGCTGTGACCAGTTTGTTACTGTGCTCAGTGGTTTTTAGCTCTGCAGATCCTAACTCCAACACCGGGTGTTCACAGTTATCTGGATGGTCAGCGATGAATGACCTCAAGGTCTGACCTCACCTTGACCCTAGCCAGGCACTTGATTGTGCTTGACCTCGCTCCACTGAGACCTGTTAGGTGATTGCAAGGTTCTACTTGTACTGGCGATATCTACATTTGTACTGCGTATGGTTATGCTATTTTTGTCCTTCGGTTACTATTGCTTATGCTGAATAATGCGTACCACACGCTACTACTAAACGACGCATACTTCACAATACAGTGTTTATACATGTATACTACTGCTAGCACTTGTTGCTGCTTTTTCTTTCCTGCAGGTCTACGATTGCCGCTGCTTTTTAGTTCTTTTTTTATAATTTCCTTTTCTTGAAGCAACAGAAATTTAACGAATTAACAGTTTAATGTATAGTATCAAATACGAATTTCTGTTCTTTACTCGTCCATGTACATTGCGTGTTATGTGACAGAAACGTATTGTCAATACTGACACAACTCTTCCCGAAGAAAAAAAAATCCAGTGTTGTGAAATTTCAATTTTTTCCCTTTAATCTATCTCACCACCCCACCCCAAACCCTTGGCTTTTTTGTTTTGTTTTGTTTTTGTCTACTTCTTATTCGAATAATAATAATCAGTTATAACTTGTCATTGTCAGAGCTTTGTGAATGTCTAAATGATACAGCTACGTTTCATTACTGTGGCTCGCACTGTGTCGACCTTTTGTCTTATCGTCTTCTTCTAGTGTTCGCCATCTACATGGTTAGGACACATCTGGCAATAGCTGTGGCTGGGTTTTTTTCCAGCCCAGTTTCTGCCGGCTGCCATGGGGTTTGTCAGAGGAGTTGTAGTGTGGCGGCCATGTCTCCTGTGGCTGCACTGTGGTAGAGCCCCCATTGTTGCATTCAAACTGTTCATCGTCTTGACCGTAGGGGCAGGTTTGTGAGGGCGTCAGTTTAACCTTTTTGACTCCCGCATCCAGTTGACCAGCATCCTGCATTGCCGACCATGTTAGTAAATCAGAAACTTAACCCTTTGATTCCCTCACCCTGTCCACCAGCATCCTGCATTGCCAATCATGCTAGCGAGAAAATCTTAACACTTCGATTCTCTCACCCTATCCACCAGCTTCCTGCAGGAAGCTGGTGGATAGGGTGAGGGAATCAAAGGGTTAAGTTTTGGCAGTCGTTGGATAGGGTGCTGGAGTCGAAGGGTTAATATTGCGGTTCCAATGGCTGTTCAGCCAATTCTGTTTGGTGCTGAGCCTCATGTGGACCACTTGCTGCTCTGCGGGCAGAAGCTGATAGTCGTTCCTTTCTGTCTGTGGCTTAAGGAGTGGTCTGATGACGCTCCTCTTCTTGCTATAGCTAACACTGTTTTCAGGTTGCTCTTTTTTGGGGTCCTCTTTTTACTCATTTATCTATCATTCTGTTTCCTGGTATCCCACAGTTAGCGGGGATCCACTGGAGGACTTCTTGTCTGGTTCTTCCAATTTGTTAGATGGCTTTGGTCAGGTGAGGGAAGTTGTCATTCTTCAGGGCCTGGAGAATAGGGAGGGTGTCTGAGAAGAAGATTATTTGATAGCACGTATCTGTATTCTTAATCATAGGGGTTACTTGCGTGAGTGCCTCTGTTTCTGTTTCGCTAGTTGGAACAGTGTTTACCCATAGGAAGAGTGGCAGTTGTGGTTTAAGCCCATGGGAAGCTGATGCGGATACTGGTTCCCTGTTGGTCACAGCATTGGTGGCTGGCCCATCGGTGTATACATCTGTCCATACCACCAGTGGGTGATGCTCCGTCCAGGCCCTGTGTTTAGGTACCTGTGTCAAATGTGTATGTGTTATCGATGGAAGAAGGATATACCTTGAGAACAGATTCTGATTTGTGCAGAGCGTAAAGTCGTTGTGACCTGTAGACATCGTAGGCAGACCGGAAGTACAGCCTGTAGCGTTTATCAGTGAACCATTTGTCGTCTGTTTTTTTCTGTCTTTTTCTGTGTTGGATTTTGTTAAGTATTTATCAGCCTTGTCAGTCAAAGAATGGAGCTTAATAAGAACTAATCATTATCCAAACATACGAAGTTTGCAAATGAGGTACGAGTTATACATACAGGGTCGTTGTATGTCTGTTTAATGAGCGATCAGTTTGATGGTGCTTCCCATTAATCATGGAAACGGGACTCAAAACTAGTCGCCTAACATCGATGGTCAGTGATTGATTGATTGGTTGAGTTTTTACATCGACACCGACGGGGATAACCATCCCAGGGAAGTGGGGAAAGGGGATTTATGTAATCCTTTATTGACACCACCAGAACAACAATGATGCTAAGATGGGACAGTGACAAGGTTAGTTTTAATATGGCGCACCCCTGGGATTCGAACCCACAACCATTAGCATGTGAATCCGATGTCGGTGGCAGATGGAAGCCTGTTTATCTTATCGTATTGATTTTGGAGTTTCTTCAGCAGGGATTCTTCACACTGTGACAAAAATTGACTGTTTTAACTTGGCATTAGCGCTGATGTGGTGGCACTGGTCAGCTGGGCTGTAAGCGATATGAACTGAACATCTCGGTACAGTTTTACATGCGCTCTACCTATAATTACAATAATATAGTCTGCCTATAATTACAATAATTGATGTGTCGAGTCGGTTTAGTTCACTAGATTTGACTGACAGAGTGCACGTGTTGCACGTATCTGGTAATGGTGTTCGGCTGGACAGTTTTAACCGCAGACTCCTTGAGCCTGCGTAAAACCCTATGCGCTGGCAGGGTCTTGAAATGGGCTGACACCACTAGACAGACTGGAGCACCAAGATTGGTAGCAAACAGGCCAGTTGTTGTGTTGTGGTGGGCTGGAATTGAACCGAGGATATAGGATCTTGATTCCTTGGGTCTATCAACAGAGACAGCCAGACCCAGCAGTTACAACCGTGGCCCGTCTGAGGGTCAACTCCTCGACCCCCACCCCCGGCCCCTGCCTTACGGCACGTGCTTTAACCAGTTTAACTCATGGGCCTCTGTGAAAGTTCATTGTATTGAAAGCCACAAGATAAGCAGTTTGTTTTTGCCCTCAGTCAAGTACAGTCTCACCCTTCATCTGTTCGGTCAGCCTACAAAACGAATGTTCTTTCCAGTCAAGTTGGGGGTTTTTGAATAACAGTTGACCCGCTTGCTGTGTCCAGTCCGTCTGTTTCACTGAAGCTGACCGACATTTTGCGTATATCCCCAGTTGTTGTATGGTTTCTGGCTGATGTTTGGTCTTGCTGTTCATTTTACATGGGTGTGTTTTGGTCTTGCTGTTCATTTTACATGGGTGTGTTTGGTCTTGCTGTTCATTTTACATGGGTGTGTTTGGTCTTGCTGTTCATTTTACATGGGTGTGTTTGGTCTTGCTGTTCATTTTACATGGGTGTGTTTGGTCTTGCTGTTCATTTTACATGGGTGTGTTTTGGTCTTGCTGTTCATTTTACATGGTGTGTTTTGGTCTTGCTGTTCATTTTACATGGGTGTGTTTGGTCTTGCTGTTCATTTTACATGGGTGTGTTTGGTCTTGCTGTTCATTTTACATTGGGTGTTTTGGTCTTGCTGTTATTTTACATGGGTGTGTTTGGTCTTGCTGTTCATTTTACATGGGTGTGTTTGGTCTTGCTGTTCATTTTACATTGGGTGTGTTTGGTCTTGCTGTTCATTTTACATGGGTGTGTTTGGTTTGCTGTTCATTTTACATGGGTGTGTTTTGGTCTTGCTGTTCATTTTACATGGGTGTGTTTTGGTCTTGCTGTTCATTTTACATGGGTGTGTTTGGTCTTGCTGTTCATTTTACATGGGTGTGTTTGGTCTTGCTGTTCATTTTACATGGGTGTGTTTGGTCTTGCTGTTCATTTTACATGGGTGTGTTTGGTCTTGCTGTTCATTTTACATGGGTGTGTTTGGTCTTGCTGTTCATTTTACATGGGTGTGTTTGGTCTTGCTGTTCATTTTACATGGGTGTGTTTGGTCTTGCTGTTCATTTTACATGGGTGTGTTTGGTCTTGCTGTTCATTTTACATGGGTGTGTTTGGTCTTGCTGTTCATTTTACATGGGTGTGTTTGGTCTTGCTGTTCATTTTACATGGGTGTGTTTGGTCTTGCTGTTCATTTTACATGGGTGTGTTTGGTCTTGCTGTTCATTTTACATGGGTGTGTTTGGTCTTGCTGTTCATTTTACATGGTGTGTTTGGTCTTGCTGTTCATTTTACATGGGTGTGTTTTGGTCTTGCTGTTCATTTTACATGGGTGTTTGTTTGTGTCATTACATGGGTGGTTTGGTTCTGTCATTTAGGGTGTGTTGGTTGCTGTCATTTTACTGGGTGTGTTGTCTTGTGTTATTACATGGGTTTTGGTCTGCTGTTCATTACAGGTGGTTTGGTCTTGCGTTCATTTTAGGGTGTGTTGGCTGCTTTCATTATTGGTGTGTTTGGTCTTGCTGTCATTTACATGGTGTGTTTGTTGCTTCATTACAGGTTTTTGTCTTCGTCATTTACAGGGTTTTCTTCGTCATTTGGGTGGTTTTGTCATTACTGTGTGTTTGGTCTGCTGTTCATTACTGGTTTTGTCTGTGTATTTTCTGGTGTGTTTGGTCTTGCTGTTCATTTTACATGGGTGTGTTTGGTCTTGCTGTTCATTTACATGGGTGTTTTGGTCTTGCTGTTCATTTTACATGGGTGTTTGTCTGCTGTTCATTTTAGGTTGTTTGGTCTTGCTGTTCATTTTACATGGTGTGTTTGGTCTTGCTGTTCATTTTACATGGTGTGTTTGGTCTTGCTGTTCATTTTACATGGGTGTTTTGGTCTTGCTGTTCATTTTACATGGTGTGTTTGGTCTTGCTGTTCATTTTACATGGGTGTTTTGGTCTTGTGTTCATTTACATGGGTGTGTTTGTCTTGCTGTTATTTTCATGGTGTGTTTGGTCTTGCTGTTCATTTACATGGTGTGTTTGGTCTTGCTGTTCATTTTACATGGTGTGTTTGGTCTTGCTGTTCATTTTACATGGGTGTGTTTGGTTGCTGTTCATTTACATGGTGTGTTTGGTCTTGCTGTTCATTTTACATGGTGTGTTTGGTCTTCTGTTCATTTTACATGGGTGGTTTGGTCTTGCGTTCATTTTACATGGTGTGTTTGGTCTTGCTGTTCATTTTACATGGTGTGTTTGTCTGCTGTTCTTTTACATGGTGTTTTGGTCTTGCTGTTCATTTTACATGGTGTGTTTTGGTCTTGCTGTTCATTTTACATGGGTGTGTTTGGTCTTGCTGTTCATTTTACATGGGTGTGTTGGTCTTGCTGTTCATTTTACATGGGTGTGTTTGTCTTGCTGTTCATTTTACATGGTGTGTTTGGTCTTGCTGTTCATTTTACATGGGTGTGTTTGGTCTTGCTGTTCATTTTACATGGGTGTGTTTGGTCTTGCTGTTCATTTTACATGGGTTGTTGGTCTTGCTGTTCTTTTCATGGTGTGTTTGGTTTGCTGTTCATTTAATGGGTGTGTTTGGTCTTGTGTTCATTTACATGGTGTGTTTGGTCTTGTGTTATTTTCATGGTGTGTTTGGTCTTGTGTTATTTCATGGTGTGTTGGTCTTGCTGTTCATTTTACATGGGTGTGTTTGGTCTTGCTGTTCATTTTCATGGGGTTGTCTTGCTGTTCATTTTACTGTGTGTTTGTCTTGCTGTTCATTTTACATGGGTGTGTGGTTGCTGTATTTAATGGGTGTTTGTCTTGTGTTCATTTACATGGGTGTTTTGGTCTTGCTGTTCATTTACATGGGTGTGTTTGGTCTTGTGTTCATTTTACATGGGTGTGTTTGTCTTGCTGTCATTTTACATGGGTGTGTTTGGTCTTGCTGTTCATTTTACATGGTGTGTTTGGTCTTGCTGTTCATTTTACAGGGTGTGTTTGGTCTTGCTGTTCATTTACATGGGTGTGTTTGGTCTTGCTGTTATTTTACATGGTGTGTTTGGTCTTGCGTTATTTTACATGGTGTGTTTGGTCTTGCTGTCATTTTCATGGTGTTTGTCTTGCTGTCATTTACATGGTGTGTTTGTCTTGCTGTTCTTTTAATGGTGTGTTTGGTCTTGCTGTTCATTTCATGGTGTTTTGGTCTTGTGTTCATTTTACATGGGTGTGTTTGGTCTTGCTGTTCATTTTACATGGGTGTGTTTGGTCTTGCTGTTCATTTTACATGGTGGTTTGGTCTTGCTGTTCATTTTACATGGGTGTGTTTGGTCTTGCTGTTCATTTTACATTGGGTGTTTGGTCTTGCTGTTCATTTTACATGGTGTGTTTGGTCTTGCTGTTCATTTTACATTGGTGTGTTTGGTCTTGCTGTTCATTTTACATGGTGTGTTTGGTCTTGCTGTTCATTTTACTTGGTGTGTTTGGTCTTGCTGTTCATTTTACATGGGTGTTTTGGTCTTGCTGTTCATTTTACATGGGTGTGTTTGGTCTGCTGTTCATTTTACATTGGTGTGTTTGGTCTTGCTGTTCATTTTACATTGGTGTGTTTTGGTCTTGCTGTTCATTTTACATGGGTGTGTTTGGTCTTGCTGTTCATTTTACATTGGTGTGTTTGGTCTTGCTGTTCATTTTACATGGGTTGTGTTTGGTCTTGCTGTTCATTTTACATTGGGTTTGTGTTTTTGTTTTGGCTTGTTCATTTTACATGGGTGTGTTTTGGTCTTGCTGTTCATTTTACATGGGTGTGTTTGGTCTTGCTGTTCTTTTACATTGGGTGTGTTTGGTCTTGCTGTTCATTTTACATGGGTGTGTTTGGTCTTGCTGTTCATTTTACATTGGGTGTGTTTTGGTCTTGCTGTTCATTTTACATGGGTGTGTTTGGTTTGCTGTTCATTTTTAATTGGGTGTGTTTGGTCTTGCTGTTCATTTTACATGGGTGTGTTTGGTCTTGCTGTTCATTTTACATGGGTGTGTTTGGTCTTGCTGTTCATTTTACATGGTGTTTTTTTGGTCTTGCTGTTCATTTTACATTGGGTGTGTTTGGTCTTGCTGTTCATTTTACATGGGTGTTTGGTCTTTGCTGTTCATTTTACATTGGTGGTGTTTGGTCTTGCTGTTCATTTTACATGGGTGTGTTTGGTCTTTGCTGTTTATTTTACATGGGTGTGTTTGGTCTTGCTGTTCATTTTACATTGGTGTGTTTTGGTCTTGCTGTTTCATTTTACATTGGGTGTTGTTTGGTCTTGCTGTTCTTTTACATGGGTGTGTTTGGTCTTGCTGTTCATTTTACATGGGTGTGTTTGGTCTTGCTGTTCATTTTACATGGGTGTGTGGTTGTATTGTGTGTTTGGTCTTGCTGTTCATTTTACAGGGTGTGTTTGGTCTTGCTGTTCATTTTACATGGGTGTGTTTTGGTCTTGCTGTTATTTTACATTGGGTTGTGTTTTTTGGTTTCTTGCTGTTCATTTTTACATGGTGTTGTTTGGTCTTGCTGTTCATTTTACATGGGTGTGTTGTTTGGTTCATTGTCTGGGTTTTGCTTTTACTATGGGTGTGTTTGGTCTTGCTGTTCATTTTACATGGGTGTGTTTGGTCTTGCTGTTCATTTTACATGGGTGTGTTTGGTCTTGCTGTTCATTTTACATGGGTGTGTTTGGTCTTGCTGGTCATTTTACATGGGTGGTTTGGTCTTGCTGTTCATTTTACATGGGTGTGTTTGGTCTTGCTGTTCATTTTACATGGGTGTGTTTGGTCTTGCTGTTCATTTTACATGGTGTGTTTGGTCTCGCTGTTCATTTTACATGGGTGTGTTTGGTCTTGCTGTTCATTTTACATGGTGTGTTTGGTGTTGCTGTTCATTTTACATGGGTGTGTTTGGTCTTGCTGTTCATTTTACTTGGTGTGTTTGGTCTTGCTGTTCATTTTACATTGGGGCTTCTATAACTTTAAAATCCATCCATCCTTTGAGAGTAATGGCGGTAGGTTGTTGTCTCAGTGTTGGAGGATGGGCCTCTTAACAGGGTTGAAGGATGTAGTAGATCTGTGTGCTGGTGTCACAACTTTGCCATCAGCGTGCTTCTAACCCAGTATTCAGCGTGCTTCTAACCAGTATTAGCGTGCTTCTAACCCAAGTATTTAGCGTGCTTCTAACCCAAGTATTTAGCGTGCTTCTAACCAGTATTAGCCTGCTTCTAACCAAGTATTTAGCGTGCTTCTAACCCAAGTATTTAGCTGCTTCTAACCCAAGTATTTAGCCTGCTTCTAACCCAAGTATTTAGCGTGCTTCTAACCCAAGTATTTAGCGTGCTTCTAACCCAAGTATTTAGCGTGCTTCTAACCCAAGTATTTAGCGTGCTTCTAACCCAAGTATTTAGCGTGCTTCTAACCCAAGTATTTAGCGTGCTTCTAACCAAGTATTTAGCGTGCTTCTAACCCAAGTATTTAGCCGTGCTTCTAACCCAAGTATTCAGCGTGCTTCTAACCCAAGTATTTAGCGTGCTTCTAACCAAGTATTCAGCGTGCTTCTA